>JAOWBL010000009.1:12807916-12831742 GCA_028564865.1 Zenarchopterus dispar | reverse complement strand
ATATATATATATATATATATATATATATATATATATATATATATATATATATATATATATATATATATATATGAGCAGATTAAATAAAGTTAGCACCCCAGTCAAATGTAGATATCACCTCGCAAATGAAGACTAAACAAAACCCATAAAAGTAGTCTAAATAAATAAAAAAATAAAAAAAAAACAATCTGTGGAGGATGACAAACTCTGTCCTCTGGGGAAGGGGGCGGGAGGGTGTCACAGGGGAGTGCTTTCAGAGACACTCGGCTGACCGGGCTTCTGCACACAGCTCCGGGATTCCCTCCTCTTCCTTCCCAGTATTGTCTCACATCCTGCAGGGCCACATCTCCTCTCTTCTGCGGCCGCCGCTGCCACAATAGCGTCGACGGGCACCGGGCATTGAGGGGTGACCAGAGGGACACCAGCAGTCAGCCTGACAGGATGTGACACACTCCTCTTAACAATTAATGAGTACAAAAGGAGCAGCTGACACGACATGACAGCTTAGCGTGGCACTTCAGGCCCTAATGGCTCTGTGAGTGGCGTCTTCACACCCGGACATCTCACTAGGAAACAAAAATGGCCAGTGATGGCAAACACACAGAAGATATGATGTTTATACAAATGCTGTATTCAGCAGGCATTTGCACTCTTGAAAATATTGACACAGCAATTCAGATAAGAGCTAAAAGGTAAAATACTGTACTAAAATAATTTAATGGCACCACACATATTCAACAGCATCAAGAAGTTCATATTATCTTAATTTGTTGCACACTGTTGCCAACATGAAGACTTCCTGCGAAGCTCATATTTGTCAGTAGCTATTGGGAAAATTACTGCACAAAGAACTTACAAATGGCTCAGAAAATAAATTTAAAAGAGGCATTGTCATCGTTAATTCCAAACCAAACCCAGTTATTTGTTATAATATTTGTCAGAGAGAAGCTTATAAAGCTCCGAGATAAAACATTCAACAAACTAGTATTGATATTCTTTTTTCCCCCGGTAATTTCTCTGGCCTCAGTAAATTAGCAAAGAAAAAAAAAAAAAAAAGCTGAATTTCTGCCTCCTCTGGCGTCTGCCGACTGCGAGCAGCAGCTTTCTCAATATTAATAATAATATTACCGATGGCACCGCTGAAAGAGAGGGATTAGTGCTCATACTGCTGGATGAGAAGTCACTACTTGGCTGGTATACATGTGGGATTTGACTTGACTTCTCTTTAAACACAGCCAATGGGAAGCCAAAAAATCTTTTTCATTTAAGAGCAATTAAGTGGATCCCAGAATCACTGGCTCCAGCACGCCGCCGAGGATTTTTTTTTTCCCCCTGGTTTTATTACCCATTTCCTCTCCCTTGCGCCAGCAGAAGGAATGCTCACTTTTCTCTCACAAAGCCACATTTCCACCATCAGAATCACACAGGGACCACCATGATTAAGTGCAAGCCAGCGCTTCCCTAAACATGTGAGACATTACAGATCCCCCCTCCTCTCCCAAACACTGCAGAAGTGTTGTGTTCCAACATTTATGTGAAGTAATTAAAAACATCCAGAAGTAATTTAATAGTTCTCACCAAGCAGAGACATGGAGTCTACAGTTTTTTCCTCTCTGTATAAATAACCTGGAATGCAGTGAGTACACAGACGATTTGGGCCTTCTTCCCCTCCCCTCTCCTTTGCTTTTTACAACATTTTGTAAGAAGCCCTGTTCTGTGTCACTCTGACCCAAGATGGGGTTGGTCTACTAAATTCATGTTCCAGAAAGCATACACCCATACATCAAACCGTGGCATGAGACTCAAATGAAAGCTTTGCCATACCTGCAGACTGTCACAGTGCAAGTCTTACAGTCCCTCGACTTCAGCGAGCATAAACCCGGAGCGGTATTGCATCTGAATGTGGATGGCTGTGTGGAGTGCATGTCAATAGCCCAGAGAGCAGTGCAACAGACATGTTGTTCCAATTTGCATCTCTTTCTTGCTGCGAGAGTAAAGGCGTTCATTTATCTCGCTGTAAGCCGAACATTTAATGCAGCACACACAATGTTTTCCCAAGTCTGTTTAATTAGCAAAAAGCAAACAATGTTGTTGTTCCCCCACGTTTCATTCTTTTCTTATAGTGAAATTAAATTTTAAAATCTGCACAATATTGTGGCTAAAAGCTAAGGTAGGCAAGCTGTGTGAACTTTTTTTTTTTTTTTAATTAATGATGCTGTTTGTTTGACAGGAGTCTGGGTTAGAATTGATCCCCACCTTTTCATGATTTGAACAAAGTTGCACTGATCCACATTTTTATTATTGCGCTGGATCGAATAACACCACGTACCGTGGAAAGGCCTGCTCACAGTGAACTTTGGAGTCCTCCTCAGCTCCCAAAAAAAGCCTCTTTAAACTCATTGTTTTGGTTTCACTGCCCATTTTTATGTTTCAGCTACAGCAGGCTTACAGTTTCAATCAAAAAGCGCCACTGTGCACAACCTGCCCAGCCTCGGAAAATGGCCGGGAAAGCAGGCAGCTAGCTTGGGTTCACAATGGAGCATTTAGCAGCTACATACTGACTTTTTTTTCCTAAATTACTAAGTGGAAAACCAAAAAAGACAGAGTGATGGTTTTATATTCAACGTGAGACTGCTCAATGACATTTTTTTTAATATTATTGGATGGTTTAAAATTTTAAATCCAACTAAATAATAAGAAAAATTGTGCAACAATATTGGGATTTTGCCAATTTAGAATAAGTCACAATATTTGCACATGTGGATCAGCACCACAGTAGTGATATTTCCATTTTACAATGATATTGGTGCAGCTGCAACCAAGCAAAAACAAGACCAATATGGTTAAAAACTATTTTTGAAAAAGAATCGAGTTGTTTGCAATGAGAAAAAGCTGCAACATGTTTTTTAAACTGTCAGTAAAACTGCAGTAATCTGTAATAATCATATACCTGCTGGATTTTCCCCCCAGCTTCGTTACTGCTGTGTGGGTTTTTATTTATTTTTTAAATATTTCATGAAGATACGCGTATTTCCTCTCTGATCGACTGGATAACTGTCCAGAGCATACCCACCTGTCCGCTGATAATAGCCTGGCCCTCATAAGCCCGTCAACAGAAAATGAATGTACCAGTGTATAAATATTTGTCATTTCTGCCACCGTCTGCATCATTTCCATCTTCACAGATGTTTAACAAAGAACCATTTGGTTCCCTTTTGAATGTGAAGTCCCAGATCAAGTGAGCCCTTCTCTCTCTTGGACTCCAAACCCAAGTCATGACAAGGACTTGGAGAACGGAGGACAAATGGGGTTTCTCAGGAAGAGAGACAAGGTCTCCCTTCAGTGGTCATAAAGAAGACAAAGCTTTTTACAGTATCAACAGACGCAAGACATGACCTTTTGGCCTGTGGGGGCAAAAGGTGAGAGCTCTGCAAGCGGGGGCCTGGTTCCAGCGTTCTGCCAGCAGTCGAGACGTGTGTCTCCCCCCAGCAAATTCCTTCCTATCTTAGATCACTGAACAGCTCTCTCTGACTCCGTTTTCTGTCCCTCCCTGCTCAGAGGACTGTAAGACTTTTCTTTTTTTTTTCCTTTTTACTAGAATGACACCAAAAATAGAAAGGACAGTACAACGGTAATGAGCTTCTATTGGGGCTTTAGTAAGTACCTTTGTACAGGTGGCTGGGTTTGAAATTCAGATTTGTCTGATGGACCTTGAGGTTAAGTGGTGAAGTGAGGATTTCCTACTTCCATCCAATTGAAATTTCAAAAAGAAAAAAGAAAAAAAAAAAGTCTACTGTGCAAAGGTTCAGGTGCTGAATAAGGGAATAAGCCTATGTAACCAAGACCTGTGTCTTTTATATATGGGTATGACTGCGCTCCTGAGCGAACCAGCTGCAAAACAAGCCACTTCTGATTTTGTATTCATGACTTCCAAGGAAGAGTGGGGGGAAAACAAAACAACAAACAAGAAGAATATAGCTGTTCCCATATACTAACTGTCACAGGCAGAAAGTCAAATCTCATTTCGAGCAGATAGAGGAAAAGCAAGGTCGTCCTCTGGAGCAAACACTGACTCACATCACACCCTGATGAACATATATACATATCAAAATAGAAAATATTCCCTCTATTCAGAGATCCCAGGCTTTCACAATATAAACGGCAGCTGTCTATCAGCGTGCACAAGCTCAACAGCCCCTTACAACACATTCAGTACAAGGACACCGGCAGTGAGCCTCTGCACAGTAACCCACAAACAGTAAGGTTCCAGCCCCCGACGGCAAGTTGCAAAGCACGTCACATCTCTAAAGAGTAATGACAGCATGCACAAATGGGGCCTGCAAGCATCACAGCAGTGCTGCCTTTCGTGAAAAGTCATGTCCTCCAAACAGAAGCCACTTTTCAGGGGCCAGACAGGACATACACGAGGGTGGAGCGCCCTCTAGTGGAGGGGACTTCAGTGATCGGAACAGGAGAGGGTTCAAAGACATGCAAGAAAAATACATAAACGTTCAAAGGTAACAATGCAAAATGCAGATTCCCCCCCAGCATGAATTACGGCAGTGTTCATATAACTGCTTAAAAACCTCTGCTTAGAGTTAAAACTTGTGGTAAAATTAAACTGGCTGATTTGACTGACGGCTCGTTTCTGTTCTTGGGAGCATCAAATATTAATTGTTCTAAAACGAGCTAAGCCTGGCGCCAGCTGATTACAGGAATGGAGTTCACCGGGCTCCAAACTCAACTATTAATCCTTTCTACACTAGAGGACACCATCTCATCTGAACCAATGTTTTGTTTTGTTTTTTTTTCAATTATAGGTTTTAAACATTTAATGTTGTTTTATAGAATTAAAATTTGAGTGAAATATAAACAAATTCATTAAAATTAGATGACTAGTTTGCAGAAAATTCATTTTGAAATGCCAATGTGATTAATTAAAGTATATGAATAATTAAATTGCTGAAAGCAAAGGTCACAGTCTCCTCAGGAATTCTACCCGTTCCTCTCAGTCCCATGTTGAACATTTCTGCTACCAAATAATACCCAGAGGTGTCATGGATGCCCCTGAAGTATGAATAGTGAATCCAGCTGTCACCCAAGACCAGCATGTGAACCGACGCCCTCTTCTGGCAAAACTGGCAACTGCAAGTGGAGCTGGAAAATCAAACAAACTTCAAAACGGGTTTTTTTTTCTTGCAGACAGTGATTTTAATTTCAGAAAAATCACAAGTTCATACACCTGCCATTTTCACTAGAAGTTAAATGCAAGGGTTTCAGAATAGAACAGGCTTCAACGTCTGTTACATGTCAAAGAGCTGCAGAACAGAAACATTGGTACTGTGTCAAATGTATATATATATATATATATATATATATATATATTTAAAAAAATCTTTACCGTGTGACACTACTTTTAGACTACAGCCACAGTTCAATATTCAGCAATCTTGATGATATTTCAATGAACTTGCTAAAATTTCCTAACAATTCCAAAAGGTGGCTTCTCTTTGACTAGATATTAGTTACAGAACATGCCTTTAGACAACCATCTTGTCGTTTGCTTCAGTGATTAGTCATTTGAACATAAAACTATTGGGACTCTTGATACAACCCACACGGCATCATGCTTCCCTCTTCAAGCCTACTCAAGCTGGAACAGGTCAAAAATAAAAGTCATTGTCAAACTAACTTTATTAAAGGCAACTAACTGTGGTCTTGTAGTCGTAACTATCTATTCAGTGCTTAATTGCAGGGATTTTTTTCTTCTCTTTTCAATGAGCTATGTAATAAAGTCCAATCTTGCTCTTGTCGATGATATTGTTGATGTGCGAAGTGAGTCTCAATGATTTTACACAATATTTCTAAGAGTAAGGTTTAAGACAGAGGGCTGGAAAAAAAAACAAAAACAAAAACAAAAAACAATCCAATACAATTAAGTGCTGTAGGTTTGTCCTTCTGGTGGTTGTGGAAGCTTCATATTTTCTTTGGACATCATTAGGCGCCTTAACTCTTGAAGAACAATTTTAATGCTATAAGAATTCTGCCATTTTGCTAATATTGGTATGCTACGTGAATCCACCTGTGAGACAGAAAAAGGGAAAGAAGATGCTCAATCAGTCATTGTGAAAAGACAGTGAGTTATTACACCACTCACATCCGAGTGTTGCAAAACTGCACAATAATCTGGACTCGTAGATGACCTTGTCAGATATGAGATTAAACGTACCGTTCCGTTGGAATTATTTATCCCATTCATGCTAATTTTAGAAACAAATCTAACGGTCGGTGCTGTCTCTGGGTATCTAGGTCCACATTCCACTTTCAGACTGTATATCCTGTTCTCGTAATTGGTCTGAAAAAAAAAAAAAAAAAAAAATCAAGAAAGGAAATACAGAAATAAGTTTGCATTTGTTGAGACTGAGACACAAACCACACACAGAGGTGTGGAGTGTATTTGTGTTCAGTTGTGGAGCAGCTGCTCAGATGGCGAGTCTCCTCTGCTTACTCTTGCTGGTCCGATGATCATGCCCGTCCACCGTGTTAGAGTCATGTCTTCATCATCCTCGAGGCCCCAGCTGACTGTGCCGTCACCCTCGCCCTTCTGGCCCTCTTCAAGCTCTTCCAACAAGCGAAAATTGCGTGGAACTTTAACTCCTATTGCAACCAAAACAAAATACACAGATTTAGAAGGATATCAAACTCATTTCTGTGCATCCAAAAACAAGACATTTCTGAACACCGTCTGCCATGGGGCTAGAATATTGCCCTTAACCTTCACAAAGATGCAAATTCATTTCAACCAACACTAGGCCTTCAGCAAGGTCTCCTCTGCTTGTCTAAGCACTTAAGAATCAGATACAGCTAAGTTTACATTTCCCTCATTTGTACTATATGTATTATGTTTTAATTCATAGCTTTTCTCAGGGCTGCAGTGCTTCCAGTAATCTGTCTATATTTAATCAGTTTTTAACCCTGTATTACAAGGTTCAGATGAACCTGCCCAGAAACAACAGAGAAGGTACCTGCAATTTAAAATAAGTGGAGATAAAACCGTTGGCTCACATATATTTTTATATACTCATGTTATTTGAGAGGATGATCAGAGCATAGCGCTAGAAAACTATCTGTAGCAAGAAGCACAAACTTGGGAAGTCTTTTACACGAAAGACTTTGAGAAAAACTGGACATTGTGAGTAAAGCTTGGCCTAACCTCAAGGTAGCAAGCCAGTTCCAGCTAGATAAAAGGTTTTACGAGCCACTTTCTAAAACAAACAGAATATGACAATAGAAAAAACGGGGGGAAAAAGCAGACACTGAACTGTTAAGAAAAGAAAGGATCACAGGTTTTGACTAAATTAATCAGCAATTACAATACATTTCATTTCAGTGCTTCTGCTGCATAGTGTGTATGACGGCTTTGGCTGCAGAGTTGTAAACTAACATTCAAGTATTGCTTTAGTACTGGCATTTATTCTGGCTACAATCAGACTGATTGTGATACGCTGCCCTGTTTTACTGCATTTCTACCTATTGTTTATGGTTTATTTAGTATGGCTGCAATGATTAGTCAAAATAACGAATGAATTTCTTGATGTGGAATTTTTAGCACTGAAGCATTGTATAAACAGTAATGTCACAGACAAAAAGCTCTTTACTGCTCAGCGGGAATGTTCATCTGCTATGGTCCGTGCGCTACTGGTGAGTTGCATATGTGAGCTGTGATAAAACAGCTGCCATTTCTGAACTGCATTATGGAGAGACACGTTGAGGCATGAGAGAAATAATCATTGAATATTCAAAAAAAAAAAAAAAAAGGATCAACAGAAAAATCAATAATACTCCTGCTAATATTATCACTATTTACCCAAGGCATCAGCATGGATTAAAGGCGGGAATTTATGTAGGGCTCCACTAATGACTAAAGTGTACAGGCCATGTGTCACACATGATTGAAACATATTAATATGATATCAGTCCCAAAAAACCTGAGGACGATAAGATGTGGAGTAAACAGGGGATCTCGGTTCGGCAGTGACAGAGAGCAACCCGGGGCAGTTTGGTGGTAATAACTGCTGCCTCGCAGCAACAAGGTTCTCTGAAGGATCCCAGCAATTTCGAGTTTAAAAAAGTTTTCCCCATGTTTGGGTGTGTTTTGTTCAGGTTCTGCAGGCAAAACCCACCGACTTCATCCCATGCTCTAAAAGCAGGTTGTCAGGTTAAATGGTAATTTTAAATTGCCCATAGTAGTACGTGTGAGATTGTGTGGTTGTTTGTCTACATGTGGTCCTGCAATGAACTGGCAACCTGCCTTTCACCCACAGAGAGCTGGGATATACTCCAGCAGATCACTGTGGCACCAAACAGGAATAAGCAGGTATCGATAACGGATGATAGATAATAGATATAAAAACTCATAACATTAAATGCTCACACAGTTTATACAGTCAAGAAAGTGCAAATAAAATTTAAAATTACAGTTTCAGCACGAACAGAAGCCCTCATGAAATATGGCGCATTTGCCAGCAACACTTAAAGGCCGAATCTACAAACAAGACTGAAATTATAATAAAAATAACAATAAACCCAAAAGCAAAAGCTGGTTCTACATTACTGGGATGCATTTAATGGCTTGAGAAAAAAAGCCTTCCCACAAAAAAAAAAAAAAAGTGCAGGTCAAGAGGTCTTGTGTTAGTAACAATATATAAACACTGGTGATAAATTCAAGTGCATGTACAATGCAAGACATTGGTTTTGTGTCATCTTAATGGCAAATCTGAGATTTTTTGGTGATTAACCTGCAATGTAGGTTCAAAAATACTGAAACTTTTTTTTTTTTTTGGTTTAGGAAACTGATATGGATTGAGTTCTTTTTGTTTTACCAACTAATCAAACTGCCACTCCTTACCAGCTGATGGCAGTAGTGTGCCAATTTTCACTGTTTGCCATCCCCCAGAAGGTAAAAGAAAACAGGGGGTGGGGGGGTTCGGGGGTATATTAAAAAACATAAACACTTAAGGTCAAGATGTTGTAATCGATTAAAAAAAAAAAAAAAACATGAGCTGAGATGATTGCTGGGTTTTCTGATTGCTCCTTGCATACAGTTCAATGGTGGCAAAGAATGAGACCATGTGACTTGTAAGCAGCCGTGACAGACGACAAAACAAATTTTGTGTGGAATAGCACATTTTTCGCAATTAAAAAGCCTGCTGCACACTACTATCCAAAATCGCATTACTGTCACCACCATTGCTTCTAGCACTACTAGTGCATTTACGTCTCGCTTCATCACAATGGTGCCACCAAATGCTACCCACTGACATGGAAGACCATTTCATTTCCCTGCTAGTTACTAAACTTTACGCTCAGGTGCTCAACAAGGGCTAATTATTTGCCATAAATATTCATTTTTTGACTATACCAGTGAAACAGGATTATTTCCTGCAGCACAACTGATGATCTCTTATGTCACACTAGTCTGTAAAGGCTTGCTGTAAAGGTTCCCAAAAACTTCTCTTGCAGGGCCGTTCCTGGTGATGGAGACAAGCATTGAAGATTTGGCACTCGTAAAACTACCCTTCAACCTCCGCTAATATAAACAAGCCTTAAGAGTCACATCTGACAGATTAATTTATTAATATCTGACAGACAGTAAGTTTTATATTTACATTTCAATGTAACAACTGGGAAACTTTTGGGCCTGACATTCATTGGGGTCTTACTTCTTACAGGACACCTGAAGAGAGCTCATGTCAGTGCCCCAATGGAGAGTTTTATGAGAAACACAAGCGGGTTCTACATAACACAGATGTTTTTAATGTTCCTGATAAGTAGGAAGTGACCCCACTTTCTCAGACAAGTTGGTTGCTGACTTGCTGTAATAGTAACGGCAAAAAACAGATTATACTTGTCCAACAAACATAAAATAATCTCGAACAATTTATTTGAAATATCTGGGGGTTGAGGGGTACTTTTTTTTTTAAATAAAATGTATGGTTCAAGTTCTGGGGGTTTTAGTAGTTAAAATCAGCCTGCACTTACAAACAAGAACGGCCTCTTAAAACAGAACTGTACTGTACTTGTGTGTGGATCATGGTAATAGAAGCTCTAGACACAGACATGTGATCATAGTTTTTCTATGGTTTTTAATCACCAACATCAGACAGAATGAGAAGATGGTGACCTGATTGCTGGAACACCTGACATCGCCAGCACCAGTTCAGACTCATTATGAGACTCTCGTCATCATGAGTCTTCTGTCTCTTCATAAATGCCACGCCAGCACTAAGACCAATTATAGAAAACACCCTTAAGCACAAACTGGGACTTGAGAACCACTTGTTCAGATGTATGAAAGTTTGCAACTCAAAATGTTTGTAGGTAGGGAGCTTATCTGTTCATGGATAATCAAACCTTCTCCATTCAACCACTTTGACTATTCCCAAAAAAAAAACAGAGAGCTCATTGAGATGGTTTGTCACTTGGCCAGTCAATTCTTAAACAGTGAAAAACAATGTGATTTTTTTTTAAAAACTGTGATAATTATGCAAATATGATTGCAAATAAAAGACTGCAATCACACCATGGACTGTTATTTTTGACAGGCCTATACTTGAGCTTAGGATATTTAAACATTTGAAGGAGTGACAGAAGAATAAAGCTTGATAAAACAGAAAAACAGTATGAGGCTTATCTGCTCTGCCAACTGTGGAACAGCATTTAATTTGATCTCTTGTTCACAAAACATTCACTAAGATATCTGATGCTGCTTTACATGAAGCTTAACAAAACCCTGCAATCTTGACAACTGTTTGAAAACAGTCATGAAGTACATGTCCCTATACTTTCGGTTTTAAGTAGGTAATTCAGAGCTGCACCCACTCAAGTTATGAACAGTGTCATATCAGAAAAGCTGACAACAACATCTTTCACAACTATTCAATTCAGGGTTCAGCTGGTGGGAAAGATTCTTAGAGGACATTTGATATGTTGGCATCAAGTCAGGGCTCCAGACCAACTTTTCCACAGGCAAGACAGATACCTCCAGTTAAAACATGTTAAGCAACTTTGCATCAACATTTATGCTCATCTATCAATCTAAGTGGTGCTCCAAAAGAATAGAAAAATCTTTTTGACAAGCTGTCTTCCCAGCAGAACAATTAAATCCCTTTAGAATATCAGCTTGCTATTTCTGTAGGCAAAGTTGTCCATTCATTACAAAGCACTTATCGGCAATGCAATTATGATGGAAAACATGAATACAGCTTGCTGCACTTTGATGTTACATGGCTGACACATCTATATTACTTCCAGTGAGCTGCACACGCGTCATTTCCGAGTGTCAGATATTCAATTTAACTAAAAGTTTTGAAATAACCAAATGGGCCCCGTTGAACGTATTGAACAGCAGCTCTTCCCTTACAATGTGGCTGGATGACCTGAATTTTACTGTGACTTCAGTTTCTTTTGCAGACAGAGTAAATGATACCTGCCTTGAAAATGCTGTTAGCAGATGTGCATCTGTTGCACTACTGGTGAGCTTCACAAGTGAGTCATCTTTAAGTTTGTCATGGACCTGCCAAACTAGTTCAATCACATAGAGAGCAGTGTATTAAAGTCATTGTGTGTTTTTTATTTCAAAAATACAAATCTCCACCCTGTAAACTACATGATTTTTTGCCATTAGGAGGAAACTGTCTTACTTTTGAACTGAGGTCTACTCCAGCTATGAGACAGCAAGTTAAACTGTATTTTTCATTTAGTCACAACTCCTGAATGAACACATTATTGAGCAATTAATGTCTACATAAAATTTGTTACCTATGTAGTTCATACAAGATCATAAAAACAACAATAGTCACAAAAACCACTCATTTTCATCTTGTTCATATTCAGTATTGAACAATTTTATTAATATTTTTCTTTGTCTTTGAAACTTCAGCATCTGCAAACAGGAAGATGCTTTAGATACAATGTGTCAGTTTAAGCTCCAGATGTATTATTACATTACACTGCAACAGCAACTAAGATCCACATGTTTGAGGATAATGACCTCTGATTTATAGGACAAACTAATAATTCACTTAACTCTTAACAGCTTCAGATAACCCAGCTTATATTTATAGTCGGTTACAGAAACATAAAACTGACTCGAGGGCTCGCGCCAACTCGTCCTGAGGTGGTTTCGATTAACAAGTTACTTCCTAGTTTCCCCGCTTTGCATTGTGCTGCAATAACCCCCGCGTTGTAACTGAGACACCATAAAAGCCTCATAAACACCTTTTTAAAAGCCCCACACGTTTTGTTAATTAATTCAAATCGTTTCTGGTAACTTGGGAACCACGTTTCCCGTTAAAGGATTTGAGTAGATGTGGGATTCGACTATTTCCTGAATCAAAGCGTGTCATCCACAGTAGATGCAGCGTTTCTAATTTCTCCTTCCCCGCCCCACAACGGCAAACACCACACAAAAATGCATGCCACAGCTTATTTAGTATTTTATAAACTTAAAAATACACAAAATGTATTATTACGAATCGAAACCGATTTACTAATGACAAAAAAGGTTTGGCTTCTATATAAAAACATTTCCGTTCATGTTTTTTTGTTGCAGTGTCCCATACGGAGGCTGTTCGCGTTTTTTATATCACATTTTTATCGTACAGCAATCGCATTTTTAATACTAATCGAGTCTTAACAAAAAGGCACGTGCAGTCTTTATAAAAATGTATTTTAGTCCGATTAAGTGACTAGTAAACCGGATACATCGAGTTGGACATTCACCACCGCGCGGTGCTGGAATATTCTCGTCACAAAGTTAGCAGCAGCAGCTAGTGCGGTCTCGGGTTGTTAATAATCCCTCATCACTAGAAACATGCATAAGCATTATAGTGATTACTGACTTTTCTGACAGACATGGCTACTCAGTGTCACTCATGCGGACGCGGTTTTGTTTTTGTTTTCTTCAAACACCCAAGATTGTTTTTGAGCTAACTCACGCTGGCCTCGCTTTCAGCTAGCTTAGCTCCAGGACATAGACGGCTGCCGTGCAGATGCGCCGAAGGGAGGCGTTGGCGAGAAAGATCACGAGCAAGGATGAGTTTATAACTGTCTGAAATGAGCAAATGTCCGTGCTCGGTGGCTGATGTAACAGCGCGACCGGAGCTTAACCGAAATTTACTTTTCTGCAGATGTTACTTTGAAAACACACAAACCTGAGGAGGCCGCCATCTTCTTCAGCCGAGTCCAGAAGCGCACTGAGCTGTGACGTCACACGGCATAAACCCGAGCGCGCGGCAGAACACACGTCTCACGTGCACTACAATCAACATGACTCCCAACCTTATTTTATACATCTTTTAAGTTAATACTAAATTGTAAAAAAGATCTTTCATTACCACACTGTTAAATTGTTTCTCAAGTCTTGTGTTTAAAAGGCTAAAATGTAGATCAGATCAGAGGCGGAAACATTCACAAAGAAAAGGAACTTCTCAATATAGCTGTAACTTCATATTTAAATATATCTAAGATAAAACGCTTTAATTTTTTAGCGTTCCATGAATAAATAAGTATTCATTTGTCATTCACTCTTGTTTGTAACCACTTTGTAGAAAAGACTGATGGCTTGGCAGGTTTCACATCTTAAAATGTTATTCTAGACTACTGCTGCGTGGAGTTCCTCTAAACAGATGTGTCATGTTATGTTGGAAGATTAAAAGATCAAATTCTTTTATACAGTGAAAGGATAAAAGACTAGGAATTTCTTCAGATTTGACTTTAAAAAGATACACAATTTTCTATACCAAAGTAGTTTTAAAACTTGGCACAAAACTCAAATATCTATTTTTACTTTGAAACACAATGTATAATTCAAGTCAGTCAAAAACATCACACACACTGCTAGAGACCATAAGACTTAAAGCCATTTCAAAGAGCAACATTTATTTTCTATTAACATGTAAGCTACATTGTATCAACTCATCTTACAATAAGTCAACACAAACTTAATACAAAAGACACACAAGAGAACCACAAAAGAGCAGCATCGCTTCAAAACAGGCAAGAGAGAGAGAGAAAAAAAAGACTTAAATATTAACTCTATTAATTGTCACTGTTATGCATTTTGTTTGCATTGTCGCCCTCTTTTAATGTTCTTTTTTTCTTTAAATCATAATGGGACACAAACTCTTGACTAAGACATTCAGCAAATTTCAGTCATGTTTTTACACCACAGGATAACATTCCCAGAAAACATTTGCAGGTTCATTTATACAAAAACTTTTTACAGCCTGAAAAAACAAAAAAAAAACAGAAAACAGAAAATAAACCCAGATGGTAATTTGAAAGTAAATGTACATAAATGCAAGTTTGTTCCTCAAGCCAGCAGACGGACGGTCTTTCCGGTAACCGTCAAGAAGTCCTCGTCAGCCAGGGCTCGCAGCGCCTCGTCAAACAGCTCTTTAGTGATCGCCTACAAACAGGGCAACAAAGAGGAAGTTATTGCAAGAAGTGAGACACACTAAATTTAACATATTCAACAGTGTAGTTTGGTACTCTTTTGTTAACATGAATGCATACAGCTTGCATATCATGACCACAAGCGAAAGAGCTCTTCTACTGTTCAACTGTAAACTTTCTGGATTGATTCGACATAATGGAGCAGCTGAAAAACAAAAAAAAGACACTTACAGATTCAGACTGTCCTCTGAGGTCATCAAGAAGCTGCTGGTATTTCATTGCTGGCGTCTTTGCTTTGGCCTGGATCAGCTTCTTTAGGGCTTGGGCAACTTCCTCCTTACGTTTGCGGGCTGTGGCGCTCATACCTGTGATCAAAAAAAAGCACTACACTCAAATAGGTTCATGGTGATAAAAGAACTTCAGGAATAATCAGATTTCTTCTCATTTAGCGTTTCTATTTACAAAAAAACCCAAAAAAACCCAGCAACCAAAACATTCAGGGAAATCATTGATATTTTGTAGGAAAAGTGGCTTTTAATCAAAGTAGAGAGCGACAGGAAAGAGGGCACAGAGAAAAGGAATGACTTGCAGCAAAAGGTCACAGGACAAGACTTAAACCTTAAAACTAACTGCAACAACACCATGTCACTTCTGCATATTCAGAGCACCTTATACTTGCTGGAGATGGGTCGCTTTAATATCATATACCCCAGAGTTTTGTATTTCATACCCGTGGTCAGAATAGAGATGTCGACGAATCCTGTCCTGGGGTCTGTGGCCGACTGTTTGAGCGCCTCTCTGTGCAGCCGCTTGGCCTCCTCCACGTCGATGGTCTCCACCTTCTCTGAGAAGCGCACCTTGGCGTGAGCCTCTGCCAAGCGGATCAGAGACTCCAGCTGTCTGGGGTAGGCCGACACCATCCCACGACCGCTACCGATCTTCCTCATGTCAACATAGGCCTGAGGATAAACAAGGACATATTTGGCAGCGTCAAAAGGGACAGATACCATATTAAAACTTTTTAAAAAAAAGGCTTAAAAGGTGTGTTTTTAGTAAAAGCTGCTTGGAAATCTTTAGGAAACAATTCAAAGAGTGAACAAACCTCGATGAGGGCCTGGCTAGCTTCCTCGCTCAGTCTTGGGTTAATGTATGTCCGGGCGTACGCGATGTAATCTTTCAGTATGGTCATGTCGAGGAACTCTTCCTCCATCTGCTCCTCGCTCTGGTAGTACAGGGACACCAGGTGGTGGGCCAGCCTTCGGTCATAAGCCTCATCCTGGGGATCCAGCATGAGGAAGATGAGGTCGAATCTGATGGAGCAACATATGCAGTGTTAAAGGGACAGTTTCAGGACACCACAATGATCTGGTGAACATCAAGAAATGTAATACATACACATAACCTTTGAAAATAAGAGAAAAACACTCCGATAACTAATAAACAGGGAAAAGCAAGATATTTGCATCGCTAGGAGGTTTTTGTAACCGTGGCTGGTTCTCTTCACCTGGACAGCAGAGTGTGAGGAAGCTGGATGTTCTCAATCGTGGTCTTTTTGGGGTTCCACTGAGATTCAACTGGGTTTGCAGCTGCCAGCACAGCCGTACGGGCGTTCAGCTGACAAATGATTCCAGCCTTCAGAAAAAGAAAAAGAAAAAAAGCTTAATTTATTCTGCAATTAAAGCAAAGACATTTGACTTTGAGATGGTATTTTCCAAACGACTCCAACAATGTTTCAAAATCTGTCAAACATACCTTGGCGATGGAGAGCGTCTGCTGCTCCATAACCTCGTGCAGCACCGAGCGCGTGTTGTCACTCATCTTGTCAAATTCGTCAATGCAACAGATGCCGTTGTCGCTGAGCACCAGCGCGCCGGTTTGCAGGACCAGCTGCCTGGTCTCTGGGTCCTTCATGACGTAGGCGGTGAGACCCACAGCGCTGGAGCCTTTTCCTGAAGTGTACTGGCCGCGGGGCACCAGGTTGTAGACGTACTGCAGCAGCTGAGACTTGCTGGTGCCGGGGTCCCCACAGAGGAGGATATTCACCTCTGCGCGGAAGTTTCCCCGGCCGGTCTGACTGAAGTCCTTACGAGTGCCACCAAACAGCTGCAGCAGGATACCCTGGAACGAGGCGGACGGGAACAAGAAGTGTGAAACTCATCTCAAACAGCCATATTAATCCATGCAACCGTCAGACAGTTCACTCAAGTGACTGGTTTCTCACGATTGTCCACTTGTGTTCTCCCACCCACCTTTTTGATGTCCTCGTGTTCGTAGATGCTCGGAGCGAGGGCAGAGGAGAGGCGTTCGTAGACATCTGGCTTGGCTGCCAGCTCCTTCAGGGTCTGCACGCGGTCTTCGGTGAAGAGCTTCTGCTCAGCCTCCTCGTCCAAACCGTGCAGGCGCTTTTCGTCTGTCTTGCGGAAGTGGATGGCATCTATGTGGGTCTTGTAGACGGACTTCACGTTGCTCTGGCGTGGATTTACGCGCATGGGGACTGCTCTGTAGATTCCTGCACAGAGAGATGACAGTTAGAAGGCAGGTTTATTCAGTCCTCATGAGTAAGTGACCAGCTAAATACCGAAATGACTTGGAAGGAACTTTGAACATAAATAATTACCAACATTTGTATTTTCACCTGAATGCCAACAAATATTTTGTTTGTTACTCCAAAAACAGCAACAAGATCACAGCTCATTCTTTGGATATCCAGCTTCAAATGACCACTTATCAAAAATATTCACAATGTATAAAGAAAAAGAACAGAATTAGACTTAAACAGAGTGGATTGCTATAAGTATATCGAGTCTGATTAAGGTTTTATATTCAAAGAAAATATCAACAGATTATATAGAATACAATCAGAAGCATTAAGTATCAAGTTAACTATTAACATTCATTCGTTACACAGAACTACCAAACACTTTCCTTAACCCTGTGATCAATGAAAGCATCATTATCATATAACAATGAATCCACATATACTTTTTTTATGCACCTTGAATTGTCAAGAATCCTGGTGAGAGGCCCAAATTACCTCGACCTAGCATGTCAAATCAAAACCTTGAGTCATTTGCCCTGAAAAGTTCTCCTGCATAAGAGTAGATCTTATGGGAGGAAACATCATTTTTCAGCCTGTTTAGCATTTGATGAAATTTTGCTACTTTGGTTTAATGTGCATTGATCAGCAGCCGGATGTTTCACTTTTTATATTTCTGAGCCATCAATGAGTCACATCGCGTTCCTTCTTCCTTGGAAAACTGCGGCTTTCAAAAATGTACAAATGCGTCAAAAGCAGAACTGATCAAACCGTTCAATATTGATTCAGCTTCCCCCGACGAGAGTGAAAGCCACATTTAAAGGCATTTGAGGGGTTTCTCGGCAACATCACGACTTAAATCGGCGTGGAAACTCAAAGAGACGCCACCTAGAGGCAACTCTGCTGAAGGGAAATCTGTGTAAATCAAACAATTCTTCGATTTCTCAATCTATACTGAGTTTTACTCAAAAACTGAGATTCTTAAGTGAATCATTTCCAGAAATGGGTGAAACTGTAAAATACGGGTTGGTTTCCTCCAAGTAGGGAGGTTTCAGAGATCTTACCAGTGATGTTAATTCGGTCTCCTGGCTGCACTTTATCCACCAGATCGTTATGAGCGTACACAATAGTAGTGTGAGGCGTCTGTCCAGCTGGCATATCTTCAGGCGACTCCTGTATTTTGACCTTTTGTAAAGAAATGCAAGTAAATGATCACATGGCATGATCTCGGTAGCGACACATCCCCAACCGCCACCTGACACATGCCGAGATGAGACACGGTCGATGGCGAGCAATCTGCCCCGTAACCAGCCCCAATCGAACTCTCACCATCTGCTTGTCTGAGAAGACAGAGCGATTGTGAATGAGCGCCATGCTGTGGGTGGTGTTGCAGTGGCGACACACGCCTGGCTCGGCGATGCGGCCGCGATCCACCTCCACGCGGGTGCTGAAGGCGCACACCTGGCACTGGAAGAAAGCCTCCTGCATCTCAGGGATGAGCTGTGAAGTGCGGATCACCATGCCGCTTATGGTGATCAGCTGATCAATGTCTGTGGAGGGAAAACGTGAGGCGGAGCGAATCATTAGGCTCATTGGTTTTCACAGAAATCCCACTCTAAATATGGTGTGGAATGTTTTGAACCTGGATAAATCTGGTATCATGGCCCAGACTGATGAACACACACACACGCACCTTCTGGGTTCAGGCTCCTCATGTTTCTGGTTTTTAGGGCGTTATAGGGACGCACTTGGATCTGGTATTCGAGGATTGAATCTGGGAAACGCTCAAAGAAAAGCTCATTGACTGCCATGTCGAAAGTTGGGATGACTTCCTGCAAAAAACAAGCAATTCATTTATGAATTATTTGTGCAATTAGCTAGCAAGTAGTTACTATTAAATACTAGCAATGGGAACAAAAGCTAAAAATGCGATGCTCTATGTTTTGCGGGATACGGGTGGAGAAACTGTCCAACAGTGATTTCTAATCTTAGACTGTACAGTTAATTTTGCCTGAATAATATTTTTGTAAAGACTAATTTGTTTATTGGAACCTGTGTAAAAGCTATTAATAATAAATTTAGATGCCAATAAAAGATGTCTATATCATTGATCATATGCGTATGTTAAATACATATAGTTTAAAATACACTGCCATGAGAAACACTGTATTTAATCTAAATAATATATTTAACTTGATCCATTGTCATAATAAATGTATTACAGACTAAAGACTTTACCTGTGGGTAGCAGATGAGCTGCCTGTACAGCTCCGCATCAAAGGACTGCACATGTCGACAGTTCACGTTCAGGACAGGGTCACCAACAACGCTGATCTGAGAGATAAAGGAAAATAAACCAACATGGTAAAGATGGACTAAAATGCTTGACAACACTCCCAACACAACATAATTAGCTGCAATAAGTATGGGTCAACTGCTGTGTCAGGCCTGTAGCGGTGCTTAAACATGATACCAGAAGGTTTTGATTTTAAACCCACAGCTCTGCTCGATGCTGATCATGACTGCAGCACCAATTGATTCACAGTTAAACTGTTTAAAAATTGGACATATGCCAGGGTTTAGAGACTTACCCTCCAAAGTCAGTACAGCCTACTCACAAATTGCTTTACAGATAAAACTGATTTCACATCCAATAAATGATTTATTTAATGCAGTAATTAAAGGACATCCACTGGATCCTATCAACATTTAAGGCCTTAACATGTGACATGATAAATTTAACTCAAGCATCCTTGATGAGCTTCATCTCCTTCAGCTATGAGGTTCTCCTGGAAATTTAAACTCAGACTGATGGAGCTGCACGTCTCTTTAGTCAAGATGTCACTGTCAATCAATTCTACTCTGAACATGCATGCGTACTGCCAAACTACTTAATGATCCTAGAGAAAAAAAATGTTGAATTATAATTTTTTTTTTCTTCATTTCTTTGTTAGTCTCTAATTTACAGACAGCAATAAGCCTACAACTTGCCTCACTTTTCTTCAAGATGCTTATCAGCACAAGTATAATATAAAAAAAAAAAAATCTAATTTTTGTTTCAGATTTTCTGACTGCTTTGGTGATCTTTCAAAAAAAGGGTAAATATTAAAATAAATCTGTAGAGCAAGATAAAGGTCTTCTGCTAACAGACTTGTTAAAGCTGAGCCATTTCAGGTTTAAGCAAACACAAAGTAAGAGCGACATCTAGTGGTTGATGGGATTTTTTTTAAGGCGAAAACAATTAATCAGGGTAACTTTCAGCTGCATGTTAAACCACAGGCTCTAATGCTAGAGAAATGGGCTTTGAAATTACTTTCTGTCAACAAATTGATAGTGTTCCCTTACTGGTTCTTCTGTGGTCAACAATGTTTTCCATCTTATTTATTTTCAGCTTTGATTGTATCATATCACTGATAGTAATCAGGGTTGGTGGGGAGGGTGGAAGTGATTGTGTTTTTACTTTTAATGCACTTTGTGCTACATTTTATTGTATGAAAATTGCTATATAAATAAAGTTTGATTTGATCTGCATCTAAACCTGCAGCTGATCTAATGCCAAAAGCAACTGACCAAACGGGTCTGAGTAAAGCCTGAATTGTCATTAATGATGGAGTATAATCAAATAGATGCATCACCTCCTCCAGCTTCTGCATGTATAAAGGCTCATTCAGGTCCAGACCCGCGTTCTCATCCTCAGTGGAGGTTGGATCGATGAACCTCTGCAGGAACCTCTAAAAGTACAGTTACACAAAGCACGACAGTGTTAAGTTTGGGCTTAATAAATGAGGATACAATAAGGCAGCTAACATTGTGACTAGTTTCATACCTGGAACTTCTCCTTGCAGGTCCCAACATTGACGTCAGTCCCCCAGATCACCAGTCTTTGGCCGGCATTTGGCTCGCTGGCTACTGCGCCGTCTGTGCTTGGCTGAGAAAGGACAGTGAACAGTTTTCCAGAGTCATTTTAGGTTTCAAAACATACACATAGCTGGCGCAATACTGCTGTCCGCTTTACTGACCGGCTCAGATTGAAGATCGACCTGGGGAGCCTTCCTGACTGATCCCAAATCAGGGCGCTGTCTGGCTGGCGTGCCACGGACTCCGCTACGTGGCGTCCCTTCGACCCTGGAGCTGGGCGTCCCATACATCAGAGGAGAGCTCATGTCCACTTCATTTGGTGGGACTATAGAAGTCACATTACAAAGGTGATCATGATGTCCAAGTAATATCCCATCTGCAATGCCTCGATAACTCAAGTACTGAATTACCTGAAGGTCGGGGGCTGGAGAACAGAGAAGTGTCCTGTGGTGCTGCAGGACTGAGCATGTCCGTGGGTGGGGAGGTTGGCATGGGCATCAGCTCACCAGTGGAGGAATCCTGGCCTCTGCGCCTCTGAGAGGGGGGCGAGATGGGACCCTCACTACTCGCTGTGGTGGAGAGACACGAAGCCAATTGAAATATAATCCAGAGATCAAACACATGCAATCAGACAGCATTTTAAAAATCAGGAAAATTCAGAAAACATAATTTAAGCATACGTGTGGCTGGGTTGGTGTTTCTTCCACGTTTGCGGCCACCGGGGGTTGAAGAGGGAGAAGACATCTTTACTGGGATATCTGTCAATAAGAGTTTTAAAAGGATTTGACAAAAAAGACAAACCAAATAACAAAGGTTTTTTTGTATGTTTGCCTTTTAAATTAGTTTGATTTCTTTTCTTAATAAAGTGTATTTATATGTACAGTTTTAAAGGAAAGGATGGAAAAGACCCAGATATGCATCTCACATGCATACCTTTTATTGGACTGTGTTGGATATAACATGTATTAACCATATGCGTTCACTTCAGGTAAAGAATAAGAAAAGTGTAAGGATTTGACCTTACACCTTTTGTAAACATGGCGTCTGCTATGGTTACATGTTGACATCTGTATGTTTCAGTAGCTACAAAAATAAAGAATAAGCATTTCTCAAGTATGTACTTTATCTAGAGTATGTTTCCTTGCTCTGCGAGATCACTCCAGTTACTGATAATTATTTTTCCCTTCCAAATGTAGGAGAAAAAAAAAAAAACATGCACGATTCAAGCGTGAGGATTAAAGAAAGCACTGCTTCATGAGGAAATATCTCAGTCCCATATGTTTCATACTTCTGCATGTTAAGCAACTGTGTCTTAGATTAATTTTATGCCATTTCAACGACCTTGCTACTATATTCACTGAAGAATTCGTTAATGTTAACAAAACTACGGCCACCATTTGGCATGTGACTGCCAATGAGACAAAGGCGTCACTTACTTGTGGTATTTCGCCTGATTTCAATGTCAACGTAAAAAAAAACAAAAAAAAAACTTAAGAGTGCGTCTGAGCGACCGAGCCTTTCTACCCGCACTATGACAAAACCACAATAACTACTTTTTTTTTAATTGAGAGCCAATTTCAATAATAACCGTTTCACCAACCTCGTCTTGGTGTAGGTCCGAGTGTCGCAGATCTGGCGCGAAAATGAGGGTGACGTCGTTTTCGCGCGTAACTTTGGGCCAATGAAGAGCGAAGACCGTCAAACGCTTTCCGGCCGAGTCCATAACTTAAGAGGGGATGCCTGTTGGAAGTCTGGTCCTGCGACTTCAATTAAACACAGTAAAATGCCACAAACAATTAACTAAATATAAATGTAAATGTTTAAAATCATTTTCAGTTTATATTTAATAGATTACTACGATATGGATATTTTTACGTAACACAACGTGCATAATAATAATCCTGTGCTGATTTGGTTTGATCCAAAATACTGCGTCCCCGCTGCCCCCACTGTTTTTTTATACATACTTTATTTAAACCATACAGTGGGCACGTTACAATAATTGTGAAATTAATAAACAGATCAGTAGTGACTAAATAGTAATTAGATCGTAATTTTTAATGCCCTCTCGTGTATGTTCATACGGGGAAAACTAACTTAAAATCCGACACAAAACCACCTGTCAGTAGTGCATACAACAGCAATTAATTTATGTCTTTTATAACAATAATAATTTATTTGAGAATAGCTAGACTAATTAATTTACATGTTTTATAACAATAATAATTTATTTGAAAGTAAACGTATATATACATCCGTATAAACTGCTCAGTAGAAGAGTTTCTGAATGAGCTGCTATGCAAACTCACCAAACTGGCTGTGCAGATAATAAAAGCCTAAAGGCCCCTGCAGGCGCAAGTACTGTATGAATTTATCAATTTGGAGGCCCCAGTCTTCCATAACATATTATCTCTGAGGGATTTTGGTTCAATATCACTCATTTGTGTTTATCCATCCATATATTCTACACCTGCTTCATCCTGTCCACGTTCACGAGTCACGACCTTTCCCAGCTGTCATTGGGAGAAAAGCAGAACACCCCAATGGACGTGTCATAATTGTTCAAAACTGTTAAATGTGATGACTGTTAGGACTCGTGCATATAAATGACAATATCCATATTGATCACATATTGCAGTCATACCCCATACCGCCAGCAGGAGGCATTGTTGTTTTGAAAGACGACAGAGTAGAAATGTTTTATTGCGAGTGGAAGAGACAATAACTCAGTGAAACCTTTTCTGTGGACCTGTTAAAATAAGAATACATATTTATTGTTTTATTATGTTTTCAATACAAAATATGCATTCATTTTAAAACAATTATGAAGATCATAGTAGATATTTTGCTCGGCAAACCATTACCCATGAGAGTTGTCCTGCAGGTACAGCTCTGACCAGCAGGTGACGCAGTTTCCACGTGGAAGGTGATGTCCAGAGAGGAAAAGTACTACAAGCTTCCTCAGAGGAAAACAT
>JAOWBL010000009.1:12796851-12807816 GCA_028564865.1 Zenarchopterus dispar | reverse complement strand
AAACATTTCCGAGAAGTGTTGGCGCGTTGGCGATTTAAGGGTTCCTCTTAAAGACACTTTTAGTAATAAAAGATGATCAGAAACACACCATTTATCACGCTTAAATGTTTCAATTGCCTTTGATTTCAACCCCACCTGGCCATTTACTGAAACATAAAGAACTTATTTAAATGTTAAAGTTTGGTTATATTTGTGTATCTACATGTAAATAAGTAGCTTAGATCTGTGTTATATTAGTGTTATATTAAGGCACATTTGGAGCATTTTTGTATGATAAAACTTTAACAGTTCTGGACTTTAGGAAATAAATTATTCTAACTGAAACTTGTCTCCTACTTTAGATACAAATACAATTTACAGGCGTCATATTCAATAGTATGACACCTGTAGGAGCTTTGTTATAGACTGGTTACTTATCCCAGTATCTCATATTGGACTTTAAGTTGAACATTTTTAAACAATGGCAAAACATTTTGGCTAGTATATATGCATTTTAATCTTTCAGCAGATGTTGTTATTTTTTTGTTTGTAGGTGTGCGTAAAAGTTAGTGTCTTTCACCAGTCCTCCTTAACAATACATAGTTTATTAAGAGATGAAATCCTGATTTAGCTGAATATTTAGTGTAATTGTAAGTTTACTTTCCTGTCATAGGATCTAAGTACTTCCTTCGCCTCAGTGTGAGTCAGATGTTTGTATTGTTGGTGGCAAATTAATCCCGAGCCGACAGCAGAGCCTGCAGTATGTAAACAACTCCCAGCCATTCATACAATCATAGTAAAAAGTGGGTGGCATGAGCGGCACGCCCTCGCCTCCTCAAATGGGAAATTAAACGACACCACGTGACCTCCTTCTCGACTTGACTGGCTAGTGAGAGGGCGGCACGGGTGACGTCAGCGCCAAACGATACAAAACACTCCGCGAAAGTAGCGCTGCTTCAGAAAAGTGACAAGTCTCAGCATAATCAGTGACAGCCCACTGACAGTGACAGCAGCGGGGTTAGGGTTTTGACCAGGGGGAAAAAAAAGAAGTACCTGCGAAGAAAGGGAGGCAGACTGCGACGTTACTGTGCAACAGAGTTGTCACAACTCTGTTAGATATTTATATCTATATATTTTTCCCGAAAGGTTTTTTTTTTCTTTTTCGACCCACGTGGACAAGACACCAGGGTTCATGTGTGACATATACAGCCTGGACTCTTACGGCGTCTCTCCACGATGCAACATGAGTTGGGCGATGGAGCCTGCTAACTTCTACGAGAGCACCAAGTTGGGGGGGCCTCAGCAGGGGGTCTGCAAGACGGCCGGCAGGACGGACGTTGGGGCCGAAGAGGGCACCATGGTCGAAATGAGCGCCACTCCTGCCATGTACGACGATGAGAGTGCCATCGACTTCAGCCAGTACATCGAGTCCATGACGTCCGTGCCGAACCTGGAGCTGTGCAACGACGAGCTCTTCCTCGACCTGTTCAACTCCGTCAAGCAGGAGAAGGCGGATTTCTACAACATGCAGAGCTCCGCGCTGCCGGGGGGCATGCCGCAGCTGTCAGCCTCGTACGAGAGGAAGCTAGACACCAAGCTGGAAAAGGGGGCGTTCAGTGCGCCCATCAAGCAGGAGCCCGACTGGAGCGACAGCGACATGTCCTCGTCCCTGCCCTCCCAGATCGAGACCTGCGCCCAGACCTCCGTCAGCCTCCCCACGGGGCAGCCGACTCCCCCCACCACGCCGGAGCCCGTGTCCGCCGTGAGCTCCGCCAAATCCTCCCCGAGGAAGATCGGGAGGGAGAAGGGGAAGAAGGCGGTGGACAGGTTCAGCGTGGAGTATCGACAGAGGCGAGAAAGGAATAACATTGCCGTGAGGAAAAGCAGAGACAAAGCCAAGAGGCGCAACTTGGAGATGCAGCAGAAACTGATTGAACTGAGCGCTGAAAACGACAAGCTGCACAAAACCATCGAGCAGCTTACCAGAGAGCTCACCGGACTCAGAGATTTCTTCAAGCAGATGCCCAACTCCTCCTTGCTCGGCTCCACTTGTGCAGAGAGTCGGTGACAAATTCAATCTTCTATGAACTGAACAGGAGACATACCTCAACATACCCCCTTTACCATCTGTACCAGATGTATTATAAGCTTACCATAATGGCACTAGAAAATATGTTGTTGCTGCCATATTTTTTGTGGGATTTTTGTTTTCTCTGTATTAAATTATTTTACCACTGCATTTACATGTTATACCTGATATGGTACATGTTTTATAATTCCTACATTTGTATAAAAGCCAGAACATGATCTTTTATAGAGTTTGTATGAAACTTTGAAAACATTTTTGTTTATGAAATCTGTAATAAAAAAAATCACTGAAAGTGCAGAAAAGTCTGGTCTGTGAGTAATCTTTTCACATTTATGATGAGGAAATGGCTTCACGCAAAAAGTGCAACAGGAAACAGAAAGCAGAGTCAGCAAAAATAAACCTTTTATTGACAGTGTCTAATCTTATATACAGAGGTAGATGGGGTGAAAAATGGCTTTTTTTAAATGTCAGAAACTCCTGCTCTGAGTTCACATCACAGTAAATTAACCACGTGTGCTCATTTGACATACTGCATGCCACTGCTCTACCCTTGGGCCGTCAACTCCTGGTGCACAGGATCACTTATCACTAACACAAACAAGACCTTGTCTTCTTGCAGCCCACTCTCTTCAGCACAGCCTCAAGCTGTCAAGGAGGCCTTCAGAGGGGGAGAGGAGGATAAACTGGCTCTGACCAAGGCCCAGTGTGCAGATCCTTGGAGCCAGCTGAAGCCTCAGGACTGATATCAGCAGCCTCAGAGGCAGATCTCTTCCAGGCCAATCCAGAGCGCAGGCTTCCTGGAGACGACTCGGACGTAAACGGCAATGGGACCCACCTCTTTTCCCAGGACACTCTCCACATCGTAGCCTTGGAACTGAAACAAGAAAGCCATCAAAGGAAAAAAAAAAACTTTAAATGTTGAAGATGCAACTTCACACCTGTTTGCAATAAAGACAATTTCTTTCACTGCATCCACAAGCAAAAACATTAGTTCTTTGGTCTAATAACATTATGCCTGAACGCATTTAAAACCCTGACCTTTGCACTTTTCACACAAGTCAGCAGGGAGAATTATCCTACTACACTCATGGGAAAAGCATTAAAGCCTACATTGCAACTACAATGCACTTGATTGATTAAGAACAACCTCACCATTTGTGGGTTATGTAAGAAGTTAATAACAACCCAATATAAACACTGCATGAAAACTTGAACACAATCACTAATACAAGTGAGGGTGGAGCATTATGTCACAGTTCTGGCAGCAAACAGTTTCAGTGTCCAGTAAGGGTTTTTTTTTTCTTTTCAACAGAGAAGTGATTTTTATCACAGTGACACGAACAGATGCTTCCAGAACATATTGGAAGAAGATCAATACACCAGGCAGTTAAGTCCAGACTTATGTAACACTTTGATAAGAAAACCCACCTCATTATTTTCCAGCGCTGCGGTGTCCAGGATGGAGATGATGGTCTTCTGCTGCAGCTGTCGGAGAGATTAAAAGAAGTGGAGCCACTAATGTTTTTTAAATTATCACCTTGGTGTTGTAAAAGAAGAACAAAAGCTGCTCTAACAAATTGCACTCTCCGGTGAGTAACAGCTGGAAGGGGTTAAAATGTGAACAGGCTGATAAGTACACCGATAAATCTATCGGTTTGACTCACTTTGATTTCTGATTGCAGTCACGCCACGTTTTATGTAATAAAATGCCTTCATGCAGATGTGCGTAATTTTATGTTTTTATTGCCCAGAACACGACTTATATCTTTAAGAGTCCCATTTATAGATAAGTATGAGAAGACTCAGCATCTCACTAATGAATCCATCTTTGTCAACTTTATTTGTCAAAATATCTTAATCAACCAAGATCCCCCTACCACTTTTAGTACTGACATTTATAACACATTTTCTTCAATAACTCCTCTTTTGTGCCTGAAGAAAAAGCTTAGGATCACACACAATCCACAGCTGATTTGTAAACAAGTAAGACTTTAAGATATTTTACACTCCCTCACTTTTGTACCAAACAGAAAAAAAAAACATGGAGTAAAGCCACCTTCATATTTCAGGACTTTAAGGCCAACTTGCAAGTCACCAAACTTGCCAACAAAAACACTTAATCAGACGCAAACCGGCAAGAAATCTGCAACCGCAGGTCAGCACTTGATGTGTGAGCTACTCAAAGATGCATCTAGAAGGCCTGCCAGCACATCATAAAGCCATCTCCGACTGAACTCCGACTGCAGATGCTAAATGCTCAGAGTTGTTATTGACGCCACATCTGAGCTGCAACCAGCCAGAAACAAAAATCAGCAAAAGCAAGGAAGAGATGCTCTTGTATTATTTATAGATAAGAAAAAAAGGGTGGCGAAAGCGGAAATTGTTACATCATTCAACAAAGACGACAACAACGAAGCAGAAACTTTGCAAAAAGAAAAGTTTGGACGCAGCAGGAGATCATCTTGTGCTCCACATTTTTTCCAGAGGTCCATTTTTAAACAAATAACTCCCGTTTCATGCATGATTTTGCCTCTTTAACTGATAAAACTTAGTTTGGAGATGAGACAGAGTTGCTGTGTGACCGAGTTGTTGTTTGGTTGTGTAGTGTGAACATCACAATGACTTCAGGACTTCTGATTACAGGACAGCAAGTCGTGTAGTCTGAACAGCACAGCGATCTGCTGATGAAAGTTGCAGCTGAAGTCGCCCTCAGGTGACCTGCTCCCTTTCTTTGTGTCAACCTAAGCTAACTTGTTGCTACCAGCTTTTTTTTTTTTTTTCATGTAGAGATATTGGTGGCTTTGATTGTTTTATCCATACTTCTCAGAATATTTAACTACTCCCGAAACCGACGGTAAAACTTAATTTGCTATAAAACATGTAGATCCTTGAAGCTGAAATCGTAAAAGATCGCGTTCTCACCTTAACCTTCACTGTGCAGCTACTTAATGAGGAACTCAGGAACACTTCCAGCTGAAACTTTGTTTCTGGCTCATCCACCGCTGATTTGCAGGAAACACAGTGGAACCTCTGACTGTGGGAAAACATACACCACACATGATGGGACAAGTTGTTCACAAGACACTTTTATGACAAATCACTAGGACTTACGGTCTTTCAGCTGACAACTCTAAGTTGTCACTTCCACAGAAACTGCAGGCAGGCCAAGAATATGCCGTGTTTTCATCCACACCAGATATCACCCCTGCAGGAGGAAATCGAATGGAATTCAATATTGATGTAAAATGTAACTTAAATCTAACTAAACATTAATGCACACTGATCTGTTCTACAGGTTTAACCTTTTCATCAATTTTATTCACATGACTTATTATTACAGAGAGAAAACAGGAAGAAGAACCAGCAGCTGATCTAAAAGTCAGTTTAAAGTGCATGTGTGTTTCTAACGGGGTGGTCAGAGATAAAAGCATCTCTTACATATCGGAGAGATTGCTGTGATAAATACTATAGCGATGTGCTCCCAAAACACTAGTTTCACTTGAAAACCACACTTGTTACCCTATAAACACAAACATGGGACGTTAAACAGGACACTGATGATCAGTGCTTGTAGTTTCTGGTTTAAATCTTTTCTTCTTTTTTTTTTCACTGCTAATTTCCTGAAGATACAGTTTGTGCACAAGTGCAAAAGAGCTTGTTTTATTTTCATTCAGCCAGCTGACTAAACATGTTCAGCCAGAGCAGCCAGAGCCAACGGGGTTCACAGCTTAATCTTTGCCCTCAAATGTGATGAGAAGTGACCAGATGCAGAGTTTTTTTTTTATCTGCTTAAGGTTTTCTATTCCACATTTACATAATTAGAAAGAATCAAAGGAGGTTCAATGTAAGCCTCATTGATAATGAAGGAAAATAACTGCATCAAATTAGTTCATTTATATTTTAACTTTGAATTAAAACTGAAAAGTTTATTCTTTGACTGTTGCAGTTGGTGCCAATCATGGCTTATGTTAGCAAACAATGAAAGGCCTTAAAATGACACAAATCCATTTGGTATTAATAAAGAAGATGAAATAAGAATGAAAATGTGAATTGGAACTGTAAATCATCGTGACACCCACCCTCAACAGAGAGCCTCATGGAAAGTAGACATGTACAATGACATGAGAACGGACATAGCTCCAACAGTATTTCTTGTGGATTTATTTTTATATTGTCCAAAACAATGACAACTTGATGAAACAACAAAAAAAAAAACACAAAACAAAACAGACAGACAAATAGCAGAGCAGTGTCTTTAAGAAACATCTTCGTTTCTTGCTGCTCTTGAAGTTTTTATATATGCGTTAAAAAAAAAAAAAAGAGGTTTCTTTTTCTTCTCTTGAGAAATAAAAATATTTGGCCCGCTCTACAAGAATTTGAGAAGACATGTCAGAAAACCGCAGGACTGGGTGAAAAGCAGAAACCGACCTGTGAGAGTGCAGACTGAGTTGGGTGTGGTCTCCAGACTCAGTGGATCTAGTCTCACAGGCCACGGCAGGGTCTTCACCTGGGGCTCAGTGGGAGACTGTGACATGGAGTCTGGCCTGGCTGTGGACTCCGCTGTGCCCTCGAGCTCAACAGAGCACACCTTAATGACAGTCTGCTCCACACAGAGGAGGACACCTATGCAGAGAAACGTTAAAAATTAAATTAGAGTTCAAAAGGAAATATGCATGAGCAATCATCCTCAAACCGGAAGCTTGGTGAATATGCACTGATGAAGGAAGTAGTTGAACCGTCCAACAAAAGTATCAGTATAACAATAAAAACTACTTGACCTTTTCAAACTGAATCATAAGTTTAGCCTTCATTTTATCAGATTATTGTATGTATTCATGCAATTTATTAACCATCAACTGACAGTGGGTAGAAAGTAATTAAGGACATTGATTTATCGTACTCTTCATAAATGATAACAGCTATTTTTCAACCTCTTTTTTTTTGTTCCTCTGTTAACATGGCATTTGAGACTCTTTGGATCATGCTAAGTTTCCTTTGTTGCAGAGATTTGGAGAAATGAGAAGTTGCACAAGAGGCTGCATTTCAGGAGAGTCGTACCAGTTCCCTAAAGCTTTCCAAAATACATAGTTTGAAATTTTTTATCCGCTCTCATGAAAAGCAAACAGAAATTAGCCACCTGGAATAGCCATTCCTCAAACTGCATTAGGGCTTTCTGTAAGAGACAAGTTGCCAGCTAACCTTATCACTGGAAAAGTCATCTGTGCAGGGCAATTTGTTTGCATGCATGAATCTGTAACTTTTCATCTAACGTACCTTTGAACTGCTGTGACCATTCCAAAAAGGCTATTACATGTGAAGAAGCTGACGTGCTCGGACTGATGTGGCTGTGATGAGGTCCGACGATAAGTTTCAAGGTTTAGAAACATGTCATTTTCTGCCATGCAATACTCAGTTTTTTGAGACTCCTGTTTTTATTATTTTTTTTCATATCACAATTCAACAAAAAATTACTAAAGTTAGAGCTACAAAGCCACACTAACCATAATGGGAAATATACTTTAACTTTACTTTTGTTCATAGTTTCACATAGTCTATGAACTGCCAGTTTCACCAAAAAGCATTTCCTCCCCTAAACCACTGACATGGTTTATGCATTCAAAAAATTATCAAGAGATATCCGGCATTAAAAAGGAGGGAAAAAAAAAAAAAACATCTGACAAAACTTAAAAGTAAATACCGAAGTGAATCATCAGCTTGACACGCAGTGTGAACACCACACTGATAAAAGTTGTGAGGTGTAAGATGTTTAGATATTCTTTCTAGCCTTTTTGATACCAACACATTTGTAACAAAGGTTTCTGTTGTGTAAGAACGCTGATATTTTTGAGTAAATAAATCACTATTAGAAGGCTATTTTTTCCCCTCCTTACTAGCAGATTAATCGTCTCACAAGCCCTTTAGTTTGTGAGCCTTTGGTGGGGCTCAGTCCCCTGACTGGAAATGACTGGACTTCAGTGCTTGACCTTATATAACACAAACTCCACCTCAACCGGTACAGCAGTGAAAAGCTCCTAACAACTTCATGTAGAAGCTTAATAATGCAATCAAACATTAGTAACAGACCACATTTTGCTGCACAACCACTTCTTCCTGACAGTGATATAAAGCTGATAGTAATTCTGACACATCAAAAACAGATCTTTTACTTCCCCCCCAAGTGCAAAATTGATTGGTGCAGATACTTCTATGAGGTGGAAAGCAGATAAAGCTTCAGTTGTAACGTAAAACATCTACCATGTTCTTTGATGGCATCTCTGAAAGACATGCTACAGACAGCAGGGGAGTTGAGTGCTTCGAGGACGGAGGAAGTTAGCACGCAGGAAGTGTTCACACACAGAGCCACTGTTCGCCTGCATGGCCTCTCGGGCTGCTCCTCTTGAAGACTGGGGTCTGTCAACACCAACCACACCTCACCCTGGCCTACATCAGTGCTCTAAAGCAGAAAAAAAACACACCGAGAATGACCTAGAAAGAGTATATTTAAAGGAAATATCACACATACACACGAAAAAGCTTACGAAGCAGAAATCCAATGGAAATTGTCACTTGTATCTCAGACTCCCTTAAAGCACAGCTTTGACAAGATTACTCATTCAAGGAGCTGCACACAATGCTGGTTTACAAGTGCAATAATTTAAAAGTGGTGTGAGCATGTGACAAAGTCCACTACTTTGATCTGAGCTGCTATCTCATCTCGGTCAAAGTTTAAAGGTTTCACCAATCAATGATGAAGAACGCCAGGCCTCACACAGATTGTCATCCGCGGAGCGATAGGAACGGCACTCTCTACGTCAGGGCTCGTCCTTATCAGTTTGTTAGTTCAGATGATCTCAACAAGATGAATGAGGAGCTCTAAAGGCTTAATATTTACTCTCTTTTATCACTAAAAACAGATTTAATCAGGGTTTTTGAGGTGTAGGACTCAAGACAGAAATACCTGTAATCTCTTGTATAAAACCGTGGCAACAAAACTGCAGCGGCAAGTTTTCACCTCACCCTGAAGAAGAGAGAGAGAAAAAAAAGTTTAATTTGCTAAAGATAGGATATCTCTCCAAACTAGGTGCGTGTTTGTCATTGTGTGCTGTGAGAAAGCGTTCACCTGCATTACGTCTCGTAAGGTTTGGTTTGAGGGCTGCAAGTAGAGCAGGGATGCGTTCTGCCCTTCGATGGGCTCAACGGAGCTCTGCGGACCTGAAAGCAGGTAGCAGAAACTCGGAGCTGCACCTGCAGGTCGACTCTCCTGCAGACACGAGACACACAAGACTTCTGCATAGTCAAGAGGACGTCAAAGTCACAGATTCATCAACAATTATTTCCATCCTCATTTACACTGAGCCCAACAGCTCCAACACATCAAAACTTCTCAAAAGAGAAAGAAGCAGCTGTCTTCATTTTTGAGCAAATATCTGTTAGATTATTTTGTTGTTAATTGTTACACATGCGTTTTCAAATTGGTCTACGCATATTCCACATTCATGTGTTTTGGACCTTTGGAAACACTGGAAAAGGCTGCAACTAATCCATCAATTGTCTTTAGGAGTCACCAACTGGACAACCATTATTTTGATCCACATGCACGCCATTATATTTCAATTTATCATAGTTCACACATGCAAGTAACGACTAGTGAACAGCCCGTGGAGGATACGAGCAGAAGATGACTGACGTAGCCGGTACCGCATCACCACCATCACAGGAGAGGCTGTGAAGATCTTAATGTGGTAAATACTGAAAATTTGCAGGGCCTAAAAAAATGTAAGTAATGTTACTCTGGCGTCTCACTTCTGAACCTCCATCCTCATCTAAGATTTGATTAGTGGCTCAGGAGGTTTGGTGTCCACCAGTGGATGTTCTAGAAAAATGAAGAAATATTCAAGCAAGCACAGTGCAGTAGGTCAGATTGAGTAGACGTGCGAATTTCTTAATTTTTTCTATAAAAGGGGACATGCAAGAGTTAGATGAAAGTAGATGAACGAATGGTTTTTGATTGACAGAAATAAATCGCTCAGATTTTAAAGTGACGTTAATGTCCATTAAAAAAAAAAAACATCAGCAGGGTGAATACGTCAGCCTCTGCTGTTTGTTAACCAAACCTGCCCTGTCATTTCTGAATCAGCACAAAGCCAAAGGACTGAGGTTAAACAAAATACCAAGGTAAGTTTTTTAGACTAAAAAATACTTCCAGTTCAAATGGGAAAAAAAAAAAACACATTCAAGTAAGCACAATTAAGAAAACTGCACATATTAAAGAGTATAAACAAAGCCAACCTCTTCCTAAAAAATGAAAGAGAAAAAGAGTCAGAGTTAGAGCATGAATTCAAAAAAAAAAAAAAAAGAAAAAGTTTGTGTAAGTCTATTTCTCTGTGGAGATCCAGCGCTCCACAGGGACTCTCTCTGGTTCTTCTTATTTTGCTTTGGGTGAGACATTTCGCGACTAGAAGCTTTGTTCAGAAGATGTTTGGAATCCAATCAATGACAGTGCACAGCACTGAGTTCAGTTTTAATTTCCATCACACATGCACATATGTGCTCTGTCAGCAGGAAGTGCATTTTTATGCAAAATTTGCTGATACAGATTCTCTGTAGAAGTGTCTAAAATGCATTTTTAACCATATTTATATTAAAACATTTGGTTTCTTTGTTTGATTTAAACTTAAGGTATTAAAACATCTCACTTTCAAGGTTTGCAGTTTGAAACGGTGCGTTTAAGAACAGTTATATATAGAAATGAACAAGTATGGATGTAGTTGACTCTAACAAGAGATTTGACACTTTTTTTTTTTTTTTTTTTTTTTTTTCTTTCCTTAATCATCATCATCAGAGGGTGAATATTCCTCTTCAGAATCTGAGCCAGCAGTAGCTGGCTTTTTTTTTTT
>JAOWBL010000009.1:12772665-12784626 GCA_028564865.1 Zenarchopterus dispar | reverse complement strand
TGTCATCAGCAGTGCAGGGATTCCCTTCACTGGCAGTTTAACATCCTTCCACATATCGATTCATTGGGGGGAGGCTGAGCTTCAAAGTTAGGATAAATTATAATAATCCACACTATAAAACAGGGCAAACAGAGTGAGTTACCTTTTTCAGTTGTGAGCCTGCTGAACGAGCTTGTGTGAGGCTGAATGGGTGTTGTGGGTTTCCCTGATCTCTGAGAGCGCCATTGCTCCAGTGAAACAACTCTGGACTGACACTGCCCCTGGTTCTCACTGTCAGAGTCTTCTGCATCACTGGAGCTCCACGTTATATGAACAGGGTCCTCACTACCGCCAGGAGCACTGCTCTGTGCTGAGGAACGCAAACAGACAGAGAAAATACTGTGAGACACCAGAATCAATCATAAAAATAGCTGACACAATAGTTCAGCTTCAGCATCTATCTGAATTAAGAATAATCCTGATTTTGGGCCTGATCTGAACTTTGACACCTGTTTTTGGTACTTTGCTAGTACAGAATAGTGAAAAGTAAGAACTTACTAACTAAGGAGACTGGATATGAAGGTTTTGATAGGTTAAAAGTTTTTCGGTGTATATGAAATACATTGTTCAAAGTGAATTTAAATAAAACATATGATTACCCATTCTAAAAAGAGTTAATAAAATGAATACAGGTGAATTTTTTAACACTTTACCTAAAGCAGGTGATCGGGCCAACTTCCTTGTGGTAGACAGATTTTTCTGCGACTGGAAGTTCTGGAAAAAAAAAAAAAAAAAAAAACAACGTCAAAAGTGATCAAATTAAAGTAAAGCAGTTGCATTTCAAAGAGGTGGCTGGTGAGATCGTGGGGCCCTTATGTGAATGTTGAAAAGGCAATGACACTTTCTGTCAACCTTTAGCACAGGAGTGTCCAAAAAACTGTCTCCACACTTGTCCCAGCTCTTGACCGATGACACGAATGAAATCGATGATGTGTCTCTGTCCGCTTTCTGGAGATCATTTTCAACGTCGTCCGGGAAGAAGACACACTTGATATCCCTGGAGTATCTTTTACGCTAACGAGGATAGACAAACAGGTTGTAAGCATCCTTTAAAAGACGTTTATGCTTAAGTAAATACTGTGATGGATTTTTTTCACCGGAGTTCGGCTTAAGAGCCCAACTGTTACTGCTACACACATACATATATAAACCTGGTTGTTATATACTTGAGTAATAGGTAAAACCAGGTAACTCCTCTCAGTGGGCGGGTACAGCCGGACAACATGGTATAGTAAAGCTAACTTGCTAGTGTGGTTAGCATTAACTGGCTAGTTAGCTGCCTTCTTACCTTCCTGGAAGACATGGTGGCAAAACGTTTAAAGTTCTGATTACTTTTGTTCTTGATTATCTTTCTTATTCAGCATTAGGTGGTGAAATGGTATTATCTCTCCCATTCTGTCAAGCTGTCGGTATTTGTTACCCAACTGCTTAGCAGACAAAGCTAACGCGAAAAAGAAGATAAACACTTGTATTTTCTTGAACTATGGAAAGAGGCGTTTCATTAATTATTAGCTGGAGCCGGAGGCGGGCGGGTTGCCTGTGTGCGTTACAAAATTTGATTAAAACGAGCGTCCCCGTGTTCAGTCAAGCGCCGTAGTTCTTCGCTGAATATTTATTACTCTGGTAAGGTATAAAAATGTAGGGGTCATTTTGTCCGGGAAATCACGTGAAAATTAATGAAACAAAACTTTTCACCACTAAATTGAACAAGATTTATACATATGGCAGCTTTAGTTCACCTTTATATTTCAAACCATTACATAGAATACGTAAAAAGTTACTGGCTTTTACCAACTTTTTTTTTTTTTTTAAATCAAAGAAATCCTTAATATTTGACTCAAGTAAATCATTTTGCAGATTATACATTTGGGTGAATTGTATTTCCATTATTTTCTTTTCTTACATTCAGGTAAAAATTGAGATGACTTCCAACATCAGCTTCAAATATGGAGCACCGAGTATGAAAACATCTATATTACCATTCTAATATGATAAAACAATAATGGTTAAATAATCACGTTAAAAGCAATAACTGTATTTGTACAGCACTTTCCTAAACAGCGTACAAAGTGCTCAATAATCCAGACGATTCAACTCAATTCAGATATAAAGTCACCCAAAACGAGAATTAAACACAAAATTACTCCAATTTATACGAAGCTCACAAAAACTGCCAAATTGCCAAAGAAAGGAAACCAACAGATTGCATCAAAGCAAAATAGTAAAACTACTCTACAATTAAGACCTTGTCCAGGCTGTGTCACTGTAGAGAAAGCAGATACTTTCCTTCTCGCAGTTATGACCAAAGCTGCCGTCACTATCAGTTTGGAGTTACAAGACAAACCTCCAATGGCCTCAAAATGTAATTTTATTACAGCAAATCCATCTGAACCTTAACATTTTTCAAATATCATACATAATAACATACAAAAGCACACATAACATGTCTGTTTTTTTATTAAATATGTAAAAAGCAGGTCAAGTTATTCACAAATAAAATGCAAACATGCAAACACATTTTTGGGGGGAATGCATACTGAGTGGGACATGAAAAAAAACATTTACCATTCATTAATTATTGACAGTACATTTTTACATTCCTTTTTCATTTACACAATAATATGTAACTTAAGCATTGTGGTGCACTGCCCAGTTCAATATTAGTAAATGCAATATTAAGAATGGATATACAATGTACTTACTGGAATATAGTGAGGCAAACTGCTCAGTGAACAGACTCATTTCTCTAAGACTTGTGGTTTAAAAGAGAAAAACTAAAACAAGAAAAGAAAATGCAGAAATCTGAACAAATTACAAGTTCCAGCTGATGTTGAAAACCTAAAATGTTGCTTCATCATAGGACTAGTTCACAATTATATTTATTTCTTCCTTGTGTTTTATGGCAACTAAAACCTCTATCATTTAAACAAGTGGTATGGTGAGAATTAAACATTTAACACACTGATTATCTGAAATATTGTGAAGACAGCTGTCAAAGTCAAAAATTGGCTTTTAACTACATTTCATTCATAATTCAAATTGACCATTTTGTTGTCCCTAAAGAGGACACAATGCAGCCTTTTGCACTACTCCTAAGGCGTAATAATAATAAATACGGTGAAGATCTATGGACAGATTGTCCAGTACAGAGTCAATGTCAGTGCAACGTATGGGAGGTTAAATAAGAGCTACTATGAGCCCTTCCAGGGCTTTGCTTATTGCATTCTTGTGGTTAATATTGATCTGTTAAAAAAAAATAATAATAATAAAAGGGGAAAAAAGACAAAAACTTGGAGGTTAACATTTGCACCAACAGGTATCGAATACCTGTCTATTCTTCAGCATTTCATTGTATCTACTGTAGGATTTGAATCGACTTGTCACCCACACAGTCCTTGGAAACTTCTGTGATGGTCTGAGCTTGTCTGCTAGTGGAGGTCATCACCACAAACCTGCCACAGCAGTTCACCAAAAGTCACTAAACATAGAACAGTGAGCAGAGGGATACAAAAAATAAAAACCTGTGATGGTACTTCTACTCAGGAGGTTGCTTCATGTGCTCAGATTTGGAGAGAACAGACAAAAAGAAAAAAAAAAAAACATGAGAAAAAAAAAGTTCTTTAACAGTTCTCACATATTAAAAACAGGGGTGTGTAACTGCGGCGAGGGATGATGGCAGTCAGTATTCATCCTGTTCCTCTTGCTGATCATCTGGTCCCTCTTCATGGGCATGCTGGTCCACTTCCTTTCCATCACCCCCAGCCAAATCTGCTCGGTCCTTTTAAGAAAAAAAAATAAAAAAAACAGCTGAAACTCAGCATAGTTTAAGGCATGTGACTACCCACAAAGACTAAATTCTTATCTCTTTCAACCACACAGTGATTTCAGCAAGATCTGTCCCCCCAGCAATGATTGTAAAAAGAACAAACAATCCGCCTCTGAGATCTCTCAGATCAATGTGGGGTCATATACTGACCTGTTCATCTGAGGCGTAAAGCACCTCCATTAGCCGATCGACAAACGGAGCATTTTCTTCAGCCTGTTCCTGGCACAGCAGCTCAACTTCTCGCAGCTTGCTGAAGTAGTAGTCCCGCTCTTTCTCCACTCCTTCCAGTGCCAACTTTAATGTGTTCACCTGCAGATGAGAACAGAGCCCTCTTTGAAGCAACAAACACACAAGGCAGTCGGAACTGTGGCCGGAGTCAGGAAGTAAAAGTAAAAATGCTGGTCTAATAACACGTTTAATTTATTGCTTTGTGGATTACAACTCGGTCTATTCATCAACTTAATCTGATGTGAAACGGTCTTCATTTGTCTGTTGCGGTTCCAAAAATATTCAGCTGCTGGTTGGCAGTGTGTTCTGGCTAGTGGTCTCACTGCATAAGCGAACACTAGTTGGCTTCATTTTTGTTTTGTACTTGGCATGAATCTTATGTGTACTATACAAATTTAATGTAGCCGGTCGGGCATGTTGGATCTCAGAGTGGAACAATTTCATTGTCTATATTAAGCGATATGTCCATTTATAAGTCTGTCTAGCAATGCAGCCACCCTTAAAGAGAAAAAGTATCCATCCGCTGTTTTTTAATACAACTTTTTTTTTTTAACTTTGTGACCTGTGAGGGACATCAGTGCCACTCTCGTTTCACTATAACAGTGGTAGTAAAACCAGTAAGAATTACAAATATATGCAGTAGAAAACAATGATTATTTTTGTCCCTTGAAGTATTATATAAAAAGGTGGTTTTGAGAGGATAATCATCTGTACATACCCAGCTTATGTACAAAATCTTTTGTGCAAATGAGTTTAAGCAAAAGCGCTACAACTGATTTGAGTTTATAGATCAGGGTGTTTGATCTATGGATTTCTTTGGACAGTAATAAAAAGAAAATACGAAAAAGAACTAACGCTTGTCACACAACTATTACATCATACCAAATCAAAAAAGCCATCTTTGTTAAGGCACCACTGTAGTAAAAACAAAAATGGCAAAGGGACTTGGTTATACCTTTTTAAATATTCACTCACACTTCTAGCAACACCTTGAACCACAACCAATGGCAACACCAAAATCATTCCAACAGATTATTCATATTCCTGTGTGTTATAATTTCATCATAGCCTTAGTGGGGTCAAAACACCTACAGACAACAAAAATGTTATATCTATATTTACACATAACTACCAAAATTACATGTTTAGATACATTATTTACACTAAAGCATTATTTAGATAATTACAACAATCAAACCAAATTATAAATAAATTTACCCCACACACCAACTCGAGCTATTTCTATTCCCATTTAATTCCTGGCACAAATAAATAGAGCACAAGCCCCAATGAAAACAGTTGTCAGTGCACACCCTCTGGAGACAGGCAGAGGCAAGGAAATTCTCAGAAATGTTATATTCCCTACACTGAATTACTACAAATCTAGCAATTTAAAAGAATTTAAAACCACTTCCTGTCCCTCTATCTACCCAGAAGACCAAACTACATTCACCTGACACTGGCTCTTCACTCACATCAGTCTTTAAATAAGTACATATAAAATGCTCATTTTGTCTAATACATGAAATCTATATGTGCTAAATAACTATTTAACAGAATTTGTAAATTACTAAAATCAACCATGGTGGAAGAGTTGCTGGTCATTACACTTGTAATTGTTTCGCTTATGTTAAAACCTCTCAGCTCTGCTGTTCCAGAAGAACATTTCTACTATAAAGTGCTGTATGAAAACAGATTAATTTAGCAGGAAGAATTATTTACACCAATGAAGAAAAGCACAGATTGGAAAAATCTTAATTAAGCTAAACAAAGCAGTGATTTAAACATCTAATATTTGGCATGATCTTCAAAGCTTTTGGACTATAAAAACGGAAAACAAGAGTACAAACACCCCAAATCTACCCCAGGCCCATTACTGGCATCCACCTCATCAATATTTAATTGCATTACTCTTTAAATAAACTTTCAAACTTCTCCGTTTCTCTTTAAAAACTTCTGTATTCATTTTGGTGAAAAACCAAAGTTTTGCACTTTTTTTAAGTTTTCAGTAAGATGTGTGTTATGACTAACTGCCAACCAGTTTAGAAGACTCAATATTTTTCTTTTGATCTATTCTTTTGTGCCTTTTGATTTTTCAGAAGAATCTGACACACGTTTTAAGAAAACTTCACCTAAAATCTAGTTTGCCATCACTTGATAAGGTTTTATGGTGCGATCCTTCTGCACCGACTGCATCAATCTCATCCCACGCAGACTGAAGGATTATGGGTATTGAAACAACACAAATGGGTTTGTAAGCAATCCTCAAAGAAAAAAAAAAAGCCAACACCTGGCTCTCCAAGATGATGCCATGCATAGTTTGATTGAACACTATTTTGAGCCAGCAGGTCAACAACAGATTTCATCACAGAGTAGGAAGCATCAAAAATGGCAAAGAACAAACAGGCAAAGCTGAAAAGCAGACAGCTGTCATTAACTTAAAACACAAGGTTTTACTTCACCACAAAGCAGATCTTTGTTCGCAGACTTGTAATTTTTGCAATAGAACAAAGCAAATGAACCAACATCAGCAAAATAAAGAGTATCCCACACTTTATATTGTTTCATATGTTTCTAAGACTGAAAGCAATAAATGTCAACACTCTATAACTGTAGAATTTCTGAAACACCAACACTGGGCACTTAAAAAAACCAACACTTTTCTTTCTAAAAAGTCTTGGCATTTGTCTCATTTCATACATCAACACACCATTAAATCATATCATTTAAGCCAAGACCTAAAGTATTAATTTAGACAACATTTTTCCCATGTAGTGTGGGCAATAAATGATCTACAATAAACATGTATTTGTTGTCAGATGTATTTTCTCTGTATGTCACGACTATCCATCATTCTTCCTTATCAGGGTCGTGGGGGTCTACCAGAACAGATCATAGCTGTTTCTCTGGGAAAAGTCAGAGTACACACTGTCGCTACACACTGATTTATAATAAGAACATATGCTAACAGTTATTCCTATCGTCAATTTAGGATCACTCTAATGCACGATTTTGCGTTGTGGTAAAGAAACTGGACTAACCAGAACAAAGTCCACATAGACAGGCTCTAGCCAGGACTTGAATCAAAAACCGGTTAGCTGCAAGACTTTGTTGTCTCACGTTGGGAGGATTACACCAAAGTGAAGACCAGATGCAGTTTGTTGGGTTTCCTAACTACACTGTTTTTATGAGTTGACATTTATTAATTTTGGACTCAGTCAGAATGAACTGGATGTAGCCTGAATAACAAGAAATTAGAATATAATTGGACTGAAATGGACTGCATTTACTGAACTGTAGTTAACTTTGTGAGCTGTGTGTAAGCAGCCTTGAGAGTACTGTTGTTAACTTGGTGGGACAAAAGTGAAGTGAAGTGGACTGATTTGATGCCTACAGTAAAGATTAAAACAGATGAATAAAACAAATAGATATAAATAAAAACAACAGTAGTGATGACCATGTACTGTCAGAGGCAATCAGTGCAGTTCAGTGTGGACAACAGACAATCCTGGATCCAGCGTGCTTTTCTTACGCTTACCTGCTCAGTAAGATGTGCGACTTGTGCTTCCAGTTCTTTCTCTCCCTTGGCAGGAGTTGCTCCAGATGCAGGTATCTTTTTGGCAGACGAGGGTCTGGATGTTGGTGTTGAAGACTTGGGGGTAGTAGAGCTTGACCGTGATGCACCTGCAGCCCATGAAAGGTTTCTTATAACACTGACTGTAAGCCTGACAAACTGTTGATCCTTTAATCACACAGAATTGAGGCAAGCATAAAAAGCCATGCAGATTAGACATTGAAACATCAAAAGGTGCACCTTTAGTGGGGTTTACCTGCAGTGGGGGAGCTGGCTGCATGGTGAGACTTCTTTGGAAGATTGAAGATTTGCTCACCAGGGTCAGGTGGAGGAATGGCATCCTGACCCTGTCTGGCTGCAACCGGGTCATACTCTTTACCATCATAATTGGCATCAAAGAATTTCTTAAACCACTGGATGAAATCAAGATTGTCCTGAAATCTGCCTTTAACCAGTTTTTCCACAGGAATAATCTGATTAAAAAGGGGAAAAACCAGTAGAATTAAAAACCACAACTAGTGAGTATCAGTTCAGATTAGAAGTTACATTGAGGTGGCCCACCTTGTCCACATTCATCCTTTTGAAGGATGCCTGCAACAGTTTGAAATTGTGAATGTACTCATGCTCCAGTTTAGCTTGAAACTTGACCTTCTTGAGACTGATGCAACCAGGAAAGAGCAGATCCATGAACTGACAATAGGCAGCTCCTGAAAAAGTAAAGTGTGAGTCAAACACATGCAGTAAATTCTTGAAACATAAGTAAGAAAGATCATCCACAGTCTGATATGTGTTATGTCTGCTTAGCATTATTAAAATAAAAAAAAAATCCCCTGAAACAAAGCCAGGGAGCTATACTCATGTTGACACAGATCATCAAGTTCCCTTAAAGAGAGAGAGAGAGAAAAAAAAAAAAAAACTTTCTGCAGCTAATTTTAAACAGAAGCCTAGTTTATATCTTCATCAACTGTAAGTGGATACCAGCTCAATCTAAGACAAATCTCGTGGCAGCTTAACCAGGGAGTACTCAAACAATTAGCCTGCACCTTAAGAAAAGGAGGACTGTGCATTGAATGTGTGTTCATGTAGGCAGTTAGTGATTGAAATTGGATTACTTGGTCACAGCAGGAGAACACGGCAGCCTATGAGTTTATTTATAGACAGCTGCCAGGGGGAGTCAGCTTGTTTCTACAGGTTGCTTTAACTGTCAGCTTACACATTCAATTATTTGCTCCATGCTTCGGACAGACACCAATCTCCAAAACCTGCTTCCCATTACAAGTAGACATTGTGATGCATATAGCGAAAGAGCAAGACATGAGCATGAAAAGTTTGAGGATTAAAAAAAAACAAAAAAAATTTTTTTTTTTTTTTTAAAGGATCCGTCTGTTCTCACCTGAGGAGAGCTGCTCCACTTTTGTATAGTTTAGGCAGAGAATATCATTGACCCAGGCAGTAATGTCATGCCTGCTCATAGTCTCCTGGGTGATTGAGGTAGAATATACGTTGACCGCCATCCCCCAACTGTAATAACAGAAATATAAAAACAATGACAAAAGTAACAACAGGCCCATTTTTTCTTGTCTCAAATTTGTTTACTCCAAACAGATTTTCCACTTAACAGAAATCAAGACTTTAGAAAAAAAATAAACATTCACTGTTGAAGTTAAATTTGATCAAACACAAGTTCAGCCATGTCAATTCCAAATAAAATCATACAATTTACCTAGATAAGTCAGAGGCCACGCTACAAGGCTTTATCAGAAGTTACATGAAGTAAATTGCTTGTTCTTTCATATTTATCATGTCCAACAGAAGATCATTCATATTAAATTAAACCAAAAGCATGGAAGTAAAACATAACAGAAAAGTAGAAACCACACAAAGATCCCTGTAGTGCAGCGTTGACAGAATTGAATATTTCAACATGCATATTTGTTACAGGGACCTCTACAGCGATTCCTTCCAGAAATGATCATATCTAAAAAATATTTTTGTCAATAAATGGTTCAAGCAGAAAGTAAAGTGATTCACTTCTGTCTTTGAAGAATAAAAATGTATCACTATCCAATATATCAATATAATAACTTTGTTCCAGCAGGGTTCTGAAAATGTACCTTGGCATCTGTTAATGCTCTTTTCTTATTTGATTGCAAAACAGTGGTTCTGGGGCCCAGAACACCTCCTCCATTTCTGAGTCTACATACCGTAAGCATGCAGTGCACTAAAACAACATCAAGAAACTCAAACTTTGATCCTTAAGCTAAAGGTTGGGCAGTAGCAAAAATGTCTTTGTAGCAACCAATCAATGCCTCCAGTTTCCTTAACGCAGAACTTAATCAACTAGAAAGAGGACTTTATTCCAAAGGAGTTGAATGGGTAATTTGGAAGAACTGAACCAGGTGTCTCAGTAAGATGCTGGGACACCACAAGCTCTCAGAAAAAAGGTTCAGTGATTTTTAACACTGACTCTAGATGTTTCTGAGCCACTGTTGCAGTGATGGAACACTCTTTTCCAGAGGATATTCATTTTTTCTTGCATTTAGATGATAAACAGTGGACAATCCTAAATCTCTCACAGGTATCCAACCGTATGGAGATACGGTGACTCCAAAGGCCATGGCATGACACAGCCGATAAACAACTTTGCACCCCTCTATAAGGGCAAGTGATCCCAAACCATGTCTCCAATGATTTTCCTTCAATTTGTTGCACATCTGTTTTAAAGCTTGTCAAACACAACAATGTCCTAGTAAATTTACTGCAAGTATGCATGTGCCTCATTTTTAAATGCAAAGTAAAAAATGCCCAATCATCATTTCTTCAACCATTACATAATGCTGCACATTCATATTTAAAATAAAATGGTCAGAATTTCTTCATTGTGCACATGAATAAAAGCGTACAGTTTTTCCTATTTTAGTCCACATGCAACCAAATCCAGACAGCACCAGGACAGCTTAACTAACACATCTCTCAACAAATAATATGACATTGCACGTTGCTTAATTATCATCATCATCCAGTAGTCAACACCAGGGTATGGTTCTTAATAACAATAAATGCTCAGTGTTTAGGTTTAGGGTGTAAAGGCAATGCAGGAGCCGATACTCGACTGGCTGATTGTCTGGGAAGGAAGGAAGGAAACTGGGCCGGCCCATCTCATGTCAACAAAGCGGATGTATCTGCTGTTGTTAGCATGCTTTGTTAGCCTGGCAGCTCCTGGGATGGGCTCACTCCTGGATTCAAACAGGAGGAATCAGGCCAGAGCATTAAAACGTCACCAAATAGCCTTTAATCGCGACAGTGTGTACTGCTCACTAGCTGCAGAGTGTAATGTCACGACGGGAATGTTCTAGTAAAGCAGCAGCGGCGGCGGAGCGTTTCTGTCAGTTGACAAGCTGCTCCGCGTCGACCCACTCCCACGCGAGCAAATACATAAACCAATCAATAAATTTTTTAAAAATCGTTTCGCAACAAAAACAAGATTATAGCGGTGATTCGGATTTTTACGCTGCGGAACGAAGTGATTTAGAGCTAACTTGAGGAGGATTTGCGCCACAGTGTCGGGCTGACTCTGTGCTAGCATGACAAGACACCAGGAGGGAGACGGCAGGAAAAATAACGGATCGCTGCGAAGCAGTAATGGTCGATGATGATGGGGAGGAGGAGGAGGTCAGAAAACAGGTCTCTGTTTGCAGCATTGAGTGTCTTTGTTATATATATATTTTTTCCTTGCACATCAAACACGGCGTTACACTGGTTTACCTGTAGGCGCGCTCTCCCCGCACTGTATTTTTCCTGTAAGGAATGATGTTGGATCCGTTGTCCTGGACGATGTCGTTATTATTCTCTCCATTTGGGGAAAGGGCTTGGGTGGGACCGGGCATTTGGGTCTTTAAAATATCGAACAGATACTCTGTTCTCTCTCTCTGTCCGAAAAAAAGACAGCAGGAACGATACAAATGCTAGGACAGTGCTGCACCTCCGGGGATCTTGGCTCCCGTCTGCTTATTCCTGACAAATCTCTGCCCTGATGACGTCGCTGCACCCTGCTGTACCACGTGACCAACGGGGTTGGCTGCCTGTTCCTCATGGTGGACCGTTTCAGTGCACCAATTTTAATGATCTCTTGACTGTTAGATAAGCATCATCGCGGCCAGATCAGTGTGTGTGTGCGCTTATGCTTTATTGAAAGAAAGAATTAAATGCCGAGAGACCCAATCATATTAAAAAAATATAAATTAAATGCTAAGGAAAACGCAGCCCACCCAGTTTTAACTACAAATCCTTAGGA
>JAOWBL010000009.1:12733010-12768834 GCA_028564865.1 Zenarchopterus dispar | reverse complement strand
ATATATATATATATATATATATATATATATATACATATATATATACACACACACACAAACAAGTTTCAGAACTTTTTCTAGCAAAGTATTGTTTGATTTAATAAAAGATATTCATAAATCAATTTTTGTTACATTAAATATGCAATATCTGAATAACTTTTAGAGCTATATAATCCTCCCAGCCCCATATTAAACTTAACCTGTAATCTTTTATGAGAGACGCTTGATGTAATAAGACTCTTTCAGAATGACACTTTAGTATGAAGCAATGCTGATGTGACAACGTAAATGAGAGTCTATCATAAAACTGAGTTTTGCCCTTACACAGACGGGAGCTTCATTAGATAACATCAACCTGCACAAGAACATTGCATTATTTAAAATTAAACTCCTAAATGACAAGACAAATACGTACTTGAAGTCCACACTAGCAGTGTCTATCCATTACAAAACAAGGAACTTGGCATGGATTACATAAAACCCTCCAAGCCGTGTAACCGCAGTTATGGCAGCAAATACACGGGGATGCTAGCTTAGCCAATACCAACATCTCATTGTAAATGACACTGGAAAGACTGATGGAACCTCTTAAGAGCGCATTTAGATAGGAGAGCTGTTAATGATGGGTATAAATGCTGACTGAAGTGTAGTCTCCGGGCCACATGTGAAGTAACAGTCGCCCACCAGCGGCCACAAGCATCCTCAACGAAAACCATCAGTATCCGCACCGGTCGACTGTCCTCACTCACTAGCATGGCAATTGGGATAGTCCTTAATGACAAGGACAGGCTGCTTTTTAAAACGAATATACAAGCTAAAAGGGGAAAAAAAACCTGTCGTTTAGAAAGGAGCCCCACATCGTTAACAGTAACTTACCTTCGCTACTGAAATCAAATAGTAGCAGGTGTACGCTGCGCTGAACCCCAACACCAAAGACAACCCTACTCCAGAACCAAATAGCCCAACTTTCACTTGATTTTCCAGATAATGTGACAGGTCCTTTGTCAGAATGTTAAAGCTGAAGTCCAGCGAGATCATTGCAAGGTCCCTGTTGTCTCCCGTACTGCAAGGACAGCGGCCAGCCCGGTTGGTATTCAGCTGCGTCTGCCTGCGAGCCGAGTCTGTAGGAGACAGTCAAGGGGACATGATGAGGGGAAATATATATGTATGAACGATAGGCGGCGCTAAAAATCTGTCTGTCAATTACGGCTCAGCGTTGCTCTAGCGCCCCCTGTAGGAAACAGAGGCGACGTGCACCATGTGCAGCCAAGAACTTCAAGATAAAGCCCCCTAGCGGCAGACGTTTGAAACCACAGAGGCAGAAGCATTCAACCCACCCTGCGACACTGAAACCAGACTGAAAGTGCTCCTTATAATTAACGTTGAATAAATGTCACTTTTTCAGTTATTACTGACACGAAATCAATGTTGTCTAAAATGTTATTTAAAGTAATATCTTAGTTGATTAAACACTGAAAAATCTTAGTGCAACAATGTGTATTTAAATATAATCTAAAAGACAATCTAGATATGAATATCAATGAATTTAAAATAAAATTTTATATACTAGCTTTTTGTGCATGGATATAATTTGATCAAAGTAATAAAATAGGTTATGGTTAGTGTTTTTATGATTATTATTATTATTAATTACCCCAATGACTTTTTTTTTTAGTAATGTTAAACTTTGATATTACTTTTGTTGCAAAAACTATATCTCTGAGAGTACTTGATACTAAACATATAATGTGATCTAAACCTGTAAAAATAGATGTTATACACTAGACTATTGTAAAACAATAATAGTTTGCTTCTAAATGCTTCTTCACAAACATCTCGGTGTAAATAATAAAAACTTCTATTGCCAATGCCACTTCTGAAAAGTATGACAAAAAAACAGACTTGACAAATTCAAGTTTTCTGAAACATTAGCAAATTTAAATATAAAATTCCATATTCTATGTTGAAAATATTATTTATTTATTTTATATGCAGTTAGAGTAGTATTGAAGAGATATATGCCATTCGTTTTCAGTAATGATAGCGTGACGTGTTTTAAAGTATCTCAGAAATCCAGCTTGTTGTTCTTACAATATTATTATTACTTTAAAAATGGAATTTTACACTTAAATCAGTCCTAATCCACTGGCATGAAATCAGTCTAAGTTAAAACAAGGATTCGGCTTTCATATGTCAGAAATTATTAAGCAAGCTACAGTTTTAATGTCTCAAGCCTCATTTTTAATTTTAATTTATTTCTTTTTAATTATTTTAGGTTTTTGTTTGTTTTGTTTTATAATCTTATTTTGAAAACTGAAAGTTTTCAACTCATACTGATTAAAATATGAGACCATTAAAAATGTTGGGTTGACTGATTTGAAGGCTGACTTCACCACACCACAGTGTGGAAGGGGCGAGAAAGCTGATGAAAAGAAGAGGGAAAAGTACACTAACCTGCTTGGGCGAGTGAAGGTTAAGTAGGAGACTCCCCGTGGAGGGTTCCTGGAGGACTGTGGGAAGCCCAACTACTCAAGTACTAACAGTAGTACTTGAGTAGTACTTGAGTAGTACACTAGTAAATGAACTTTAGAATAATAGTTATCATGAAAATTTGTAGGAATGAAATTTTTCTTACCAAAGTCAAATCAGTAACCCAGTAATCTATATTTTTAGATGAATGTAATTTTTTTTTTTTGCTTCCTAGTACTTGATTTTTCTGTTAGGATGCTTTTCTATCTTGGTTTTACTTTTAAACTGCAAAATTAATATTGATACCAAGCAGTTCAAACATTAAAGCATATTTAGAGCCAGCCTTTATCACGCTTTTATTTCATCCAGCTTGAAAGGGGGTTCATTTTGTTACAGCTCATACCAAAATCTTTAAAGTGTGGGCTGAACAGCATATTTTTTTCTTTGGTGAGTATTTCAAAGGCAGTAGTTGCCTGACTACTGAAATGGAGAAAAGCAATTGTTTCATTGCTTTCACTTTCTTTGTCAGGTGGCAGGTTTGGGACTTGTGCAGTAAAGGTGGACTTGGAGCCAAGCACAATGGAGGTCTGAGGTCTGGAACTTTTGGTCTGGTGTTTAGATCTGACAGCTTTGTCTTTCACAAGAGTATTGCTCATGCAAAGAAAAAGAAGTTATACCAAGTGGAAAATGCACTAGTTTAGTCAATATATACACAGTTTGTTGCTTGTATATTGCATTTGAGTGTGTAAATTTGATAACTGAATAAGAAAGATTCTGGCATTGCGGCTATGAAATATATACATATTTACAACAGCTCAGGCCAAAGCAGGTAATAACTGGGTCAAAATCCACCACACTGAAGGAACAGATTCAGATATATGTCCAGATTAAAAGTTTGACCTTTTCTCCAATTCCCTTATGCTTTTAATGCCATTCATCTTTACTTCTTTGTGTGGTCTTTTTGTTCACTCTCTTCTTTCAGGTTGTAGGACACTGCGGTGGAGCCCTACAAAGCTACTCTTTCCATTCACCGTCTAGTTGAGAACACAAATGGGACTTTCTGCACTGACAAGACCCAGTATAACATCTGCCTTCACACACAGAAATGTCATGTTCAAGAATTGTGACAGGAGGTTTTGACCCATGCCGTGGACATTACCTCATAGCTGCATCTACCTTCTAAGGCTGCATGTCTGTAAAGGAGGTGGGCAAACACATGCTGAAGGGGCTACTTTGTGTAGTGGATCCCGAACAACATCAAAACAGCTGTGTGTGACATCTCTCCACTTGACTGCTACTTTCCTCAGCAAAAACACAGCTATTCAGGAGCTGTTCAAAGAGTGTCTGAGTACCAGCAGTGTCAGGAAGCCACTGGAAGTACAAGTATGTAATGCAGTGTAATCTGAAGTGTGTACTAAATGACTTCCCACTGATATGCTGCCACTATCATCATGGCCTTTAGCAACACTGACTTTAATCACACTTTACTGGCACACTATGGAGAATATATGTTTATTTTAAGAATATGTTTTAGGATACATACATCTTTCTTTCAGGCCCATCCCAGACACACAGCTAACAGACTTAATAATGGGTCCTATATAGGATTGTCCATCCTTGGTCCACGTTAAGTGTTCCCAAAGGTTATTAACAGATATATGGGCAATAATCTGGGTCTGACTTGGATCTGCCGTGATACAACATTTTCAGTCACTCTTTGAGTTCGTTTTGAGTAGACTCAATCCAGATGTATCTTATGACCATTTTTCACGAAGATGATAATTAAATAATTCACTAAGTCGAGTCATATTGGCAAGTATTTATTTTAGAGTGTTATTTTATTGAAGTCACCTAATGGTTAAAATTTACATTGTTATTTATACTGGAGGACAGATTTGTTGGTACCCTGCAATTAAAGGAAGAAAAATGCATAATGGTTGCTGAAAGAATTTAAAACTGACAAACTAATATTTAATAATTTACTGAACATTGACTGAAAACTGGTAGACAGGTATTGTGGTCCACATTCTTCCAGTATTGCAATACAAATTTACTGCTTTGTAAGACATGCAGTGTGACCATATACTCATATAACCTTTGTAAAGATCAGCTTCTCTGACCGTATCCTCCTCATCTTTCGTTCTTTATTAGACTCTGCAGAAAACATGCTTAAACTGTATTCTCGGGGCTACTGAAAGCCCCCTGGTGAACGAACACACACATCTTTAATGATACACTTTCAAGATTTCATGAGAATTACACACTGACCTAATAAGCCACACATTTGTCCCCAGAAAGGACAGCAGCAAACACAGACAAGCATTAAATGTGTTTTGTGATTGGATAACTGACATCATGTCACCCCAGAAACGAGGTCTCAATAACTATTAGATAGGCCCTTGTGAAACTGCCAGGTTGAGACAACTTCTGCAGACACTGGTGATGCCTCTGTTGAGCCTGTTTTCCTGCTGCAGCATTTAATAAAGTTCATTTCTCACTTATCTGAAAGAGGATTCTTCCAAAATAATGTATTTTGAGAAATTCCAGTCTTTCTTTTTAATGATTTGCTTTCAACAGTTGAGTCTTCCTCCTTTGTCCACTTTGGCTCAGACAGTGACAGACAGTGCAACGTGACACTGGTATACCTTGACCTTGATGTTCACTTTGAATCTCTTTGGAAGTTATTCTGGGCTCTTTGGTTACCATTTGTATATCCCATCTCTTCAATTTTTCATCAGTTTTCCTCTCTGGCCTCATCCAAGGAATTTGGCTTCAGTTGCATGGACCCTAAACTTCTGAATAAAATTCACAGGAGCATCAAACTGATTGGAGAAGGTTTTATTATGCAATTATTATAATCAGCTCTTCAATTTGCTTCTCATGTTATTGTGAAATTCAACAGACCTATCTTGTTTTGCAAGAAACAAGAAATTCTAAGAGATATTAGTTGGGAATTTTTAATGGACATTCATTACAATTTCTTTATGATGAAGATAATATAATATTAAAACAACCAGAAGCTTTTTCTTTCTGCTATAACTACTAATGAAAATTAGCCTACTAGTTATTATGAGTTACTTTTATTAGTTAACAATAGTTTATTACTTTATAATTATTAGTAAGTTACATTTTTCATTTCTACTGTTTAGTGCACATTACAGAATCAGATTTAGATCATATAATTGTAGTTTTCCAAAGAAGTGCTTCCAGAGCACAAAGTTTGCATTTTGGTGAAACAAGCCTAAATTCAGCCTTCATCCTGCGATGAACCAGCCACTTGTCTAGATGTACCCCAACAATCCCCCATCAGTTCTGAACAGGATAAAATGAATGTATGAAATAAGTTTCAGGTACTGAAATTACTGCACAGCTGCTGTTTTTAAACTAGACTAACATAAAAGGCATGTTGGCGTAAAAGATCATCACAATTTTAGCCTTTTACTGAGTAGCTTTATAAATGACACATTATGTGGAACTGAGTGATAAACATAGTATATTATGAAAGTAATTTCACATAGCCACATGATGATTGCTATTAAAAAGCTGTTGGTGGCTGCTGTGGGTCTTGCACTGTGTTTGACTGAACTTTGTTCGTGCCTTTTAAAATGTAGTCATGATAAAAAGGATAAAGCTCAAACTCTTAACGATCCTTTTATTATTGCGCAAGTCAAGAGTAAAAATCTCCTTAATATGCACATGACTATGAGATCCAGAGCTGGATGGCTGCCTTTATGTTGCCTTAGATGGAAAGATGAATTATTGACGGCAAGTCGAGGGCAGCCACCAGTGCGTTTATGACAGATAATAAATGTGCACCGCCAAACCGAGCCAATCGAAGTGTGCCATTTTTGAAAAGGAAAAAGAAAGAGAAAGGAATACATAGGCAAAAATGGTGATATTGTGTCAACACTTTATTATGCATCACCACCATGCGAAATGACTGCTATGAACTTGCTCAAAAAAGTCAAACTAGATATATTTCACACATCTATGATCTTAGATTGGCTTGCCACTTTTACCAAAGTTGACTGGGTAAAGTTTTATGCAGACTCACACAAAGCATCAAGAATGTGTCCGTGCATGTGGGAGAGAGTGGGAAAATATTTGTGTAAGAGCACTGATCTTAACAACTGAAACAACGACAAATATACGATTTAACTTTAACTCATAAACCTTTGATTGTAAATGGAATTTCTTCAGTACCCTCGCCAGTGTAAACCTTTACATCAGAGTGATTTGGATATCTATGAGTTTTCTTGTTTATTTTTAAACACATCAAGATATTAGAAGCAGCCTTCTATATCTATATCTATTTGTACATATCTGAAGGGCCAAATCCCTCCTAGCAACAATTTTGATGAGTGGAACCCCATCGAAGACATCCAGCATTGTTGCAAGTGAGTTTTGTTAGAGGCTACATGCTGCATTGGCGGGCAGAAATAACTGAAACAAGAGGTCATCCAGTCAGCTAAGGCAGTGTTTGTCATTATTACTAATGGAACAAATAAAAGAAAAACATCATATTGGCTTGCTTGAAAAAAAAAATATCCAAAAGCAACTTAAGAGCAGCAGTAAGGTACAAAGCATTTCAAACTTCATCATTACATAATTTCACCTCAATTATAATCTCAGACTTGTAATCATTATTCTCAAATCAGATGTCAGTGAACATTTAAACCTGGTTCAATGTGTTTAAAAATGTGAGACTTTGCAAGAATCAGTTTGCCACTCTGTGATAATGTTTTTGAACATTTGCCTGACAACTTGTACAAAAAAGGTAAAAATTAAGAAAGAAATCCTTCTGATCATGTGTTTTTATGGCACCTGTGGTGTAATAGACAGCTCAGTAATTAATCTCTTTACATCAGCTCACAGTATTACCTTAAATATGTGCTTGCTTAAAAAATATATCTTTACACAAATGTATTCTGTGGTTGGATTTCAATTCAGTTCTCAGTGTAAAGTCAGTGCTGTGTACTGTCGGCCCACTGTTGCCTCCACCAGTGTCTTGTACTATTGTTGCTTTTCATATTGCTCACCTGTGCAGAAAAGGGGGAGAAAAAGATAAAGGAATTGTTCAACAATACTTTGGGATTCCCAAACTTTGGGAATTCCAGGGATTCAAACCTTAATCATAGCTTAACACCGTGGGATCGTGTACAAGTTCATCTAATTTATACATTTCTATGTCCTGATGTTTCAAACAGGGAGCAGAAATTGTGTGACATAAACAAAATAAATACTTAAAAAAACAAGGCATGAATAACATTGTAACAAGCTTAAAGAAGGAAAATTGGGTTTAAAGCTAAGACAGTGTATTCACTGTAAATGACGGCGAACTGCATGTAAAGATGACAGACTGTCTAAGGCTTTACATTTCAGCAACTACTGCAGATTTTAGTAAATGTTAAAATGATAGCTGAAAGTGGCAAAAGCAGGTTTTAGCTCCAAGTTTCCTGCTCTAGCTGCGAAAGCTAAGTCTAAGACTGAGGTAGCAATCCTGGTCCTCGAGAGCCAATGTCCTGCAGGTTTTAGATGTTTTCTTGCTTCAACACACCTGATTCTAATTCTTGTTCATGAACAGGTCATCATCCAGGTCTCAACAAGTCTGTCAATGACACAACCCCTCGTGTCATGGAGTGAAGAAGCAGGGAAATATCTAAAACATGCAGGACACCGGCTCTCGAGGACCAGGAATGCCCACCCCTGGTCTAACATTTACTTTTGTCAGGTCTCTTGTTTTCTCTTTCATCATTACTTTTTTTGAGTCTCTTGCTTGCCTCTGCCATGACATCAGTGTTTTTACAGTAATGTGGACAGGTTGCAAGAGATGACCGGGACAGAAGTGCAAAGTTATTTTGGGTGGTTTTTGCTGAGAGCAGAGACGGGAGACTGCAAAAGCTTGATGGGATTTCCTAAATTGAATAAATATTCCTTAAAATGAAACTGTTATTTCAGCATAGAAAATAAAAATAATTTTTGCTGCATTTACCAATTCCAACTATTTTTTAAAAACTACCACTGAACTGACAGTCACCACGCAAACTTACCAGTCACCAGTTCAGTCACTGCTGCAGCGTCACCTGTACCACAGCGTTAAAAAAACCACAAATAGATACCAGAAGTTAGAAGTTTTTCATAGTTTAAAAAATGAATCCTCTTCTTCTGTTCTGGTCTGGGAAAGCTGTGACTCACCATGCAGTTCTTGCCTGTTTCTTGCCTGTGCTTTACCATCTCCTCCATCTTCAGCTCGCCCTCCAGCTGCCGCTCCAGGTTGTTCTCAAAAATTTCCTCCTCTGCAGTGCTAGCAGGTCTAATACATAAAAATAATTAGAAATAAGGCAAATTGCAAATAAGACAAGGACCAAATGACCTGCCCTCATAAGTGGTATCTTCTCCACTGAACTGCTGCTTATCAACTGAAGTACCTTGGTTTATAAGCAAAGAAGGGATCTGAAGAAGCTGAGGCTAGTAGGTCACAATGACCAAAGTCTGAGTCCACAGTGCTCTCAGTCTCACTTAAATCTTCTGTGAGAAAAAAAAAAGATGTATCAAAACAGTTGTTTAGAAATTCAGACATATGAAAAACACAACCTTCCTTTTTATGCTTTTTTACCTGAATTGAGCTCTTTAACCAGTGATGACATTGTGTTGGTGATGGAGTCAGCAGCGATGAGTAGGTCATTCCTCAAATTTCTCCTTGGACCTTAAAACATTAAATAAAATAAAATAAATAAATAAAAATTAAATGGCTTACGACAAGAAAAATGCATTTTTCCACTGTGTTACCCTGAGCGAAGGCCTCCTGAACATCCCCTCCCACGCCCATGAGTGAGTCCTGAGGTGTGTGAGTCGGGGTAGTGCTGGTAGAATCTGAGTGGATTGGTGTGGGAATCGACCGGCTGATGGTGTGGCTGGGGGAAGAGCGTGGAGAGCCGGGACCCTGAGTCTGAAGACCACACAGGAGGTATCAGTGTTAACTGTGCCTCAGCATTCTGAGAAAACTGTGACTTATTGGCAATACTGTGGAAAAAAAAACCTTATCAATACACAGGAAATACAACAAATGGACTTTTATATCATCATAGCAGCTTTAATCAACTTATTTTAACTTCAATTTCATACATGCTGATACAGTACGTGGGGGAGCAAAACTGCATTTACTACTATATTAGTGTCATACAAGAGCTCAGCATTGTGACGCCACATATAATCAACTTATTTCTACAAACTTAACAAAAAGCTGCATTTTTTTCTTTTTCTCTTGTTAATTGCATGTACCTCCAGGAGTCAGGAAAGATGTCATTACACAGCTAAAACATGGTTATAAATTAAGTCTTTGAAAGAAACATTATGTTTTGTACAAAAAACAGCTAAAAATAGCAAATAGTATTTACTTCACATGTGCCTCAGTCACAATTTTCACCCTTATAGTTTGTTTCCATTCAATTTTATGGTTCATGAAACAACAACCACATCTTGAAAAAAAAAAAAATCCAATCAGTATTCCTGCAAAGGTAGGTATGTTGCTTCCTCATGCAAGTTTAATGGATTATCATTGATCCTTTTAGGCTAATTGGACTGATATTCTCCCCACTTAAGTCAGTATGGTAAACTGTTTTTGCGGGCTTTAACGGACCCTTGTCTGAAGAAGAAAAAACTGTGAATTTACACATCAAAGGTTGTCCCTTTTAAAAAGTGTCAGAGAAAGTATTTGTACTCTTGTTTAGATGTATAAAATACATGAACGTGACAACATAAGTAGCATTATTAAGTAGCAAATATGTAACATGCATTAATAGAGATTGTAAACTACAGAGATTTCTGAACAATAGTCAATTTAATTACTTCTTTAACAAATAAAAAAAAATACCTTAAAACATAGTAATGACAGCTGTAAAATATGAGATCGTATGCCGCACTTGACTTAATATTTTATCAAGACTGAGTGGGGCATACAAATTGATTTCTGTGTCTGTCAAGCTAAAGATGTGAAATGCACCTGTTATAAATACATCTGTGCACTCTGATGTGGATGTTGCATAATTATTCTCATTTCCATACTGCAAAGAGCAGCGTTTGCTTTGTTGCAGCCTGGAGGAGTACTCATGTATTGTGCATTTGTATTACAAGGAAAATTCATCATCTGGCCATATTACTCACAAGCTACAACAGAGATGTTCATGTTTTACTTAGTAAGCATCAAAACTCAAAACTATGATGTCCATGAGGCAAACTTAAACAAAATGACAGACAGAATGCACGCTCCTTCAGTGATCATGAAACCGTGTAAGCTGCATGCTGTATCTCATCAGTGTACTCCTCTTAGATAGATGAAAAGCACATCTGTAGTACCTTAAGAAGCATCATTAGCTGCTCCAGCTGCACCATAAGTTCCCTGCGACTCTCCTGCAGAGTAGACATTCTTTGTTCAAGCTCATCTTTGCGTTGCCTAACAGAAGAAACTAGTTGTGATGAAAACATAATCTCAGTGGCAACAAAAAAAAAGAGAACATCTGCAGATGTCAAAGCACATGTTCATTTATGCTGTGTCAAGTTCTTTGTAAGCAGCCTCAGCAGGACCGTCTGTCAGCTCACTGTTGCACTTGGCGGATCAAAGAAGGCAAAGTTACCTGAGAAGTCGCAGCTCAGCCAGGAGAGTGGGGTTCTGCTGACCCTTGTCAGGAGGCGGCTGGGATGCCTCCTCATGCTGAAGACGCAGCCTCTGGATTTCTTGCAGGATTTCTCTGTGAAGAGTGCAAGCATATGCAAGCCCTATATCAGATTGTATTTCTGTCAGAATTTGCATGACCTTCTGTCAAAACTCGAGGAATCTACAATGTGACACTATGCTACCTACTTATGAAACAGCCTGACAAAAGATGTGCTAACATGGTTTACCCTGAATTATAAAAATGTTTTAGTTTTTTCTTTTTTCTCTACACCAGGGGGCAGCAGAAACAGTCTGAGAACTCTTTCCAAGTTGATTATTTACACACCTCAGCAGATACACCTAAATGTTTTATTATGTTCATCAACTACTTCGTTTGCCTTTTAATATGGGATGGTTAGTGTATATTACTTTTTTCTCTTTTTTTATAATTAATACAATTTTTTTCCAATACAAACAGCTATATGTTGTTATAAAAATGGCAAAAGTTACCAAAAAAAGTGAAGTTCTGGGCCAAAGACAAAATAAATGAGCAGTGAGATTCTATTCTGCTTTTGAACTGCATGGTGAGCACGTGATTTTAGTAAATAACTGATGGTGGCTTTTCATTCAGGTGTCACAAGAGGCTAAAAATATTCTGTTAATTGAATCGGTGAATTCAAGAAGGGCCGAAGTCCAAAGTAAAGTCTCTGGACTTGGGCCCTTCTTGAATTCACCGATTCAATTACATCAGAGCTTTTTCCACAGTGAAACATCAGATTGTGTCAGTTGCCCAACTGTTAAAAGCTAACGGAAGTTCGTCAGGTTTACCCTGAAGTTTCTTTTTTATCATTCATAAGCATTATTGTGGAGACAGTAGAGTGGTTTAGTGGTTAGCACTGTTGCCTCACAGCAAGAAGGTTCCTGGTTCGCCAGCCAGGAGTCTTTCTGTATGGAATTTGCATGTTCTCCTTGTGCTTGCGTGGGTTTTCTCCAGGCACTCTGGCTTCCTCCCACAGTCCAAAAACATGTACGTTAGGTTAGTTGATGAATGATCAATACATCTATATTTGTGGACTGGCAACCTGTCCAGGATTTACCCCTGCCTATTGCCTGTAATGAGCTGGGATAGGCCCCCGCAGACCCCTGTGACCCTGCAGATGGATTCAGCAGGTATAAAAAATGGATGGGTGGATGGATGGATGGATGGATGGATGGAGGCACTAATGTGGTCCACTGATAATAGCTCTTTTATGACCTAATAGTGATTTGACCACCTAATTTATCTCATTTTAATATTTAAAATTTTGCCACATAATAAATATGTTTAAGCATTTTTTTTAAAATACCTGAATGCAGTTTGTAATGTTTTTGAATTTGCCATTGTGCATTACAGGCAAAGGATCTTGTATTTTTTTACATTGACATCCCTATTTTGGCTTATATTTATCAAGCATATTGTGAACAAGGAAGAATTTACAAAGTTATGTCATGACTTGGCCCATAGCTGGACAGCAGTAACAAAAGTAATATAAGTAAAGACCGCTGTCTGCTGCCTGTTCATGGATCCATTTATTCTAAAACTACATTTCAGCAGAAAAATGACTGAACGGTCTCACAGTGGCAGCCATCTCTCACCTGTTCTTGCTTTCCAGCTCGGCAATGAGCTGCCTCTGCTGTTTGTTGGCATCCAGAGAGCAGGGGAGGTCTATGGGGACCCTCTGCTGTTGAGCCTGTTGGTGAAGCCAAGGAGGAGACATGAAGTGAACTGGCTTTACTGGTGGGTGATGTCATCCATTAGCTTATCTCATATGTCACAGGAGGCAACAAAGCAGTTAAGTCACCAGCCATCCATCAAGACCCGACCACAGCAGTAACAGCCATACAGGGCAGCTTAAAAATGATCACCACCTTCACAGTAAAAAAGGACTTCGACCATCTAAAGTGGACGAGCAGCATATGTCAGATCCTTTTCCCATCAAGGACAGGTTTTTGGCACAAGAAAGCAATGAATGATGCACTGATACTTATGTGCAATAAATATCTTATACACTGTATATCTCACCGCAGCATCAGCAGCCAGTCTAGCAGCATAGCGGGCGATGAGACTATGCTCCTCATCTTGATGGTTACTGCTCTCCAGTAAACTGAGCAAGAGGAAAGTAGAGATGGGAGTCACAACATGACACAATTAACTATGCACATGTATCCACATGCAAAATATGAAAACTGCAAAGAAAGCTGAATTTGTTGGAAGAGTCGTATTAGTTTGCCAGGACAGCATGTTTTGCAGCAGGGCCTGCAAAATGATGCTAAGCCACTCAAACACCACACAAAAACACAAACCAATCTGGTTTATTATGTAAAAATGGTAATGAAGAAATTAATTGCTGTTACAGATGAAGGAGATACAACCACACAGAAAGACATGAGGGCAGAATGTCACCATGAAAACAAAGATGCAATACAGAGTATTCAACATGATGATCATTTAGCAAAGAGGAGAGAATATGGCATAATTTCAGGAATAAAATAAATATACCATTATACAAACCTCATTTTAAACTGCTTCAAGATTCAAAGACCAAATACACGAAGTCATTATACCACTAAAGATAATTAAATCACTAATCCGTCCTAAGCATTTGAAGTGATAGAAAATTAAATATCTGCTGGTTTTTCTTCTATAAATTTAATTCTGTGACAATGGGACAAGTGTTAAATTTAATATCCATGTAAAGCTGAGTTATAAAAATGTGTTGACAGAAATGTCAAAGTTCATATTATCCATTCTATAAACAGCCTGGTAGCATGCAGTATTAGGACTGTAAAGCACTCAGAAGTACTTCAGGTTAGAGGAAAGACCATGAGGAAGCGATTCAGCAGAAGACAGTTGTTCCACTGGTGTTTTTGCAAACACAGCAGCACACCAACTAACCATGTTTTGGGGTTGTTTTGCAGCAGATTCACATAGAGCCCAATAAGAACATGTTCATCAGCAAGTCTATCAGCGACATCGAGGTTGTACTTCAACCTGGAACAGTGCAGGGTTTCACAAATATAAAACGTCATATTTCACAGGTGACAACAGAGGGTCAGTTGTCAAAGGAGAGAGGACAAGGGAATGATAGAGAAAAAGAGCAAAACAAAAGATGAGAAGAGGAGAGTGGCTGAAAAACAGCTATTCATGGGTGACTAGAGAGAAACAAGGCCATATTATGAATGGGAGACACACCACTGAGGAAGGCTAAGAGCGTGGACAAATAAATGCCTAGCAAAAGACAATACTACAAGACAGACTGTTAACATCATGTAAGTATCAACCACTTTGTTCTCTACTATTAAAAATATTGAAAGCCATTGTTTAAAATTTAAACAACCCACACCGATACAGCAACCATGCTAATAACTTCTGACAAGCAAAACATAGACACAAGAGTTAGTGTATGAATTATGACAGGATTAAAAAAAAAAAAAGACTGATAAACATGCTTCCAAATTATCCTTGTATCTGGTTCTACCGGTAATGACGAGCTACTGCTCCACAGTACTCTTCATGATTAAAATAAACTGAGCAAAAGAGTTCACAGATTATGAGTTTATGGATATTTAACTGGCTGAAAATCCATGATGCAGAGGTTCTTGGGTCAAACACATTTCTTCTTTGATTTTGCCAGTGAAACACTATTTGAAACAGGAGATTCTGCCGCAAACGTTCACTGACAACTCTGCAGCTCCCCCGATGTGGATAGGCTGAAGAAGGTGAGGGCCACGGCTAACTTTGATTGACAAGAGGAAACCGAAATAAGTGATGCTGAGTGACGCCATGATGGATTTGTGCTGTAAGTGTACAGTCTATGGGTGTCACATTTTGGCTGTCAAACAATAAATAAAAAAACAGATTTATAACTCCCCAAGTAAAAGAAAGAATAAAAAATAATTACTGGCATGAAAACAAGCACCTTCATCTCTGACAAGCTCTTTTGGAAAGTGCTGATTTATTAAAACTACAATGCAAACACCTGTCTGCCTGACTAGTGCAGTGAGTTACTCAAAATAATAAAACAAAAAAAGTTCTTAAGACTATGTGTAGGGTTTGCTCAATTTGTGTGTTAGCAGCTATGCATTACTTATGTCCACTATTAGCATAAATATACTGATCAGTGGGGCAAAAGACATCATTTATGAACTGGGATGTGAGTTTCCCTTACAGAAAGGGTAATGGGTTTGTGTTATGTGAAGAGTCAGATCTGGGGGTTTTTGGTTTTGGCTGATAATGTGGATTGAGTGATGAAATGAATAGAGTCAAGTGAAACATTTAAGTCGTCCTTTTTAATCTGTGTTCAAAGTTTTTGAAAGTCAATGCTTAATAAGAGTAAAAAATAATAATCGGTTATCTTCATATCTCACTATTGCGTAAACGTCTGTGAAGCCCTATTACTAAAAGCTTCATACAAACAGAAACTACACTGATAAATTCTCACACATATAGCTTAATGCACTTCTGTAGCTCATCCCATCATATCTGTATGTTTTTGTATATTTTGCTGTAAAAGCAAACAGTGTTCCCTACAGGAAAACAGCCTCTCAAGTGCAGGTAAAGAGGAGTCCAACTGCCTTTCACTTGAAAAATCAATATTACCTTTATCTTCAAAACTATATTAATAGCAACTGAAATAGCAAAATGATCCCATTTAATCTGAACAAGTAAAACATGGTTAATAATGAGCCTGTAAGTTTATGCGATGTAAATGCTGAAACTCGAACATAGCAGAGACTAATGGTAACATTAAAACACACTTATATTAGGAGCTCACAGTCAGTGTTTTCCATTTCTGTGTGAATGAAAAGCTTTCAAGAGACACTCCGAACTAATGGCAAATAATTTTCATGAAACAGCCCCTTGAGCACAACAGATGAAGTTCCTCTATGAGAAAGAAGGTTTGCTAATAGTATTCTGAAGACAATAAGCACTCTTGTCCATGCCCTATGATTATTATCTATATTAGCTGACACATGCATTTGCAGGGGAAAAACCTTCTCATATGCACACCTGTGCCACTTACCCTTTCCCTTTCAACAGATGTGGAGCAGCCCCTGTCAGGGGCCTTCTTTGCCCAACATCATTATTCTTACTGCAAGGCAAGCCATTTACATTCAGCTCAAGGAGCCACAAAAATAGGTATACACAAATGTTTGCACACACCAACACACACTTTGAAAAATAAAGGAAAGGAAAGTACAGACACTGTGTCACAGGGCACAAGGCCTACAGGGAACATGACAGATTGAAAAGATCTGTTATAAAATCCAGGGCATCTATTGTTAGACTGAGTCTACTCACTTTTTGGTGGAGTAAGGGTTCCCTGATGTAGGCATGGAGTGCGAGAGTGAGTAGTCATTGGTGATGTTCACTGGCCTCGGTGGCCTGGATGGGACATAAATGTTACTTTTAATCCAAACTGACAGAGTAGCTTTAAAAATGAAATAAATAACTAAATAAATGCCTGCGTTTCTATGGTTCAGCCGAGGGGATTTCCTTTAACCTTCAACCTTATGATCTCAGTGTCCACTTCAGTGGATGAGTAAATTCACCAGAATTCGGGAACATATGCTATAGGGATGCATCATATGTGAAAACATGCAGGAATGAGTGAACTGGTGAATCAACAAACATGGCAGGTTAACAACAGTGACAGTCAGTTCAATGTTGACAACACAAGACTTAGTATGTGATTACATATGACTCAAATCTACTGCAACTAAAAAGTACAAGTCTGTTAAATAATTAAAGCAAACTCACCATGTATCTCTATAGTGAAGAATGTAAAGGACAAGGAAAGGAATACTTAATTACAATCTGATCAATCGTCCAAGACAAAATTAAAATAGAGGTGCAAGACATTTACAGTTAAAAAAGTAAATGAACAAAAAATGCAATCGCTTTCACCTGGAGGAAAGGGTGTCCAAATTAACTGGCAAGTAGATATTAGTTTTAACATTTACTCTCACAGGCCAGTTGCTCATTGACGGACGTATCTAATCAATTAACTACAAGGGAGCAGCTCAATGCATTTTAGGTATGTAAAAAGAGTCAAAATGACCTGCTGAAGTTCAAACTGAGAATAAGAATGAGGAAGAAAGATTATTGAAGTGGTTTCGAACATGAAGCAGTTATTTCAGAAACTGCTCATCTGTTCAGATTTTCACATGCAGCAGTCTTTAGAGTATACAGAGAACGGTCTGAAAAGAGTAAACGTCCAGTACATGTCATTTCTTTTTTTGATGCCAGGGGTCAGAGATTTTGTTAAAATAAATGGAATATACAGATTCTGAAATGAGGGATTAAATTGGCAGGACCATATTCCAAAAAGTCTATACCTATACTATATCAAAAATGAACCAAGGAATGAGGTATTAGCACTGTTACAAGTTACATTCCCAAGGCTATAATTAAAGCTCATTGATCAGCTGACCCAAGAGATTGACTTAAATCACTTCAGACCTGGAAATAGCTGTGGGATCATTATCAACTGAGAGATAAAACCAAACATTTTATAACTGAAATAAAATATAAGTATCAAATTAAATACTCAGATTCAGCATTTAAAATAAATAGAAGATGAACTTACACAATATGAGCTAGGTTGAGAGGTTTCTCTGGCATTTCAGGAAACATAGGGTGAAGGGGCTCTCTGCTGGATGCACAGCTCAGTGACTTACTGAGGACATGGGATAACTTCTTTGCAGGGGACTTCTAACAGAAATACAGAAGTGAATGCCAAATGTAAGAGAAATGATGTCGTGAAAAATATATGGCATCAATACCATCAACTATGATGAAAATTCAGCATCTTTACAAGGTGGTGAAGCAGAACAAAAATAACCACATTGACTGATCCAATCCAGACACACCTCCCTTAGCCCGTACATCCCCTCCTCCCCTTCTCTTTTCTTACCCATGACGTATACTCCTTCATTTGGTGCTGGTTGCTATGGGAACCACTGGCATGCCCCCTCCAGAAGCAGTCCTGACAGAGCTGGTAATTATGACATTGCTGGCAGCGGTAGCGGAAGCCCATCATACTCTCAGTATGGCAGTAGGAGCACTCGACCGGGTGAAAGACTGCAGGGAGGAGAGGAGGGGCCACATGCACGCAAAACACACATGCACACAGAGGCACAAACACATACATACAAACAGATGTGACTATAAAACAAGATATTGTGCACATTACAGAGAGTACAGGATTCATTTCCATTCTTTACAAACAGATGTGGTGAGATATAGACAATGTTCTTCTCAGTTTAAACAAATACACACGAGGCAATGCAGCAAGAGCTTTTTATTATCTGTGTGAATGTATGTCACAGTGTTCCTCTGCTCCCATAGATGTTGCTTGTGAATATGATGATGATGATGATGATGATGATAATGAAGATTGCAAAGAACATGCACACTTATATATAGCATCCTGTGCTTCTCAGCTTGACTAATTATGTGATTATGATGCAAAGTTGAACTTTACATCCACCCAGGACTGCAAGCTTTTCCATGAATGTGTGTGGAGTCTTACCGTTCTCCACGTTGGCGAGTCGATGCATAAGCGGCAACCACACCAAACACTGAGGGGGCGGGTCTGACATCAAGGTATCGAGGAATGTGTTGAGGGAGACCTTTTTCTATTGACGTTTGTTGCACAGAGGAGCAAGATTTATCTTCATCAATATTCATACAATAACTGATGTTTTAAATTAGTTAATCGAACCTTACCTGCTGGGCAAAGCATCCTCGTGCAGCTTGCTCAGTGTAGCCAAAAGAAGGTCCCTCAAATACCGCCATGGGTAATTTGAGAACCTCTCGCAAAAAATGGTCAAACTGCGAGTGCACGATTATTCCAGCTGAATCGGATATTTGTGAAAAGATATCTATAAACAACAAAGAGAGAAATAAGATGAATTAATCAAACCAATTTTCAGATGCCACCACAGTTGGTTAATTGCACAATGCAATTATCCCACTTGTTTGTGAAAACAAATCAAAATAAAGCAGTTGTAATGATCACTTGTAACAAAACACCAGCCCTCATTTTGTTCTCTTACAAGCTGCTGCTCCCACATATTTTTGTACATTATGTAATAAACCCTTTGCATACTAAATAAGAATTTCTTATGGCCAGCATTACTACTTTACCTAAAAACAACAGACTAAGACAGAAATACAGAAAATCCAGTCAGTAACAAGTTTGTGTTATACATTCTAATTCATTACATTGATTTGATTGGAAAGTGTGAAGTTTGCAAAGATAATATGCTGATTTATTACTGGGAAAATATGTGATTATCGTGCAATTTTTCACAATTATGAGCAGGATAAAGATTTTGTTTCGCTTCTTACATCTTAATTTATCCAGAATTTTCCCTCCACACATGGCTGCAAGGACCATCTTCACAACAAAGATAGATACCTTGCCATGCCCCTCCCTAAAACAAGAAATAAACAACAAACAAAAGCTTAGGCAGGAATCACAGATTTATTTAAATAAACATATAAAGACCAGAATCCATGAAATTCAACGGTTTTTGTAAAAGGCACACAGTTATTCTCATTTTTTCAAAGGCAAGTTTGCATTAAAATGACCACTGGCTTAAAGACTATTAAGCTTTGCTTTCACCACACAAAAAACATTTATTGTTAAGCCCGTATGTTGGCATATTGTTGGGGGAAATAGTATGCTTTCCCTCCTCGTTGGCTGACACGTCATATTTAGATTTCATGCTTCGTTAGCTCAAGTCAAAACCTCCGACATGAAAGTACACCAGCAGCAAATGAATGTCATATGACACGTTACTCACGGGTCATAGGCCGCCAGCAGGAAGTTGAGCAGCAGGCTTATGGACTGCTCCACATTGATCTGGTGGGTGGTGGGCATGCGCTTGTTTAACTGGTAAAAGATAGTGGATAGTACCACTTCCAGACGAGCCACAGAGAGCTCACCGCTGACATCCACGATGTTGAGGTTGTTCTCACGGAAAGCCTCGATAACGTTCCAAATATCAACCAAATGCACTGGAAAAATGAAAAAACATGAGCATTTTGATGGTAGGCAAGTATGAGTGATGCAAGTAGTAAAGCGTTGACTGCATCGGACTCACAGTTACATTTCTTCTGCACAAATCGGAGTTTGCAGGCTGTTCTGTACGTTGACAACCGTATGGAATCCAAATCTTGTGCCCCTGAAGAAGATTTATTCATTATTTAATGTGAAAAATATCAGCTAGAAGAAAATGTATGACTATAAAAATGGAAAGCTTGAGATCTCAGAGTTTTTTCTCATGTTTATGTCTAATTCATAATCTGAGGATTAAAGGTTGTGATAAAGTTTGGAATTATATCCATGCTCATTTCTATAAATATTTCAGTTTTGCATTTCTGTTTTCCATCAGGTGATATCGGCTGCCTCGCTCTGAGATGATTAACAGGTATTATGTGAATGGAAAAAAAAAATGTTTATGTGTGAACAGCACCGGCCTGTGTGTCAGTATTTAAAATCCACCTGCTTGACATTAGATGAGACAGTCAATCTTCATGATACTTGCTTTACGGGAAACTTATTAAAGAAGAATTTGCCATTTTTATGGTCAGCGAGTAAAACAGCCTGATATACATCACATTGAGCTCTGGCCCTGAGCACTTACTCATCTCGACATACAGCTGCCTTCTATCTGCCATGTTGTCACCACTCTGCCCGCAGTCTTCAATCATTCTGATCAAGAAGAGAAAAATAATGTCAGCACCCGTGAACCTCAGCACTTAGTTTCATTAACAGGATTGTACAGTCACTGAATGTGCTCTTCTTGATGTTTGCAGCATCATTGTGTTTGTCCTCAGAGATAATCTTAACATGTTTGTTAAACCCGATCCAGCTTTCTTATACCTACCATTAGCTAAATGGAATATATGTCATCTAATAATATTGTGTCCATTTCAAAAAGATTTGACTCATTATGAGCAGATTCTAATGTTATACTGAAATGCATTATTATGGGATTACATGGCATTACAAGATGATACAAGGTACAAGATTAAAAAAAAAAAAGTCACAACAACTTTTAAAGCAATGGTCAGCTAATTTCAGACACCAGACTGCAGCAAGTTCTTGATTCAATTTTGGATTTGATCATCTGTAGCTGGATAATTTCATAATGGCCCCATTAGCTGGCTAAAAGCACTGCTTCCTACTATTATTTTGTTAAACTTGTCTTGCACATGGAGTCTCAGATATGGATCTGATGGACACTTGCATGATACTGTGGTAAGACTTAAGCAAAAGCTTCAAAACCAGAAGAAATAGCTGACGATACAAAAGACAACAAACTCTGACAACACCAAGGCCCAGCTTTGGCTGTAGGGGTACATTACTTATTTTTAAACCAACAAATTAATGTAATTAGCTGATGATAAATTATTTACCTTTGTAAATTGTCTTGCAAGATGGGTTTTGCTACTGTGATGTCACCCCATTTGGCTTGTAGATGACAGTTTTTCAAGTTGAAGTCATATGCAGTCATCTCTCATTTTGGAGATAAAATAAGCATGTCTGGATAAGTGAATGGAGCTGGACAGGAGCAACAAGTCAATATGAGTGTAAGTCTGAGAACAGGATGCATACCCATCCAGTAGCAGATTTGCCAGTACTTAAAGACAGTCCCTAACAGAAGCTTATTTTACAAAATATCACACTAAATTGCAGACATCGAAATGATGATTGAGATAATAAACTGGAACTCAGAATCTTCTATTTAAAAAAGAAGAGAAAGGCATTACAATGCTTTTCTATACTGAAGTACAGGCTATTTCAGGTCTTCTAGGAAAGAATTAATCCCTTCAAGTGGGTGACAAAATTCTTCTAGAGTGAGAAAATTAACCTAATCATTTATTTTCAAAATGCACATTTTGCTTTCATTGAATCATTGATGTTAAATATTTGAGTTTAATGCATGAAACATAGGTAAGGGAGTGTTACTGTGCCTCAAACTGAGAGATCATCATTATTGCATCTTTTCTTAAGTGAGGCTATACTTCCTTATCTGAACACTATTCTGCCTGCAGCATTGGGGAGACAAAAACAGAGAACAAATGTGAAAAATTGATGCTTAAAGCCAAAATTGTCTGCCTTCCTCCCGCATCCCATCTAACTGGGAAGAAAAGAAAGCTGTAGAGGTACACCCAGTTGAGGTAGGGCAGCTGGCAGACTGGTGCTAAGAGAGAAGATAACCCCACCAACCCTATCCCTCTTAGTTCAGGTGGGGTTGTGAGAACTCCTTTACAAACAGCCAAGTGGCTGCTTGCTCTCTCACTCTGAATTTGATCTGATGAGAGGCTCTGCTTGTATTAGCTGAATAAATCAGCTTATCTTTTTAGACTATTGTGTTTGTTTTGCAACCAGATCTTTCTTTCTTTCTTTCCTCACTCACTCACTGCTGTGTGGTTGCAGGACACGCAGGTCGCTCACCTGTGATTCATAAATTGTGTAATCTGTGCACATTGTGTTTTGAAAAAAGTTTCAAGTCACCAGGAACCTTTAAATAATGGTAAATTATGATTGTTTTGAAAGTGTGCTCGTTAGAATTATAGAAAAGGTGAATTGCAAAAGCTTTTCTTCTATGTTCAGTTCAGTTCATTTCAATTCATTTCAGTTCAATTCAATTCAGTTCAATTCAATTCAATTCAATTCAATTCAATTCAATTCAATTCAAAAATACTTTATTAATCCCCAAACGGAAATTAATATATCACATAGAAAAAAGGTGCAGCGTGATGCGCCTCAATTAATTTGTAAAACTTGACATTGCACATCTTGTGTGGGACTTTTATAATTGCATACACTGAAATGTCAATTGTGAAACTGTATTAAGGAGCTCTTTTTTTACTTGTCCTTTTACAGCAGGTCAATTTCCTCCTGCTGGCCGTTAGAAAAATGTACAAGTGTTGCATTTGCTTCACATTTCAAAACTAGAGTATATGTTGATCTTTTTTTTTGAACTACTACTATAACATTGGAAGTTACTTAATGAAATACATTAACAAAGTTGGTCTAAGCACACCATTTGATACTTTATGAACACATTTGGCTTTTTTCTGTCTTTTTTGTGTTTATGTACACTACAAAAAGGTAGCCAAAAAACAAAGTCTGTCAATGAATAGATCAGCATAATATTGTGTATCATAGTGCATAACAGGCTGGAGTTGCTGAGGTGTACACTTTCCCAGAAAGGGGGACAAAAGGGGGCCATGGCACATTCTGGCCCAGTGCCCTACTGTGGGTTAATCAGGCCCTGATACTAACATACTGACCTCACTTTTCAGAGTACTTTAAGAATACGTACAATCTCAAACTATCATACAACAGGAGTGATCAGAAATGATATAGGAAAAAACTTGAGCAGACAAAGACAAGACTTTGAAAGGGGCAGAGCTGCAGAGAGAATGCTCACACCATGCCTCACTGCACACTGTCCAAGGCAATCTAATACACCTAGTCATGTGGTTTGTTTCCATGGTAGCAAAGATCCTACCCACTCCATTGGTAAAAAAAAAAAGAAAAAAAAGAAAAACAGACATATAACACCTCCCACTGCAGACCGGCAAAGTTTGAGAGAAAGTGTTTCTTTCACTTGCAAATATCTCATAAGATAATGCTTGGCTGACTGATAGAGTTGAGATCTTGAGTGAGTGCCTTGGAAACATATCTTTTTCTTTCTTTTTTTTTTTTATGAAGACACTCATTTTGAAATACCTTGACAGTAACTAACAGACTCAAATACTATGAAACTGGAATTCACTTGATGTTAAAAAACACTTCTTATTTATTCATTTCTTCTGTTGTCCTTAAGTTAATAGGTTAACTAGCTATTACAGAATCAAGTGGAGTAACTCAGCAAATTACTTTCCGTCGTATCTGTTATCACATACAGCATAATACAGCAGAGAATAAACATCCACTGAGTGATGAAAATCATCTGTCTTTTTGTAGCCTATTTAATGAGGTGATGTTACAAATGACAACTGTGCAAAAGCGCAAATAATAAATGGGCATATCAACAGTTATAAGACAATGATGGATGCAGCCACAACAATAAATATCAGTTTTAGATGCACAGCAATGTCATGCCACTGCAGGCAGCCCGTAGTCCAATGTCATCTTGAAAGTAATGGTCATTCAGGCCCATTTATCACTTAAATAGTGAATGAGTATAGAAGTGCACAAGTACGTACAATTTTACAGATTAATGCTCATACTTTTTCTGTCATCACAAGCAAACACATTATAAGTAAGAGTTATGTGACCTTCTGTGGTCTCTTTTCACTGATAAAAGTAATAAACCAGTACAGCCAAAGAAAGCTCTGTCAGTCAAAGAAAAAGGACGAGTGTTGTACCTTTTATAACGCACCATAGTTGTACTCCTTTCTCCAGGTCGAGCTGCGTTACTACAGAACCCTGTCTTCCTTCGGGAATCAGCTGTTAAAAACACAACCTCTTTCCAAACACGCAAGCAGCACAGCAAAACTTGCCCATCTGGACGGGCATAACTACCGGCATCTGAAATTAGAAGCTCTAAGCCAGGATACAGTGTGTGCTGCCTCTATCTTTAACTACAAATGAGAACGCTCCACATTCTTGAACAGCTTTACTGACGCTCTAGTTGCAGACCCCAAACCTCATTCCTGGCATCTGGCCGGCAAGCATTGCTCCTTCTCTGTGGCACTTTCACTGTGTCTGTATTAGAAAATAAATGCCCTTAAAAGGCCAAATCGTCTCATGCCCTTAAGAGTACAGAGTGACTCGTGAGGCTAAGCACCGCAAAGGGTCTCTCTGGAACTTTTAATACTGGAGAGCACTTGTGTTGGCCAAACATCAGTCCAACAATTACAACAACAATAACAAAAAAGATCCACTAATCGTATATTTACATTTTGATTCTATTCCTAGAGCAGTTAAATAAATTCAAAGAGGATATTGCTGGTAATTTGAATTAGCCAGTCATGGTACATATCCAAACACAAGTAATTGCTTGAGTTACAGTCCAATCTGTCTAGCTGGCTGGGGACAGTAAATGGCAGTTGTTACCACTGATTGGCCACAGCTATTTTTACATCATGAGACCCCAAGTTATGGTTGTATTTAAATGACATCACCTTAAAGCAATAATGAAGCCCTTACTTTTAGTTAATAAGCTGTGTTTTGGAGCTGTACTAAAGGCTGTGTAGGTAGTAGGAGAAGTTTTCTTAGCATGCCTGGTACCAGCCTGTGATGTCTGCAGGGCTGTCGCCTGCTGATCATCACCATGGTTTCAGCTGCAAAAAGGCAAAAACTTGGGGTGCCCAAGAGTAGCGACAAATTTATGGTCGCTGGTGCTCTGACTGAGTTTAGAACACTGTTACTGAAGGGGGCTGTTTACTTGTCCAATTTGCATTTCAGTCACAAGCTTGAAGGAGATGTAGCACCGGTGTTCTTCAAGTAAACACCAATAAAATCCACCACATCAATGCAGGCCAAAGGTAACAGGACAAGGGGGACAGCAAAAGGCACCTAACCGAACATGCATCACCTGTCACGTCAGAGACACCTGTGTGGACGTGAGACAAAGGTCTCACTGTTACAGGAAACATCTGCGACCTCCTGCGTGCGTGTTTAACCCAACAAATGTCCGATTTATCTACCCGAACTTAACAAACTCATTTCATCCAGAGTGACAAAGTAGGTAAAGGTCGCTTTTCTGGTGCCTGGCAGCCCTCTGCGGGTGCAGCAGCATCGCTTTCGCCTGAGTCTTACCAGAATTTATTTCGAGGCATGTCATGCAACAACGCTGTCCTCCATCCAGGAATCAGTCGCGTCCTGCGTTTCGATCAGGGTTTCTTTGGCGTACGGTGCTGCATCACTGCATGAAGAGACCGATCTTCCGCCGCTCTCCTCCTGCAAAGCTCGCGTTGTGGAAATTTTCTTGCAGCGCACTGGCTGAGAGGAGCCGAGGAGAGAGGAGCAGAGCGAGGCGTCCAGTGTGCGCCCTCCACGATGACGTAATGCGGAATCTCTTCACATGCGCCAGTGTGTCTGCAAAATGTTAAAGTTTGATGCAAAAACACTCGCCACCGCCCACCACTCCATCGGAGGTTTTAAAAAGCGATCATTTGCCTGTTAAAGCTATTGCTCAGTCTCGGTAACAAGGCGTAGAAGAGCAAGAATTATTTATAGAGGCGATAGCAAAATTAAACGCATTGACTTGTTAAAAGTTATATTAAAATGGCCTTCGAGATATTATTTCAGCATTTGTCTTCGATGCATATACAACACAGCGAATGGGAAGTATATCCGAAACAGCTGCAGAATTTAAAATTAATCTCTTTTTCCCCTTATATTATTCGGGCTTTTCTTATTAGGTGACACAGCTTTTACACCAGACAAACAAATAAGGTTTTTATCGCTTATAAGATATTTCAAAGCACTTATTAGTTAAAGGAGTATTTTGAACAACCTGAGAATAGAACAGCTGCAGACATGAACATTTAAATGTTTGTGTTGGCGTATTTTAAAGCTCTGATCAAAATGTAGAGAGATCCTGTGACAATGTGGCTGGTTATAATTACGTTACAATTACACTTTGAAAATATAATATAGGTGTTACAGAATCAGCTCCTATTACATAATGCATGTAATCCACAATAGACAAACCTTGTCCGTTTGCATGTGATAGGGCCTACATGTCTTTTTTTTTCTTTACATGGTATATGTAGGGGATACTAAAAAAAACAAACAAAAAAACAAACAAAAAAACGTTTCATGTAAATTTAATTTCACCTTTGTGAGAAATTAGGTTTTCCCAGTCACATGTATTGTATATTTATTTTTGCTCTTATAGCCCCCACTTTGTGGAACTGTCTATTTAATATACACCGAGGAAATGTTTCTTTTAAAATTTAAATCTATTCCACGTGACAGCTTTCAGAAATGACTGATTTATTTATTTACTTGCCTAATTTCATTTGAAGTACTCCAGTGATGTGAGCGACGTTGCTCTTGAACGCAACTCAACGCTTCCAAGCGCAGCCCCTTGTTGCTAAGCAACAGCCTAAGAAGATTGACAAAAAAAAACTTCACTTGATTTTGGCCGACTCTTTCGTCCAAAACATTTATGAATAACTAGTTTTTCTTTCGCACAAAAGAGGAATCGCTTAGATAAAGATACCAGGCAGATAAGTGGCGACTAAAAGTGTGTCGATACAGGTAAGTTGATAGCCTACCACTTTTCGCTTTCACTTTATACCATGACAACGACCCCCTCGGCTCATAAATTTGTCATTAGACAAGGTAATTAAACGTTTACTTATTGTTGTCTAAGAGAACGACATCAGGCAACGGGTGAAGCTGTTAGTGGTAAGTTTAACTGACGTTTGCTAACTTTGTTCCACAATTTAGTTCAGAAGATGTAACTTAAATGTCTTTGTTTTTTCATATGGTGGTAAAAACTGAAGCTCGTTGAATTCCTTCTAATCTTATCTGGAAGAGGTCGAGGAATGCCAAACGTTAAACCCCGCACACCCTCATCCAAGACTGGAAAAGGGCGTCAGCTAGGTAAGTAGATAAAGTATGCTGCTAATAGCAAACAGTAAATATACCCTAAAAGTCCTGCATCAAATGTAAAACATATGTATTCCTTCCCCAAGAAGAAAGTAAAACTGTTATTGACTTAATATTTATTTGTGGTGGAGAAGGCTCAAAATGCCGGCAAGAGTGTCAAAGAAAAGCAAAATTATGTCTTTAACTTTGCAACTTTGTACCAATGTGCAATGGTTTGCCTGCTCACAGTGGCAAATGAGTTTTATTTAAACAGAAAAACAAGCCAAGTTTTTATCCATTTTCAGTTAAAGTAAGATGGAATTTTGTGCTTTTAATAATGTCAGCCTCAGTCACCAGCAATGAGTGATAGTGAGGGGTAGAGGGTTTCTTCACTATGGAAACCCCTACCTACCACTGAAAAATTCACAGCTGATCCGCACCTTCTCTCTTATTTGGTTACACATATTTTATTGAATTCAGCTCATGGTCTTAAGCAGAAAAACAAGTGACAACAAAATGACAATACCATAGATTCCCCCAAAGCGTTCAGTCTATTATCCATATCCATCTATGCATCCACTATCCATAACTGCTTATTCCCGTTTAGGGTCACTGGGATCTGCTGGAGCATATTCCAGTGAAAAGTAGGGGTACATCCCGGACCGGTTGCCACTCCATCTCAGGGCCACATGCATAAAAATAAGGATACACACTCAGTCCTATGAGCAATTTAGAACCACAAATTGACCTGACATTCATGTTTTTAGACTGTGGGAGAAAGCTGGAGCACCCAGTGAAAACTTACTCACAAAAGTACAGGAAGAACATCCAAACTTCATACAGAGGCTGCTTCTGGGAGTTGAACCAGGAGCAAGGGCGACAGTGCTAACCACCAACACTAAATACGAAAACAGTAGATTAATATCATTCATTCATTTATTTTTAATAAATACACCATTTTAGTGTTTTTCTGTTGTAATTGGTAAAGCTGGAGATCAGGTTGAACCTAATTTTGGTCCATCTGCAACTAGTGATTGTTTTCATAAGTTGCTGATTTTTTTTTCTATAGAGCAATTGATTGTGGAAATTTGGAGAAATACAAAAGCAATATCCAAATAGCTGCTAATATTGGCAAGTAAGAAATTGTCACAGCTGCACTCCATTATGACGTAGAATGTTCCCTCCTAAAGGCTATCCATACTGTGGGCTGCATACTATTTGTTTTAACGCCTTGGCTTATTAAGATATTTTGTTGCTGACTTCACAGAATTGTGCTTTTGTTCAAAAGCTATATACATGAGCTAAAACATTTAACTTTTACCCTCTGTTTGTTGCTAATAGATTTATACTACTTTAATGAAAAAGAGAATTATTTCTCAAATATTCATATTTAGGTATGGAAATGACACGTCCTTTGTTTTACACGTTTTTTCCGCCAGATGGCAGCCTTTCACAACAAAAAAAATGTGCCCTTGGGTTTGTCTTTAGACACTGAGATTGGTCGTCTCTGTTCTCTCACTGATGCTTCCATCGTTTTGAAGCCTGTACCACTAGAATTGAAGTGCCAAAAACAAAAAACACAATTATAGTAATATTTCACAGCCAAGTACATTTCAATAATTACTTTTAAAAATATAATGAATTAAGTTGAGTAAATGTTTGCCATAATCAAGCTCTGCTTTTTCCAATTTTTTTCTCTTATCAATATATCATTTATTATTACTGTTGCTTTTGCTGAGAAAAAAATGGACTAAAATTGATTACTTAAAGTTTTTATTAAATATAATGATATTTTGTCTTTCTCAAAATCGAGCAGAGCTTCAAGCTCTCTGCTCTGGTAATCCCTTGCCAATTGTCAACGAGATTATGTACCATATCGATGAGATGAAGAAGTTGCTGGAAAAAAAATGTCAGGTAAGCAATTGTCATATGTGATCAAATTTGTCACAGCTAATATCACAAATATCCTAATATGTCTAAAAAGCCATTAAAAGATTTTTAAAAAAATGCTTTTGTCCCCCATGCATCAGTCTGGTGAATATCAGTTACCGGCAGGTCTGTACATTGAAGGCATAGGAATTCCTGCCAAAGGTAAACAAACTTTAAGTTTCATTTTGTATGGTTTGCTTATATATTTGGTCATAATTACTTTAATACTATAGAACACCAAAGATCCAGAGCACCACTGTTTAGATTGCACTAAATTTACCTCTTGCTGGCTCATATTTTATGTCTCAATAACTTTTTACACGTCACAAAATATTTATTTATGCTACTATAATAAATAAAGCATGTGCTTTACCTGCAGACTGCACTTGGTTTCATTTTGTTAAAATGGCTTCACAAATTTCACACTTAAGTTTGATCTTACAATGCAATGTGCCAATTGTGCTAACTATCATCCTCTAGAACAGTATTCCTTACGAAAGAAAGTAAAGGATGTCTTAACTGAGTCTGTGCATCTGGTTGAGCTTCTGGAGTCTGATCGTCAGCATGCAATGGAAGCTCTCGACAGAGAGAGGAAGAGAAAAATATTGCTGAACAGCGAACTTGACAATCTTTTACTGTCAAAGGAAAATGAACATTCTATTGCTGTCCAGAAAGGTCAGTTACTACAAGGTGTTGCTTCGTCAAAGACCTTTACTTTTCTTCAAAGTAGTGGGATTTTATTCTTGAACCTAATGGAAAAAAAAAGTTCTTTATTTTTGGTCATTGCCTTTTTTAGAGCACGAGGCTTCCAGTAGAGACATCAGGGAGTTGAAGTTGCACCTTAAACTGGAAAGACAGAAACTCAACTTTGTCCTGAAGAAACTGTCATCTGCTGAGTTGTTGAATCAGAACTTAAAGGAAGACATTCAATTTTCCCAAAAGGAAGTATGCATTGCAGGAAACAATGTAGAGATCCAGAATGATGTTATAAATCAAATTAATATGGCACAAGCTGAGGTAAGTTCTTGTCTAATTGATTCTACTACCAAGGTTTGATTTGTAAGCTTTACAAATCTGTAAATGTTACTGACATGATAATATCGTGAGAAACTGTTAGGGCAGTTTTCCTAAAATTTTTCTACTAAGATTTAATAGTTGTTGAGTGTGTTGAACATAGTCTATTTGAGCAGATTTGGTAATATTTTAAAATGAAACCACACAAATGTATGCGCTTTTCACTGTACACCAGAAAGTGTTTAGTGAGCATCTCCAAAGCTTCTCCAAACAGCTTGATGTTCCTGTGACTACAGTTGCAAACTGAATTAAGTAGTGTAGGTTCCACAGGACTACAACTTAAAATGAAAGCATGAAAGAGAAGAAAATTGATGACAGCACATTTAAATTTGGTGAACAGATTAATTCTGTTGTAAAAAGCAGCTACTTTCAGTAGAGACTGTTAATCAAAGTGATACCATAATGATTTTGAGATAGTCATACATGCTTTTATCACTGCATGATTGGATTATTGTAATCATTTAGATCAGTGGATTTAGATCAGCTGTTTCTTTCTTCTATTGGTTCAAAATTATGCTGCTCAGCTCTTAACTGCGACCAGAAAAAGTAAGCATGTCCAGGTTTGACATTACTCAACTGGCTCCTTGTTTGCTATAGGATAGATTTTGAGATTTTACTGATTGTTATTGGGGTTTTACATGAATTCCTGGGAGTTTATACATGTTCATACTCCTGTCAGATCAATGAGACCTTCTGGTCAGATGGTCATTAATGTTCTCAGATCCAGACTTAAAAATAGAGGTGGCCCCATTCTTTGGACAAGTTTACCACAACAAATTAGAACTGCTAAAACTGTTGCTTCATTCAAATCTTTCCTCAGAATTTATTTCTACTCATTAGCCTTCAATTTAAGGTGAGCATTGAAACTCAGAAATTAAAAAAAAAACCTTTTTGTTTTTAATTCAGAAAAATGCAAGAAATGGATGGATAAACTTTTGAGCCTTCTTTTAAAAAAAAAAAATCTCTGTTTTGATGTGCATTAGTTATGATATTGTCTGATTTTTACTTTTAAAGCACTGTGATCATCTTTGGCTGTTTTTAAATGTGTTAAATAAGTAAATTTGACCCTGACCTTGACCTTTAAAATGGATTACACTAATGTTAACCAGAGTGGCCAGAAAATCTTCCAAAGAGATTCAAAGTGAACTTCAAGGTCAAGTGAGATTAGTGCCTCATATCACCATCCGACACTGTTTGAGGTAAAGTGGACTTAATAGAAAACCAATGAGGGAGACTCCAGTGCTAAAAAACAAATCATAAAGAAGTGTCAGCTGATTTTGCCAAAATGCATATTGATAAGTCACATAGGTTCTGTGAGACTGTCCTTTAGCCAGGTAAGACAAAACTGTAAAACCCAGAGAGTATATTTGAAATAGGTTAATGTATTTTTTTGTTTATACGAAGGACTTATTTATACATATGGGTCTGAAGAAGCAGAAGAAAACTCGTAATCCATTACATTACATGTTTTGTAGGGCAATGAAGTATTAGCAAAAGAAGAAAGTCATAAGTTATCTGCTCAAAAGGAGTTAAAAGAGAAGACACTTAGAGCCAACAAAGAGAAGGAGTCATTGAAGAAGGAACTACAAGCTATGAAGCATACACTTGAAAGCAAATTGTGAGTATTTTTCTGCAGAACGTAATACCAAACGGGTTCACCACTGAAGTTATGTAACTAAAACATTAAATAGCCTTTATCACTTTTGAAAACATATCACCTCAAGAATTAGTTAAGAAGCTATTATTTTCTTGTATATTTTCTTTTTCCAAAGACATTGACTGACACAAGGATTCATATATATATGTATGTGTGTGTGTGTGTGTGTGTGTGTGTCATTCAGAAACTGAAACAGACTATGTGACAATATGTGGATTTAAAAAAAAAATTTTTTTTTTTGGACTACAAATTTTTTGTGATCATTGAGGGCCAGAGTTGAAATCTAAATCTCACTGAAATCTAAAGGCTTAGTTTTGAGCAGAAAAAAAGTTTTAAGCAGAGTGCTTAATGACAATATATTAAATGAGAGCTTACAGTGTTTATTTTAGGCTATTAAAACAAAACAAGAAAAAAAAAGTATTTGTATTTGAAGCCACATAATGCAATTATCAAACATTCTATAATTTGCTATTTTTATTTATAGACTTTTTTTATTTACAGACTTTTTTAACAAAAAAAATCATGTGAAAGCATACAACCAAAGATTTAAATAAAAGTTTCTATATCAAAGCACAAAGCAAGATTCTGTATGTTGAACTGCAGGTAACCATAGCAACAATACTTCTCATTGATGCAGACAAGGCAATACTTCTCTCTGTAAGAGACCTAACCATCTATTAAAATAAGTAGAAGCAAGTATTAAATTCTTTGCATTAAGATGTTCTGATATACAGAAATTATGTATCATTGCTGTTGGCTTTTGCATGTAATGTTTTAAATCAAACACATTTATTCAGGGTTTGACTCCAGGTTCTTGAAAAGGTAAAGAAAAAAACAACAAAAAACTGTTTTGTGCATTTTTAAAAATCTATCTCCAGCGAATTTTTGAAGAAGTTGAAGAGCCGTAAGGAAGATGTTTTTTATGAGATGAAAACTGCTGGAGAGACCATTGATTTAGCAGACAAAGAGTTTGAGGTCTTAAATCAGGAAATCCTTAAACTACAGGAGCACCATAAAATTGAAAGAGAAAAGGTAACTCATGCCATTCACATACATTAGAGTTTTTTAAAAGGAAGATTTCATCATTGCACATTTTTTTTCTCCTTTTATTCAGATTACTTTGCTGAATCTGGAAATTAATAATGAAAAACAAAGGAATGAGGAACTCAGTTTCATAATTCAAGATATTGAATATAAGAAAGTAAGTAATGGCACAAAAGTGTAATAAAGCAACACTGTTCTTTTCAGTTTAGTGGTGCGTTTGTGCATACATGATTTAATGGGTAAACAGATATAATGTATCCACAAGAATTCAGGCAAGCTCTTGTTGAAGCCATGCAAAAATGTTTGAAGTCATATCACCTTAAGGTGTTTTGGACATGTGTTTCCACACTGTGTGTAATATCATCCACAGAAATGTGAAGAGGAAACAGAAGTTTCCCAGTTAGAAGACATACTCCAGTTAAAACTTAAAGCTTTTGCTGATCTTCGTAATGAAAACACTGAGCTTGAAAATATTGTAGAAGACTACAAGGAGAAAATTTCTGACAGGTACAATGTCAAAGCCAAAATAGACGAGAAACATGAATTACCCACTATTAAATGATAAGGATTGATATGCGCCACTTACCTGCACTTATACCATACAGTATGTATACACTGGTGTATGATTTTTTTTTAATAGTGAACAAATACTGAAGCAGCAGCATGAGGAGCTGAAGGAGATGATCCAGAAAATCGCTGACATCGATGAGCACTACGAAAAGGCTACAAAGGATGTGGCAGAGAGACTGGCCCAAGTTGAAGCAGAATACAAACTCATCTCGGCTAAGGTGGAACAACAGCAGCAGCTCATCTCCTTGGAAGATCAGAGAGCCAAGGTCAGTGACAGCATATGTCCATTTTCTTTCTGCAGTTCATGGATTCCAACATAGAAAAAATGTTATTTGTTTCTGCCAGCACTCAGTGTTCTTTCTTTGCTCTACAGAGCGAGCTTGACAGATTGACAGATGAAGTGGAAGACTGCAGGAATGAACTGAAAGTTCAAAAGGTAAATTTGTGAATCATTTTTTTCATCCTGACCAAGTATCTTTTACTTAGACAAAAAAAAAAAAAAAAGTTGTACGAAATGCTGGTTACGTGCAAACATGAACCTAAGTTTAACAAATCACTATGTTCCATTTTATTTAGTAAACTTTTCAGAAAACTGTTTACATAAACTAAGTTTCCTTGTTAATAAAATGACTCACTGTCAGTAGGAATCAAGTGCACAGTTTCATAAATATAGTTTTAAAGAAAAGAATGCATCAGTTACTTTTGGTTTGTTAAATTCTTACTTTGGTTGCATTTCCTGGTCTTGTGTTTTCTTGTTGTGTGTGTTTTAAGACTTAAGAATAATCACATTTTGTCTTGTAATATTATCTCCTATCAGGCTCAGTTTGCATATGTCAATCAAAGACTGAAGCAATTCCAAGTGAGGTCAAACCAAATCAGCCAACAACTTCAGAAAGAATTTCAAGAAGCATCCTCAGCAACAGAAGAAATTGAAGCAGTACTGGAGGTATAGAAGAGACCTGATAATAGTTCCTCCTAGTCTGAAAAATAACTTCGTATTAAAAACATCAGCAGTTTAAAGGATTTTCCCCAGTACTTTAAGTAATTTTCTTTTCTTTTTTGTTGTTGTTCTGAACAGGAAAAAAAGGCATTGGTGGACAAGCAGGAAAAGGCGAACAAGGCACATAAGGAGAAAATGATCATTTTAGAGAATGAGAAAAAACTCAGAAGTGACCAGCTGAAAAGTGCTCAGGTTAGAATGAAAAGGTGCATAAAACAATTTCTCTTGAGTCACAGAATAAGTTGCTAAGTCAGGCTTACTCTGTAAAGTTCACTGAGCACAAAGACAGTCAAATCTATTTGTCGTGTCATTTTCTGTTGAACAGTCTAAATCATTAGTCTGACCTCTGGGCAAAATATGGTTTATGGGCTTATTTTTAACATAACCGCTTCTCTTTATTTACAGAAGTTATACAAGGCTGATGTAAAAAGTTATGAGAGCACGACGAAAAAGATCACTGACCTTTCAAATAAAACTAAGGGATACCAGGATGGCACAAGGTCAATGCAAAAAAGTCTTGAAATCATGAAAAAGGTCATGGGAGAATTGGAGTAAGTTACAGGACATGCTTGGTGTGAAAACTTCCAGAAAGGAAAGGACAATTGTTTTGGGGGAATTATAAACTTTTTCTTTAAATAAAAGTAATTATCAATAAAATGCTAAATCTATTTAGTATTAGCTTAACCTCCAAGAATACCTTTTAAGAATAATAAACGCTACAGTGTAAATATATGTATGTATATATATATGTGTATGTATATATGTATGTATATATATGTGTATATATATATATATATATATATATATATATA
>JAOWBL010000009.1:12689965-12718461 GCA_028564865.1 Zenarchopterus dispar | reverse complement strand
TAAAAAGGGGAGGAAGGTGCTGAGTAAAGAGTTAACTTACAGTTAAAATACTGTATACAGCTGTAAAAAAAAGTGTGCCGTCTTTCAATTCTAACATGTGAAGACACTATAAAAGATCATCTGGTTCTTAACATGTCTTATTAAATAAATACAATATCAGAATGACTACAACATATGACATATTACACTGTGTTACTGTTTTACAAAAACTGGGCTAAAATGCAGAAGCACTATGTGGCCAAAAAGCCTTCTACAAAATTTTGGTATGACATTATAACTCTTCTGCATTTTGTTCCAGTCTTCTTTACACTGTTGCTTCAGTTCACTCTGGTTTGCAGACTTTCATTTATCCACTCAGGTTGATGTCTGGATGTCGACTGGGCAACTGCATGGACTTGAGGTCATTGTTAAGTTGCATAACCCAATTTCAACCGAGGTTGAGCTATCATCCCTGGAATATTTTTGTATACAGAGACATTTATGGACAGCAAGATAATGGTGGTCATGTGGCTGCAAAACAATCACTCTTGCAGTGCTTAACAGGCAGTAAATTTGAAGCCATAAGTTTTGTTAAGTGTTTGCAAAACATGTCCAAAATCTCCAAAAGTGTCCACTTTGGTCTCATGTGTCCAAAGGACTTTGTTCCAGATGTCATAAACCTCACTGTTAAAGTGGCCATCAGATGTCCATCTCAAGCCATTTTTGTTTTATCTAGGGTATCTCTACATTAGCTATTCACCCCTCATGTCTACTGATAAAGAAACATGTCACAAACAGCGTTACTTCCTTAAATAAGATGATGTTGTCTTAAGTGTTTTTGATTGGTTGAATGTCTGGAGGTTCTCAAGGGTCTTCCAATTGATCTGCGTGCCCCATGAACAGATACAACTTCTGCTTTCAGTCAAGAAAACAGAGCTTCAAACCGAGATACTGGAAAAACTTTTGACAGATAACTTACATTTTCAACAATGACAGGTGAGGTCAGGTGAGGAGCATGAAAGTCATCAACAGGAGGAACCACAACAACAAAGATTACAAGATAATCTCATTGTTTGGAACAACTTTATGAGCAGTCCAGCTTAAACAGGAGAAATACTTGTGTCCTTAAAACCCAATTCCCATTTATCCAAGGCATTATAAAAACAAAAACAAATAGTCTTGTTCAAAACAGAAACTGAACCCTCGTTCCTTGGTATGCTGATGAAAACTTTCGGTTTTAAACTAAACACGATGCCGACAGACCAGCGGTAGACAATCTATATTGCCATTTCCCACTCAGTGGGCCTGTGACATCATCATGCCGCGCTGGAAGCTGTCCTTCTCACGAACACCCACAGCCTCTTTAACCTATTATAGAATCAGACCAGTAAAGACAATCCCCACTTTATCACCTAGTTAGCTGAAGTCCCAAAATAAAGTCTTGCACTGAAAACTTTACAAGACTTGGGTAATGAAAATACAACACTTCATGCATCTCTTTTCTGAGTTTATTGAAGTTGATGATTAATCATTGCAACACTGGAGATATGTTTAAAAATGTTGAAAGTATCCCTCTTTAACATGCTTTTCTGGGACCTTTAGAGTCTGAGATGCATCCCTTGAGTTAGTTGTAATTTCTCTGAGCATCACATTTGGCTGGCATATCCACTTCAGGGAAATCTGGCAACCATATAACTTTTAAATAAAAGTTATGAAGATTTTAGTTTAGTAAACTAAACTGATATGTTTTGATTTCAGTTTAGTTTACTTGGGGATCCGAATTATTTGGGAATGGCCTTATAATCTCTACCAGACAGATAAGCAACAAAATTGCTTCTCTAAGATCACTGCTGATTACTGCCCTCCTTGGCATTGTGTTAATGCACACCTGAATGCTTCAGACCAGCACATTGCAAAAACATTTGCTTATAAAGAGGCGGTCCCACTAGCTGAGAGAAAAATGCCAAGGGATTTCATTTTTCTGGGGTTGTATTTACATAAATCTAATCCCTAGAAATGACCAGATTATTCTTTTGATTGCTTCTAGGTCTGTGAAACCCTAAATTGAGAAATGGCTTTATTTTTTTATCTCTTTTTGTACGATCGTGTAACATAGACTAACAGTTCATCTTTTAATCAGCACTCTCCTCCAGTTATTTCATTTCATCTCAGAAGAGTTTAGACTTACATGTTACTAGTATATTATACTGTGGCTGCTTGATATTGATTTGACCAAATGATATCTCTCTGTATCCTGATATTAACAAAAAAAAAAATCAAATTTAAAAGACATTTTTTCTTTTTCATGTGACTGTGTTGCTGCTAAACCTGTTCTCAACGTTTATTTACTGTCACAGACACAATCCATTATATTTGCCTTACTTTGATATTTCTAGAGAAGCCCCCTGCTGCATTTTCTGTCTCTCCCCATAAATTTTTTTCCTTTTAAGGAAAAAGGGGAAAAAAACCCTTTAAACTATAACACTTTCACCAAAACACAAATTACAACTTTCACTTTATAGGTTTCCATACTACACCACACTTAGTTAGCAAAATATTTTACAAACAAGATGATATCACCTCCTTCATGATATTAATATGATATGTTCTCTGATCTGTAAACAGCTGGTTATCTTGCTTTTCCACGATAAGAGAAAGTGCTGAGGATTTACGCTTGGTGAGCACATTTGGGCTGAATCTTTCACACGTCACAAATTGCAGATGGGAAGCAGTGATCTTGAACAGCCGATCACATTTCCGTGACCATCTGACACCTTCCATTTAGGAAAATAATACTTTCTATCTTAGCATACCCCCTGCAACAGCCAGGCAAAGGAATTATGCCTGGTAGACTGCTGTTCACAACTTTGGAGCTTCTCCTTTTGTTTTGTTTCATTTCACTGATTAAATGTTGTCTTAATTCACTTACTCAACAATACAATAATACTGATGGTTTATGTTGTTTAGTTTTCTTTTTATGTATTATGAGGGGGCAATATTGTTCTATCATAAACAAAGAAAAAGCTTGATATAGTGTACACATTTCACAGAAAGTCAAACTTAAGTATTTGAAGATAAAATACAAAGCTTATTACCATTTCACTATACATGGTAGATGCTCAGTTCTTTGGATCTTTGTGTTCCCTTGAAAACTCATATTATGAGTTAACTACTGTATTTAAATCTCATCTGTTCTTTATTCTATTATCTCCCTCTCTTATTTCCATAATGTTGAAGACAAAAACGACTTTTTACCCATAGAGGTAGATATGGTATCTGAGTAATATGACAGATAAAAATGAGTCGGGTTAACTGGTACAGAGAGTTGTAAATCACTGTACTGTGATTCTCAAAGGGTTTAATTAGTCTAGAAATTCTTCTCTTATCTGATGACCCCCCCTCCTCCTGCACACTGCAACAACTTACAACCATAAACGCCCTGCAATCTGAAGACCAGTGGCCTCAGGAGACTGAGGAGCTACAAAGAGCTGAAAGAGTTGGAAATGGTCATTTTATTGTGTTAGAATAGCTCGCTCGAGGATTGGGTAATGTAGTGCTAACTGAGAGCTAGTAAAGATAACACTATGTGGCTCCAAAGTGAAGTACGGTGAATTACTGTAATGCTCTGCAGTGACAAGACCCCTGAAAATGAGGTAACACAATAATAGTAGTAAACAACAATACAAGCTGCTTCCATAGTGCGTTCAAAGCCCTAATTAATACTACAGTACTGCAGTTTTCCTTCAGTGATGATTATTATTTGAGATGCAGTGCACAGTCTAATCAGTCATCTCACAGAGTTCACTTTGGATTTTTTTTTTACTGTAACTACAAGTGGGGGAATATGCTGGTTTTGTGCTTGTCAAGCACTCAAACATCAAACAGTGTTACGATTCTATCTATTATAAGTGCTACCTATATATATGTGGCCTGTTATTGCTTGACGGTAGCATGGTATTGCTCTATTTCATAGTATATGAACAAACCCATTTATCCCTATCTGTCATTTTCATAACTTGTGAGGCAACTGTCACGTCTGGTCCCATGGGAGTCCTGTATGTAAGTTTATTTACTCTAATTGAGCTCAATGTTTAATTGACAGTTACGGTCCTAATAACTACTTCAGGATTTTTTTTATGGATATGGGTTATAAAGAGAAATGGTAATCTACATATTAAGATTAGATGTCTTTGTTTTACATTTGAGATTTAAAGCTGAATGGAGCCTGTGTGGCGATGTAGGTGTCTGAAGCCTTTGTCGGATTTATAATTCAGGACTGGAATTACTTTCACATGACTTAGTTTGTGTTGATAGCAGACTTGAACCTTGAAGTGATTCATCCATTAACTTATTTTAATACGTCAAGTCTGATCTCCTAGACTGATTTCCAAAGGTAAAAGTGTGCGGTGTGAGGTCTGATGAATCATGTATTAGGTTTTAATCTCTGTGTTTTCAGGCCTGCAGCAGGGCTTCAGGTTGTTTAACAATGAATTGATCAGACCAGATAATTCATGAATATGCTGCATGTTATCTTAGCTGCTTTTTAACTTTACAACCCTTTGGATGTGTGCGTAGTAGTATTGTGGCATTAAATGGGATCTTGTGCTTTTGTCACATAATTTTTTTTTTTTGATACATTATGGTGCATTTTATTTATGGAACAGATGCCAAACTTGAGTTTGTGCAAAAAGCACCTTCTTTTGAAGGACTAGTTGAAGCAGAATGAGATGAGGGGTTATTTTGGCGATGGAGATTAAGGCAGGGGCTTTTTGTCATTTGTGCGAGACAAGCCATTCATCCATCCAGTTCACAGCCAAAAAAAGGCTGGTCCCAGAAATTAGCAGTTTCAGCTCAGCAGCAAAGTCGTCGGGCTGTGAAGGCAGAGAGAAATTGACTAATTAGCAATGCGCACTAAAACTTGACGGTTCTCTCTATAACAGCGAGGGAAAGACTCGGTTTTTCTCCCCCTTTCTCTTTTCTTTCTTCCATAGATGTTTGAAATCGCAGTCATTTACGCTCGACAGTTTTTACAATAGCCTTGAGCCATAATTTTGCGAGTCTCTCCAGCATCCATACCCCTGCATGGTCTCTCTCCACCGGCCATGCACGACCGTTTCTCTCCCCAACCGTGGATTTCCTATTACTCTCGTTACGACTCACTGAGCCCCAGGCCCAAGGATAATGATGTGTTGTTTCTTGGTAGCATAATTTGTCACACGTATATTTCTTCTTCTTCTTCTCTTGCAGAAAGCACAGCTCCCTCTCACACACTCACACACTTCTTGTTAATTCAGAAGAACAAATGATCAACGTCAACAAATAAGCTGAAATAGTGACTTTATGAGTTGGACTCAATGGTTATTTTGAGACACTGGAGACCGTAGACTTTTTTTTTTCCTTTAAGGGAAAGGATATTTCTTAAAAGGGAGAACAAAGGAATATTCAAGAGATTATTTGGGAACCTGAAGCTTACTTTCTTCTTTGTGAAAAGCTGAAGTCAGGTAAGTTTGGCTCCTTCTCAGGCAAGCTGCTCACATCATTTAGTTGTGACAGGCGCTTTTAGGGAATCCGCCGACAACGTTGCAGCACGCTTGTGTCAAGTTTACACACATTACGCACGTAGAAATAGCTTATATGCAAGCTAACAAACAAAAAGCAAGGCAAATGGGATTAAACTTTACCGAGAGCTGCGTTTTCGGGGAGTAGAGATTTTTTTTTTTTTTTTGGGATACTCACGTCCGCTTTAAAGAAACGCGAAAAAACGCGCTCGTATACCCGCTGCTGACGGCTCGGAGACAAACTAATTGCTTTTGTACGACTCCGTAAATAATGTCCTCGTTGTGGGGGTGCGCGGCGAGACGGGAGACGGGGTAGATGTCGGCTGGATGCTGCATGCTTCTCCGTCCGCCGGGGCGGCTGCCAGGCAACTTCAGCCGCGGGAGGAGAGCGCCGCAGCGGCTCCTCGTTTTGTCTCGACTGCGCCCTTCAAACCCGCAGCCTCCATTTAACCCGCTTGTTCTTCCCTTAAGAAATGAATGAGAGTGGCACGCTTTGGAAACTACTGCGTTTTTTTTTTGTTTGTTGCTTTACGACGAGAGCCCAAAGCCGTGTTGGACGTAGCTGTTTTTTTTTTTCTTCCTTCCTCCGGCTGATGTGTCATGACTGCTGTTCCCCGCTGGATGGACGCGCGACTTGTTCATAACTTCCCTTGTAACAGATATATGTTGGTAGGCTGCTATCTATATGCCAAGTGTGATGCGCAAATAAAGGACCTGATGTAAATGGCTTGCACTGTTTATTTGTTGCCTAGGTGGCGTTCACAGTCAGGAAGTCATGTCCAGATCGGGTGATAGAACATCCACCTTTGACCCAGCACACAGTGACACCCTGCTGCATGGGCTCAACCTCCTATGGAGAAAACAGCTTTTCTGTGATGTTACACTTACTGCCCAGGGACAGCAGTTCCACTGCCACAAAGCTGTCTTAGCATCCTGCTCGCAATATTTCAGATCTCTCTTCTCCTCCCACAATGTGTTAAACAATGAGGGAAGCAAAGGGGACCAGGGCAGCAGTGGGACCCCCTCATCCTCTCCTGATGACAAGCTGATGACCGCCAGTGCCAGGCCCATCAATAACCTGGTACTCCAGGGCTGCTCCTCTATTGGACTACGATTAGTGCTGGAGTACTTGTACACTGCCAATGTTACGCTTTCCCTGGACACAGTAGAAGAGGTGATTTCAGTCAGCAAAATCCTTAACATCCCCCAGATTACCAAGCTAAGCGTGCAGTTCCTAAATGATCAGATCTCTGTGCAGAACTACAAGCAGATCTGCAAGATTGCTGCACTGCACGGACTGGACGAGACCAAGAAGCTGGCCAACAAGTACCTGGTTGAGGATGTACTGCTGCTGAACTTTGAAGAGATGTGCGCCATGCTAGATGCTCTGCCACCCCCCGTGGAGTCAGAGCTGGCTCTCTTCCAGATGTCGGTCCTCTGGCTGGAGCATGACCGGGAGACTCGCATGCACTATGCGCCGGACCTTATGAAGAGACTGCGCTTTGCCCTTATACCTGCCCCAGAGCTGGTGGAGCGGGTGCAGTCTGTCGACTTTATGAGGAGTGACCCCGTGTGCCAGAAACTACTCCTGGATGCCATGAACTACCACCTGATGCCCTTCAGGCAGCACTGCAGGCAGACGACGGCTAGTAGGTGAGGAAGATAAACAGAGAAGCAGAAAGAGATGTAAATGCCTTGTACAGATGCAACAATTCACAGAAATGTAAAAAAGTGAGTTATTTCAAGGATGACGAAATGCACAGGAATCCAGAAAAATTGAACTCAAGCACCAAGAACTCATTGTGTGGTCTTGGCTATAAAAGAGGTCAGTCAGAGTTTTGTGGTTTGAGGTGTAGCTTATGGGTGGAGGGGGGTGGCGGTGGGTCCTGTAACTCAAACACAGCAGTTAAGCCTGTTAATGTACCCTACGCTGCACTTTAACCATGACAGCAATAGCACCATATGTTTTTCACTGAGGAAAAACAACAAATTATTTCCTCAGGTATCAGTGAAATTGTTCTCTAATTAGTGTTAGCGAGATGGAGGAATCTGGATAAATGTTATACATTTGATTTGTTACCATGGTAATTACATGATTGCATAACATTTACGATCCAAATGAAAGAGCACCATTTTACTGGTATTACAGTACGTCACTGAGAAAGTGTGGTGTTCTTTTTTACCCAAGGGACACTTACTATTCAGATTATCTGCACACGTCTCATTCATACCGATCCGGGCCGAGTCACAGGGTTTATGTCCACGTTTATCCTGATCAGAAGTTTCAGCAGCTGCAATATCGACAGGCATTATCAGTACGCTGAGTGGATGAAGGGTGTTTTTCCTCACATTTTCTTCATAGAACTGACTGTATGAGACAGGCAAGGCAGTTTTTTATTGGATTTCATTATATATTTCTCTGTTTGAAAGGACTCATTATTCAATTTTTTGAGCCACTCTGTCAATTTGTGAAGCAAGCTGTGTTCAGCAGAGGACTGCAACTTGCCAGTGAAATTTTGATAAAATTGTCTGAAGGGAAGACCGTGCAGTGTACATCTACCTCCACATCATCCCAATAACATATCTATTCCTGCATATGCACCTGAATGAGCAAAGAATCAGGAATCCTTATAATTAGTTTCACATGTCACCGTTTCTCTCTTCTCAATTAATCACTATTATCTATGTCCAGGGTCTCATTTGCATTTGAATATCCTCAAAACACTTCCAATATCAGGGAGAATGTACAGAGACGAGGTTGATTTACCAGGGCATTAAAAGGTAAAATATGACAAAGTGAAAAAGGTGAATTTGTCTCAATTTTAAGGTCAGCTACTCTTAATTTTTATCGGATAATGTGATAAATGTGGGGATTCGTGTTGAAATCCAGGTAGCATCACATAATGGTCATTAATCTCAGGTTAAATGTGGAGCTTTGAGGCAATATTTCATATACATAAAAACAGGAAACATCTCACAATTGGCTGAGGGAAGTCACATGAATCACTGTTGCCAATGAAATAGAGACATTGTTTAGGTAGGTTTGTGCTTTTAGCCTCCAGCATGGCACGCTACAGGGCCGGCCTCGCTTCACAGCTAATTGAAAAGATATCTTTCGAATGCAATAATCATTCTGTAACACATCACAAGTATACACAGCAGAGCAATTTTAGGAAAATGTAATAAATGTGGCTGTACATTGTCTGATAAGGAGTCTAATGTTCAATCTTAGTACCAGGGCAAGGAGCAGTTATCCACTCAACCATGCATTTATTCATTATTTCTCATTAGCTCTTTCACATAGTGAACATTTGCAAGGTGAAAAATCAAAGCACTAATAAAGAGAGCTGTTGGTACTTTTGAAATAATTATGCAAATTAAAGCATTAAAGGTGTCCAGGTTGGATGTTTTATTTCAAAGCTTAATACCTGTTTTTTTTTTTCTTAATACTTGTAAACGCACCCATACTTGTGACATTACAGGATCCGTTCCAACAAGAGAATGCTGTTACTGGTGGGTGGTTTGCCTCCTGGACCCGATCGTCTCCCGAGCAATTTGGTCCAGTACTATGACGACGAGAAAAAGACATGGAAGATCCTCACAAGTGAGTTGCAAAGGCTCTGCTGTTTTTGTACCCGAGGCATCGCGTGGTAGCGGCTATTATCATGAGAAATAGTCCTTCCTATGAATGACTTTAACACAGGTTAATTTCCACAGAATATGAGGGGAAGGAGTTCCCTAAATCTTTCAGGTAATAATGTGTCACCATCACTTTTAATGTAAGTTTTTAATCAGAGCGTGACTTCACAGCAGTGTGGAGCTTCATGCTCGGTTTCACTTGTTTTTGCTGAAATATGCTGACAGGATGCATGATGAGATTTACTTGAATCTAATGATCTATTGTGGCAGCGATGGAACAATAGGGGACGGCGTCTTCCTTCAATAGATTTTTAAATTTACCTTGATTAGTCACTGGCATTGATCAATACATAAATTGAATTACCCCATACATGCTGATACTTTCCGTGGCAGTTAACCTGTTGACCTGTTGTCGCTACTGAGGTGAGTTACAAACCAAAGGAGTTAGTGAAACAGAGGATTTGCAATGTTGATACAAGTATCCAAGCATCCATCGACTAAAAAGAAAAAGGATGATCCATGTTTGGCTGCTTTCTCACATAAATACATGCATGTTAGGTTGATCAGTGACTCTTAATCAACCGTTGAAGTGAGAGTGTGTAGTTGCTTGTCTTGTTTGTTTCTATATGGGACAGGTGACCTGTCCAGGATGTAACCCTCCTCTGACCTTATGATACATGCGACAGGCTCCAGCACCGTGGCAACCATCAAAACTGATGACTGAATTTTTTTTCCAACATATCTGAGGCCTAAAAACAAATCCTTACTGCTCTCACATCTGGGAAGTGAAACATGCTCTCCTGTGTCTCTGTCTTCCATGACCTTTTAAGGCTCTTTACTATATTGCTTCTTTATTGCAAAGGTCAGAAATGAAGATATTGGGAAACCACATATCTCCTTTGCATCATCAAGAGCTGGACATATTGAGTTTTTGCCCTTTGTTTTTTTTTTTTTTTTTGTTTGTTTTTTTTTTTTGGAGTCATATCTCAGCTGCTTCTGTTCATTCGTACAAATTATCCGTAAGTCTGTGTTCTGTCAGCCTGGTCCTTTGCAGTTTATTGCCTCCACTTTATGACTTAAATTTTAATGAATCTGTTTTGGTATTTTTGTTGCTGTGTCTTAAATTCGCGAGCAGTCTAGGACACGATTTTTTTCTCCTGCTCAAATCCTCCACATTTCTCGTCAGCAGTCTGGTGTTTAAGCTCACATTTGTCCAAAACTACCAGGGTTCATTTTCATTAAAAGAGGCTTGCATACACAACAGCTTGAAGCTCACTAGTGTTTATATCGTCATTTTCTCATTAAACTCACGCTCATGGGTATAAACTGCAACAAGCAAAAGGTCAATGGGGATTTCCATCGCTCAAAACTAAAAAAGTTAACACTCAAATGGTCCGTGGCCAAGTGGAAGGACAAAACTGCAAAATCATCCCCTTAACACATCAGTGATCATCTGATGTAGACTCCTCACAATGGATGTGGAATAGAAGATTATTAACATTCAATCATAACTTTTCAATGAGGCGAAACCTGAGAGGGACAGCCTTTGATTAAGACATTCATCAACACAATTTGGGCAGAATCTGATCCCTCACGTTGTGTCAGATAGATTCACTGCTCCTCGATTGGAGTGTAAAGTTTGCCATCTAGTGTACCCACAGCAGCGTGGCCGAACATAAGACAAAGGCAGGCAGGGATTCAGCCACAATACAGGACAACATTTTTCTTCCACTTTAAACCAACCTATTATTTAGAACTTAAATGTGGATTGCAAAACCTCCTAGACTGGCGTAGGACAAAGGAATTCAGCTCGGTGGGATGCAGTTGTAATGGTGTTAAAAGCACATCAGAGCTCAAGCAGCAGTGGTGCATTAGCTGTGGAGTCGTTCAGCCAACCACGACTGTGCCGTCTATACAGAGGTTTCTGACTCCCTCTAGTGAGCCCTAGAGCTCACTGTACGCTGAAGTGATGCCGTCCATCTCCAAGAGGATGTGCTCATCCTGCCCTCATATGGCTGGTCAGCCCCTGGGGTTAGTGGAGGATTTAGTTGAAGGGATGAATGACTAGATATCTGTCATGGACTTCCTGAGGTTATAATTTATGATTACATAAGGGGAAATGATTGATGTGCTTTTCTTCACTGCAAAAGCACTATTCAAGAAGTTTTATTACATTATATGGTCATACTATCTAATTATTCACCCAAATTTCAAATCCTCCCAGAGTTCCTGCCTGTGACATACAGTAAGCCCATAATCTTTTCACATGGGCACAAAATGATTTTTCGTATGAGCACAAGTCACTAGACATCAAATAAAAAGCCGCCCACCCTTGTCCTATATAGTGCTGAGTGAATGATAATGTAAATAGCATGTAGGGGAATTCAGCAGTCGTATGGTGCTCGTCTTTGAGGTGCACTGGAGGCAGGCAACCTAATCCCTTCGTTGGAGATAAAGCTGTGTTTAGTGTATGTAGCATTAGTTCCTAGACTTCCCTCCCATAGAGAATCGGCACATGTCAGCCAGCTTGAGTAAGATTGCAGGGAGAGGCCAATTGGAAAGAAATGAGATTCAAGGCTGTCTAATTTTGCGGCAACTGTGATCCATCAGGCGGTGGGGAGGTGACAGTGGAAATGACTGATGGAGACAGACAGGTGGGCTTTAACATTTCACTGATTTGTGCTCAAAAAGCACCGGGCCTGAGATTTATTGAGTGAACACGATCATGTTCATTATGACTGTCACCTAAGACCATTTCTCTACATCTCAATGGGGTCACTTTAGCAGAAGAAGATGGAAGAGAGGAGACCACAAAAACACATGCGGGTGAAAATCCACCACATTAAACGTCCTGCGGCAGTCATAGACGTTTAAATACTGAAACCGAACTAACACATGAAAGGGGGTATGATACGCTAAGGATGAATTTATCAGACACACACACTTATATTACTTGATGATTCACTGCTGTGGAAATTTTGAACAGAAAAAAAATGCGCACTGTTGTACTGTGGGATTCAGTTGTAGCAGTGCTTGCTAACAGTTGAGTAAAAGTCCCAAAATAGAAACGTACAAAATTCATAGAGAGACAGCAGCTGAATAGACAGAAGAAGGCAACTGACAGTCATTTTAATCTCTGAACAATCTGAAATTATTATCACGGCCTAACTGTATAATTGTCTCGTAAATGTCAAAAACAGTGAAAACATCAACGTTCAAACTCCAAAAATGTGCAGATTATTACCTTTGAAGACTTAAGAAAATCTGTATTTTATCCTCTGTCAGTGGTGGAGCCAGAAACTTTTTTTGTCTGCTTAAAAATTATTTAATAACTAGTCAGTGATCATATTTATTGATTCAGCTTCAGACAGATTATTCCTGTCATTTGTTCAATGACTGATGTATTTAGATACTGTTTACATATACTGTTTACATATCTCAAGATAGATGCTATTTTCACTTTTGTAGGAGCTCTTACAAAAATAAAGCTGCTTTTAAAGATACTCACAAAAATCCCTTTTAAATAAAAGAGTCTTCTCTATAACACTTTAAGAGTTGATTGGCAGAAGTTATTCACTGCTTTCATTTATTTGTTGAATTAAACAACTGTTGTTCATACATGACTAAATAAGTCATTTTATTGGCTTGTTTTAAGTTTTTAAATGCAGAATACAGTGTAACATTGGGATGAATTTATATTAGCTGTGTTGATAAAGTTATATCTTCAGTAAATGTAGAAAAAATGAAATAATGATTGTATCCTACTCAGTATAGCCATGTGAGCCTCTGTCATGATTAAAGGTGAGTTACTTGGGTCCAGAGTGGGCCTGGGTTTGAAACACCCAAACGATGTGGGTCCCTTCTCATTTCATTGGAATGGGGTCCAAATAGGAAGTCTGTGTGCGGCAAATATATGTAGCCCATGAAGGATAAAGACGTACTAAATCAACATGGGCTAAAAGAGAGGCAAACTGTGTGGGTCCCACACAGTTTCAGTAACATTAAAACATTACACATTTAGGCCCCAACTAAAAACCAGCTACATCCCACTTAAAATCTGTATTGGCAAACACGGGAATGGCCACCATGGAACCTGTGGATCTGGTTTTTAACAATTATAGACCAGGTTTTGTTTTTACTGTTAAAGCACTTTGTGCTGCATTTTATTGTATGAAAAGTGCTATAAAAATAAAGTTTGATTGTTTGATTGACTGTGAACCCAGGATTTTTCTTGTATTCATCTGTATCATCCACATGATTTAGTAAATGGGCTTTGACTTTTCTGTGTTATCTAGTAATGCCTTACAACAGCGCTCATCACTGTGTGGTGGAAGTGGAGAATTTTCTGCTGCTGCTGGGTGGAGAGGACCAGTGGAACCCCAATGGTACAGTTTCTCCACAAATGTCTCTTCAGTCCTCAGTCTTTTATTTCACATGGCAATCGTTTCATTATCTTATCCAGGGAATGACGGCAGTTCATCCAAGTTCAAAACTGTGAAAATTAATGGAAGGCTTTCAGATAGCGTCAAAACACTCATCTTAGAGCCAGATGAGCTCAAAGTGGACAAACAACGCTCCAACCAACACGTGTCAACAATTGGCAGGGAAAAATAACAGTCGTTAACACTTAAATACTTCTAGTGTCAAAGTAGTAGCAGCGCTTTTTGGAAAGTGGTGACAACACTGAGTCCTGTAGTAACACCCATATGTGTGTGTGTGTGTGTGTGTGCGTGTGTGTGTGTGTGTGTGTGTGTGTGTGTGTGCATATGTGATACATAAAAAGACTTTTATTGAAGATAAAGTTTATTTTACTGATTTAAATCCAGTACATTTTACTTCCACTCGTGTAAGCCATACCACAACCATGGCTGATCTCAGAGAAAATACTCACTGCAAAATGACCAGCAAGTTGGAGTTTTGTTTTTTTTTTAAAAAAGAGGTAAGTATGGGATATGATTATGAGAAATAAATAATAACAGATGCTTCCCAGCTGCTGAGTGTCAGAGAAGCCTTAAGCCAATCTCTGCAAAGTTGTGACATCCCAGAAGCAGCCAGAGAAGAACAAATGCAGCGTCTTGCCTGCAGCTGCCTTTAAATTCAACTGATGATGACACGCTGGAGCTCTGCTGAAAGCTGGACATTTCTTACTATCATATGTTGCTTATCAGACTGAACTGACCTTAGGATACAAAAGAAGCCCTTAACAGTTTGAAGTAAATGCTGCCTTTTACTGTGCGCCTACATTGTACAATACTACTAATCTTTAAATGATGGATATGTTATTTATTATTATTATTATTTGCACAATTTAGTTTTGCACCATTATTTTATTACATATTTATTTATTTATGATAGCTATTGGTAGCTGCTACAGGGGATAGGTTTTGTTGTATCTCAATATTTTTTCTTCTGTGTGCAGGAAAACACAGCACTAATTTTGTGAGTCGCTATGATCCCAGATTCAACAGCTGGATTCAGTTGCCCCCCATGCAGGAAAGGTGAGTATCTCTTTGCTTTTGAATGCGGAGGAGACTGGCAGGCATGTTGGACAAACAGCACAAAAACCAATATTAATCACAAATATCTGCTGCTTCACTCTGTCCATCCACTCTCTGTCGTTCAGCTTATTTTTAAATCATCTTGTATAAATCCATCCATTTTCATGCTCATGATCACATTTCCTGAATAATCTCCTCCTTAGAAACTGCAGAACAGCCACTAATGATTGTTGTCGTTGGTACTTCAATGATGTTGTCTGGTTGACACCCCCCTCCTCCTCAGGAGAGCCAGTTTCTTTGCCTGCCGCCTGGATAAGCACCTGTATGTGATTGGTGGTAGGAATGAGACGGGCTACCTCTCCAGTGTGGAGTCCTACAACCTGGAGACGAATGAGTGGAACTATGTGTCATCCCTGCCACAGCCTCTGGCTGCCCATGCTGGAGCGGTGCACAACGGCAAGATCTACATATCGGGTCAGGGGAAGAGGCTGTCGCTCAGACACACATCATTCACGCCACAGTAGTTTCCAAAAACATGTGCCACACACATTAGCCCAAACAAGTACACACAGTAGACAAACAGTAGCCTTGCATCTGTGATATGTTACGTCAAAATATAAATGTTTCTGAATTATCAATATGTTTCTTGGAGCTAATACTCATCATGTTGACTCGTTGTATATGTAAGCAGTATTTTTGCCTCTATAGCACAGTGTTATGTTTATATGTTGCAGGGGGAGTGCACAATGGCGAGTATGTATCCTGGCTCTACTGTTATGACCCTGTAATGGATGTGTGGGCTAGAAAACAGGACATGAACACAAAGCGTGCCATTCATGCCCTTGCTGGGATGAACGATCGTCTTTACGCCATTGGTGGAAACCATTTGAAAGGTAAGCACTCAGGCATTTCGGGAACTGAAAGAGGTAAAGATTGGTACTTTTTTTCATTACCGGCTGAAATCGTATTGCCATTATAAGCAAGTGATGGCTTATATTATCCAATACAACCTCTAATCCCTCTTCTTTTTTGCTCCCTAATATTCATGGTGCCAGACATGTTTCTTTGAAATGTAGTCCACTAAGTTTCATCTAAAAAGACCTCGAAATGTACAATTGGCTCTTTTTGGCTAAAGCATGAGATTCAGCAGATGAAAACTTTGCTAAGTGCCCTGAAATCTGTCGCAGTAACTGTGTCCTCATTCAGATCTCAATTTTTAGATTGCGATGATTACTTACTGTAGGCGTGTGACTTTGTTTGTTATGTCTTTGGGGAAGATGTGGGTTCCAAGTGAAAGTAGCAGCTTACTTCAGGAACTCTGGAGCCAAGAGGACAGAATAACAGAGTCTTTGGATTGGTCCAAAGATCGGTATTTTCATCTCAAAGTGAATTAAATTAGAGCTCACAAGGAAATATATTTAGCATTTTGCTTTTCAAAGTTTATCTCCTTCTCAAAAACTGTGGCTACATCTTTTATATAGCTATATCTAAACCCTGAAGGGTGGTCAGAGGTAGTTGGTATAACCTTTTTTTTTTTACCTTAATGGGCTCCATCCTCAAAGGATTGAATTAAAGGATTTCTTCTTCTGGTTCCTGAAGATGTTTCACCATCCATCCAGAAAGCATCCTCTGCATGTGACAACTGAGGAAGTTTTCAGGATGGACTCGAAACGTCTTTGAGAACTACTGAAAAGAAATCTAGTTGTCTATGATTCAAGCCTTTGAGGACCTGGATGACTGAGAATCTACACTGACAAAGGAACCTACCAGGTGGTTACAAAAATAAATTGCTACTCTGGATGTAGGACAGAAGGTCATATTTGAATCTGTGTTGCTCCTCTGTTTTACACAGGTTTTTCTCATCTAGATGTAATGTTGGTTGAGTGTTACGACCCGAAGGCCGACCAGTGGAACATCCTGCAGACGCCGATATTGGAAGGTCGCAGCGGACCGGGCTGTGCTGTTTTGGATGACAGCATCTTCCTCGTGGGGGGCTACAGCTGGAGCATGGTACTGAATGCTCACCGTTGCCCACCGTTTCTGTTACTGACAGTTACAAAAAGTTGTAAAGTAATGTTGTAAATTTCCTGGACAGGAAACAAACACCATTCATTACAATACTTCTGAAAAGATGCAGTTTTAAGGTCCTGATGCGTATAATAATGTGATGCTAATGTGGAAAAGGATTAAGTTTTACATTATTTGGAAATACTAAACTGAATTACAACCTAACAAGGTACATCCTCATTTTTCATACATGTTTGAACTTTTTCATAAAATTACAAACTTATTCTCATAATATTACTTTCTTTAGTATAATTACCTATTTTTCTCATATAATTACTTTAATACCTGGTGTAGGTTGAGAATACAGAACCTTTAATAGAACTGAGCTTTATAAAAATGCTGCACAGTTGGAAATCCAAGCAGCACTTAGAGGACTGAAGAGAATGACTTGATTTTCTTCTGTCCTCAGGGAGCCTATAAGTCTTCAACCATCTGCTACAGCCCAGAGAAAGGAACGTGGACGGAGTTGGAGGGAGAGGTGGCGGAGCCTTTGGCGGGTCCAGCCTGTTCCACCGTCATCCTGCCCGCCTGCCTGCCTTTTAACAAATGACAACTAATGCAACCGGTGGGCGGTGAGGGTGAGGAGCAGCAGAGTGATTGGGGGGAGGACCATCAATAAACACAAAAACATGTCAACAGTTTGTGACAAACCCTCCAGTTGTCCACCGGGGAGTGTAAAAATTATTTTTTTAACGGTTTGACAAGAGCACTTTCGTTATTCTCTACTGTAGGATTGAGAAAAGAAAAAAAACAAACTTTATTGTTTAACTTGTGTATTTAAACCCATCTGTGTTCTGAGAAATGGTTGCTTCCATATTTAATTTATTTAAACAGTTAGTGAGTGTTTTTTGGCTTCTCTTCTATAGCACGCATAGTGTTGAACTGAATTATAGCTTTCAGATCCATTGTATCTTGTATTCAGTAGCAGCAAAACTCCAGAAAAATGAAATGTTGTTCGGCCCTCTGACATTGGCAGATGAAGCCCTACAAGGGCGGGGTTAAAACAGTGTATAAATATTCATAGGTTTTGTTAATACTCATTGTTCTCCTGCTGAGTTGCTCATTTATGCAACAGTCTTCTCTTTCTTGAAATGAGCATGTTGTATTTGAGCCTTAAAAAAGGGACATTTTCAGGAGAGGTTTCCCAACCAGTTAGGAAGGTTTTAAGGGACATATACTGTAAATACACCTGCAAGCAGCTACAGGGGTCCAAGAAACCAGCAAGCAGAGGGACAATGTAAAAACCACATTATACCCAGCTCTAGTTATTATCATTATCTTAATAATGTACACCCAGACCAATGTTGTGTGTGTTTTTTCTTTCTTTCTTTTCTTTTCTTTTCTTTTCTTTTTTTTTTTGTTTTTTTTCTGTTCGAAACAGAAGTCTGGCCAGATGTTTGTGGTAACTGTTCTTTGTGCAGCAAGCAAGATAATTAACTAGCTACCACTGATTCCTAATAGTTAAATGACAAACTAATGTTATCCAATGATGGTACAATCAAATTGTAAGTGCTAGCCGATGTATTTCTGGGTAGCATGTTTGGGTAAACAGATGAATTGATGTGGAGAACATTTGTGTAGTTTTTTTTGTTTTCTCCCATGAACAGGCCTGTTTATGAGGCCACGTAGAATTACTGAGATTTTAATCTTTAATATATGGAAAACAAACAAGCATACAGTGGTCCTTAATGCACTATTTGTGAACTTTTAATTCAGCCGACAAAGTTCACTGAATTGTAAATTTAATTAATGTGCTGTGTTTAAAAGATATCTCCGGCGCAAATGAATCCGGTCTTGTCTACATTATTAGGATTGATATCTTTACTCTAAATATTGATGCAGTACTTGTTGAATCCTGTAAAAAAAAAAAAAAAAAAAAAGTTGCTGATTTGCTTCTTGTACATAATCGCCTGCAGTGGAACATTTTTGTGCACTCAACTTTGGATTTATTCTCAAATCCTGTTATGTCCTTTGCATTTTAGAAGAAAATGACTCTTGATGATTAAAATAAATCTTTGTCTTTGACACAAAATGGCATATGTAACACATATGTGAGGTACTCATCCGTACAAATTCTGTTCTAATTTCCAACCTAATTTATAAAGAAGAAATGCATCTCCTGTAGTTGAATAATTTAGCTCCTCGGTCATATTCATCTGGATTATAATTGCATTAGGTCCATATGAAAAGATGTGAAAACCTGTAAATGAAGAGTTTTGAGATCTCTTTTATGTGCTCACTTAGTGTTCCAGTTGTTTATCAAACTGAAATAATCTTTGATACTTAAGGATGCTATGTTTGTTGTCTTGGCTGGACAGATCAGCTGACCTCATGTCCATTTTTAACCCTTCACACCTCTAAGAGATTTACTTTCACCGAGGACTCCTAAACTGAGCCCAACCCACATTAAGACAGGCAAAAACAAATCGTGGCACCATGCAGTGGTTTGTGAAATGTGAAGCAACAAGAATGCAGAGCAGACCTGATGTTTACCCTCGGGGCAACCTCTCATGCCAGACCAGATTTAATTTTCCAACCATTTACTACCAACTGTCTCATGCAGCAAACAACATGCTCATCTTCCTGCTCATACACCTGATGGTTCTGGTCTCAGTGGAAGCACTTTGTCTGCTTCCCGTCACCATTTCATGCATCCACTTGGCCGGGCGCCCAGAGGATAAGATGGCAATTATTTCCTCACATGAGATGATTCTGCTAGATTACATAAATCCATGTTGAATTCTCGCAACATGGCAGGAGGACATTTGGAGCACGCCTTATGTCCCAAAAGCCTTGGAGACATGTTAGACAACAGCTACACTCTGAAGATATCTAAATGATTCCTATGGTCAGTGTGACTAAATGTCTTGGCTAACAATTTAGAGGACTGGGCAGGACCAGAATAAGAACATCTTGATTAAGATATAAACACGGAAAGCCATCCATGGAGAAAAATTAAGAGGTTTAGACAGAAATACAGATTTAATCTGACAGTGCAGCGCTTGAAGTCTTCATTTACCTTTCAGTGTTGGTTGCAGCAGATGGTTTCTGCACTGCTCTAAGTCCCAGTCTTCCTCAGTCTGGGGAATAACAAGATTGGTTAAAATGAACACCGCTGACCTTTTAATTAACTACACAGTCTTCTGTTTCAATCAAAGACAAAGCATTTTCAACTAACTGAAAGGAAACCCATTCGTTTGAGACGTTACCGCTAGAAATTGCTTGTCCTTTCGTCACGTAAGTTAGAAAACCGATAGTAATTAACCTGCCATTAACAGCCAATGTAATGACTGACTGCTTGAGATGGCTGCACTCTATTCATCCATCCATCCATTATCAATGCCAATTTATTCCTATTTTGGGTCACGGGAATCTGCTGGAGTCTCCCAGCCATTCCAGCAACCTGGACTCATCACCAGTCCTTGGATCCACTTGCAGGGAAGGTCACTTAACAGTGAGACTGTGAAACACAGATTTGTGTGAAATTGGGATTTAATTCTGTTAGGGTTAAGAGAGCCAGGTTCCTTTGACAAAACAACAAAACTGGTGATGGTTAAGAGTTTTGCACAGTACTATAGCATCATACACCATAGCCAAAAGCTATGTTTAAAAAAAAAAATAGAAATGATGGATTGCTTTTGAAAACCTTTGTTGATAAATAAGCAGTTATTTGTCAGTAATGATTATGCAGCAGGGAGACTTGTGAATGAGAAAATACAGTTTTTTTTCATAGATAATTTATTACTAAATGTGAGATTTCCCTGTATCTCTCGTCGTTTTCACCACCTCACCAGTTTATTCCTCAATTAATGAGGAAAAGCATTGATTAAAGAGCAGGAGTCAATCATTAACTAATGCTTAACACGCTGTTTTTCCCCTAATCTGTTTTTCTAATTGTTTCTTTGTTACACAAATTGTTGTGTCTCCAGTTGGAAAGGGTGCAACAAATACTTCCCTATCTTCCTGATTTCATTATCGATATTCTCTGAAGCCGCTGTGAATCAAGTGCGTGGCTTTAGTCCACCATCTAGTGGTACATGCACCTGAAAAAAATGTGCATTTCCACGCACACCACCGGACCACCCATCCAAATGGAGACCTGTTGCACTTGGCTCCTTCCCGGAGAATCCTTTAACTTTAACGGCCGGGCGAAAAAAAAAAGCAACTCCCTCCACGCAAGACCTGAGACAATTCATTGAAGTCCGTAAATGAAGTTTGAAGACCACGCGTTGTACAAAGTGAGTCATATCGCGGCAGGCAGCTGGTGGGGATGGCAGGGATTGTTGTATTTCAGCGGCTCGCTCCTGTCCCCGCGCGTGTTTACGCTCGTCTGTGACACACTCCTCTGGCTCCCAGCCATCCCGCAGTATTTATAGTCACACAGCGGTAATCGGCACTCAAGGAATCCTCGCGAAACATCCTCTCACCGCTAAACTTGGACTGACAAGAGTGGCAGAGAGAGGGCTGGGTTGTGGATCCACCTGATCGGCTCTCACTGACGATGGAGGGGCGCGCGGCGGCTCAAGGTAAAGCGCTCGCATTTATTGATCTTTGCGTGACTTAATTGATTTTTTTTTTTTTTTTTTTTACCTCCTGTCGCCGGCGCTGCACCCACCCCTCTTTCTTTAGTGGGCATTTTTAGCATCTTCTCCATCTAAAACTGCTGCTTTGTTTTTTTGCACATTTCACCCCCCCCTCTCAGTTTTGCTCGTGCGTCAAAACACTTCCACGAGGATAAAGAAACAGCAGCTAATTAGTAATACCTGTTAAGAGGCTCGTTAATGCATTTCTGAGGCGACTGCCGACCTGCAGCTGACGCGCACAAATGAGACGAGGGGGCCGCCTGTTGTTCCAGCAGGCTCTACACTGGCTGCTCTAATTAAAGCGTAGGAGATCACAGCCAGGAGCTGAAATTCAAATTTAAAACACAAGAGCATCTCCACACAAGTGTTTTAACTTTAATAAATTATACAGATAAGCTGGACGCCTGCAGCACTACATGCTCCTATCTGCAAATTTCACCTCAATGTCGCCCTTCCTGATTAATTTCTTTCTTTTTTTTCTTGTTCTTTTTGGTTGAATTAGTCATCCACATGCCAGGGATCCACCTGCTTTTCATCCTGGTTTGTTTCCTCTGCTGTTTTTCTAAGGTGTTAAAGTTGATTTAAGTGCTTTGACATTTAATTTCGCCATGGCTCTGGTTGCAAAAGCAGGCATAATACAAGATATCACATATCTATTGAACTGGCACGGTCGTGCTAAAAATGAGAGTCTGCCCACTGCCGAGGTGCATAAAGCTGACATGGGGCCACCTGTGTAAATGTGTGCGTTGACCTTGCAGCCCCTGCCGGCTCTCAGACGGGTGCTGCTGCATGTTGGAGGGCAGAGCTCAGCTCAGACTGTGTCCAGTTCATGTCTGAGGAGCCCCTGCTGCTGATGAGTGAGTCACCGAGCCTTTGCTTCAGCTCCTCCACACTCAGTCATCTTCCTTTCAGCGCCGGCTCAATGAAAACAGCCTTGTTTCGTCTGTCTCTTGGCTGGCTCGTCACAAACTTAATGTTTCCCAGCCTTTCCTCCTCATTTACCCCATATTTCTGTCGAAGTCACATGCACACTTGACTGGACAACAGCATCAGCAAGAACGTGGTTTGAGTTGTTGCTTTTTATCTGAATTAAGAATGAAACCTCAAAAAGATTGTTTTTTTTTTCTCTAAATCTTTCATTACACTTACCAAACCTAATTTTAAAACAGTGTCATCAAGAGCAAATATTGGGAGCCACGCTGCCGGCTGTATCTGCTCTGTTTCTGTTCTTTCTCAGATCATGGAAGTCTTATGTTTTCTCTCTGACTCTTCCAAATCTCCCAATGAGTCTGTGTTTGTTTTAGTTGCAAGTTTTTTTTCTTTTTGAAAATTAACAAGACTAATAGTTTTATTTTTTCACATCTCTAAATGTGAAATGCACTGGTCCTGCTTTCTACCAAGTTCCCGATACTCACATCTGAGCTTTGCATATCAGCTGACACTTGATATTGACCTGATACCACTAATGTGTGCAGAAGACTGAAGGAATCAGGCTTGACTTAAACATCACTTTCTTAACTTTGTAGAAAAGATTTGACATCTTGTGATACACATAAACATAGGAATTGTTATTATTGAAATATGTGGCAAGAAAAAGCATGTGAACCCTTTGGAATTATCTGGCCTTCTGCATTTATTTTCATTTTACTGAACACACCCATTAAACATTCACAGTGCTGAAATGAAATGTGTTTAATAAAGACACTAGAAATTACAAGTGTTGGTGTGTCACCAGCTTAAGCACATAGTAATTGTATATTATTGGGGCTCATATGAAGGTCAGATCACATTTTATTGCAAATGTGCAAGCGTCACACACACAATTTAAACATTTTAAGTTAATAGATCGACTTGATAGATCCAATACTTTCCCCAGTACCCCGATCCAGCTATTTAGACAATGGGTACATCCATACACCATATTTCCTAACACTGATTAAAGATAAGCCTAAGATTCTCTGTCTCCCTCTGGCTGTCTTCTCTCTGAGTTCAGCTCTCTCTCTTTGTGTGTGTGTGTGTGTGTTGTATTTCTCCTGATGACACCATTCTTAAATATTTTCATCAGCACTGCATCTTTTCTTGTGAAGATTGTATCATATTTTAATAATACAGAAGACATTCTCTTCAGTTTAATTTTCGGTGCCCCGAAATATAACCTGGCTAGCTAATAAATCAGTACTCACTTAACCTACACAAAATATAGAGAAGCAATAGTCTAGCCTCTTTTTTTGCATTTATTTAATGTGATCATTTGGCACTGTATGCATATGGTGCTTTGCATTACCTCAGAAGATGGAGGAATAACGTCAACTGAGCTGATTAAATAGTACAATTGGCTGTGTGTTTACTTTATTGATATATATTGATATATATTGGTAAAGCAGGTGAACCTGTAGCAGACTACCAAAATAGGACTGGAAATTAATATAATGTAAAGTAAACACTGAGACTAAGAGGTGATGCTATCTGGCTGTTAAATCATTAAACTTTTGAATATCAAAACAATCTACTAAAACAGAGTTGAAGTTTAGCCTCCTATTTAATGCTTTAGGGCAAAAAATAGAGCTATAATTACAGAAAAATGTGACCATTTTTAAGCAAGGTGGAGCAGGTTAATGTTTAAATTACCACAGTGACAGCTGTAGTTAAAGTGTCTTATCATGACTAATTATTAGAGCTAAATCCACAGAAGAGATGAAGCTGATACTGAAGGTGCGTCAGTTACTTACAGGACTTCAGTCACAATAAACGGGCAGGAATGATTTTGTCTCAATAAAATAAATGATATATAAATGAACAGTTACAGGATCTTTAACTCAAGAGTTCTTGTTTTGGAATAATAAATGTTTGTCAATTTAGTCAGTAAATTTTAAGACAATTCACTATGATATCTCTGATCCCCTGTGGCACTAATTAAAGTCCATAGCAGTGACCTTTTGCATGCCACGAATATCTAAAGCAAACTTTTAAATTTTGAAGCAAAATGCCATTTTCTGTGCTTGACAGCATATTCTTGGGTGTCTGAAGCCACTACCAAATCACAAACTCCATCATCACACAACTCTTTCACTTAGGTTTTGGCAGGCTGAGTTTGAAACTTTCCCATTCAGTGAGCTGACATCATAGACTCTTTTTTAAAAGAGGAAAGCTGTTTTCTTTTCTTTTTTTATATCATTTAGTGGAGTCTGTTTGAGAGCTATTGACATTTATCAGTCTGGACAAAAGTCCTTGAAAAGCAACGCCAAAGTCACACTGCTGTGGTTAATTTATACAAAAAAACAAGCATAGATCCAACAGGATGTGCAGTGATTGTCTTGGAAAATGTTTTATTTGCTGTATTCAATCTCTTACCCACAATCTTCTTCCTCTTTTCAAATTTTTTTTCAGAACTATGATGAAGCTGCCACCTCCCAGCCTCTGCTGACATGCTCACAAATTCAGATCAGTCCCTCTCCCGTTCCCTCACTCCCAATCTTCACTCTCCAGCCAGCTGCAGTCGGCGTGGAGGGACTCCGGTCCAGTCATCCCTGTCTCTGCCGGAGCCTGAGGGCTGGAGAAGACTCAGCCCTACTTCCCGTCCAGGACTGGCACAAGGAGCTCGCTCCTCATCCCTGCAGGTCCCTCATGCTGTCCCTGAATACCTGGGTCTGCCCCCTCGAGCAGCAAGCTTTGACGTGTCTTGCGGTCAGGAGGAGGGCTCCTCCGATCAGGGCTCAGGGTCTCAGAGCCCCCACTTCATGCTGCGTCGGCGCGGAGGACTTGTGGAGCAGAAGGACATCATCATGGCCCACCAGGCCCACAAAATACAGAGCACGCCACAAGCCCGGAGGAAGGAGTGGGAGTGAGTACAAAAGAGATTCAGAGTCAAAGGATTCCTTTTAAACGGTGTGTAAAATGGTAAATCTCCACAAAGGAGGATGAAAGGAGTGATATAAAAGATCACACACACACACACACACACACACACACACACACACACACACACACACACACACACACACACACACTGAATATGCTTTAACTTGTCAACCTGTAAGCTGCGAGAGGCCGACATTTTTTTTTAAACATTTGGAGGTAGATGCAAATTTTATTGCTGTAGTTTTGTAAATATCCTTTTATCTGTTTGCCCGACACTTGTTGTGCAAAAAAGCCCCTTTATTCAGAAACTCATTCTATCTAAGAGCACTAACATTTCATGCAGGGGAGCAAGCATGAATAATAACAGTGCTGTTGACCTGGAAATGTAATGTATCTGACAATGATGATTATAATTACTCCTGCATTTCCTGCTGTGATGTGTCAAACTATCTATTGGGAGGACTTACGTGTGACATATTATATATTGAGATGTATGATCAGCAGATACTGAAAGGAAAAAAAAGACAATAATGATTTCCCTGAAACAGCATTATAATTATTTCTTCATCATTTAAATGGCTCAAATGACCTTTACAGAGTACTCATAACATCTTTTAGTGCATTGCTTCAGTCTGACTAGCTTGTTTATAGTTACAGTAGACAGCTGTGATGAGCTGACTGTGAGCCAGCTACTCATCATCAAACACCAGCCAGACAATAGGCTACTACCAGATGAACATGGCTGAGTATTTAGGAAGTTAATGGAGACCAAAAAATACTGTGCAGCAGATGCTGTGTCTACTTGTTGTTTGAAAAGATTGTGTTTTCAAGCTTCCCTCCCGTCTCCACCAAGTGGAAAATACAATCATGTTACAATGATGTTAAATAATCTTTCATAATAACATAAACCACCAACACTAATCTCCATGGGTACATTCGGCGCTGACTGCTTTTGGTAACTCCAATAAAAATCCATAGGAATCTTGATGTGAATTTTATATATGTTTCACTTAAGACTAAATTTAGTGCTTATATCTGTCCAGAAACTGCAAGAGCCCATGTAAGTGGTTGCTGAAGAAGCTTAAGGTTGTCAATTATTAATTTCAAGAGATATTGATCCTAAAGATGAATGGCATGAGAAGAATATGACTTAAACTGGCTAGGCGACCAGAGAAAAATGAAGCTTTGCAACTGCTTTTTCAAAAGAAAGTATAACAGATATTGAGCTGATAGCTATGACAGCTACCATACTTGGATTCATCTTCCCCCAGTGGCAAAAAGAAAAGAAATCAAGCAATACTTGAATGAATGATCTTTTGTTTTTTTTTTAAGCAGCACTGATGATTTTTTTCATGCCAGCATATCAATTTCTATTTAGTTTGAAGAGGTGTTTGTTTACTTTTAGAAAGCATCGTGTAACTCTCGCAGTCTCCAGTTCTTACTATCAACACAAACCAGCCAAAGTAACTTTGGACTCCAACTGTGTGTCCCTTTAGTATATAATATAAATGTAAAAAATTTCACATCATTAATATAATTGTCCAACAAACATAAATCCTGGGAAGAAGTAAATGTTTAATAATTAGAGACATTGTAAGAAAAGATGTAATGACACATAACTTCCTGGTTGCACAGGACTTCACAACCTTTCATAACGGTGCTCCAACTGTCCTCACCGTTAACCTGCCACATTCAGAATTAGACTTGTAGATAAATGACATCCACTTGCCATCAGTTAAAGTGATTCTGATTAAAACCAAATAAAAGTCAGCTGTTGTAGTGTTTGCTTGAATGTTTGAGGTTGCATTCTGCTGATAGGCACGTGTTGGAAAGAGTTATCAAAGAAATAGTGAGACCTAGTTGTTGAAAAGTACCAATCAGGAGAAGAATATAAAAGACTATTAAAGACACTGAATGTACCATCAAACACTTTCAAAACCATCATTAATTAAGTGGAGAAAATGTGGCATCACAGAGACACTGAAAGGATTAGGATGATAACGCCACAGTTTGATGAGAGGATGAGGTGAGAACTTATCAGGGAGGTTAGCAAGAAGCTAACAGCAACACTGAAGAAACTTCAGGAATTTCAAGTAGGAACTGGTCACAGCCTCTATCATCTCCTGTCTGTGGCCGCAAGACAGAAGCCAGTTCTTACAACAACAACAATAACAACAAACATGCAAGCTTTCTGAATTATGCAAAATAAATGATTCACTCACCCCAAACATCCGTTGGATAGTCAAACCTCAGATTCAAGAGGAGCAGTGTGGTTTTGTTCTTGGCCATGGAATGGTGGACCAGCTCTACATCCTTAGTAGGATCCTGATGCGGTCATGGGAGTTTGCTCAATCAGCCATGTGCTTTGTGGACTTGGAGAAAGTCTTTAATCATGTCTCTCAGGGACTCCTGTGGGGGTACTCTGAGAGTATGGGGTGCTAGAATCTCTTTTGTGGCCTGTCCAGTCCCTGTACTTCTGGTGTCAGAGTTTGGTCTGCATTGCCAGCAGTAGGTTGGATTCATTTCCAGTGAGGGTTGGACTCTGCCAGGACTGCCTTTTGTCACCAAATCTGTTCGGAACTCTTATGGACAAAATTTCCAGATTCAGCCAGAGAGTAAAGGGTGTTTTCTTTGGTGATCTCAGAATTAAGTCTCTGCTTTTTGCAGATGATGTAGTTCTGTTGGATTCATCAGTCCATGACCTGCAACTCTCACTGGAGCGGTTCGGAGCAGAATGTGAAGCCGCTTATATGGAAATGAGCTTCTGAATCCGAGGAAAAATGGAGAGTGGACCGGATCAGTGCGACTGCAAACATCGTACTGTCATTTCAGCTGAGCTCTTAATTTACCAGTCTACATTTCCACCCTTGCCCATGGTCAGGAGCTGTGGATAGTAAAACGAGTTTCCTCCTCAGGGTGTCTGGTTTGTCCCTTAGAAATTGAGTGAGAAGTTCATTCCTCCGGGGCTCAGATTATAGCCTGTTACTCCTCCACATCGGGAGGAACCAGATAAGGTGGCTTGATCATCTGTTTAGGATGCCTCATGAGGTTTTCTGGACACACCCCACTGGAAGGAGACCCTGGGAAAGACCCATGTGGAGAGATTATGTCTCTTAGCTGGCCTGGGAAAGCTTTGGGATCCCAGCAGATTAGCTGGACGAAGTGGCTGGGGAAAGGGAAATCTGGGCTTCCCTGCTTAGGCTGCTGCCCGCGCAACCCTGGCCCCAATTAAGGCAGTAGAAAATGGATGGATGGATGGATGGATGGATGGATGGATGGATGGATGGATGGATGGATGGATGGATGGATGGATG
>JAOWBL010000009.1:12675445-12689765 GCA_028564865.1 Zenarchopterus dispar | reverse complement strand
ATGGATGGATGGATGGATGGATGGATGGATGGATGGATGGATGGATGGATGGATGGATGGATGGATGGATGGAATATTGGATTAAAGATCTGACAAGACTGACATTTATGAAGTAAATGCCATACTCCACATGGATTGTTTAAAATCATCCAGATGGTTGACTCGTAAATATTAACACAAGCTTATGTGACAGAGGCCGTTAGTTGTTTAGAAGTTATCCTGGATTAACTTGTGTCTCTACAGACTATATTACACACATTAGTCTTGGAATTATCTTTATTGGTCAACCACTTCTGGGCAGGCTTTCACATGTCTTTGGCTGTTAATACAGTTTCTCCCCTACTTGTTAAAAGTAAAAAAGTAATCTTCACCTGTCTTTGATTGTTCATTAGTGGACTCTGAAGTTTTTATTAACCTTTTCCAGTGTGATGAGCACCAACAGGCCTTTTTCCAGTGTCCTCAGAAGTCTCCTTGATCCATACCAAAGTCCACTCAAACATCCTGTGACGATTAGACATAGATCCCTTTTCTTTGGTGATTAACAGTAACAGTAGTGCTCTTTCTCAATAAATGAATGACCAACTATAACATTCTTGCTTTACGTGTTTAATATGCGTGAAACTGAACTCACGTTTTCTGCAAAAATATAAGGGCTCCACAAACTTTTAACCTCCACTGTATTTAAAAATATGCTTTACAGCAGCAGTAGAAGCAGATATCTTTGCCACAAAATATTTTTGATTTAGGCCCACCAAATCAGTTTCTACCACTTTTAATCAGTTGTGTGTGTCTTTTTTTTAATATGCAACACATTTGAGTGTGTCTTACTGTAGCCAGATGCTTTATGGTCTAATTAATGGTCAACCTCTGGATGCTTCTCTGTGAACCTCTGAACTTGGTTTGATTGTCTGCTTCTCACCACTTGAATGTGGAGTGGTGCTCTATCAGTGTAACCTCCAACAAACAGCACCAAAAACCCTCCTTCATCCTCCTCCTCTTTCCCCCAGCTTCTGATTTATATTTACTTTGCTGTACCTCCACTCCATGTCCACTTTATTAGTGCACTGCCATATTCAGTGTTTTTCTCTGTATTTTTTCCAACCTGCTCAGAAAACAACAACACAGCTTTAAATGACTTGTGTGCAGGGTCTACTAGTTTAACAAATTTAAAATATATTTACACCACAGCACATGTATTGTGGTTATTTGTCCATTAGGGGATGCTAGGGAATCAAAGTAGAAAAGCAGCAGGGAGGCACTAACGTACCTTCAGAGGTAAGCAGTAGAGTTTAGAAACTGTTAAGTTTGCGCTCAACATGTTAAAAGGCCCCCAATACCACCAAATGAGTGATATAGCATGGATGTAAAACTGATTTTTGATTGTAGTATTTGATTTTTTCTCAAAACCTCTCTTTGAGATTCAAGTATAGTTATGAGCAATGCTGGTAACTGTACAAATTTGGACAAGTGCTCTAAAACCATACACATAATAGAGTTACATTTCAACGTAAATTGGCTCAGTGTTGCACCAATCTGCAGAAATATAAGAAGCTGTTATTGGTCAAATCTAACTGACATAACTCAGTACAGTGGATGTCTGTTGCTAGGTAACAGAGATCGAAATAAAACGCTAAAACCACTCCAGTCAATGTTGGGTGAAAGCTTGTCTGCAATTATATAAATGTCCTTCAGAATGCTGGAACCAAGTGCTATTAAGGGTTACTCTCTCAGTGGATGTCACCTGCAAAAGCCCTTCATCTTTCTTCCCCTATATAATGTATGTGCTGAAGATTTTGTTTTTTCTTTCAGTCCACTGAAAGTTACTGTTTTCTCTATGCTCTTACATTTAAAAGAGTTTTTGTTGAAGCTAGAGTAAAGCAAATTCAGAAATATGCATGGAAATGCAAATCAGGCCAAAGTTTCTTCAAACATGTTAAAGTTTGTGAACAACAGTATGTTGTACTGAATTGTGTCATTTTATATATACACTGTCTAGTCCATGCATGTCTTATTGTAGTAGCCCATTTCTCATCAGTGCACTCTGGCTTCTCAACAGCTGACACAGACCTTGTTAATCCAGGCAGTATCCAAGCTGGCACGGTGCTGCCGCGTCTCTTGCTCACGGTTTTTACTCTAGGCTCACCCTGACCCAGATACAGATACATATTTAAACCCAGGTCTCCCGTACCAAAGGCAGTGGCATTGGCTCTGGACCAACCAATCACAACCAACACTGGCATTGACGTTGTGGTGGTTGACATATTTCAGAATAAAACAGAAGTAATAGATGCAGCAATCTCAAGAGACAGCAACATTAAGAACAAGATGTATAAGAAGCTGGAAAATTACCAAGGATTGAAGGAAAAAAGATGTAAAGATCAAGGCAACAGTTGTGCCAATAGTAGTTGGAGCATTTGGAGCTGTGACCTCCAAGCTGGGAGAGTGGCTCCAGCAGATCTTGGGAACAAAATCACAGATTGTAGTCCAGAAGTGTGCAGTCCTAAGAACATCAAAAAATAAAAAAATACTGCATAGAACCCTCAAGCTTCAAGGCCTCTGGTAGTGCAGCAAAAAACATTTTATTTTTGTGTTAAAGGCTGGGCTAGCATGCGTATTTAGCCTTTGATGAGACAACCCTGCCTCTCAGCTTTCTACATGACATCTACCTAGCTAACTGTTCTGCATTAATCACAGAAGTGACTCTTCCCTTGGTGCCAGAACTTGAATAATAACAAGAAGAACTGGACTGAATTTGTGAAGAGTGAAGTGATGAGCGATACCAACATCAGATGTTGGAGGGGCCACACATGATCTTACAGAATCAGACCTACAATTGAGTTTAAAATCTTGTGCAACGACTGCCACAGGACTGTGCATGTAAGTAGTTACTGGAGTAACAAATACCCCATGAATTACACAGTCTTATAATTCTGCATGGAAAGGCATGCGTCTCATAAGCTTGAAAGACCTAAGCTGCACTGCAAAGTTTAGAGGGTTATGCACCCAATAAGAGAACCCAAGTAAAAGGTTTATATTAAAGCTTGACAAAGTCTTGTTGATATAGGGCTGAGCTGAAGATCACCGCCAACACACTTATCATTTTTCATCAGTATCTACAGAAGGCACCTCCCCAAACTCTCAGCACACAGGGCACTGCTACTTTTCCTATTAATTCAAAACCTAATTTTATATGCATGGCAGTTGTTATGGTCTATAGATATCATGAAGTGAACAAAATTAATAGAAAAAGTTTATTATGAATTTTATTTGCCATAGTTTCTAGCTTCATGTCATGCAGTTTGGTTAGGCCCAGGCCAAATGATAAAAGTGCTTGTGATGTTTTACACAGCTATTTTTGTAAGCCTTCAAGAAAGCTGCAAGAAGGAGAAGAACAAAAGCCTCCTCAAAGCACGCCGCACCTGGTAATCTTCACAGCGCTTTGGAGCATCAGTGTGTTGACAGTGCTGCACACAACTCTGTCAGTTTCTCCCTTCAAGATGTCCAGTGACCTCCCTTCAAGATGGGGAGGTGTGTGTGCATGTGTGTGTTGGGAAAAACAGATTTCTGTAGGAAGAGGTTGCTCTATTGTACAACATGGCTTTTGTTGGCAAAAATGAAAAGAACGGAGCAGGAATTCAAGGGAGCTATGTCGCTATGGAAACGACAGAAAAGAGAGAGCTAGAGACACAAGCACACAGAGAGATATGTAAGCTACCATTTGCAGAGATGGACAAATAATTTTGTTGGTCAACACACAAAGAGGTGTTATTTTTCAGTGACGAGTCCTTTTCTTTGAGTATAAAGTCAGTGACTGTGAGATTCATACACTGTATATTATTTGGCAGCAAACTCTTCATGTTGTCTGATAGTTATCATCTTTTTGGTGTTTGTACATTTTGCTCCTGATCAGAGTAGGCTTTTGTTGCTCTTCTGATTTACATGAAGTGACACGCCCGCCTGCTTCATGCAGATTAGGAAGAGGAGGCAACAAGAGTCATGGATGAGTCTTTGGAGCTCAGTTAGGGCCTTATTCATTGATCCTGTTAAATGTTTTTCCCTTCTCCCCCAGATCTTGACTTGTTTGCCAAGCATGAATTTGTCACTCTCTCTCTCAGCTCATTTTCGCAAGCCACCATCTAAGAGCTCGCAGGCTGCCTGCCTGTCTGCACTATTGTACCTGTGTTGTCCCTCTGCACAGCAGTCTGACAGGGACAGCAGGTGGACTAATGCTGTGGTTTATTTTAATTTTGACAAATAACTACCTTGAACAAGAAAAAAGCCTGAGCTGAATAATCTCATATCTGTGGGGGCTGAAGTGGTCATTCTCAGGAAAAAAGTGGGGAGGGGAGAGGAGCAGCAGATGGAGTGAGAACGCCCAGTTGCCTAATGAGGTCTCACTTGTGGCACTGAGTGTGAAAAGGCCCTGCTTTCTTCTACTTTCCCTCAAAAAGGGAGCAGCCCTAAGATCTATTTCATGCTCTATTTTTACTCCTGACTTTTACTCCAATATTAGCACAACGGCCTAGTTTTAAATGTTTTAATAAGTGTGCCTCCATTATTGAAAATATGACAATAGTGTATAACTTTAATGTAGTGAAAGTGCCTAAAAGGGGAAACTAAGTCAAGTCCGTTTAAAGAGCTTCTTTGTTAACACTACATTGTCTAGTTTTTCCATCTTATTTTATTTGGATTTCACACCTCTCCCTTTTTCCACAGCACCCACCATTATCTTTACATAATTTTTTTAAGCACATGCCCACACAGCCTGGTGTATACACATCTTTTTTTTTTCCTTTTTCTGTAGCTGGGGGTGGGTGGGGGTGTGTATTCATCCTCAACAAACTCTAATTGCTATGGTAACAAAATATATGTCCCTCCTCTCCATGCAGCTTTCATTCAGATGAATTTTGAAATCGCCATGAAATAGCACTGTGGGAGGGGGCTGTCGGAGCTTATGCGCTCGTGGCTGATGATTTACCAGCAGGTGAGAAGATTGAATGATCTGGGCTGTTCAAGCGACACATAGCCGGGACTGTGGGCTCAGACACGTTTAAAGGGTTTCCGTTCACGTCGTCTTTCTTACTAGTTTATTAAGTCCAGACGATGCATAAAGTTTTGGAAGACTTCCCACTCTGTGTGATGAGCACGCGCTAGTTTTTGATCGCCACGATCTGCGTGATCACAAGGTATTTGGATGTTGTTGGAACATTGCATGGAGAAAACTGTAGATTTGTTTTCCTTCTGGTGTCCGAGATTAGAGGCGCACGCAGATTAAAGGTCGCTCAGAGCTGTTTAAGCGGATGGGATTTTTTTTTGCAGCCTCTGCACTTGAACTAGGTACATGGAAGAGTTTCCTGAAACACAAGTCAAGTGATATAACCCTTTTTCTTTTGGATATGGAGTGAAAAGATTCTGTAACTTTTTTGGGGGAATCTTGGCGCTCGAAAACCTGACAGTGGATTGAAGGTGGATGTCTTCTTTTTCTTTCTTTCTTTCTTTTAGCTGTACTGCACATTTGCGCTCATTGTAGCAAAGGACTCTAAGCTGTTCGTATCTTTGTAGAATGGCGCGGTTTGGAGACGAGTCCGCTCCCACCACAGTGGACTCCGGGGATGGGGACTTGGAGCGCGGCGGCGGGGACGGGCAGGACCCGGCGGCGGCGGGACTAACGGCTTCCATGAAACAAGCCAAGGCGCAGCGTGCCCGGACCATGGCTCTGTACAACCCCGTCCCTCACCGGCAGAACTGCCTCACTGTCAACAGGTCGCTCTTCATATTTGCGGAGGACAACATCATCAGGAAAACCGCAAGGCGAATAATTGAGTGGCCATATCCTTACAGTAATAGCGGTAGTTGTGTTTAAAAGATGTCTGTGACGAAATTTGTCTGAAGTTGTTATGGGAGAGGGGGTCGCTGTCAGTTCAGTACCACGGACAGCGATAGTCAGCAAGTACAGAGTGTAGTTCAAAACTACAACTTCCCCTTACTCTTGCAGTGCAGCTTCTTTGTCTAGGTATTTTCTGTTTTTTTTCTTTCTTTGTACGTATGTGAAACCCTAAATATTGGCTTAGTGTATTTACATCAGATTGCCGGGACCTGCTTAAACAATATAATAGAAGATACAATCTTCCAGTATACTCTTCTGCAAAGCTGAATTCTCTTGATTCTCAGCTAAGTCATTTTCTTTTACTCGCCTTTTGACTCCTGATTTGGTGCTGGCACAAGACAAAGATAAGCATGTGCTGTTCATTAGAAGCAGTTTTGCTTACTGTGGGGGTGGCATGTAGGCACATCTCTTCTGCCTTAGTGCTCATTGGAATATGAACCTGGCCATGAGTAGGAGTCAGTTCAAATCCACCAGCCAGCGTTTCTCTCATGCCCTACTGCAGAGCTGGGAAATAGTTTCATTCTCTAGAAGTTTTCAGTAATTAACACGCTTTTGAGGTGGTAATTTCCCCCCTTTAACATGTATGCACATTCTGAATATTTTTTTTGTTCCGGTAAGTTCTGTGCATATTTAGCTGTTTTGATAGTATCATCAGTTCAGCAATATCATTCAGCTGCCATATCTACCCACTGCTCCTCCTACCTCACACCCCCTCCAGTGCAGCGTGCCAGTCTCCCACTGTTACCTAACCACAGGCTCCCTGTGGGTGTGTGGGAGTGGGGCTAGTGGTCAACACTAGCTGGCCACTGGCAGCACAGTAATGGGACTGTGGGTATCACAGATGCAGAGGTATGTGGGAGAGAGCTGGGCAGTAGTAGTGCAGTGTTTGTGGGTTGTTGAAACAGCACATGTCAGAGTGTTGACTGGATGAGACCCATAAGGTCCAAATTCTGAGATTGTAGGTGCAAAGCAGATTCATGTAAACTTTTAGGAATTGCTAGCACTATGCAGCATAGTCACATCACCATCCTCAGTTCCCATGTTCTTATATTTACTCTGACAAACTGCATTTGGCACCAGTTAATTGGTTAATCCTTATAATGAACTATTCTTGACTATTAATGTATTTGTTATAACTTTCATTCAGCCATTTCTTTGAATTTTGCTGCCTTACAAAATAAAGATTCAATACAGCTCCATTTGTCATCCATCAAACTAGATTAATTAGTGCCAAGTGTAAAGTCGTAATGCAACTTTGACAAAAGAAATTGTAAACTGACTGTAATGGATGTCAATGCACACTGAGAAGCCATTCTCCAACCAACTTAATGTGTTTAAATTATGGGCTGTCGGGTGTACAAAACAACATGCTTGAGCAGTGCTAGACTTGAGCTAAGAGGCAAGAGGAAGAATAATAAACAGTGAAAATAGTTAGAATCTTACATTTACTAAATTGTTTCTCTTTAAATAAAGTGATTTACCCCCTGACTTCTAATCAATAAGTAGGTTAGATTAGTTAGTTATATTTAAAAGATTTAATGGCTGCACAATGTGTAAACAGACAGCAGGGGATGTAGATTGGGGTAAACGAGCTAAAGCTTGCATAATGGCTGGTGTGCATGGTGACAGGTAACAAAGTGGGCGAGATTTATGAAGTATTTCCCACTCTAGCTATTTTCTGCCACTTTCAATGGCAATATTGTGGTCAATGTGATTCAGTGTGGGTCCCAGAGGGCTTCATCTCAGCACTCCTCTGTGAGTCAGTGACCTCATTTCACTCAAGGCAGGAAAAATTAATAACGACGAGTACATTCCTCATGGGAATGCCGCTGAACTGAAAGTCACAAGTGTTGGGGGCTCATTTTGTCAAAATGTGGCAGTCTTTCACAATAAAGACTCAAATTTAAATAAAAAGAAACAGAAGGAAGAAAAAAAGACACTTTCCAGTCTCTGAACTTGACTGTAATTTGGAAAAACTAAAACTGTAGCATGTGATCAACAACTGTAAACTTACTTTTGATTTCAAAGCTCACAGATTGTTACATTTTATGTTTATCTTTGAAAATTAAATATGTTTTAGTTCAAAAGCACTTATGACAGTAGTAGTAGGGGATGGATGGTGGTGTAAACCCAAACTGTCATGCCAGATAATCAATTTGGAGGCCCGCATGATCCACTTTTGTTCAAGGACTTTTCCCTTTTCAACTTCACTGTCAATCACTACTGATTAGAGTTTGACACTAAAAATATATGGTTAAAGTTATACTTTATTGAATACATGTTTACAGTTTCACATCACATTAACTTTGTCTATCATACAAAACAACTGGAAAAGTACAATGTTATTATGTCACCGTTCCTGTGTCAAAACTATATTTTGGACATTTGGACATATTTATTTATTATTATTTTATCTTGGCTGATTCAAAATGTTTAGAGAGCTTAAAAGTCTATAAGTGTCAGTTCAAATGTTTTGTCAAAGAAAATCTTAAAACATAAAAATAAATGTCAAACATCAATATACCTGCACAGATTATCAGATTTTTGTGAAAGATATGAGACAAGAGTCATCATCAAAGGCAGGAATTAAGGAATTAACCACTTATTTTTATTGATTTATTGATTTTATATATTTGTAAGCAGATGAATGTTTGATTTGATTTGTTAGCTGATTTGTGATCATTTGGGAAGACGGATAAGTATGTTAACATAGTGGAGTTTAATACAGATTACTTCAAATGTGGTTTTCAAATATTGATTATTTTGTGTAATGAATTCTTAAAACTTGTAATAGAGCCAATACTCATAATCTCAATGAGATAATGAATTTTTTCAGTCAAAATTGAAAGATATCTATTTTCACATAAAAGAAAAAAATCCAATCTAATAATCTTACTCCTAGGCTGTGACTAGAAGACTCATTGATGGTCATGGTTTAGTGGATAGAATTTCAACTTGAAGCCCTCAAAATCAGTCTCCAGCCTCATCACGTGCCAAAGTATCCTGTGAACCCCATTGAACCAAATGCTAAAAAAAAAAACCCAACCACTAAGAAGTCACATGCCAGTGTTTTTTTCCCATTGTCCTCACAATGCTGGCTCTAAGTTCAGATAAATGAGGAGGACTGCATCAGGAAGGGCATCTAAAGCCAAACCTAGACCAGATCAATCTGCAGAACACAACACAATCTACTGTGGTGAACCCCTAAAAGGGAAAAAAAATTAAAAAGAAGTTTTTCTGTTTTTACTTAAAAATGTCTCACATCGTTAAACAATTACCACATTAATAAAAAGTTATTTTTCAGCCAACTAATTTATTCATCTAAAATGTAAAACATTTTGTAAGAAAACCACGGCCATCAGACTTTTTCAGATATTGAGTGAGTTTTCTCAGTGTCAGAGGTGGTATCATCAATTAGGTTGTTTTCTTTGACCAAAAACTTGAAATCTGATTTAAACTTTGTGACACTAGAAGGTGTAACCTTCATGAAGCAGTAAAATAATTATGATGAAATATTAATGTATTTGGTGGATAAAGGAGCTGCTGTAAATGGCTGAACAATTATCAGATTCAATACTGACTCATTTTTTGTTAACACAGCATGCTGTGTTGTTTCATCTGCAAATTTATGAACATTTATAGTATTAGGATTGTTCTTTTAATGTAGAGAGTTCTGAAACCCTCATAGCTATATCAATTAACTCAAAATTCAAAAACAGTGTGAAGAAAACCTGCTTCTCTTCATATCAGACAGTCACGTGTAAAGTCGACCATCTCGTCTGCTGTTTTCTCAGCAGCTGGCAGTGAAAGGAGCCATGACAAATGTTTGCTGTAGTTTTGTGCAGTTATACCATCAGGCCAAGGTGACTTCACAGCACACTCGTTCCCTCCCTAACCTGCTCTCTTTCTCTTCATGAGAAGCACTTTTAAAAGCATGTTGCCATGGATACTGCAACCTCTCTAACAGATTGCTTTCAGTACCAGAGGATACAAACCATGTCATAATTCATCTGTCAGTTATTTATCCATCAATCTATTTTGCTTTGATTTCCACTAAACCACGATTTCAAAATGTATGTGGACCAAACTTTAATTTTTGTCAGTGTATTGAACATATTAAGGTATACTTTAGAAAATATGTGTGGCTTAACAGTATTTTGATGGGGGTTTTTTGTATTCCCCCCCCTCAAATTATTGTGAAAAAATAGGAACTCTGTAATGTAAGGTGTGTTGGAGCTCATCATTGTGCCATCATTATGACTCCTTTTCCAGCTTTGGACATTTTCTGTGTTTTTGTCTGTTTCTGTGTCACTGAGTTGTGGTGAAAAGAGCTTTCCTTAACCTCGCGGCCTTTACACCGTTTGAGTACATGATCCTTGCAACCATCACTGCTAACTGTGTTGTCCTGGCCTTGGAGCAGCACCTCCCTGGAGAGGATAAGACCCCCATGGCAAAGAGACTGGTGAGGACAAAGTCTGTTTTTGGATGGCTTTTTGTGATATAAACACTTGAGAGGGTTGAAAACAAATGTGTGAAAGTTTGGGGGTTGTTTTTAGGCTACAATCTGTGGTTTTATTCACATGTACAGCCTGGCAAGTGGCCACTAAAGTCTTTGAGTCTCAGGGATATTTGATTTTTTTTTTTTTTTTTTTTTATGGAGTAGTTGGGTTCTTTCATACAGTAGACAGTTAAAGGAATTTTAATTTGGAAATTTGGAGACTCAGGGAGGAATGCTGATGGTGAACTAAGACAACAGCTATTCAGAATGAGAGTCACAGAGGAGCAAATTTTTTCAAACTAAAGATCCATTTTCATGAACATCATAGCGGTTCAAGAGAAAGCTACCTATGTTGTGAATTTTTATTCTGCATCAGACAGTTTTATGCATTGGGTCCATTTAAGGATATTTAAGAGTTATATGTCTACAATTTGAAGCAAATGGAAATGAAGCAAAATAATTTTGGGTTTGATTGCAAGCTTTATTCATAACAGGTCTCTTCAAAGAGGATGTGGTTTTACTGTGCAATACCTCCCACCAGCAACAAAGCATAACTTGTGCACATCAGAAATCTTGAGATTACATCTACATGTGATTAGCAGAAAAAATGGAAAAAGGCTTTTTTGCATGCGACTGGTTGGTAACAGGGCTATTATCTTACTGTCTTTATTAAGTACCCAGTAACCAGAAGTGTATTTTGCCATTTTATTTGATTGTTTTAAGGAAACTAAAATTGCATACAATGTCTTCATGCCTTATGTACTTATTTTACCTTCTTTTAAAGAGGTAGGTGAGATGATAGATGAGCGCTGTGAGTTCTTGTTGAAAAAAAAGTTCTCTTCTTCTTTTACAGACCTCGTTCCAGTCTTCAATATCTTCACGTTCTTTACCTCTGTTTTTGCAGTTTGGCGAGGCATAAGAAATTAAATATCTGGATGAGGTTAGGGTGTAAAATAACTGGTTGGAATTTTACACCTGCATGTTCTTCAGAAACTGTCAATTTGTCACATGGAGTTAAAAGCTTCTTTGGTTACTCATGTATGTAATTTTGTTTTCCAGAAACATAAAATGACAAGATATTGCTATGGTGACTTGGTCCCTGGTGTGATTCATTACATGTTGTGCATTTAACTGTTTTGAAGATTCTTCTTACAATGTTATACCATCTTTGTTCCCACAGGAGAAGACAGAGCCGTACTTTATTGGGATTTTCTGCTTTGAGGCCGGGATCAAGCTGGTGGCGCTTGGTTTTGTTTTCCATAAAGGGTCCTACCTGAGGAACGGCTGGAATGTCATGGACTTCATTGTCGTGCTCAGTGGGTGAGTGACAAATTGTTTTCCTTTGTCAACCTCAGTTTCTGTCAAAGTGAGAAAACATTGTTTCAAACATTATCCATTGATTACAGGTTAACTAGAGTGATGAAATTTGTTTTTTGGAACAATATTCTGTGAGCGAAAACAGATGCGAGTGAAGCAGGGCAGCTGCCAAGTCGACAAGTTAGTTTTCTCAGCCAATCAGCTGTCCTGTAAGTTTATGTTTTAATGACTGTTATAATTTTTCTGTGAAATTTTGTGTCATTTTGGTGGACAGCTCCAAATACGATCATACCCACAAGCCTCTTCTTTTTCTGCCTCGGAAACGAAAACAGTCATGAGGTATAAGTCGTATTTCTTTACTGTTGTAGTCCGGAGCAAACTAAGAGGCAATTTTCTTCTGAGGGATGATTAACCAAGAATTTAAAAGTGAAAAGATTTATGCTGCATTTGTATTTTAACTTTTCACAATCTCATTCTCTTTAGCTTGCATTTGCTGTTCGTTGTGCACATTGCTTCAGTTAAGATTGTTGACTGGACGTTTCTTGATGGAAATCCATTTGGAGTTGTATTTATGTCTGCCTAAAAGTTTTCATCTACATAGGCCTTTGAACTTTTGTAAAAGAAGCTCATGTTTTGGATTGTTCATCTCTTGTAGGAATGATTTAAACAAGAGACTTTTTGTGTAGAGGTGCTTCACATGTGAAAAATGGACAAGAGTTATACTTCTGAGACAAATGTGTCTGAAGCTTCTCACCTCACTGCTTTATTGAAACACCTGGGAGACATGCCAAAAGTAAAATGTGAATGACAAATCTTTCAATATCAGTCTTTTCACTCTGCACAAATTCTGAGCAGTGTTTTTAAGTGAAACAAGGAGCCTCACAGTGATGGCAGCCTGATTGATCATTCGGGAAAAAAAAGTTATATTAACCTTTTTTTTTGGAAATTATGTGTCGAAGAGAAAGAAGAAGAATACTGTTTTGAAGAATACATTTGATATGAATTAACACCTTGCTGCCTTTTCTTTGTGGATTGTGTTTGTGTTATGCATCAGTGATGTGTAATCAGTGATGAAGCTATACCAACATCCCAGCAGGGAGACTAACAGGGTTCTAGATATATTTGCAAAGTCATGCATTGTATGTGATGGGTAGGTGGGGAATAATCTTGAGGAAACTTGGGATTCAGTTGCAAAGATATTTATCTAAACAGGGTCCTGAAACACATGAGAACATACATAAACAGACTTAAAACATAACAGCAACACAAAGGGGTGTGAGGGTTTTATAAGGTGAACAAACTCTGTAGAGTTTGTTGTCAGCTATGAAAGCTTTAGGGGGTTTCTTTACCCTAATGGTGATTTGGGAATTCAGGTTTTAGACAGCTGTGCTTCTGAAGGAACCTCTGTGTGCCTGGGACAAGGGCGAAATCAGAGTTAGCTTCCCCTGATTTTCAGGTAGTCACAAGGTGCTGCTTTAGAAACAGGCACTTTTCTTTGATGGAAAATGACTGCATGAACTCAGGAACATGTCGGTCACATATGTGACAGAGGTGTGACTGTTTTCTGTCAAGTGGGACAGAACATGGCTTAAGGGGTTAAAGCGATATAATGCAAAGAAAAGGCCATGTGAAAATAATCCAGACACATCACTGTCTAGGCCAAAGCTCATTTAAAATGGACTGAGGCAAAGTGGAAACCAGTCCTGTGAGCAGATGAATTGAAATGTGAAACCACCAGTGCCACATATTGGGGATGCAGCATGGACTTCTGGAAAGGAATATCAGTGTTGAAAGATCTCCACAGGTTTTAGAGCAATGTATGCTCTCTTACAGACTTAGATCTTCCCTGATCTTTCCACAAAACAGTTCCACATTGCACACTTGCATCCATTTATAAAAAGCATGGATCCATGCTAGAACAGCAAGCGTGTAAACTGACCTGCCTACAGACATCAGCTGAGAGGTGGGGTACACCCTGAACAAGTGGCACGTCCATCACAGGGTTAACACAATTCAGGCAAACAGTTATGCACATTATCAGACTACCTAAAAAAAACCATGCAGGCGCGAAGAAAACATCCGAACTCCACACATACAGTTTCTTTCTGAACCTGGAACCTTCTTGCCTACAGTGCTAATCACCACAGCACAACTTGGTGCCCACCTACTGACACAGTTTAATTAACCTGCTGGGAAAAATGAAAAGTAATAAATGTAGGTGCAATTTAAACAAAACCCCTAAACTACACAAAATCTCAAATTCAACAACAATTCAAAGTAATCGTTGTCATTTCTAATTAACAAACTGTTAGGTTTTGCGTTGTGCTTTTTATTGATGAAAATCTTACAGATAAAACAAAGGCTGCCTTCACTGAGCTTCCCAAATCTTCAAGTGAACTTTGTAAACAATCGTCAGATCATGGTCCAATTTTTTAAATTGCTAGATAATTATAAATGAATGTGAAAAGCAAGTAAACAGAGTTTCTCTGCTTAGTGTAACTTGTTTACTTGGAAACCAAGTAAACATGCATACAAAGACCTCTGGTCAGCGTAATTAAACTTAAACTCAGTGGAGATGTCAGCTATCCCAGTATATAGTTTTTCAGAGCCCTCACAAC
>JAOWBL010000009.1:12663402-12675345 GCA_028564865.1 Zenarchopterus dispar | reverse complement strand
CTGGTCAGCGTAATTAAACTTAAACTCAGTGGAGATGTCAGCTATCCCAGTATATAGTTTTTCAGAGCCCTCACAACCAGCTCTGAGGTAGTTAACGCTGCGATCTTGCACTTTGTTCATACATTCCCATATGGCATGTTGGTCACATTAGCCCCACTTTAAAAAAAAAAAACATGAAAAATGTATCTTTGAAAGTTTTCACAAGCAAACATTTTTGCTTTTTTTATGCTCAAAAGAGGGCTCAGTTATTTCCTACAACAAGAGGATAAGCTCCGTAAACCGCAGCAGCCACCCTCAGGAAAACAGTGGTTTTGAATCCACAGGCAACATTAGTTGTCATCTGTTGATCTGGGGTCTTATTGATTATACGAAATATGCCTGATTAACTCCTTAAACTCATGTAGATATTTTAAAAAACAGCATTTGGAAGTATACTAAAGCATCAGAGTGGATCTCCCTTTTCATTCCAAATGTGTATGTGTGTGTGTGTGTGCACGCATTTGTGTTTGTAGGTAAGTCAATCTCCACAGTGAATGACAAACCTTGCTCAAGTACGAGATAGAGAAATTTTTAAATTAATACTCAGCAACTGATTCTCCAATTAATTTTGACAGAATTCATTTTTATTTTACCAGGCTGTGGCTAGTGAACCAAAAGATTAATTTTCGGCGCTGATTGTCAAGTTGTGTCGTTGCAGTCAAGCATGTGCCACTGCTTATGCTGACATTTATCAATATTTTTCACACGCATCCTTGTACTGCAGTTGAAAAGCTTCTAATGCTGACATGTTGTTCTCCATGTTCAAAGTGTGCTAATCTGTGAATTGTTGACCTCTTTTATATGTGTTTGTTGTTCATGCATTTAAACACTGTGTACATTCACAAGAAAGCACAACCCATAAATGCAAGAAGAAGTGTGTTTGCATGGCACAGTCAGGCTCTACAGTCAGCAATAGGTGGGTGGATAAGTGGATTGGCAGTTCTGTCTTAAACCTGCTTTGGTTCGCCCCCAGGACCTCTGTGAATTAAATGTGAATGCAGCGCTGGAGATGTTATTCAAAAGCCCAGAGAAAGGAGATGGACGGAAAAGAAAGGACAGGGGGAAAACAAGAGGCAGAAGATGGAAAATGGAAAGACAAACATAATGAGGGTCTTAATTTGTTCCCTGTAGGACTGGCTTTAGTGAATTAATTGTGCAGGAGTTATTCATGTAAGCACTGGTATGCTGTTTATGGTGCGGTATACAACATACAGGGAAGATTGCTGTTGGCATGTTGACATCTCATTTCAATCTAACACCCACAGCTTTCTTTTTCTCAGTATTTCTTATTTCTTCGTCCTTCTATCTCCCTGCCTGTTACATAAAAGGGACATCAGCTGCACTTTCACAGACCAGTAAATACTGAACATCTGTACTGTTGACAGATTAGCACGTGATTTAAGATGTTGAAGTCTAAGGTCAGTTTTTAATAAATCATCCAGAGTGAGTATTCGAAATGCCTCAAAGTTTGCAATAAATAATTTCGTTTTCATTGATAGGCTTGTTAGTTTGTTTGTCTGCACTGGGAAATTCTTTGCAAGTGGTGCTTGCAAAGAATGAGTGAAGCAACATGAAGCTAGCTTTTTCCAAAACTTTTCTTAAAGGCATCACTTAAGGGTGTTCACTAATATCTGAGGCTTTCTTTCCAATTGCACACTTGGCCACTTACACTTACTATTTTGAGGGCCTAAGTGCATTTACGCTGACAATTGTGACATGGACATAGCCTGAGTTCTCGAAATGGTCAGGAAATTGATTGTGGAATGGCTGCCTTTTTTGTTCAAATAGAGTTAAATTCATTGACATGCACATGTATTATTAATGATAAAATTGACATTTGTTTAGAGCAGAGAACACGAGTTCTCTATACTGCATGTACTGACAGTAGCTTTCATGGCATTTGTTACCAACTTGTATGGACTTACGACAAGCTGACAGCAACGCAGAAAGAGATTCCTACACAAAATGTTCTTTTTATACACATTTAGTGCACATATAAATTTAAAATGATCTTGGTGTGTCTGTAGGGACTCTAGACATTCTGTCACTTAACTGGAATGTCATTTTTTAGTCTTGTCAATGGCTTAAACTGAAAATTTATTTTGACATATCTCTATTTCACCTCGGGCTAACATTAATAGTCATTTTGCTCTTTTAACTCAAAACTACTTTAATTTACTTTGCTTTAGTCCCTAAGAAAAGTTTACAATCTTTATCATCTAATTATAGACGATGGGGATGTACCTTTGACAACAACATTGACAATACCTTTTAAGCTTATTCGTTACATTGAGCAGCAATTATAGCAATCTCTCTCAGCGACAGGCAGAAAACACATTGACAGGGTCTGACAGAGTCGACAGCGTGCTACACACAAAACGACAAGGGGGACTGACATTCACCAACATTCCCAATGTTCCTAACAGCCTTGTGTCATCTTCGTGTGTAACAACCCAATCCGTTCCAGATAGTGGTGTGAATAAAAACTGTACAGCTTACAGTTCATGTTACAGCATATCTTAACACAGGAAAGTAGAAGAAAGCTTCTAGGGGTTATTGTATAAACTAAAAAGTTGAAGTTAATCTCATTGGAGGCAGCCGAAATCATGTCAATTACAGTATGTAATGCACAAAGTTGTGAGTGTAGTTTCGGCAGCCCACAGATCTCCTGTGTTATAGTTCCAGTTGTGGCTGGAATTGGAAACAGACGACCTGATTTCCTTCCACCTATCTGACACATTTTTTTGGTGACACATATGCTGCATCTCTCTCTTCACTCACTGTCTCTAACACTGACACACACACATACATACACATGCTCACACTGACACCAGTGACACAGTACAAGTAAGTCAGACTTAAAAGAAAACACACATGTGTCATAGAGGCCGGCTGGGGAATAAAATCGAGGCCACTGGGCCGGCGCTGGCGGCATTCATTCCATTTCATTTTAATGAATTGCTAGAAGCAAATCTGCTGGGACACGAAGGTCAATTAAAACCCTTAATCTGAGTGAGGCGTGTGTAGCAAAAAAGGACTCCAGCTACAACAATTTACCCACAATCCCATTTAAATCACTGGGATTCCTAAAATGGTCAATTATGTCCTGCGGCAAACAAACAGGCACAGGTGGTGGTTTGATTAGCAGGGAAACGTCTCCCTAATGATTTATGTGTGTGAGTGTGGGTGTATGAGTACTTGTTACTTCATTTCTGTGGTTGCAGATACAGATTAAGACACAAATAAAAACTAGGTGGATTTTGGGAGTGATTAATTGGCCATTTTGTTACGCAAGCACAGATTCCGAGGACCCAAAAGGCAGACAATAAACACATCCTATAATTTGCAGTCTATAATGTATTAGAGATGTTTTTCTGAAGTTTTTTTTTCTATTTTATTGGAAATTCTCTTGACACAACAAGAGCAATGACTTAATTCTCTCACATCAAAGCAAAAAAATATTAATCAACTGTGGGAGTGACAGGACTCTAAATGCACTATCCAATCAATAATAGTGACCCTAACAAAGTCACTAACAAAGACTGTTAACTTTTCTGTTAAATTCTCATTTTCTTCACTAAACAGTCATTGGTGTTTTTGTGGTTTGAAGGTGTGGCTTCAGAGAAAAGTCTGAAGGAAGAGTGTGTTGCTTTTTAATTGTATGTTTTCAAAATCTCACTGACTCCTGCTGGGTTTATTTTTTCTAACATTTTCTCCAGCAATTTGAGAAATAAGATTGCTGAGTCTCATTTGACACATTTACACAAATGTCCAAGTCACAAAATGTAAATGAGAACACTGGATTTTTGGGGGGGAGTTTCTTTTATCACTTGGACTAGATGGAGCAATCCACATCAAGTGAGAATCCTCCTATCACCCAGCAGGCGCTTTGTCAGACTGGGTTATTGCATGCCCTTCACTAAATTAGGGATTGATGGCAAAATAAGCTTTTTCCTTTAATGCTGGAGTATACTTTTAAGAATTTATGAAGAAACTCAAATTGCAAGCTCCAAAAAAAAAAAAAAATTATGAAAGACAGCTCAGGAAGCTCCAAAAGTCACATTGAATAAATGAGTAACTAACAGCAGGATTTATGCACAGAGTAAACAAGTTGATAACTAACAGGTGCTCAAAGTGGAGATCAGGAAGAGACAAAAACAACATGCAAAAAAGTGCAGTGAAACCTGGAAAAGAAGTCTCACTGACCATAAAAATTGAAACCATTATAGAAAACAATGATAACAGCCAACTGAGTGCGTGTGAGACAGGAGATAATACATAAAATACTGTATGCTGTTAAACTTGTGTTGCTTTGTGCACAGCTCTTCAGCATGACAGAGAAGCATTCTTTGTTATCTGTATTGATGACTGATTTAGTGCTTACATCAGCGTCATAAAAACATTTAAAGCAGCAACCATGACCAGGTCGTTAATCTGGGAAAATAGCTGCCTCTTTTTCATTTCAGTTCACCTTGGCACAAACGTGTGCATTTGCGTGTTTTCATGGCAATTGTACAAACTAATGACCCTACTAACCTGTTTGTGACACTAAAAAAGTGTTGCATTAAAAAACATCTAAGCATCCTTTAACATTGCGGCAAACTATTAAGCAAATTCATGGATTTAGGAGCCAAATCAGAATCATGAGACTTGTGGGCTTTATCTCAATCACAGGTTTTTTTTTTGTTTTTTTTTGTAACCACGTATCCAGCCATTAAACCTATGACTAATAGTGACTTAATGCCTCTCTTCACGTGATCACAATTGAACAAAAGAGTATTAACATCGCTATTAAATTTGTGGCTTATGCTTTTCCAGATTTAATTCAAAGCCATTAATTTGATGATGCATCATGTTGATGTTGTTTCAGTTGAGTATTACCATCGGCAGAGCTGTGCTGAAATGGTGAGCAACGTGATGCTCCTGATTACTGTAGTTTTTGGTGGCGTTCTTCGTGTAGGTGGAGGTGTGTGGGTGAAGCTGTATTCTGCGACTGTAATGAATTCAGTCTCTCCAGAGTCAGTTTGTTACAATACTCCGCAACAGCGATTATCTTTAAGAGCCTACGAGGAAGAGATGATCCTCTCCATGAGCCATTGTCACTCAGCTGGATCTTCAGTGACACACACATGTATATCACAGTTTTATGTACCAACACCTTATTGTTGATTTGTTAAGATGGTCATTTAAGTATCACTAGATATTATTTTTACTTTTTTTCAGATCTTTGTAAAGATGATGTTAATATTTCTAATGGAAGGATATCATTAGATAAGGGGTCTAGCTGTTTATTGTGTGAAAACAAGTTAATGGAAAACCATAAATGCTCTTTATGTATACTCTGTCTTTTAATTTGAACAGGATTCTATAAAGTTCCTCTAAAACAGTCCTGTCCTGTAATAGTTACAGTGTAAAAAATAATTATTAAATTCTAAGGATCCAGAAAAGCATTAATGAATTTGCATTTGATTGTTTGAAACACCAGCACAACTTCTGGCCCCTCCAGACTGTTTACATGCCTATGAAACACACAGTTTAGTCATGTGACTTTAGGAAAGTAGTCGTAATACAACTCGTTATGTGCATAAAAGACAACTGTCCACAAAATCAGTGTCTTCCTACTTCTCCACCACGATGGTGGAGAAGAGGTTCCTAAAACTCACTGTTGAGAAAGAAAAAAGTGCTGGCAAGAACAACATCTTCACCATCACACACAGAGGTGGAAAGATTATGCTGTGGGGCTGTTTCTCCGCTACATGCAGCATCATATGCCATTTTCATGACCGACCCAGCAGCCACAGATGGAACACAAGGGTGATCTTGGTTTTTTTGTTGGTATTTTTATTTGTTTTTGTTAGAACATTTGAATTGATTTTGGTTTGCTAATTTGTGTAGTAAGAAGGTCTTGAACAAACAAGTATTACAGTTGCTATTAATGTTAATATTCTTTTGTATTAAAGCCCCCGCCCTCCGCCCCCCATGTTTTGTCAGTGGTTTGATCCCCCATAGGAGCTTTTAGTGTGCCTTTGTCAAGTCAGTTCATGTTGCCATGTTCTTTCAGTTCAGAGTGTAGTGTAGTTATGGAGTCATGATTTTGAGACTTTATGTTGAAGCTTGCTATTTGTTCAAATAAATTAGACCTTTATGATTAAACGCCTTCTGTGTTTCTACTCTGTCCGCTGGGTTTGACAAACAAATTAGCCTCTTTGGCACCAATTGCAGCGCGCATATCAGTTTACAAGTTTTTACCACACTCCCGTCATCGCTCCTCCAATCAGAGCCAGGGGGTCATATTCACTGAGTGTAAATCACAGAGTCAACCAGACAACCCCCCACCCCTCCAGCCCCACGCTTCAAGTAAACATTTCCACACCACCACTTGATGATGTGAAATGGTTGAACAAGGTTTATTGATTATAAAACTTATTTATCTCCATTTGTTCCATTACTATGTTCAGGTATCTGCTCTCTGGCACTTTGGGTTTTCATAATAACATAACTTACTCGTGCTCACGCTCTACAGCTGAGATGCACGCGCTCTAGCAAGCACAGCACACTCCTCGACAGCAGGAGAAGGGGCTCGGGAGACTTTTTGGGAGTTCAGCAGAGACATTGAGAGGAGCATGAACATTGTATGTGTTCAGTTTTTTCTAGCCAGTTATGGAATTTTTGCAAAGTTTCCAACTGAAGCTCGAAAGAAAAGTTACAGGAGGACTGAACCCTGTGGAACACCATTAGTGATGTTTAAATCAGTTTTAGACTAAAACCTCGAGTCTAAAACTTGGCAATTTGATCCCTCGTCAAAAAGCAATGCATTTTGTAAAACTAAAAAAACGTTTAACATTTTCCTCAGATAGTTTTTAATCAGACCAACTCTAATTTTCTTATCTAAAAGAGGTTGCATGCAAGTTGGACAGAACAGTATTTCGTTTCAATCCCATCAATATATGTTAACTGAATTGATCAAAGCATCATCACTGATAGTGAGATCACTGTTTCTGTGAATTTTATTTTTGCAAAAAAAACTATTTCTCAGCTAAATTGGAAAAAAATGACCTTTCTCCGTGTGTAAAGATGATTCACGAGCTGCCACAAAAAGACAGAATATTTGCTTTAGTTTTGAAGAAGTCTCCTCTGAATTGTTTGTGCTCAAAGTGAAGCCTTGAAGGAGCTGCTGCAGCTGCTTGCTTTTGTTTGGTGTGTTTGGTTTGAAGGCTATTTCCACAGACTCCCACTCCTGTGCTCCCTCTCAGTCCCAGTGTCTCTCGCTGTGTCATCTCTTTGTCTGTCATACACTCACTTTTTGCATTCACATGCTCACCAAAGTCTAATTAGCTGCAGTCACTAATAGTTCCTAATAATAATGTCAGTTATACTGCAAAATGAATAGAAAGACAATGTTTATTTAAAAAAAAAGCCAAGTCTTGTCTTAGTCTATTTTAGTTTTAAGTGAAATTCAACTCTTCTTGCTGTACTGTTATGTATATATGATATGTAGCAACAGCAGCGCAGCTCTTGCTACACTACATCCTGCATCCTGAAAGGTATACTACTGCGTGCTAAAGAGTTCTGAAAGGTGACAGATGTAGTAATCTAGAAATGCTATTGTCATCCATTTTGTCTCGTCTTCTTCTTCACAAGTGCATATGAAAAAAGTTTCTCCAAAAATGTCATTTCTACACAGAAAGAATAAAAGGAAATTTAGTGTGTAGCATTTAGATCTTTTTATGCGTAATTACCTCACCTGCTATTAGATATTCACTCTGCAAAAATGGTTTTAATGGCACAAAGCCTATAATAGTCTGTTGATTTGTTGATGCTGGTAGGCTTTTTCACAGCAGCAATAATAAAAGCTGTAATGTTTATGATTTTAAAGTAACTTCTTAGCATAGTATCTTTTCTTAATTAGCAAAAGAAAAAACTGTTTTTCATGTGGATAATAATTTTTTTGTGTCTGCATGACATTTTTTCTGAGCACTGAAGTGTTTCTTCTGTGGCAGTGAAGCGAGTACAGCGTATGTCATCATCTAGAAGAAAAGCGTCTTTTAAGAGTGCTCTGACTTTTTTGTGGGGCACACAAAAACTATGGAAACTGCAACTATGAAGCTTTTTTTTTCAGAAAGGTACAGATGTTGACTCAGTTGCTTTTCTTTACCAGGAGTCCAGTCATATGTTTGGACAGATAATCAAGACGACAACAGCTGGAAAACTCATTTGGGTGAACAGATTGGCTCGATACTCAGTGTTGAGTAGGGTTAGGGTTAGTCTAACCCTGACCCTAGAGTAATGATAAATAATGATAAATAATGTTACAACAACAGGGCTTTAACAATCCGCTAAAAAGAAAATGGTCCACTGTCTGTCCCGTAGGTGACAGCAGAGCAGACAGTCATTATACAGGGCTAATCATCTCCTTAAATGTGCTCGGGAGATGGCTTTGCCAATCTGAAAGACTCCTGCCTAAAATTGTCCCATGTTTAACCTAAATTAGGCCTGGAACTGGATTCTTTCTAATAGTAGGTCTTGCACAAGAGGATGATACTCACCACATTGCCATCTCTGATTAAATAACTGACAACCTCCTTTCAATACACAGAAACAAACATATGATGTTTATCTCTGTTTCACGTTTTATGGTGGAAAAACAATTTTAAACCCAAAGAAAAATGGTAAATAGGCGATATCAAAAAACATTCTGCTTTACCATAAACAGCTATCAAATGGGTATTTGTTGACAAGATAGTGCTTTAGAAACAGAAGGAAATGAAAGTGTTGCATCAAAGCACTTTTTTGTGAAACATGAAATATGAGAAATGCTCCTCAGTGTCCTCCCTTTGTGGACATAAACCTTTAGCTTTTTGAGTATTTTTTTTTTAAAGTACACTGAAAAACAAAAACTGAGGGATGCTCACTGTGATTGTTGTCTGGGGTTAGGAGTTTTAGGGGTTTCTTGTTCGGCGTAAGCTTGGGTCCATCCCTCCCACTGATGTAATCCAGTGTCATTTCTAAGCAGCAGTTTTTTAAGCATGCTGGTTCCTGTCTAACTTCTGACAATCAGTTTTCCTCAAAAATGCAGGACTATATCTTTTGTTCCCAAACTGTTTCCATTCAACTCCTTCACATCTTGTGCTATTCTGAAATTTAGAATAAGTTGTGTAACATTTCCCTTACATGTATCATCTTTTTCAACATCTAGTGTAGAGATTGCAAAGATTTGATTAAAACTGTAAAGGATCTGTCCCATGCCATGAGGTTTTTCCTGAAGTAGTTTGATTGCCTAACCTAATAGTGACAGAAAGGCAAACAACAAACAAAAACACCTCCAAATCAGTTGGAAGGTAATTTGTTTTTGTCCTCACTAACCAGTTAGATCCTTTACATCACTACCCTTTATACTGGAAAAAAAATGACATAGAAGTGGTGTCTAAAAATGAAGCAAAAAGCATATTGCTGACGAGAGTGCGGGACAAGTGGGGAGTGATTGTATTTTATTCTATTCTCAGTCTGATATTGATTTCCATTAGAGAGATATTAGAACTGCATTAGTTTATAACACATCTGCATGAATCATTTTAGTCATGAATATAAACAATTTTTGCAAAGACTTAAAAAATGGACTAGAGAAAAAACAAACTTGAATTCAGGCAATTTAAAAAGAAAATGACACTTTTCATCAAGGAAGTCACATCAATTTAAAGATATTGTTCAGCAGTGAAAAAAAAAGATAGGAGTCTGTTATATGAATTGTGTCCAAGATGAATATGCTTAATGAAGCTTAACAAAAGCTTGACAATCATTCAGCTGTTGCAGTAAGAATACAAATACATTTTACTCAGTAGAGTTATGTAAATGGGATGTATTTAACCCATATTTTGTTTTGTGTTAACCTATTTAAAGTGGCTACTGATTGGAGGTCAGCCCAGTGACGTGCTTTGAGGGGTTGGTGCTGTGAGATGTCTGTAGGACCTCAGAGATAGAAGATGCCTGTAGCCACCATAGCATCACAGACTGTTTTTTTAAATGTGTTTTTGAAGCCTCAAGCTTTGTATTTCTGATTTTCTTGAACCCTGTCCACAAGCTTTGCAGAATTTGCCACCAACTTGTGTAAATGATGTTTTAAAAACTGAAAAAAGAATGCTGAAGAAGGCCGCTTCGCTTCAATCAGACTGTAATGATCCTGAGTTATATGTTCCAATATAAAGATTGACTGTAACATCAGCCTGCACAGTGTTCAGTATCTACAGTGAACTTTGAGAAAAGGTTCTGAACATTTTGAAAGCATTTTCAGATTTATCTGCATTAGTGTGAACATGGTCTCACTCATTCACTCACTCACTTGGCCTCTCTCCCTCCCACTGCTTTCAGGAAAGATTCTGCGTGGGTTTACACTTGAGTTTCTGCCATGTGCTTTCTACCCCCTGCTCACTCACGCACACATGCGCGGACGCACACACAAACACACACATATATACCCTCCTCCACACTTCCCAACAATATCGAAAGATTTTATAAGTTTGTATATTTGTATTTATGTGTCTGTCTGTGTGTTTGTGTAGAGAAGAAAAATTGACAAGTTGGAAAATAATCATGATTTCTGAGATCATTTTCACATCCTGCGGATGTTGACCCTCTCATCACTAAAATCATTCCACCAATTATAACAGAAGTTATCTGGTTTTGGTTGTAGCTTCTTCATAGCTAAAAATAGCAGCATTTAACCCTTTCTGTTTTATGAGAAACATCCAGATGTGCTTTCTGTTGGAAGATGCTGCTTGTTAGTTGCTCCCAATGTGGTTTTTCAGTGTTTGTGTGTAGGTGGAGGCACATCAATGTGTGCGTGGGTAGATGTGAGTAAAGATGCCTGCCAGGTGTATGTGGCGATGGGTTCTTTGTCTCTCGCCATGCAGGTCTGGTACATTTAATGGATATACTGTACCACTCCAGGTCTGTACAGTTGTCTGCATCACATAAAATCAGTTTATCATTTGCATGTTGTTGGGGGGGGTTTTTCCATCAAAATGAATTACTCACTTCTAAATGAGTTACTCACAGTGACATTTATTTCTTACTTTTGTCTATTATTGGATAAAAAATTTTCAGACATTACTGACAGAAACCATTAATCTCGAAACAGGAAAGACAGATCTGGTTCCAAATTTAGCTGCAAATGGATGTGTTTTTTATTTTATTTTTTTGTATTTAGACCAAGAGGGAAGTAGCTGTTACTAATCTGGAAAAAAAAAGAAGAAGCAAAAACATTGTATAGAATAGTAGAAGTATAATAGCATACTGTAAGTCTCATCATTCCTACCGTCAAACTATCTTTAAATTCATGTAGATGTAAATAATGTTTGTGTCCACTAGGATTCTGGCAACAGCCGGTGCCCACATGAACATCCCTGTCGATCTTCGAACCCTGAGGGCCGTGCGAGTGCTGAGACCCCTCAAGCTCGTCTCTGGGATCCCCAGTGAGTCAGATGCTGACCACCAGCACTGCCATTGTTTACAAAACAGATATTGGTAAAACACAAAATGTGGAACAAAATTTAAAAAAAAATGTAAATGCTTCGTTGGTAAAGCATTTTTTTTACAGTTAACCACCAAGATTTTTCCTGGATGTTCTTTTCATTCACCTTTCTTGAAGCTCTGAAGGCTCAACCATTGGTGGTTTTTTTTTATTGTTGTTGTTGTGTGTTTTTTTTAAATGCAGATAGTTTTTTGAGACATAGGAATGCAAAACTGAAAAGCTCCACAAAGGACTACAAATTTTCAGTGTATATATATACACTAAAAATTTTATTCTGCAGAGTATATATATATATATATGTATATATATATATACATATATATATATATATATACATATATATATATATATATATATATATATATATATATATATAT
>JAOWBL010000009.1:12623558-12642713 GCA_028564865.1 Zenarchopterus dispar | reverse complement strand
GTTATCTGGGGTGACTTGAAGCGGGTCATGTGACTGCTGTGACCAGCTTAAAGTAGCATAATCACTTTCAAGGTGGAAGACTGATAGCTAATGATGACCAGTATACTAGTGTGTAGTACATACTCCTGCATTTTATGAAGTTTTGAAAATAGCCAAACTCAAGTCTCCTTGAAAAAGAGACATCTTAGACATCTTGTGTGATTTGTAGTGGGACTAGAATAAGTTACAAAACACTATGAAAGAGCCAATAGTGTGCACATGTTTAGGAAACAAATGTGATCAAACATATGGTTTAATATCTTCCACAGATTGTATGTGTCTGTTTTGTGATTTGTACATGTATGTTCTCTATTTGAAATCTTACATGTTTGCTTTATGGTTCTTAGAGGTTTTATAAATGATGTTTTGTGTGAAACCTGGAGAATTAGCACCTGCTGGACCTGTCAGATAAAAATAACTAATTCACTGAAGCAGCCTGTTTTCTGCAGGTGTTTGGAAACATAAAGCTGAATGATGAGAGTCACATCAATCAGCACAACAATTTCAAGACATTTTTCAGTGCACTGATGCTTCTGTTCAGGTGAGCTTCTTCTAATCATGTGGGCAAACCTGCTGTTTCAGATAAAGCTATTCTAAGCTAGTTTTTTGTAAAAGACGCTGACTGCTACTCTTGTGATTGAACCTCCAGGAGCGCTACGGGGGAGTCCTGGCAGGAGATTATGCTCTCCTGTCTGTCTGGACAGGAATGTGAACCGGATCCCTCCATCGCTCCCCTCACCATGTCTCCAGACCACGAAGGAGGATGTGGGACCGACTTTGCTTACTGCTACTTTGTGTCCTTCATTTTCTTCAGCTCATTCCTGGTCAGACAAAAGAAAATAAAATGCATTTCATCAACATCTAATCATCTTGCTCAGATTGTCTTGCACACTGCCTCTCCTCTCAAAGCTGTATCTTTGTCCATTTAGATGCTGAATCTATTTGTGGCTGTGATTATGGATAATTTTGAGTACCTGACACGAGACTCTTCAATCCTCGGTCCCCATCACTTGGATGAATTTGTCCGTATCTGGGGGGAGTATGATCGACTGGCATGGTGAGCCTTGACCTTTTTTAAATTACTTACGTTTCAGATTTTGGTCTCAAGTAAACCTGACCAACGTTCATTCCGTCTTTATCCAGCAGGGGGCAGCCAAGGAGCGTGAAATGTTAAAGCTTTTAAATTTCTGTGCAGTGAGCTATCATGTAAAGCTCAATTCATCAATTTCTCAGCATACTCAAACCAACCGCTTGTAAAGGAAAATTAAAATGCCCCTTTTGATTAATCCCTCTCTTCTTTCTGTCCTGTCTCCACTCTTTTTCCTCTGAAGTGGGCGTATTCACTACACGGCTATGTACGAAATGCTGACACACATGTCACCTCCCCTGGGCCTGGGTAAAAAATGTCCCGCTAAGATTGCCTACAAGGTAAGGGAAACGTGATAACATCTGTTTTTGTATATCAAGAGCCACATGGAGTGACAGATGGATTTTTTTTTTTAAAACAACAGAGGTTATATATTGTAAAAGATGCTGGTTCATTTTCATGAATATCTTTGATCTGATGTTCTTATCACAGAACAAAACATGCACAATTCTAATCCTTTGACTTTGTGCTCTCAGCATACAATGTTTATGTGTGTGCTTTAAAATCTTGTTTCAGAACAGTCAGAAATTGTGTTTTACATTGGAAGGGCAATAATCAGAATAGGTCTCTCAAGAGTAAAGGCTGAGGGGGAAAACTGCCATTTGAAGTCTCTGGCTTTCTTCCTGACTCTAATCCTTCCACTTCTGTCAGTGCATCTGAACAGTTTATCTCTAAGAAAACATGCATGTTTTTTTTTTCAATACCGTGTTTATGATTTTAAAATTCTAAATCTGAAATTTCTTTAAAAGATCAACTCTCTCCTCTGTTCTGTGTTGTTTTCTCCTGATGATGCCAGTATGAAACATTTTCATTATTGCTCTACTCTTTTCTTGTGTACATTTTAGAAAATTGTCTTTGATATGACCGAAGACTCGCTGTGTGTGTTGCTGTACTAAAAAATGAGTTGACGTCTCTTTCATCTTGTATCTAAACTGATATAGATGTGAAATAAACACATGCATACACATCTTACACAGTGGCAGGAGAAGCAACATTTCTCACCTGAGATAAAGTAAATTCATTAGTTTTAGTTCACTCAATGCAACGGATTTCTCATACTCTAAAAGTATGAAACCAACCATAAAGTTGCTCAATATTTTAATATAGAGCTTATTAGGATTATGTCTCATTCACATAATAAGTAATTCTTTTAAAATGAACATTAAAATTTCAGATTTGCAGCCACTTAAAATGTCGATAAGAGGAGGACGATTCCATCTTGTGCTGAATTTCACTTTTTACTTCACCTATTTCCTTTCAGAGGCTGGTGCTGATGAACATGCCTGTGGATGAGGACATGACCGTCCACTTCACCTCCACTCTGATGTCACTGATCCGCACAGCTCTGGAGATCAAAATAGCTCGAGGTCATCATTTCAGATTTTGTCCTACCGACAGTCTAAAAGATAGACAAGGAAATGTTTCATTTCAGCTTTAGTGGGATCACTTGCAGCTTAAGACTGTGGATGTTTGTTCCAGGTGGCGAGGATCGCATTGCTCTGGATAGCGAGCTGCAGAAGGAGATCAGTATCATCTGGCCTTATCTGCCCCAGAAGACTTTGGACCTCCTGGTACCTATCAACAAAGGTCTGGCTCCAACTGCGAAGGCAATTTTCAGCGTACCGCTGAGAAACAAGCGGCGCGCTTAATGTAGTGTGTCTGCCCTCCCAGATACTGACATGACAGTGGGGAAGATCTATGCTTCAATGATGATAATGGATTACTTCAAACAGAACAAAGCCAAGAAACTCAGACAACAGTTGGAAGCTCAGGTCAGCTCGGCATGCTGATATAAACATAAACATGTGTGTAATAAATATGGTTTCCCAACAAGAAAAGGTCTTCTTTGTGGTGTAGACATCAGCATATATATTGCTCCAGAACCTATGTATGTGGTAAATATGTATCATTGAGCATTTCCCATGCCATACTGGCTATTACAACATCATACCATCAGAAGCTGCCTTCTGAATTGTGTGCTGATAATCAGTTGCCGTATCTGGCCTCTGTTTCAACTCTTGTGTGTGTTTGTTTCATTTCAGAAGAGTAACTTGATGTTTAAACGTCTGGACGCCTCCACCCTCCCCGAGGACATTCTGTCAAACACCCAGCCGCTGCCAATGATGGCCCACAGCGCTGGTTCAGCCCTGTGAGTCCCCAGATGCGTGCAAAATATTGTATTTATGGGTTTATCTATTGGTGTTTGCTTACTGTTTTCCTCTGCCCTCCCTCCATGCAGGACCAGAGGGGGCTTTGTGGCTCTGAGTCCCATCTCTCCTCAGGAGCTGTTCCTGCAGCCCATAAGCTCAGACGTCGATGCTAGTCAGCAGCAGAATCCGGTGAGACAGAGAACCGAGATGATGGCATATCATTTTTTAATTTTTGTTGTTTTGAACGTAATTAATATAGAATTCACAATAAATACAGCACATTTCTCGTGTTATTTATCTTATATTTTGATTTCTACAGTGTTTAGAGTTCCAAAGCTTTTTACTTAGAAAGAAAGAAAAAGCTCTTAACACCACAAGCATGTTCTAGATATGTTTTGACTGACATGGTTTTCTCAGCACCTTGCAGAGCACTGCATCGCTGCTCTCTGTGCTCCTGTCTTTTAGTCCTGTGGAGAGTGGACTAGCAGAGACAGATTGTCAAAGCGTTAGTGTGTTACTTTGTCTTTGCTGTCTGGTTTTACTGGTCTACACTGCCTGCCAGTTGAATGATATCAAGTTATTCTGAAGCTCTCTCGTGTTAGCATAAAGAAGAATCTTTTTCAGCACCTGGCCAGATGTTGTCTGGCTCTGTGTGTGAAGCTGTTAAGACCTGATCATGCATGACTGAATGCACATGCAGACTGAAGTATAAGCTCCATCTTTCCCTGTAAATTGTTGTACTTGTCTCCTCTCGTTTTCCTGCCTTCAGTGTTCCACTTCTCCAACCTCAATGTTTCTTCTCCTCCTCGAAGTCAATCTTCCTGTTGCTAGTTATTATAAATCTGTTTGTTTTTGGCTGGAATGGCTTCTGATTGGATGGCAATTGAGATGGCTTTGTCAGATGACACTCAGCGATGATAAGCTTTGTCTGCCCTCCCCTCTCCCGAGTGGACACCCTTACAGAGAGGCACTCCCAGCAAAGATGAGCTTGATCGGTGCTCTGTCTTTCCTTGCCCTCCTCTCTTGTCTCTGTACTCACCTAGGTGGGCGTGTGCAATTGGGGGATTGAAGCCCCAGTGGACCTTCCAATTGGGAGGGGTCTGTGTTTGCGGGCCTCTTCCATGCCCCGTCTGGCTGTAGAGTTGCAGGTACACACATCTTCCATGACATGGATTCTGGGTTGGACCTGGCGGACCTCAGTGGTTGCATGGGCTGTTAAGCCAAAGTCTTGCTCCCTACTGGCATGGGTTGCTTACAGGTTCATTTTAGTAGTTTTGTTTTGACATTTCTACTCTTGGAGTGTGACTAAGGTTCAGTGAAAAGCTCGAACTGGGCGTGGTTCTTGAATGGCAAAGTTTTTCTTGTTATGTCCATTTCTCTATCCACAACAGTAAAGGCGAGACAGCACTAAACCCCCCAAGTCTTTAAGGATTCACTGCACTTCTCTGTTATTGAAGCATGAAAAATGACTCTTACTTGCACCTTTGAATCATCTGACTGTAACCTTTCTTAACATGTGTGGTGTTTGCACATTTGTTTCCTTTTGTTTGTGCTGGATTTTTTTTTTTTAACACACTAGCAGACAGAGGTTGGAAGTGGCTCCATGAAGCGGTCAGTCTCCACAGTTGCAGATGAACGTGTGAACGGACTCTGGCAGGAGGAGAAAAGTCCTGAGCGAGTGTATCGACCTCGTCACAAAAGCTACAAAGCTGCTGGTTGGTCCTGTTGTTACCACACTGGGTTGTGCACATAGAATGAGTGAAGCTTTATTCCTGTTATAAACATGAAAATCCACCTACAACTCCAGTTTCTCAGTTTCGCCCTTTCCTGGATGTCTTGCAGTTTCTCGCTCTGAGCACAAGGAGCGCGGCCGGTCCAAGGAGCGCTGCCACCTCCTGTCTCCAGACACGTCTCGCTGTAACTCAGAGGAAAGAAGCTTGCAGCCTTCACGTTCCTCCAGCGTTGAGCGAGCACAGCCCCAGGACAAGCAGGTAGATCAGAAACCTGTGGAGAAGATAGAAGTACGTCTCTTTAACAAAAACACTGTTTTAGATCCAAATCCAAATTGAAAGTTTAAATAAGCTTTATTGTATTTGTTAAGCAACACTCTAACATATAAATTCCCTTCCCTCCTGGAAACATCTTGTTAAAAGTTCAGTAGAAGAAGCTGATTAGCAGCTGTCTCCTTGCATAATCTTTGAGGTCTCTCAAGTCGTCATAAAATCATAATGCTACAGGTTTAAGTGTTTTGGTCACTTTTTACGCAGTGGCATCACAAGTGACATTTTACCACATGAGGAAGATATAGGATAGGACTGAAAGTTTATTTCGTTTTTCTCAGGGCAACAGTTCGGAGAGCCCAGTGCCCTCCACCTCAGAGTCCAGCACGCCCAGCGGCCGTCGGCCACTGTCGCAGACCCCAACCCGCTCCCGCCCTCACATCTCTTACTCCCCGCTTGTGTGTCGCACACAAGCCTCCGTCGGTGAAGACGAGGATGAGCAGGGAAGCCCAGAGACCATAAGGCGGAGCAAACCCACGTGGGAGATGGAAGAGGGAGTCGCAGGTGAGAGGCGGACCGAGACTGGCCTGCACTCATCCCCGCCTCGACGCTACCCCTCCGAGCCTTTCCTGACCTCACAGGAGGACGACCACAGCCTAGACCCTTCTGGTCCCATGGAAACGTTAACCTTCGAGGCGGCTGTGGCCTGCAGCCTGGGACGCTCAAACACCGTCAGCTCAGCCCGCCCGCGCTTGCGGACCGGTTGGCAGGTCCCAAACGGACACTTTCGGAAGCGTCTGGTGCAGACGACCTCAGCTGCAGGCTGTGACCCTCTCAGCGACACAGAGGAGGATGACAGGTGCTAGGAACAGGAAACATGTCCTTGGCATCAGTGAGAGGAAGGTGAATGCCAGAGAGGTGCTGGAGGATGCTCTACGGCACTGTCCAGAGTAAAAAAAATGTTAATTTGACTCTTTTTGCATCTCCAGAGGGCTCTGAGCCCTCCAGATGTTTTGAAAAAATCCAAAATGATGAAGACAGATTCTTCCTGAAACTGTAGTTGCCAATTCACACAGAACACTGACAATCAATAAGGTCTATTTCCTGACTTGTACTTGATGATAGAGTAATAATGTGTCTCAAGTAGTCACTGAATAAAGAACAGAAATTAAATGAATGACCAGGTTATGTCATGTATGTCGCTAAGTATTTTCATTTCGGAAGATGTTTTCAATGACTCAGTTTTGCTCAAAGCAGTATTTATTCACGGGGTGTGTGAATATGTAACTACATTTTCTTAGAAATTGTTTTGTAAATACACTCAGATCATCTCACCATTGACATTTATCAATACAAGCCATCGTGAAGAGGCAATCTGATGCTTTACCAGATAATGTGGATTCTCTACAATGCTGGATTTTTCTACTGTATGAATGAATGTGCAGGGGAAGAACTGCTTGATTTCCCCCCGTCATTTTTCTTTTTGGTATTGAGCATAATGGCTTGTGAAATATGGATACAGTTATAATAGAACATAGAAAAGATGCTTTCTTGTGATTTCACTCAACATTATTGTTAAAACACACTTCCACCGAACTTCAGACCTTCAGCATTTCTTAATTATCATTTGAACTGTATTTCATTTTGATTTATTTATTTATTTATTACCCTACAAAACCCTTTAAATAAGAAAGTTCCCTGCACTTACCATCCATTGGACATTTGATTTTCAGACTGGTATTTTACCATCAACTCAAGGAGATCTTTATTGTTTCATTTTCTTTCTTTCTTTCTTTCTTTGATTTCCAAAGTTGTGAATATTGTACGAACCATTATGGACGATGACTGTAGAAATGCTGCAGACATGCCATGAAAGTCTCATTGCTCTATCACTTGCTAATAATGTACAGAGAAATTACGTTGTTTGTAACATTTAGAGAGGGGGAAAATAACAGTATCAGCTGAAGACCTTTAAGAGTAAAGGAATCCTTGAAAATATTGATATTAAGGTTGGTGTAATTGTTTTATTTGCCTGCAGTAGGCTAAATCTGTGAAACTCACTTAACCAAAAACATGGAGATTTGTATCATACGTTCCAGGAATGCAAATACTTTGTGGGTTTTTATGTGTAAAATATCTGTACATACTAATAAAGATGTCCTCAAGTTGCCATTGCTATTAAATGTCTGTTTTGTTGAGGTGTTTTTTTTTTTTTTGTTTGGTTGGTTTTTTTTTTGTTTTGGTTTTTTGTCATTAAACCCAGCAAGACATGAAACCGTTGGGAAGTTATTGACTGGAAGGATAACAACCTCAACACAATGAAACTGAAAGTTTCAGTATCATTTTTTGCTGCTTTATTTGACAATCTCTCAGGCTACAACTAAATACTGCACCTCAAAGAACCATTTATCACATTATCAAGATCTTCAAAGAGAGATTTTCATGTCTGCAGTGAAGAAAGCCTCAGGATGTCCAAGAGTTTCCAGCAAAAACCAGAACTGTCTTCTGGAGAGGATTAAGTTCCCCCTGCAGTGGCAGCTGCTGGTGGTGAATGCATCTGCACGCATGGTGGTGTGAAAACTTTAGGACAGTGGCCTGGTGTCAAGAAGGATAGCATACCTCACCATCAAGAACATCCAGGACAGGCTAAAATCATGCAGGAAATACAAAAGTTGAACCTCAAAGTTAATTTCTCAGATGAGGCGCTCTTCAAGCTGTTTAGGAGATCTGGAAAATCAGTCGTCTGAAGATGAAGTTGTAAATATCAACATCAGCCCTGCACTATTCCAGCAGGGGAAAAATCCTGAGATAATCTATGTTTTAGGTTTCTTTCTTATCTGAGGTTGTAGACGGATTAACAATTCTTCAAAACACTGACGCGATTAAGAATGGTTTCATATTGTTTTCCAAGAGCAACTTGTACCACCAGTGCAGTGTGATGATCTGTGCAATTTCCACCACGATGGAGCAGAGCAAAAATGATTGCAAACAGCCTCAGAAATGAAGCCCCAGAAATTTTGGATCTGCGGTCAAGGAACTTCCCAGAATTGGATACCCTTCAACGAACCAGTGGTTAAGCCTTAAAAGAAAGAGAGACAGAGAGGAAAAGCAACAAATTACAAACATTACTACCTTTATAATGGACCTCCGTCAGTCAGCGTGAAGCTCAGAAATGGATGTACAGCAAGTCAGAATAAATTGCAGAAGTTTTGAAGGACAGCTTTTTGAATATGTCTCAAAAGCAGTTTTTTCCTATTAAAGCCTATGAAAGACCTGAAATCCTTCTAGACGCTCTTCTCACAGAAATATGTGGAAAAAATGATCTAAGAATACTGAGGCAGTAAAGTTTGTGAAAATAAAAGTTTGTGTCACTGCCAAACCTTTTGGTAAATGGAAATTTTAGAAGAAAGAAAAGAGTACAACTGCCCTCATCATCATCATTATGATCATCCTCATTCAAATCAAAGTATGGGTGTGGAACTGAAAGAGATCTTTAAAAGACATGTCAGGAGTATTAGAAAAAGCCACACTGATCACAATCATACATTACATTAATCAAAAACACCAGAAGGTAATGTGATGTCAAAAATGAGAAGCTATTTTTTTTTAATTATTTTATGTTTTTCTCAACCTCATCCAGTGGTCCTACGGTGTGTCTTCAGCCTCAGCTGATGTTTGTGATAAGTCAACAATTTTTTAAAAAATCATTATTTTATTTTAATAAATTGCTTGTCTATATAATCGTACATTTTCAGTTTTATTTTCCATCAGGCCCTTCTTTGGTGGTGTCTGAGAGTGATGTGACATCTACTTACTCAGTAATGTCCAGTCCATGATCAGAAACTCCATCAGCATCTCATATCTGAACCAGAGAGGATCAGATAATCAGAGGGAACTGTCTGCACAGGAAAACTTCACATTCCCTAAAAGATATGGTGGATGAATTTTCCACTACTACTACACCTCCAGACATTTGATTAATGGAGAAAAGGTCAAGCAGAAATGGGCCACTTATTCAATTAAAATGATGCAGTCTTCTGTGGCATTTTCTCACTATAAAAGTCTATAAAATTGGCAATGGGGGACTGTCAAATTGGGTCAATCCAAATAATTTGATTAAAATTGCTGTTCTAGTTTTTAAAGTTCTTTGTCATTTCGCTGATTGTTGTTGCACAAAATAAGTAAAGCAGTGGTCACATTTGTCAACTCATTTAATGTGTTACTTTTCAGTAGACCTAAACCATGCTGACTATCTTACTGTATCCCTGTGCTTATTTAGTATAATTCAACACCAGGGAATGCTTTTGTAACTGTTTGCTACAATTTAATTTTAAAAAGACAGAAAGGTAACAAAAAATGTCAGGATCACAATGGGATGATGTCAGCAACACTACTGCCAACAACTATGAAATTTCAGTTATTGCTTCTCTGTGTGGCCACTGGTAGGCGTATGACTTTACTCAACTATAACAAAGATTTTCTACTATTTGGTAAATGTATTATGCCTTTATTTGGTTTCTCCTTAATCATAATGACTGTGGATTTTAATCTTAACTACAACACAGAGTTTTCAGATATATATATCCGTAATGAAATACATGAGAATAAAATGTTAAACTCATGATCAAGACAGTAGCAAATATAATTGCCTTAGGCCCCCAGAGTGTCACACTGATGCTCTTGTTCATTGTAGGAAATACAAAACAGGAAAAATATTTTATACAATCAGAAAACATGTTCACTATTCATTTTATATATGCCTTTGTAGGAGCATCATGCAAAAAATACAACGAAGTTCATGGTTTCAAAAAGGACAACATTTTATATAAGCATTTTTTTAAAGTCTGCCATTCCAGTCCAGTCCAGTTGATGGTGGTAATGCGCTTCTGAGATAGTTTGAAGACGATATCAACATACTCCCAGAGAGAAGAAGAAGAACAGTGAGCTAGTGAGGAAGTAAATTGTTAGTTACTCACGAAGTTAAAAGGCGGAGATGTAATTGCATTTTATCTCTCCGACAGCTCAGTATAATGCCCAGATCTGATGCTGAGATGTACATTGTGTAAAAATTGTCGGACTTAGGAGGGAATAACTGTTACTTATCGATGAAGTCGCCCTACTGGCGAACGAAAAAGTAGTTAGCAGGTTTGCTAACCGACGTTAGCAGAGGAGTTCTTTGTTTTCTTTTTCAGGTGGGGGTCTGTGTGACCATGAAACAAAACTAGCGTGGACATTACCAGCAGCACTTAACATGTGTGTCGGATCCTAGACGATATTTCAACGGCGTATTCGGTGGTAAATCCGGATATAGCGATTTATTAGATTATATCTAAACAAACATTAGCCACCGAGAGCAACTCTAGCAGCTCGGTTCAGGTATTTTGATTTGGTCAGAAAATTGTCGAGGACACGAAGATATGGGCAATTGCCTCAAATCTCCGACGTCGGACGATATCTCTCTCCTTCATGAATCTCCGTCTGACAGGGCGAGTTTCGGTGACGGGACAGATCCAGACCTGGAGCCACCTCCGCCATACCAGGTGAGAGGCAGCTAACGTACACCTCGCATCTCCGCGGAAAAAACAAAACAAAAAAAAGTTTGTGGCACATGCACAGCAAATTCTGAGATGAATGTTTGTTGAGAGTTGAGGTGTTGATCGGCTTTAGGTGTTAAAATGATGTTCATTGTTATTATTAACAATTATTCCTAGAAAGTTTGGAAAAATATTTTTTTAAAAACGCTATCATGTTTGTTTATGGATTCTGTTTGTTATTTTAGTGTTACCAGTCAGACCACATTGTGAGGAAAAGGTGAGATCACATTGCTGGATAACTGTTGCACTTCTTTGTTCTCTACAAGGAACAGGCTCACATGCCCATGTTTCATCCCACACCAAGTCAGGCCCGTCTGGCCACCCAGCTGACAGAGGAGGAGCAGGTCCGCATAGCTCAGCGCATTGGACTCATCCAGCACCTCCCAAAGGGCGTTTATGATGGAGGGCAAGACGGCTCAGAGAAGAAGATCAGAGAGTAAGCATGTCTATTTACTGGCTTTACATAATTTTAGTTGCATTGAGAATCATTTCTGGTACATTTTTGGAACATCAAACTCCACTTCGTCATACTTGTCATACGGCTGGGACTTCCTCAGGTCCCATAAAAACCCCAGTGCATGTGTTGCGGAGCATTAAAATAAGCGATTGTTGGTACTTATATACCTTTAGTTTAAGTTAGGAATGTAAGATGTGGTCTCCGAGTCTTAGATCCTTTGTAATATGCACAATGGACCTCGTTTATGACATGTTTTGGCGTTCATGAAAATGTTAGTTCTTAAACTTTTCATAGGTACAGACAAAATCAACTCCTGTCTCTGTGTGTACAGCTGATGCAAATAAGGAGCCCTTGTAAATATTTCTTCTCATTATCAGACTTTGCAACAATTTTGCATTACGTGATCTGTTATTTCCACAGTATGCAAATACATGTAAAACACATATTTTGAACATGAGAGTACATGGGTAAAAATGACACATTTATCAAAATTGATTAGATTTTTGCAGATTTAAGTTTCTTTGTTTCTTAAATGTCAATGGCTTGATTAAATCAGATTTATATGCTGCCTGGGCTTAGAAGTAGCAGGGGATAGTGAAGGAGCATGTCCCAGCTGAAGCAGGAATTGCTATAGAGTTGCAAAAAAAAAAAAAAAGGAAGATGTGATTATAAACTTCTTGTAGCCCAAATAAATAAAAGTTTGTGGGCTAACAAACTTCTCGTTAACAGTATGTTAATGAGTTATAAATTTTATTCCTAAAATAATTTCTTCAAATGTGTGATAAAAGCAATACATCCCTTGGCTGCCACAATGCATAGGAATATAAGAACAAAATAGCCAGAATAAGCTAAAACTGTACGTTTTATTTTGATTTTAATACAGATTTTGTGGTTAAAAGAAGACTTGGCAGGCACACATTTTACTGGTGCTCCTGGCAACAAATGTAACACAGTATTTTTATTTTATTTTATTTATTTTTTAATATGACCATTTCTCAGTTTCAGTCCCAGATATATAGCATTTGTAATGCTTTTATGTGAATACCTGGGTTAAGTGATTTTTTTTTTTTTTTTTTTTTTTTAATTTTCTAGATTACTGTATTTTTTTATGTATTAAGTATTTTGAAGCAAGGATTTTTGTTAAGTCAGCTGAGTTAGGTTATTAACTGGTTATCAGAATTCCAGCTCCTTGACATTAACAGAGTCAGTGCAGCTATGCTGCAGCCTTTAGGAGCACAAAAAAAGAGCAGAAATATTGCATTGAGATGGAACTTAAAGTTCAAGATGATATCTGTAAGCTGGGAATTGTGTATTTATATTTATTTCTTCCACTTTTAGGTGCGTTATCTGTATGCTGGACTTTGTTTATGGAGATCCTATTCGGTTCTTGCCGTGCATGCACATTTACCACATGGACTGTATAGATGACTGGCTGATGAGATCCTTCACCTGCCCCTCCTGCATGGAGCCTGTGGATGCTGCCCTGCTCTCCACCTATGAGACCAACTGATTTCTCCAGTTCCTCCCAAGTACTTAGATTAAATTCAACCCCTCCACCACCGACACCTAACATCTGCCCTCTTGACTGAGAGGAGCTGAAAATGTGTTGCACTTTCAATTTTCAAAATTCCCTTCCCCCAACTTTGGACCTTTTTTTTTTTTTTTTTTTCTTCCAGTTCTGATGCTCAATAAGCTGGTCTTACAACATCAGTTATGAGTCAGTAAGAAACCGTGAACAACAAGTACGTAATATTTGAATCTTTAACACCTGGTGAATGGGCATTTCCACTTGAGCTGGTCTCAGTGGTGTTTATGAATGCAGTTCCCTTAATTCCAGTTGATCATGAAAATGGATTTAAATGGACAGCTTAATAAACGAACACATTTACTGAGGTATGATAGTAGGTATTTTGGATGAGAATTTACTTTTCCTATGCCCACAGTAAGCAAAGCATTTAAAACATTGATCTTCAAGACATGATCCAACTTAAAAACAGCCCTCTGCTTTTGTGATAGAATAACCAGCTGATACTTAAACTTTTGTGTCAAAAAGAAACTTGGCCTTATTTGTCTCCTTTTAGTCAGCATTAAAAAAATATGCACCCATACTATGTAAAACAGCCCGAGTGGGGAAAAATGTACAGAGTTCTATGTCAGAACAGCATACTTTTCCTTGGCCAGTCCTTATGAGTTGAAGGGAAAAAGGGTTTGTTAAATGAATGTTTCATCTGATGTGTAAATTATCTGCCGGCCAATATAAAGGGCTTATTTGTGCATGGGCAGATGGGTCAGTCAGACACTAGAAACGCTTGCACAACTTTCCAACAGATCCAGAATTTGCACTTTACTTATAGGATGTTATGTAAAACAATATATTAATATATGTACCTTATAACCTTGCACTATCAAAACTTCATTCTTTTGTCTCCAAGATGCAAAAGTTATATAGCTGATAAAAATATTTTCCCAAATTGTCAGCAGTCATTTAACATGTTGAAGTAAGCCTGATGATCCATTTCACAAAATCTGTGGTTGAGTAGTGTGAAAACCGGCTTTGTTTTGGAATTTTTATTATTTTATTGTTTTTGGTTCTCCCAGGTGAAAGGACAGAGGCTTGCTCAGAGTTAAAGGAATAGTTTAACACTTTTTCACATTTGTCTACTTTTGTTTTAATGTTGAATGGAGAAAAGACTCAAGTACATGCTTTAGGCAGTCTAAGGATTAAAATCGGAGTTAGAAAATAAGCTGGCTCTTTTAAAAGCTTATACCCCTGCCCGTGAGAAGGATGCTCATGATGTTCATTACAAACACGTCCACATGTTTCTGAACTCTAGACAAAGCCACACAAGCCATTCTCCTAGTCTGTGTGTATTGTTGTGGGAGCTCTTGGCGAGAAAGCAAATAATGTTGAAATATTCCCTTGTTTAACTATTTGTTTGTTACTCTTTTTTTTTTTTTTCAATTTAGCACCATTTTATTACACCTTATTCCACTTCACTGTAGCGGTAGCTAACAGTCAGTGCTTTCTTTTTGATTGTGGCATTAGTAGTTTTGCCGGTGTCTTCTCTTTTTTTTTTTTCTATTTTGTTTCGTTTTACATTTTGTTACATTTATGTTAAATCCACTGCATTTGTTTCAACTTGTGCAAACCTCTGCCCCATTTGTGGAGGAGTCTTCTCTTGTGGTGTAAAAGAAAACCTGAAATATCATAGTTTCCACTGAAATTTCCTTTGTTGTGTTTCTCATTTAAGTCTATCCTGCAAGTTAATATTTCTTGTAATTGTGTTTTCTTTTATTTTTCAAGGCTAAGCCCTCGTGTAAACAATAAAGAGGAGAGTTGTATGTGGTTTTATTTGTACTGTATAAATATATCCCCAGTCATGCACTGAAGTGCACTAATTCACAGTCATTTATTGCCATAATTCCTAAATTTTGTGATTACAGAATGTGTGAATACCTAACATTTTCAAAGCCTTTTATTAACAGATTCCTATGTTTCTACATTGGAATTCAAATTGCGACTGTTACTGTTCTATCTGGCATTCATTTCTAAAAGCAACTTGGTAAAAGTTAATGTTTAGTTTAATCTACTTGCATCAGCTGTTTGAAGAAACACATGAATAGAATTACCTTATCACGTGTGTGTGTGTTATGACAGTGCCTACAAGTCAGATGTATATTTGTCTTAACATTAAAATGTAGTTTCCCTGTTTTCAAGATGTAACTTTTTTTTTTTTTGGTTAACATCACCACAACAGGTTAGAAATGAATAATTGAAGATGTGATTGTAGTTCAATTTCATCTTTAGTTCAAGGAGTAAGAAACTACTTGTATTAATCATCGTTGCATAACTACAAAACACTCATAGGCTCAATTAAATAAAAAGGTGTAATTAAATATGTAAGAATACATTACAAAAAATAGTGTAAGATTTTTTTTTTTTTACATCTAAAAGTAAAATATCTGACTCATCACTTGATGAATACTGTGTAAAGTTTGGAACTCATGAACATCAGCAGCTGTTGAACTTATACCTATGTCACGCCATGCCTTTGTTGTAGTTGTTGCTTCTTTGTGGGTCTTTGTTTTCAGTCAGTGAAAACCAAATTTTGATAGCTGAGGCCTGATGACTGAGCCTGTCATTTATGAATATTGCATTTCTTTTCTTTAAGAGGCCTTTAAAAAGGTTTTGAAAAATGTACATAAATCGTTGGCCACTGTCATAAACAGTCACATCATCAGTAAACAATATTGACCTAGTCCCATAAATATCCATGTTTTCCTAAGTCATTACACTTTCCCCTCTTTGAGTGAGTATATGACACACTTAAGATCATGAATGCTTCCAGTTCTACAACATACTCTTCCCTGTCACTCCTATGCAAGTTACTCTCATTTTCATTCCTTCATAATTGCAGTACATACAAAGGATGTGACTCAAGAAAAAACCTCTTTTGCCAGTGTCAGTCAGAATAAAACAATATGGACAAGAGAATAAAATTTTAAAGGAACCATTAAAGCAATGATCTTAAAAGGAATTACAGAAACACCTTTCACCAGGCAGTTCTAGCCCTGTTTTGTTGGTCCTCGTCCTGGAACTTTCTGGTACCCTGTCCCTCCTTTGCTGCTGATGAATGATCTGTTTGGACCTTTCCTTCCTTTACTAGTATTGTATCCATTTAGTATGGCTGATGGTGGTAGTATGGTGAAGCGGTGAAGAGAAGTGGCGTCTTTTATCCACTTATGGTTGTCATTAAATGTTTGGGGGGGTCAGAAGTGAAGAGACTTTGAAAAGAACTGTCAGCCCATCCATTAACTATACATGGTATAAACTAGGTACTCGACCATTCTCAGGTAAAAGGAAAGAGATACTAACATTCTTAAATTGTCAATTATTCTATTATTATTTAAAAGCTTAAAAAAAACTTAAGGTGAAAATGTTGTTTACATTGAATTTGAATACAGTGGTGTTTATGTAAAGCAGCAAAACTAAAAATGTGTCACGTTTCAATACTTATAAATTTGCGTAAGGGCTTCACATCCATTTTAATGAACTTAAAAAGAACAATGGATTTCAACATGGCCTTTGCTTCATTCTTTCTTCAGATTACAAACCAGTGTAGTTAATCAGCTTTACAGTGCAGCATGATTTGCATGCTTTTGCTTTTTAGATTAGATCTAGTCACGACTAAGGTCATAGGCTGAAATGTGTCCCTGATGAGGTTCTGTGTAGTTACATATTAGATCTCTGGAAATATCTCAACTATTTAGTCTGAAGGATTTGCCAAAGTGTCAGCTGAATAATCATTTCTCCAAAGAAATACCTACTTGTTACAAAATGACCTACTCATCATAAAATAATAAATGTGTTTGTGTCTCACTGTGTAGCCCTGGAATTGCTGTAATTCACCAAATAATTATTTTAAAACAATAATGCCATTAAGGATTTCTCCATCCATCCATCCATTTTCTATACCCACTGAATCCAGTTTCTGGGTCACGGGGGTCTGCTGGAACCAATCCCAGTCCATACCAGGCGATAGGCAGGGGTACACCCTGGACAGGTCTCCAGTCCAGATTTCTCCTCATGTTAAACTGATAACAAGTAAGGACCAAACGAACATGCTAAAATGCAAAACAAGAAAGTTTATTGATATTGATTCATTATTCTTTGCAACCACAACATGTTTATATGACAGATCTTGTGAACAAATCCATACCATTATACCTCAGAACACACTTAACTTACACTCAATGTAAATGAAGACATACAATGACTTTCTTACTAAAAAACTTTAGCCTTCTTGCAGATTGATACTTTTTTAAAAATCTTTATCATAATTTTGATACTAGTTGGCAGCTGATAAGACTGAAATGGATCATCATGGTTTGTACATCCCGTGAAAGGTGACAGGAATGCTGCAGTCCACTTCTGCTCTGGCGACCTCAGACAGATCTTTGGCGTTGAGGATGAGGAGGTATGCTGGTTTCTGGGAACCAGGAGCCGCCACAATGGTAAGCAGCACTCCTGCTCAAACAGCAGCAGACACCAGACTTGTTGAACAATTGCACCAAATTTAAAAAAAAAAACAACAAACAAACCTTAAAATGACTCTAGTCATGGCACTTTTTATTTTTAACTTCTTCTGACTTACCATCATCCTCATCCACCCCATCAGGATTCTGCACAAACAGGGGCTCCGACGGGTAGGAGTCGGGCTCTTGCCACACCCAGGTCTCTTTGGTCTTCACATTCAACTTGCAGATCTACATTAGAGTTAGGAAATAAATCAGCGATAGAGCCTATTTTCCTACATTCTCATTTTAAATCCAGGGCTATGCTTTCTCACCCTGTCTGGTATGAAATGGTTGAGACCCAGGGCATAGGCGTATGTGTAATTCTTCCCGCAGTATCTCTTGTAGTTGATATTAGGAAACTCAAATGCTACAAGATAATAAAAATAATGATAACAATAATAAAATAACATACACACACAATATAGTCACCATCATCATTTATCAAAAACTCATATGTCTTAATGAGTGGGTATATTGGCACCTTGGCGAGGCGCTGAAAATAGCACCTCAGGTTCCAGCCAGATCGTCCCGTCAGCATGCATTACAGCTGTAGCCGTGGTGTATGGCAGGCTCACAAGGTTTTTCCCCTGCTCCTCCTGCATCAGATCCACAACGCAGTGAGTGACAATAAAGGACTTTGCTTCTTAAGATTGCAGATTTATGTCTGGTGGCTCACCTTGTGGACATCCAAGGGAATGACATATCTGCGCACCTCAGGCTGTGGCGCCATCATGGCTGCCTTCTTCACTTCATCCCAGTTGGCCCTCAGGTTGGCCAGCCAGAGATAGTTATAAACAAACTCAAAACTAAAAGCAAAAGAGAGTTATAAGTCTACATTAAAGAGATCTTCAATAAGCTTTGATAAAAGTGACCGTTCAGGTACCCTTTCCATGAGCACAAGTCGAAAACGATGAATCCATCATCCTCATAGGCGTTGATGTGGTGAAACATGCCAATGGCGGCTCCTTTAAACTTGAGGTCGATGTATTCACCTGGATCCTTCTTGGCAATGTGGAAATTGGTCTATGAAAGCAAATTTAATCAGATATGAAATTTTGTTTGGAGAGGCCATAGTGCAAAACAAAGTGGATCTAGCGCGTCATCTTACTCCTTGGCTCTCATTGGACTCAAAGCAGTCCATGTAGTTGGAGCCTCGGATGCTCCAGGCACTCAGGAACTTCAGCAGGTTGATTTTTACTGGAGTCTCCACAAAGACAAAATAGTTGTCCGTCATACCAAAGCTGAAATTGAAGAAAAGACAACAACAGAACTGAAGACTCAATGCAACAATATTCATGAAGTATTTGTACACAGAAAAGAGAAAAACAGCACACACACCTGTGAACGTAAGAGGGCTTGAACCTCTCAGCACTTGGGAACTGCACCACCACCTTGGACTTCTCAATGGGATCAGACTTATCTGAGGAAGAAATGTGGATATTTAGAAGATATGACTGTGTTATTAAACCTCTTAAAATGCAATGACATTTATTAAAATCCTTTTTTCTCACTGTCTTAACAGTACTAGTCAATTCCAAATCAGCATCAAATGTTCATATTATGTACACACAATAAAGTTACAATGCAGTTGTGTTTCATATGAATGTAATATAAACAGTGCACATGTTAGGTTGAATGTCTTTTTATGTAAGCACATTCAGCATGGTTTTATTTATTTATTTATTTATTT
>JAOWBL010000009.1:12608277-12623458 GCA_028564865.1 Zenarchopterus dispar | reverse complement strand
TTTATTTATTTATTTATTTATTTTTGGATAACTGTGCTACAATTTAAATCTCAGGCAGTTTTAGAAGGTGATCTGTTATGAATTGTTGATGCAAAATTATTAGTGGTTGAAAATGGGCTGTTAGTTAAGATGAGACTTCTATTCTTCAAGTCTGTTTCTTTTTGATATGGCACTATTTCAAACCTTTCTGCGTAGGGGGGGTCTTGACAATGTTGTACGCCAGTGTTGCGCCTTTTCCCATGCAGTTTCCAATGTTATATACAGTGCCATCTTTCTCAATATGAGGATGCGCTGTCACTCCGTTAATGTTGACATAGTTGCACATGTCAACCTGCACAGAAAAAAAAACAGGCATTCATCATCACAAACATAAATTTTGCAAAGATCACAGAGTGTAGATCAGATTCTCCCTCCTCAAATTGTACTGTTATACTAATCTACCTTCTTCAGTGTCTCCAAGGTCTCGGTGTTCACTTTAGTGATGTAGTTGGTCTCTGTACAAGCATAATAATCTTCTCCAATAGGATACACATTCACCAAGCAGTTGTCTGTGACCTCAACTCCCTTGAAGTACGTGAAAAACCTGCAAAAACAGAAGAAAAGAAAGGATTATGCAGATCAGTGCAACAAATTGCATGTGTAATGAATCACCAATTTTACACACTTCAACTGTTTTGAGAAAATAACAGTGAAGAAAAATTTCCATATGCAACCAACCTGGAAAATATATTTTTGCAGGGATCTGGGTACGCAAATGTACCAAACTCAGTTATCACCACACGCTTCTCTGTAATGGCTCGTACATACGCATCCGTCCTGACAAACCTGGAAAAAAAAGAATGAAAAAGATTTTCATCCTGAAACACGAAGAACAAAAGGCTGCAGTCAAATTAATTGTTCGCTAATTTTAGAAATTGCATTAATCTGTCCTACAAATGGAGGTAATTTGCTAAATGAGTGTGACAAAGGACCCGTAAATACAGCAAGAATCACATTTGTCATTGTTTTCTCTCTAAATTAGCCTGCATTAAATTATACAGTTTCATGCAGTTTCAGTTTCTGCAGCCTTACTGTGATTATTGTTAGTCATGCACTGCCTGAAAACTGACAAAGCTGAAATACTCTGCTCGAAATCTTACTTATTGAAATATGTGACTTGGCCGTTCTTGAAGTCAAATTTATGCATAAAGGCCTGGCCATCAAAGAGGTGATAGAAAGGCTCATCTCCAACTTCAAAAAGTCCAGGTCCCAAACGGAGAAGACTTCCCTTCAGAAAAGAAGGAATCCTTCCTGCAAAATAAACAGAAGTCAAAAAATGTTTTTAATGTTTTATACAGAAAAAACACATTTAATAATAGATCATAAAAGACTTGTGACTAAATTAAAAAATAAACACCCTGAAAAGTCCACTCCGTGTCAGAACTGCAAAGATTTACTGTGTTGTCAAATTCCAAGTGAAAGAACGAACCTGTGACGGTTGTTGGCAGAACCTCAGCTAGCTCCTCACAGGTCTCAAAAATCTTCTTGTAGTTACCAGCTGGGTGTTCAAATCTATTATTGAATAGTAAGGACACATTAATTAAATTGGACAAATTCTCAGCAGATTAGATGTCCCTATCTGCTAGTTTAAGAAAAAGCAGAATGTTTGACAGGTTCAGGCTGAGATCAACATGAGCTCTAAAATGCACTGAGATTTTATCTGCAGAAAACTGCTGAATTAAGCATATAAAAGTCACAGCAACAAGTTAAAAAAAAAAATTATTACACAAAACCTGAACAACAGATTTGTTCTCAAAATACAAAAATAAAATAAAATGAAAATAACAGTTTTCACAAAATAGCAAAACCCACCTAACTTGTTAATAAATAATATTATTCTCTTTATATTCAATTCTCACCTGCTGACCATGTTTCCTTGTCGTCGTGGCAACACAAATGAAACTCTTTGGAGAAACCTGTGGCCACTTCTGAACTGTAAGCCTCCAGTCCCCCAGTAGTTTTGGGGTATTTATTTGTCTCGTCCTCCTCAAGTGCGAAGCTCTGGACTGTAAATCTCTCTTCTGGCCAATCGTGTCACACGTGTCACATGAACAAGAATACTATTGTGCCTGGATGATGCAATGGCTGGCCCTCTGAAGCCGGATTTATTGAGGAGAACATGTGCTACAGAAAATAATGCTTGACATAAATGTTGCAATAATGCATGTGGTTTTTTTTCCCCTCAACTATATGAACTGTTTAGGCTTCTCTATCAAGGTATGCTAAATCACATGTGGTGAAATCGATTTCAGAAAAAGGGACACAAAACAGCATTTTGAACTGTTTTAAAAACATAATTTAGAGCAGAATTGTTTTAGAATCTGTATGATCAGCTCTGAAAGTCAGTACAAACTAACAGCATTAGCTTCATGAATCTGACTTCAACATATTTAGTCCTTTAAACATAAAGAAGGAATCATTGAAAATAAATCCACTTAAATAGTCTATTAGTATGATTTTAAATTAAATAACAATTTTCAGTTATATATGGTATTTATTATTAGTGAACTGCCACTGTTATATTACAATGACTGTTACATGTAATACTAGTTAGATAAAATCTGCCCTGTTTTTTTTTTTTTTTTTTTTTTGCCTGTTTCAATTCAAAATGCCTGAACTTACTTGTCTCCTTGCCACGATAATCCAAGTGCAGGGATAAGCCTGGAAACAGACTCTGCATTGTTTCTGTTGAGAAAAACACCATTAGGACAGAAAGTTTCACCAGAAGCAGTTTTGTGACGTTAACTGCATGCAAAAGCTTACATGTGTCTAAATTCGGGTACTGTGGAAAACAATATTTGCATAGTTTGATAAAGAAATCCCTGTGCAACTACACTGAAGTTTTTCTTAGCGTTAGTATCATACACATCAATGGAGGTTGTATCTAAATCATCATCAACTACTCACACAAATGCCTCACTTTAAATTACTGTCACAAATAAAGCCTTAAAATGTAGTCAAGCCGTATAAAAAGTACTGGATACACAGAATAACTCTGAGTCTTTTTATTATAGTATTTATTACTTCAGTTTTGTATTTGCTCAGGTGATTCTCAATTTATCTATTTTCCCAAATGTAATGAGTAAAATGAAATGGAACTAGGAAATGCAAATGTCTATATTAAAAAGAAAAGTAAATAAAAGGCAGACAGCAGGCTATGTATAACAAAAATGTATTGAGTCATATGATCATAGATATATCCCTAAAGAGATCATAAAAAACACAATCAGTGATAGGAGACATACATGCAGAAGAAAAACCACAAAATAATAACACCACTGTTATTTTATATTTATAGGTGCTTAATTCCGCTAAGTGTGATAACAGTGCAAGGTTCATGCCTCCTGATTGCACCTGGAGTGCGACCTCTGATGGTTATTTGTAGGTCGAACTTTTCTTTCTGTCTGTCTTTCTTTCTTTCTTTTTTTCTTTTTAATAAAAGCAGTTTTCGAACGTAGGCGATTAGTTCTGCACAATCTGGTATGCACGTGAAATATTACATTTTTATCTATTTACCTTTATTATTTTATAAACCACCTTATCAAGCAAACCACAACGTAAACAATACAAACTAAAAAAATAAACAACATTTGATGATTACAAAAACGCATTTGAAACTTCTTTACATTCAGACCAGGCAGACTTTCAGCCATACGCATGCGCACTTCCCGTGGCATTACCCAATATGGCGGCGAGGTTTAACCGTTGTTTGTCGTTGTTGTCGATGATTAGTGCTTAGCCAGACATTTACTTGAAAAAATACGTATTTAATAACCAACGGATATCCGAGACGATAGTTTAAAACTCGTGGTTTCTGAATTAGTTGCTGAACAAACGGTACTTGTTGCGAAAATGAGTTACACGACGAAGGTTGTCCAGGTGACTAATGTGTCGCCGAGCACAACGTCGGAGCAGATGAGGACATTGTTTGGTTTTCTGGGAACCATTGAAGAGCTAAAGTTATTTCCTCCAGAGTGAGTTATCAAATGGCTCCCGTTTTTTAAGTTAATTGTATGGATAAGAGGTGGATGATTTTCTAAACAATACATGCTTGTTTTCGGGAAGCTTAGGCCCATGCTAACCAGAATCGTAGCTAATAGTAGCGCGACCTGACGTGGTAATCGTTAACTTGGCTCACTAACAGCCGCGTCATGTTTCACCTATAATTCGACTTTAACTCATATTTAATAGAAATTACCTATATTTAGCTATTGAGAATTAGAAAAATTGTTAAGGGCTAAAATGTGTGTGTGTGTGCGCGCGCGCGCGCGAGTGCGTTTGTGTGCCTGTACCTGTATAAGCAACGTGATTTTAGCCTTTACCAATTTTTATAACTCTTAATAGCTAATATTGATTTTTATATATATATATATATATATATATATATATATATATATATATATATATATATAATAGATTCCATGATCTTGTTACTTTAAGGGGAAATTACAGAATTTATGTAGTAATCATTTATAATATGAATGTTATTTTGTAGAATGTAAAATCAAAATATTTAAAATGGGGGAAGAAATGGAAATTATCACACTTATAAATAAAGAATCTTAAAATGATTGTCCAACTCTAGGAATAGCCACTGGAGACTTTTGCAGCATATTGCACAAATTGGACAGCGTTTCTTTACGTGTGTATAGTTTAATCAATGTCTTATGTTTTGCATTTAAGAAGACTGATTTCCAAATTGAGGAATCAGAATGTTTGACTTCACAGTTATGGAAACAATTTTAAGTCATTTTTGGATTTTGTTTTTGTGATTCTATAATATTTTTTTCTTTTAACCATCTCAACAGTGATTCTCCGATGCCGGTAACATCACGGGTCTGCTTTGTGAAGTTCCAGGAGCCAGAGTCTGTAGGAGTGTCTCAGCATCTGACTAACACTGTGTTTGTGGACAGAGCCTTGATCGTGGTCCCATTTGCAGAAGGTTTGTCTCATCATTTTGTCTATGTTATGCACCTAATTTGATTGAATGGCATGACTTGTGAATTGTGACAGTGTAAATTAGTTTAAGAAAATGTATATATATTCCATTTGTCTCATATCAGCACACCTGAGTCTGTTTCTACATTCTTTTTAAGACAATTTGATTGGAATCTACTTGTACTGTTTCTCCTGGTTATATACAAAGTGTATACTTTTTTTGGTTTTTGATAACACATTTTATTTGCAACACTTTGCAGTTTTCTTCATTTAATGTATTTTACTTCACTGCAACAATACATTAGACTTTTTTTTTGCCTTAGCTTAGAACAATTTGGATTACATTTAAAGTGTGCATTATACCAAAATCTACTTTTCATGTGAGGAGCTGAATATTCACCATCATTTGGCACAGATGCTTCTGCATTCAGAGGTGAAGTAGACAGGCACTTAACCAGATGCATATTTATTTTCCCCCCGTATTGGACTATCCACTGTTAAACCTCTCTTTGTTATTTGTGTGTGTGTATGTATGTGTGTGTGTGACTTTTATAGTGAAGAAGGCAAAAGCAGGCCCCTCGTTGATGGCTGAAAGTGGTCCTCTGCCTGCCAACAGGGAATTGTAGACATTTGCAAGGGCCAACAAGCATTCAAGCCCCATCCCTCTCTTTTGTCCTCTATTCTGTCTCTGCCTGGTCTTTCTCCTTTTTTCCCCATTTTTTTTCTTTCCTAGGTGATTTAATTTTTAAATTAAAATTGTTACACATGAGGGCTATTCAGATGAGCTGCTTCTGATGTGGCTTACTCAAACACTTGAGTGCTACGTGGCCATTGTTTTTGTTAAGATTGTTACTTCACATTTTTAAATGTCAAGTTTCACAAAGACAGAAGGACTAGAAACTACAAAATACTTGGAGTCTTAAACACTTGGAGAACCAAATGTTTTAAGACTCTACTATTGAAATGTTTCCTAAAAACATCACTGTTTTTACTCCCTTTTTTTCCTTTCTCTCCTCCCTTCTTACATTGCTTACTTGATTTAGGATTTTTTTTTTTTCTTAAGATATACAAAATAATTTGTATTTCTGTAACCTAATTCCCTGTTTAATATTTTTCTGAAGGGCTTAACAAAAATAACTTTGAAATACTGGTAGTTATTTGGGTCTGGTGTCAAAAGACTGCAAAAACTGCACTGCTCAGGTAGCCTACACTTCAGGCTATACTTGAACAAATTGCCATATTTATGAGCTAAACTTGGACTTAAAAATATTAACAGTTCTCATGTTTTGGGGAGATTATAAAACAAGTCATTGTCATTAATTGTTTAAGATAGCCACCCAACATGACATAGTGTTGGTGCCATATTCTCTTTTAACAGTGGTCTTCTTTTGTTGTTGTGTTTTACAGTTCTTTTTCCTGGCTCAGCCAGTCCTGTATACCAGGCCCTGCTGAAAATACCATCCAACAGTTTTGTGTCCTGCAGCAATTTCTCTCTCCAGTGTACATTTGTATTTAAATGTTGTCACTGTTGTGTCCATATTTAGGTCATGTCATTTTGTGTAAAGGTTTTATTGGGATTAGATTATGGGTGAAATGATTGAGGTGTCTCTTTCGGGGGGAAAAAGAACCAAGAGGTACTGCACATTTATTCTGAAAATTTTAAATTTGTAAAGGGGTTGCAAAAATTAAGTAACACATATGTAGTCTGTTGATGCAGTGTGAGGTAAGCATTTTAAACAAATGATGCACAGCAGGCAGGCTACCTACCCTGAAATTTATTTTCATTTAGCAGAGAAACCACTTAATCTTCCTAAATGTGTTTCTGGTAAGTAGACACTGATAGCTTGTATAGTGTTCGTGGCAAATCCCTAAAATTCTCTCTGTTGTGTGTATCTCGATTTTTCTCTGTGTGCTTTTAGTAGCGAAGCCGCCAGCGTGAGTCGCTTGTTTCAGTAAGCATCTAAATGAAAATTGAGGGCTCACCCAACTGGAGAAGCAGCTGTTCTTGCTAACGTTTGGTTCATGACTTAAAAAACACATTCAGGTGATACATTTTTGGCAGTGTTCATTGGAGTAGTCTGATTTATTCCAGCAATAGTTATGTCACTGCAATGATTATTTTGAATAGAGGGAACTCTGATCTGTAAGGTAACCATTTTATTGAAACTAATTTCAAGAAATGCAGTGAGAAGACTTTTTTTTTTTTTTTTTCTTTTCTGACTTTTCCACAGCGTCTTCTGTGTATGTTGTGTATAGACATCCTCTCTTAATACCTGTTTTGTATTTTCCTGTAGGGTCTATTCCAGATGAGGCTAAAGCTTTGTCCCTGTTGGCACCGGCAAATGCTGTTGCAGGAATTCTGCCCGGAGGAGGTCTTCTTCCAACACCGAATCCCATGCCTAATCCAGCTGTAAGTGGCCCATTGTTTATGTTTGATTATGTTGATTGATTGTTTTCTGATCATGACATAATGTACTTTATCATCAAGTAAATGCTTCAAGAGTTTTTAAAATGTATTTTTACCCTGGCCATACTTAATATTTTCTTTTTTTTGCTAAAACAAGAAATAAATACATTTAGAAAAATAATTATATTGTTTTTGGTGATCAAGATGACTGATTGTCAACAGACAGAGGCAACGCACAGAGTAACACTTGACTCAGAAATAAGTTTGCTTTAACTGAAAGGTGGTCCTGGTAGCAACTTTGGAGTTTCAGGTTGTTAATGAACAGTTAGAGAAATTACATTTAGATAACATTTTTTGTCCATGATTCCTAATGGAGTTTCAAAGTTCAAAACGGTAGTGATTATGCTAGTATTAATCTCTTTTAATAATTTGTGTTGCTTTTACAAAGTCGGAGGAATTGGTGAATTTTTACTTGTAGCTGCTAATGAGCTGAAATATAAACAATGACTATGTTGGAATAGCAAAAGTTATTTGTTCTTTTCAGCTTGGACCGAACCCCTTTGGTGGTCCAAACATTGATCCAATGGCAGCATTTGGATTCCCAGGACCCAACATGAACCCCCAGGTTGGAGCTTTTTATGACTGGCGTTAAATGCAGTGCTTGTTTGTCAAAATTTGCATGGCTGAATATTTGGTGGAATTGATCTGACCATCTTTTTCCTTCTGTCACCATACAGGCTGCTGATCAACTGTTAAAAATGATGACGGATCCAAAGTAAGTCTGTGCAAAGATGTTTGTCTGTTGATTGTATAAAAGTAATGAGTCAACTAACTAATATTTATCCTTAAGGCTTAATCCTTTGGCTGCTGGCTTAAACCTGAGTGCAAGCCTGAAAGCTGACGCATCTAATAAAGAGATCGAAGAGGCCATGAAGAGAGTGAGAGAGGCCCAGTCGCTCATTTCTGCAGCTATTGAACCTGGACGTAAGTGGAAAAAATACATTCAGAACAGCTAACTCTTAGGATTTTCACTTTTAACTTTGCATGTCTAAAATGATGATGTAACATGTGCACCACTTAAAGCTTGACATGTAAAAACATGCATGTCGCTCTGTGTCATAATGGGTAAAAGATTACACACTATTGTGTGGTATGTTGTAAAGTTTCACAGATTACTTTCTCACTTATTTAGACATCTCTAATTTATTTCTTAATTCCTGCTCTTCATACACTGTTAAACACCCATTATTGTATCCAGAAAAGTCTAAGCAAATTGCTTTTGATGTGCTGCAGACAAAGAGAGCAAAAAGAAGCATTCTCGCTCTCGGTCCAGGTCCAGAAGAAGAAGGTCCAGATCACGTTCAAGACACAGGTAATTAATATTATTAGAACAACTCGGATGAATAGATTTTGTTTGTGCATTCAACTAACATGCTCTGAATTTTTAGTCGCAGGCGAACTAGGAGCAGATCGAGGCGTAGATCAAGTTCAAGAAGCAGAAGGCGCTCCAGAAGTCCACGCAGGAGACAAACGCACTCCAGAGACAGAGGCAGAAGATCTCGAAGTAGATCCAGGTAGGTTGCACTATACAGTGAAAGAGTTGTACTTTAAATGTGCTTTGTGAGATTAACTCTGAGAGTTTTTTTTTTTTTTTTACATTTGAGTGCTGCATTGGTTTACAGAGAGAGAAAGAAGGATGGAGGTGGAAGAAAAAGATCCAAAACACCACCCAAAAGCTACAGCACAGCCCGGAGGTCTCGCAGTGTGAGCCGGTGAGTGTAGCTTATGTCTTCGGGTACAGGTTTTTTCACCATTCAAGTTTAAATCTGGTGAACCAGTTGCCCATACTACTGTGAAAGTCAATGTGGAGTATTATCCATCCACTGAGTAAATATCTTTTACTCACCACCTTACTGATGTAATTGAGACTTGGCGCCACCTGCTACAGATCTGATTAGAATAAAACATGGTTGTATTTCACATATTGGCGTCTTAAGTCAGACATTCTAGAAACAATTTCATTTCTGTTCAATATATAATTACTAACTATTAAAAACAACTGTGCTTTTTTTTTTACTCCACTAAATTTAAGTGTTTAATTCATTGTAATGCCCCGTACTGTGTCTACCCTGCTTTAGCAGCAGTATTAGTTTTAATGCCATTCAGTCTAAATACTTTTTTTTTGGTCCTATTCTGCTGCAGGAGACGCAGGAGAAGTCGCAGTGGGAGCCGATCTCCTAAAAAATCACCTAAAAGGAGAGCCTCTCCATCTCCGTCTCCCCGGAGGTTAGTGTGATCATTATTTAGTGGTGGCATTGGTTGTTATAAGAAAATCTTGGTGTGAAGTAGAAACGGGACCAAAATCTAAGCGGCTCTGTTTCTACCATTCTTCTTGACTGGGGAACCATACTCTGACTGGGTGGTTTAATGGGACATTTTTATGTTTTGGTTGGCCCCCAGATACCAAACTGTAACGCTCAAGCTTTAAAAAAGTGAATACTCCTCACATGTCCTATTTAACATGTTTTCCTTTTCATCTTTTGTAGACACAAGAAGGAAAAAAAGAGGGATAAGGAAAGGGAGAGGGACCGCAGGAGTGATAAAGAGCGCATCCGTGATGAACGAGAGCGTTCCACCAGCAAGAAAAAGAAAAGTAAAGATAAAGAACGGGAGCGTGAAAGGAAGTCGGATGGAGAGAAAGGAGATGTGAAGGTTGGTGTTATATTTGCTGGTGATGTATAGTTATAAATTATGGGTACATTTGTGGGAAAATTATGTCATTTTTATATGTGAGATAAGTAAACTTGACAAATAGATCTAAAAAAAAAAAGTAATGAAAATGGTGACATTCCTTGCTGGTGGGTAGTGGCTTTTAAAACAGATTATGTCTCGCTCATCGCATCATCTGCTGCTCCTTACTGGTAGGACCCATGTAAGGCCCTGCGTCTGCCCGACTGGAATAAGCATTAATTGTTTTTGTCAATGGTAGCAGATAACTGAGAGAAGGATAGAAGATTCTTCTGACATACAACCAGTCTTAAACCTCACATGAAAGGTCGTCATGGCAGCAAAGCTGTATTGAAAGAATCTGAACCAGCTGCTCATAGCGCTAGCGCTGAAATAATAACACTTGAAGTGATGATGTTCCCATTCAGCAGCATTTGAAAACTAAGGAGATTTGTAGGGACAACAACAATGCTAAAGACATAAACAACAAAGTAATGAAATTGGAAGCATTAATTCTAAAAACACCCTTTTATTGCACATTTTGTTTTTGTAGTTAAGGTATGTCAATATTTGTTAAATATTTGAAAAACATTTGGCTTAAACTCATACCAATCTCTTCCTCACACACTGAAGGTTGAACAGATGCATTTCTTTATGCATAAAATGCTTATATATGAATTTGGTTATTTGCATGTAAACCAGTCAATTCTGTGAAACCCTTTTTTGGGGATACACTTTTTCTCTTACCATTTGACATATTAGTGCTTATTTTTATTTTATTTTTTAATGTACAGCAGCTGACCACACTGCTCAAGTTTTAGGTTTTGTAAATACTTTAAACTAGGTGCACACAAATTTACTGTGCAATCACAGTAGATTTTTGTTTTAACCACTTAACTGTTTGATACAACATAATAAATTTATCCAAAATTTGTTTAGAGTACTGGGGTGCCTTACTGACGACCACCCACCCACCCAAAAAAAAGATTATTGGAAGAGCTAAGAGTGTTTGCGCTGAAAATTTGACCATAGCTCCTAAAATATTAGTTTTTCATCACTGCATCTTAGATTTTTGAAAAATTCTCCTTGGTGCACAAACTACAGATCACATGCAGATATCAAATGTAAAAATATGAATTTAGTTCTTATCGGTATCAGCCATACAGAAGCAGTTACCGATTAAATTTTTTTATTTAGCGCAACCCTCATATTTGCTGTGCACTTATGTCTTAGACAGCAGGCTGTGCACCTTAAAAATGTCACATAACCCACTGGTGTTAACTTCACAGATCACCAGAGATTATGATGAAGAAGAACAAGGGTATGACAGCGAGAAGGAGAGGGAGGACAGGAAGGATTCAGACGATTCTGCTTTGTCTCCTCAGTCTGTAGAAGGTAACGGCACGTCGCGGCTCGTGAAGCAGGCCAAAGTTAACGGTGCTGATGATCACCATGAAGAGGACATGGATGTCAGTGACTGAGTGATCTGCTCCACTTTACCCTACATTATCCCTCCAGTTTGTTTGTAAATATACTAAGATTTTTTTCCTAAAATGTTTAAAATGTGAAGTGTGAAAAAAAAAAAACTCAATTAATTGTGCTGATGACAAGACTGTTTTTGGCAGAATTGTTTGGCTAATGACTTTTTCTTGGTTTGTCATAGTAAGTATTCAGTGGCTCTTTGCCACCACAGATGTAATTAGATAAAACTGGAATTAGATTGGATTTACTTCTATCCAGCTTGTTGTCAAACTTTGTCACTTCTTGTATTGTATCTTGTTTTTTTCATATGTTCGCTGTTATGTAGGGTCTTTTTCCCTCTTTCACAGAGAAGTTGCATCTTGCTTATGTGGAAGTGTTTTATCAAGGATTTCTTTTATATAATAAAGCCTGTTTAAAGAGCAATGACTTTGATATTTAAAGTTTTTATCTTAAGTGAAGAAAAAACACTAATCAATGGTTATAGACAAAATTGAGATTTGAGCAAAAGTAAAAAGAGAGAACAGAAAATTTTATGAAATGGCCAGATTAGAACTAGATTTTGCATTGAATAGACATCAGTACATCAGACTGACTTTGAGTCATTTATAGTGCTCAGAATCCTACATTTTTACATATTCTGCTCTTCCTGGTCCTAACAGGGCAACATGCCTTCAAGTACATACAAGTGCTCTGTCTTATATCACTTGGCGATAAGTAATTTTCTGAAAATCGACTAAAATCAGATGCTGCTTTTGAATTGTGGTTCAACAGAATCATTTTAAAAATAACCCTTTAACTCACACATTTACAATTGTGCAGTCTGTTTTTTTAAAGGATGAGAAGCTGTCAGCTGCTGTTTGGTATCATGTTCACTACACTGAATGTGAACCAGAGAAAGCAAAGGGGAGATTTGACTGAGAAGATCCAAAAAAACAAAAAAATGGCTACAAGACCTCCAAGCAGCCTGATGTTCCTGTGAAATTTTATTCAGCAATTTAGTGTCCATGGGACTGTGACTTCCTTAAATGCAGGTGCAAGAGGAGAATTGATGACCAGTTGAAGAGACGGCTGATATGAATGATGAGGAAAGAGCCCAAAAGAACTTCCAGACATTCAAGGTAAACTCCAAGGTCAAGGTCCATCAATGTTGGAATGAGCCATTCATTGGTGTTAAAGGTAAAATGGAATGAAAGGAAGATGTCTAAGGCGAGCTCTACATTTTGAAGTAAATTTAAAAAAAGTAAAACACATGTCCTTTGGACAGATGAGACAAAACTGGAGCTTTGTAGCAAATATGTTTAAACCAATAAACCATTGATAGAAAAGAACACTAGCTACTGTAAAACATGGAGGAAGCTCAGTTATGTTCTGGGGCTGTTTTTATGTTTCTGCTGAACCACAATTCAAAAGCCATGTCTGATTTTCAAGAATTTTTGTAAGTCATTACTTTTGTCAGTTTCAAGTTATTTCAGTGATAATGGAGGATTTTCCTTTCTTTAATGGAACAAATAAGTCCACGGCTGTAAATTCTTGCTCCACCTTTGGCTTTAATTGTGGCATCAGTTCACCGTGGGATTGTTTCCCTGATAAAATCCAATGTCGCATGCATTTCCATTTAAAGTTGCACTAATTCACTTTTTACAGTGATGATGGAAGAATCAAGTATTTTTCAGCATATCCCAGACATTTGCAACAGGGTTGAGGTTTAGACTAATCCATCCCTCCTGAACCTCTCAGTTGCAATTTAAGCTACATAATTCGTGGCACTGCCATCTTAAAATTTGCCTGTAGCATCAGGAAAGGGGGGAAAATATATTGAAGGAACAACCTGGTCATTCAGGTAATTTTCTGGCTTCAATCGTGAGTCTAGTCCTGACCGACTGAAGCAAGACCTGATTATAATACTCGTTTTTTTTTTGGCAAGGTAGTGCATAAAACAAAATAGTGCCACATTTCTTTGCTATTAATGTTTTCCATTGTTAACACTAAGCCCCTTATAGAGTAGTCTTAATGATACTTGGACAAGGTCAGTTGAATTATGATGCTGGTGCTTTATTTAAAGGGATGTGAAGTAGGTATGGTTGAGGTGCATATTAGCTGAGGCCAGCGAAAGCTCAATGGATCAGACTATAGAACAGCCAGCTACATCAACTTCACAGCTTAGTTTCTTGTCCTTGGATTCATGTATTTCCAAAAAAAAAAAAATCATACGCAAACTACCATCACAGACATCATTTATGAGCATTAAAAGTTGTTTCAAAGTCTTAGTGTTACAATTTTCAGTTTGTCTTTAAATACCAGTGAATCTGCAGGTAATATAACTAAAGTTTAGAGAATATAGCTTAAAAGATGCATGTGATCCAACAGGCCAACACAGCCATAGCATGCCTTAAATATCAGTGCAGTAATAAACGATAAACAGTTTACCTGATATCCCCGTTTGGGATCTCTCCCACACAAACGTACATATAAGAAACCTCGATACAGTACAATTATTCAGTCACACCGAACACAGATTTCATACTACCATCACAAAACACAGAGACAGTTGAGAGGTAACATGAGCTAACCTGAAAACACAGGAGACTGCGTCCTGCACAAGGAAAAGGCTTCAATAATGAACTGTTTATGTGGGTTTTTTTATGCTAAAGTTTATCCCAGCTGGTTAAAAACATTCTTAAGTACTCGAAATGTATTGCTACACAGTGTTACTCCTTTTGAGTTTATATTTATAGTTATATAGTATGTAACGTACAAATGAATAAGCTCCGTTTGAGGATATAGCTATATTTGTGATCCTTTTTGTCGTGAAATAAAGATGAGACATGTATTATTTACATGATGGTGTCAGTGCAGTTTTAAGAATGAGTATTCAGTCACTGACTAGAGGAGATATTAAAATAGTCAATGAAGTGTACCAGCTGTCATTTGACAGCTTTCACAGTAGAGAACAGCAGCCATCACTCATTTCATAAAAATGACAGCTTATACTCATCTATATATCTGATGGTGCTCAGTTATATCTTCTTGCATTGCTTTGCTTTGGATACGTCAGCAGGATGAACGATGTGCGATCAACAGGACCAGTCCCTTTCTTTTTCCTTTTTAGACAGCGAACATACAGTATACAGAATAATTCAAGAGTCCATAGCCTTGCATCCATCCCCCAAACGCGCTAGCCATTTCCTGTTTGTGTCAGAAATGTCAATGGTTTAGAGATCAGGGAAGTGACAGGGATCTTCCTTATACTCAGCAGGGATGAAAAAAACAGACTCTTCAAATTCATCATAGCGGAATTCCTGAAAGGTGACAGTCGCTGTGATCGTGGGGAAGACAGGGATGTCTGCAAGGCAGGAAACGGAACAAGAAAACATGTTATTTTTCTGAGCCTGCCCTTGAAGCTCGCCCACTCACAGGACCCTAGCGGCATGTTGACACGTACCGAGTTTGACTGGAAACCCAGGTGGCAGTTTCATCTGAACGAACTCTCGAAGTTTGCTGAAATGCTTGAACGGGGCTACGACTTCCAGCACGTTTAATAACCTGGAGACAAAAGAAAAGAAGTTGTCAGTTCTGTTTTTTTTTTTT
>JAOWBL010000009.1:12586838-12603350 GCA_028564865.1 Zenarchopterus dispar | reverse complement strand
TTTATTTATTTTTTGATATAGCATTTAAAAATGCACCAGCCTTTTTGGACAACTTATAAAGAGGGAGAAAACATTTACAGGAGGTATATTTTTTCCAGCCAGTCTAGGGGATTGATAGGGAGTTCGACACAGTTAAGAGCACTGTTGTCATTACATAATCAAAACACAAGGAATAATTTCTTATCTGCTTCAGCTAATTAAAATGTACCATGCTACTGCGCAGTCAGGCAACAGTACCAGCCTGGATCACTGGCTCAAGAAGAACCTGACCAGTGACCCTGCAATGACAGCAGGTGGACCACAGTAAGTCGGCACATCTTAGCGTATCGTGGTTTTCTCAGCTTGTGGAAATACTAAACTAAGAACAGTTGCCACTAAGAGGGCTACTGCTGACAAAGAGGTCACAGCTTGTCACTGTGCACGCATATACAACCAGCGAGCAAGCTGCTGACACAACGTGCACAGGTGGAAAAGCAAGAGGTGATGAGTAATGACAAGGCTGCGGTGGTTTTTGAAAAGCTGCAAACCACACACAAACACTTTGTATGAAGTAAATCTTATCTGCCGTTTCTCCCTCTCACTATAGATGGAACTGGCCGTCTTGTGCAAAAAAATAAAATAAAAATCTAAATACCCTGCTGCGTCATTGGTGTATGACTTTCCATGTCCTTGCTGAGGATTTGAATGTACCCAGCCCCGCCCCCTCCCCGCTCCCCTGCTGTCCCTTGTGAGAGATATGACCTTCTCAAAGCAAAGCTGATGGTTTCGGTCCCCGTCCCCAACCAGCCTGCCATGACAGGCGGAGATAGCCGAGATGCATACCAACAAGGTTCAGGGTCACTTGTCACAAACTAAAAGGTTTTTAAAGCCTTTAAAGCAGAAGATGCTGATAGGTCCGTTATGTCATCTTTCCGGCCAAAAGCGACAACTAAAAGCATCAGCTTAGCACAACAGCGAAAACTGATTATTAAGGATTCAGTCCTTTGTACTTGCAGTTTCATTTTTTTCTTTATCTTCAGAAAAGTATGCAGAAATAAAACCAACCCCAGAAAAATCCTGGAGGTGTGTATTTATTGTAAAAGTGTTAGCAGGCACTTTTCACGTGCCAAATGATTTCATTTTAAAACAGCAACATTGTTAGGCAGAGTAGTGAACACGCTGTAAGCTCAGCGCTTCCTAATACTATAAGCCGTGGCACTCGCTGCTTTCAAGCCCATCTGGATGACGAGGACTCAGAAAAAAAATCCCTACCTTTAACTTTTGAGCTGACCAGACAACAGATTTTATATTTGAATAATTCATTTAAAAAAAGGACTTTTACCCTTAACTTCAACCCATTGCCTCAACAAATGATTATCTGTTCTGACTTTTGACTTCTAATTTTAAATATGTATCTTCATATTAAACTTATTAATCACTCTTGAAGGCTTTATCCATTGAAAATAAATTATTCAAGTGCTTTAATTCATACTTGGTATTAATATGTTCTCTGCCACTACAAGGGGAGTTAACTACAGTCATAACAGATGCACTGTCTCTCTGATGGGTTGTATGCTTATTAAATGGCATCCCGAGGCACTTTCTTATGCGATCACTGGTACTGCCAACTGGAAATCAAAGTCAAATGCAGAGGAATCAAACCAATTCTTTGGATTGAAAAGGAAAAGAATTAACTGGGCAGGCTGGTATGAAAGCAGTTTCCATAAAAGAACATATGAAATCTCAGTAAAGGACAAAGCCATTCTGAGCAGCAGTCTCACAACTTACTCATCTGCCTGTCACCGTAGCTGATAGCTTCTGCCAGGGGACTCCATCCCTGGGCATTCTTTATCTTTACAGGTGCATTATGGGCAAGGAGTAGGAGAGCACACTCTGAAAGAAGAAAACCCATAAATCATCAGAGAAAAACGAAACACACTCTGTGGACAGTAAATCTGACACCCCAGATTATTTTTTTCCTTAAAAAAAAAACAAAAAAAACAAAAACAGAATCATGTGCACTAAATTATCTTTTTGATATAATCTTTTTTCTGATGACGTGAACCTTCATATCCAGAAAAAGAATTGACATTTTAACAGAATTATCCCACACTAAAATCATTAACTGAACTGAAGTAAAATGTTGTAACTCAGTAATTAAGCAATTTGGGACCTTAATGGTGAAACAAATACATTTTAGAGTAAACATGGAGATTTTAATTTTTATTTTATAACATAGTGACAATTATATATGTATTGTTGCCATCTTTATTTAAAAAAAAGAACACAACATTTCAATGTATCATGCTTAAATTCAAGGAACTCCACTGTTAAAAGTTGTGTTTTCTAAGTTTGATGCAAAATAATGTCATCAAAGTCAACAAGAGATTTTATTTTTTCTGTCACCAAGTTTTTTTCTTGACCTATGGAAAACTCAAGTTTTGTGGAGTACAAACTGTAAATATAATTGATTTTTTTTTTTTTTAATCCAGTTTCATTAAATTTACAAATGCAAGAGTTCATCAGTTGGCTTCTTCTGGAGGGACCAGCAATGTTTTTGGATTTGTCTCTGTCTAATTCATGTGCTATATCTAAACTATATTAACCCAACTTGACAGAAGTCTGGTAAGCCAGGCTACTACAGCTGTGTTTGCATCTAAATTATTATTATTATTACTACCATATTTATATGTATTTATATAGATTTTTTTTAACTTTACCTTTGTGACCCAGCATTATAGCCAGATGAAGAGGCGTGTTTCCTGGAAAACAAAAGAAAAATTAGCTCATGTCCACTTCAACACATAAAACTGGAGTTAATTTAACTTTGTGTTAAGTATTTGTGTTTTTCACTTTAAAATAATCTTGTAATGACAACCAAAGACTGACCATGCACATCTTTCTGAGAGATGCTGTGGGTCCTGATGAGAGAAGAGAGCCGTCGCACATCCCCCTTGAACACGCACTCGTGAACAGGAAACTCGGATTCCTCGTTCGTCAGGATGATGGTGTTCTTGTTTTTATCATTAACAGTCGTCGCGTTGCCGTTGATGTTGTTTGCGTTGAGGTGCTGATGCTGTTGCAGCACCGAGGCTTTCACTGACTTCTGGAAAGCTTTGTTTGTCTTGAAGCCGTTGCCGGTACCGTTAGGGATCGTCCCGTTGGAGGTTTCGTCGTAGATGTCCATTACCGCTTCATTTTTGTTTGGTTTATTGTGGTCCTTCCTCATGGTGCGGATCTTCTCACCTGTCATGATGATGACTGTCGTCCGATAATCTCGAAGCTACAAACTGGTGAAGGTGTGGCGGCGGCGGCAGGGTTAATTTGTGGGCTAATCAGCATTAGCAAAGCGTACAAACAAGGAAATTTAAAACAAAGACGATATTTTATGTTAACTATTTGCTCGGTGTTATTTGAAATAGATTACAGCTGCTCATCGAGTCAAAGGCAACATTAGCTTTAAGACCGCGTTAGCCTGCTAGCCCAGAATAAAAAAAAAATGAATATGGTGGGCGCGGCGATCGACGCTGAAATTAATACTAAAAATAACAAAAGACACACTCACTAAATAAACAGAAAGCAATGAATGACATCGAGTGGCCGACGACTACATCGTTGTCTCTTCTGTCTTCTTCTAAATATACGTTTGAAAATGACACTGATTCAATCTGTGCGTCAAAATTCAGGCAGACGTTTAGTACAATAAACCATGATCCGGTGACGGAGCTGAAGTTCGCTTGCGATTCACAGTTACGTTTTGCCTCCTGGGGGAAACATTCCTTTTTTCTCGTTTGAAGAAAAACAGTGTGCATATACACTACATATACACTGCATACACAGCAATGTGAGATATCCGTTTCGCATTTTCACAAATAGAGTCGCTTCAGAAATCACAAATTTTATTTTTTTATATCGGCTTCACAATGTAATGTTCTGTAGGAGATTGAATTATCCAATGCAAGAATTGTTTCTGTTTTAACTGCCTAAAGAACAGCTGAAACTAAAAAATAAAAATAAGAAGTAACAACAATGGATCAACCGTTGTGGTAGTTTCTTTTAACTCACGACTCGAAGCAACAATCAAAAGCTTTCCCCCCTCAGTCTTTATTGAAAGTTATAGCAGAAAAGTACAAATGCAGATATACATATAAAAACAATAAAACAGGACAGGGGATGTTTTCAAATAAAGACATGAAATAATGATCATAAATGAAAAGTTTCGGCAGTTTTCTTGTTGCTGGATATGGTTTCAATGTGTTGTACATTTTTCTGTTAGGCTGCTACTAATTAAGGACTAAATAAGTACTTATGAAAACGGTATTTCCCTAAAAGTATGCGCATATTTTCTATAGATAACACTTTGTTTTTTATTTTATTTTATTTTTCTATTCATTCTGCCTTCTTTCTTATGGATCTTTCCAGTAGATCTGTTAGTTTTGGCTGTAGACTAACGTTCGAATCGAAAACTGTCTTCGGCCTCGTATGACACATTGATGCCGCTTATGGGTCGTACATCTCGCGAGATTATTTAAGTCAATCGACCGTAATACGTCATTATTGTGAGACTGGGAGCAAGAGGCTAACCAAACTAGCTTTGAAGCTGCGTTGTCGCTAAGAATGGCAACCTCCAAGAAGGGAAAAAAAGTGGTAAATCAAGAGGAACTCCGACGATTGATGAGGGAGAAACAAAGGCAAACAGCAGACAAAAAGCGCGTCGAGTCTCCCTTCGCTAAGTACAACAGTCTTGGTCACCTCAGTTGTATTTTGTGTAACGTTCAGGTGAAGTCGGAACTACTGTGGCCAACGCATGTTCTCGGAAAACAACATAAAGAAAAAGTTGCTGAGCTTAAAGGAGCAAAAGCTCAACCGCTGGCACCACAGACTCAAACAGTGAAGAGAAAAGCGCCGGACAACGACGACGTTGACGGAAAAAAGGCGAAACCAGCTTCGCTTGCAGGCCAGTCTGAGTCAGGGTTACCAGGAGACTTTTTTGAAAAGTCCAGCGGTAACTCGTCTGTTTCTAAACAGCCGTCTGCAGGCCTGAGTCTTTTGGCTGGACTCTATGATGAGGAAGAGGAGGAGGATAACGAAGAGGCCGGCGGGGAAAGTTCCTCTACGCAAAAAGTTGAAGCTGCAGGACTACCAGCTGACTTCTTTGACAGCTCCATCCCGTCCGCGCCTCCTATCACTCACTCGGGATCCATCCTCAAAACAGATGTGGAGGAGAAGAGCGGTGAAAAGAAAGACAACACAGCCGAGGTGCTTCCGGAGGGCTTTTTCGATGATCCAGTTAAAGATGCCAAAGTGCGCAACGTGGACGCACCCAAGGATCAAATGGACAAGGAGTGGGAAGAGTTTCAAAAGGAGATACGACTCGTGAACACAAAATCAGACGCTATTGTGGCAGAAGATGACGAGGAAGGACGTCTCGAACGTCAGATTGATGAAATTGATGAACAAATTCAGTGTTACAAAAGGGTGGAACTACTGAGAGACAAACGGGACGAGGTGAAAAGCAAGCCTTTGCTCAAAAAGGATGAACAAATGGAGACCAAGGACAGCAATGAAGAGGAGGAGGACGAGGAAGAGTTACTGGGACTTCTGTCCCAGGACTGGAGGGCTAAAGGGGCTCTGGCTTAAGTTGTTCAAAAAAAAAAAAAAAGCAATGTTATCTGTTTTGTCCAGAGTACTGATAAAATTGTTCTTACATTTAAAAAATTTTTTTTTTTTGCATAAAAATGTCAGTTCAAAAAATTGTAAATAGCCTTATGAATTTCATCACATGTTGTTTTGAGATAAGCTTATACAAATGTCCATGACTTAAAAAAGAAAAAGGAAGACCACAAATAAAACCTTTGTCTTTATTCATTGGTGCTCAGACGAAAACATTCATAAAATCTTCCATGTACAGTAGCAGCATGGACCCAAAATATGTCATTGTGGCCAAAGCCATTACATTTTTCAACTAGCCATTGTCCTGCAAGAACAAGCAGTCAACTATGTTAAGTTTATAAATAATTTGTTCATGTTACATGAAAAGCAACATGCAAAGCACAATTTAAAAATAAAATTGCTGAGATTTAATAACACCCCCTTTTCACAAGATAAATGGTTGCAAATACACCTTTACAGAGTACATTAAAGTCTGAATTTCTTTTTTGTAAACTACACCATTAATTGGCCAGTAAAATTAATCAAGTAAAAAGTGATAGTCAGTGCTTCTTATACTACCTGTTAGATATTGTGAGCTAGTTGTGCCTTCTATCCACTGCAATTCTTAAGGGAAAAAAAGATCAATCTTACAACCATTTCATTATTGCTACACATGCCTCATGAATAATCACTTCAAAATTCAGATTCAAAATGTTCTTAGCCCTTCAATTTGTCAAAATATTGATGAATGGGGGGAAAAAAAGACTACAGGGAAGAAAAGAAACTACAGGGAAATACACTGATTAACATGATACTGATAGTAAGTCAAATAAGGAAAAAAAAATCAAGCTTTAGTTTTAGCTTAGAAAAAGAGTATACAAAAGACTCTCTTACATACATTTAAGATAAATTAGGAAACTGTCTAAAAACACAAACAAAACCTGACAAAAACTATATTTCTAGTAGTCATTTGTAAACATTCATAAAATTGTATCTACAGTCCCTATAAGTGAGTTGTACCTGGTATTTGTGTGGACAGATGGGGACATTTACAACGGACATATGGTTGTAGTCTAAAACAAAATCATAACATCAAGGTGACAAAGGTACCCAAAAAAATAAAATCAAGATAAAGACAAATACATAAACACAGCAAGTCAAATATTGATGGTGGAAGATAGGATTCAAAATAATACACAGCACTTATCCGTGGTTTACTAATATAAACCAAGGAAATGGCAAAAAGAATAGGTACAAATTTTACACACAGATTATAATACATTACTGCTGCTTACTGTTAAAATTTTTTACAATGCTATGTGGCTGATGTTACGGTGAATGAGAACATGGGAGTGAGAAGGGGCGCACCAGTGCCACTTTTTCCACCATCAGTAGGATAAATAATCATTTCACAAAAAGTGCAGCAATTACAGAAGAAGGGTTGAGAAATCCAAACCTTATTGGGAATTCAATACTGTTCACTGCTGTCAGATGGTATGCTCACAAACCTACAGCAACTCTCAGCTCCATCAAGGAGTACATTTGGTCCCCGTTTTCATCAAAGCACTGCATGGTGTGTTTGCTGGGAGCTGATGTTCCAAAAACTTCCTTCAGCTGTTGGTAAGTGAGTGCAAAGGAATCATGTCCAGCACCTGCCCGATGGAAGATGTCTTCTATGTCTATGATGAGAATCAGAAACATAATTAAAATAACAACAGTAATAGTAATTATCCAGAAATTGAAATATTTGCATTTGTATTCCTGCCAAGAGCTGAAGACAGTCCAATTCAGCTTTATTTATAAAACACCAAGTCATGACAAATGTCATCTCAAGGCACTTCAACAATATCGTTCGACTCGTTCCAAATTAATACAAAGCCAGTAAAATGATAATAATAATTATTATTTATTAGACTAACAAATGATGTACTGTAAATTAATAGTTTAGTTGTCAATGTCATTCCAAATCAAGTGGATGGCCCTCGATAAAACTATAACAACCGTGGTCAAAGATATTGTTGGAGTCACTTTTAAACCAATTGGATGAATAGAAAAAGGAAAAAATAAATCAATATAATATAACATTCATCTAGTACCATGTAGTGCTGACAGAGGATCAAGGCTGAATGTCATAATTACTCACATAGCTATACTACATGTGGGTCTGTGAACTAAAAAAATCCCAGAGACTTACTGACTTGGCATTTTTTTTAGACAAAGGTGGCTCAAAAAAAGAGACAGGACTGCATTATCCCAGAGATTTCAATTCGATAATCATTTTCAGATGTCCAAATATATGGTCAAGCAAAAAAAATTAGATTCTTTTTTTCATAATGTAAATTTAGGAGCCACTAACACAAAGAACCAGAACACTAAACATGAGCTAGTTGCAAAGATTGTTGGAATTTAAGTAAACAGATGAATCCACACCTTAACAATATTTCTCAATTCTTATTACAACAAAGCTTTCAGGCCACAAGCAGAGACTTGTTTTACTGTAGTCAAAGGTCATTTTTCACACTTAACGCTGCAAAAAGTTGCAGTGTGTATTTTCCATTACATTAAATATATTTTATGAATACTAAAGATGTGCACCTTTCAGAGAACTGACACCAGGCAGGGACACCCTTTTTGGACATTTTAAGCCAATGATCTTCCGATACCGGTTTGGAGATGCGAAGCGAGGGCGTCTGCTTCCATGTGGCTCCATCAGTGGTGTGGACATCTCTGTCACAAAGAGTGGAGAATAAATATAGCACTGCAACATGGTGCAAAGAAGGCTATTGTTTAAAATAGTTTTATTCTACACCATACCCATCACATCCCCAAATGCTGCTTTGTTTGTAGTATCTTCTTTCATTATTGCAGTAACTGGATGCTGGCTGCTGATTTCCAGTGGGGCTTCATTGTTTTTCTGTGACTGAATAATAAAGGTGACAATTAAATATAAAAATTCCTGTATATCGTCTCTCTTGACTGTAGTCTTCTTTGCATTTTTACAACTGGAAGCTCTGATTTTGATAATGCATGCATTTAAGTTTCAAAGCGATACATTTTGGTTGAGGAAAATAAGTAAATAAATAAGCCTCACAAAGTTGTCTTAAAAGGGACAAATTAGAGACCAAAACCATTTTCTACACCAAGCCATAAAGTTGCTTTTGGAATGAGTCCCAAGTGGCCATTTAAAGAATGACAGCATTTTTTGAACTTCACTTTGCTTTGGATCCCTTGATCCATCCATTCATCGGCACTTTTGAAAGGTGACAGTAGCAAAAATTAAATGATAAAAATCAAGAAGGTGATCACACACTAAAAGCAGTAATAATAGATGCAAAATGAAAAACAGTGATAAAGTGTTGAGATTTTGTATTAAATATTTATAAAGAGTTGTGAGATACAACAAAAACGTCAACATTTTCACCATTTTTCCAGTGGAGTGCAGACCTTTGATGTTTACATATGCCACAATAATCCTTATAAATTATATGAGAAAGATTGTTAAAAAAAAGGTACCCTGGCTGCAAACTACAGTTGAAGCCAACATCATTTTCACTGCCTCATTTTTTTAAAGCATGAATTTTCATTACTTCTGTATTTGTCATTTTATTTTTATTACCTGCATCCCTCATAGCCACATAATAACAAAAAGGTATAACTCACTGTGTGTTTTGACCCGTTCTCCAGTGAGGCCACTCTCTGATGAAGATCTGCGACAGTAGAGAGGAGGATGTGGATCTGTTCATCAGTCCAAGTGTGGTGCTGTTCCTCCGTCTTGTTGACCTCTCCCATGGCTTTTCTAAGATCTGTTATGTCCTACAAATGTAGCAATATTCGGATTAATTTACATATACACAGAACCAACTGTCCTGACAGGTTTGTGTACAAAACGATCCACAGTTAACAGGAAATGGAGAGCTCAACCAGTTCAGAATTCATCACCAACCACAAAATGACTAAGGTCAGGGTAAAAGAAATACACCTAGCAATATAATTATTTGGTGATTTCTAACATTGCTGCATTTGCAGAGGGAAGAGAAAAAAAAGGGGGGGGGGGAATCAGATTCTTGTCTATATTTGACAGAGTACTAGCCTGCAAACTAAAACATCTAAGCTCCCAAAATAGATTGGAACTAGTTTCATGTATTATGAATGCACACCCAAGGCACTGATCCAAGAAATAGCTGGGCCTCCTTATCACAACAACAGCTCCTTCAACATCAGGCTGACAAGACCTGCAAAGCATGTTTGCACGCATATGTTAACACACTAATCAGGATGGGATAAGTGTCAACAGATTCTTGTTCGGTTTCATGCCATAATTAGGCAGATTGATGTTGTAACTGATGGTTCATCAAAAGACTCATCCTGACCAGATGTAACATTTGGGTAAGTTTATTTACCTGAGTCTAGGTAAATAAAATTACAAATAATACAAATGTGCAAATGCACCATATTCCTTAAAATTTGACGGAAAAGTAAATCTGCTTACGCAAATCTATGAAACAAATTTACTAATGCACAACATGGAACTAGGTTGTTTTATGTACAGTCTCAATATATTCATTCATAAATAATTAATCAGTAAAGCAGGTTCCAGAAGTACATGTTTTGAGAAGTGTGCTTAAAAAAAAAAAAAAAAGTTATTTAAGTGAATTCCAACTTTGACTTATGAAAAAAAAAAAGAAAAGAAAAGAAAAAACGCTCAACTTTGATGTACGAGTTTGCATCCTCAAACTATTTATAAAAAGAACTGCAGTCTTTGGACTGGAGTCTATGATGAGTGATCAGTCTCCAGTGTTGTTTTCAAAAGAAATTTACCATACAGTTTAAAAAAAACAAAAAAAAAACTGAAAAACAGATATCCAGTAAGTTTGTAACTGGTTCTACTTCTTTATGTGGCAGCCATCCAACTTTAACATAGGAAACACCTGCTGACTTATTCTGACTAGTCGCAAAAATCACAAAAATTTGAAGACCAAAGTGAGGTAAACAAGTAGAAGTAAACATTAGACTGCCGAAAGAAAAGCATAGGAGATAAATTCTACATATTTTGGCTTTCTAAGCCTGACCTGAGATGCGACCTCAGCAAGTTACTGAGTTAGTCTGAAGGTCAGAGAGGCAAACTGTGACAAATACGTGGCGTTTAAAAATTACCGTCGTCTTCTTCATGTCGTCATCTTTCTTCTGATTTTCAAGAGCAGCTTGCATAGTCTTCACATCGTGTTGTACACTTGTTAGGGTGCTGCCAATTGTTGCAACACTCTGGAAAATAGAAGGAAATCACTTGCATGGTCAGTTACAGAAATCAAGACAAATAATCTTTTTGTTACTTTTTTTTGGCATTACCTTTTGAAGCTCTTCAACGGTTGTTGGAAGACTGATTAAATCAGCAGCTGATTTCAAGCTGGTTTTTAAATGATTAACAGCAGAGTCCAACAAATTGATCTGTCCAGGTAAAAAAAACAAAACAAAACATTGAGGTAGGGCTTCAAGAAAGAATTTCCCCAACTACTCAATTCCCTAGATTCATCTTACAAAACCAAATTATGCTGAATAGCAATATGAATTATTTTTGTCCATCTCTGTGATGCTGTTCAATTGCATTTTGTGATGGTAATAGACGTTTATCTTATTTTGACTGCCTCAATGTCTATACATTTGGTACACAAATATGATGTTATGCCAATAGATTATGACGCTGTGAGAAAGATGTGACTCATTAAAGGCTTCGTTATAATACCTCATTTGATATACTGAACAATCTCATATGAATGGCAAATACTGCATCCAAACCACCACTAAATAAACAAAGTTAAGCAACCATCTTTGAAAATCAAGATATTATCTAATGGCTTGCCATAGAGATGTCTCATTTGTATGAGAATTCCAAACGTAGAGATAATCACCAACCTTTCGGTTCATTTCTGTTAGGTTTGACCAAAGTTTGCTCAGCCCCTTATCCCCATTCTTGATGTCATCAAGCATCCTGTCCTTGCTCTTCAAATCCTCACTTAATTTTGGTATCTCACTTGATGACACTTTCTGGCTGGATTCCACTGTTATAAAAGGAAAACAATGTTAAACATAAATGAGCACATGACTCCTTTCCTGCCATATAAACAGGTTCAGATGTCCAAAGGGGCAATGTGTTTTTTATGAGCATCATCAGGTAACCATTTGCGTGAGACGTACTGCTGTGCAGCTTCTCTTTCAGTGCATCTAGATCTTCTTTCAGAGCAATCTGCATCCATATGAGTCCAGCACAAGCCATCACACAAGCAGCCAGGATGATGAACAGAAACAAGGGGTAGCATACATTGCAGCACTGTGTGTAGCTTCTTCTGCAATCAGAAGAAATGCAGTAACATTAGAAGTGCACAAACTCTTTCATTATGAATGAAAGAGATATTTTCAGACGACTGCATGACACGTCATGGAAAGTATGAGGAATATTAAGGATGTTTTTTCTTCCCAAAATATTGTTTGCTACCTATTATACCGTTATATTATTCTCATGATTGACTATATGATCAAAGGCACAAACATCCAAGCCTTTTTTTCTTAATGTGCGGCAGGTATTTTGGGGGTTAATTTTTTTTCTGTTAACTTATATGAGAGATCATTGATCATTATTTAGATATACTGTAGGGTGGTGCTCAGTGATGTGTGCTCTGAACATGAAAATGGTGAGTTAAGTGTCACATGCACGAGTTTTATACTGAATGGATGAGACGTGTCAGTCCTGGGGCATACGTTTCATAAATTTTGGAAATAAAGCCACCGTTCATCTCATCAGGTTTTTTTGCCAGCTCTATGTGCTAGCTCACTAAATTATTTGTGAAGGTTTTTCTCCATGTCAGTCCCCATGCAAGTCATGTTCATCCATCCACACAACACTCTTAGTCTATACTGAAGAAAATATTTTACTTTGGAGTCTTCTAACATATAAAATGTATAGCTGCATGTCTAGCTCAAGGACACTTAGACTATGTGTCAAGAAACTGAACCACCAACCTTATGATGGCAGAGAAGGGAAATAAAGCAAGAAAGCCCTTCAACCTGAACCTGAACCTGAAATATCCATTTAAACACATATTTTGTAAACCAGACATCAAACTTCGATTTCATTTGTTTTGGTTATGTACATATTGCTCATGTATGTTTACCTATTTATTTTGGATTCAATTCTACTGCCAAAAATTAGCAAACACTTGATCTGCTTATTGAATTCGTTTTTTAATGTCATTTTAATAATAATTTCATTATTTGGCCTTCTTTCGCATGGGAAAGATACAGTCGTACGTTTAATGATATAATTATAAAAAACATATCACTTACTTCCCAAAGTGAGCTCCGCTGTTCAGGTTGTTAAAGTCGTCATCTTCCGAGCTCGAGTCCGACTCAGAGCCTGGCGGTTCGGTCCGAAGAAGCCGGTGACCGGACCCCTTTTTGGTCTTCTTTCTCTTGCTGTCCCCCAGGCCAATCAAGGCATTCAGCTCCTTCCTCTTTTTCATCTTTTTCTGAGGCGTCAGCGAACCCGCCGAGCCCGATTTAAAGCCGACTAAATCCAATGTTTTGTCCAGTTTGGTGCTGCTTGTGTTGTTTGTGTAGCCGCTAAGCTACCGAGTTCTTGCTAGCTTGAATTTTAAGCACGTAACGTAGCAAACGGATATAAACACATCGGACTTTGGTAGTTGCCTGCTTTGTCAGTATTTTCCTCCCACACAAAAGTCTTCAGTAACTTACCGGCATTATGTTACTCTTATAAGACATCTTTTCTGTGAACGACTTGTTATCGCGTCTGCTAAGCTAACTCTGCTAGCATCTAAACGTTTGCCGTTTCAGTGATCAAACATCGTCTCGGTGACTTTTGATATGACTTAATCCAACGGCTTTAGTTTTAAGAAAAAAACACAAAAAGTGTTAAAATAGACAAAATTAAACCTTTCTATTATATTATCTAACAATGCGGCACTCTTATTTCCAGAGGCTTGTCCTGTATTGTTTAGGCAGGATGTCCAAGTAACCTCCCAGCTGATTGGTTCACTTACAAAGACGCAACTTCCTGTGTCTGGTTTAGTGTACACCCCCAACCCCAAAGAGATGCCACTTCCACCAAAAGACAAAACTTATTTATCGAAATAAATAAATGAATAAATAAAATCACTGGACTTTAAATTATGGTATATAATTATGGTAAAAGATAAAAATAAAATGAGGAAAAATTACAAATAAATAAACAGAAACCTCCAGAAGCAGGAAATTTTGAGAAAAACAAAAATTTTGGTTTTATTAGTTTCTTTTCTTTTTAAGTTGTAGTTCCTTTGTTAAATATTATTTTAAATATTTGAAGAGATTACTTAAGGTCAGTTGACAGGGACTACTCAAATTGAGATCTTTTTATTATTTTTAAATAGCTGTTAGTTGAATGTGACTTGTGACACAACTGTATCTTAATCACTGTTTTGTTGCAGTAACTGCTCCAACAAACCTTTCAGTTAAGGGATAGTGTGGATAGGATCCCTACAGATGAACCAAGGTAATTTTAACTTCATATGTGTACAAAAAGTATATAAAAATGATTCTTTGTCCTTTCAGTTCACTGCTATGCTCTTATAAGTTTTTACTAATCAATTACCAATAAATGTAAAAGGAGGAGCATTCATGGTCTCAGTTTCCATAGAAGTGGATTACCAATGATGTATTTATGGAAAAATAGGCAAGTCTTTGAAGCAGAGGCCATTAACTCTCCTCATTTTTCTTCTATTGATATTAGTTTGGATGATATTGGTAGCTAACCTGTGCAGACCTATGACAATGTAGAGGCAAATGGAAAGACAATCTTACACAAACAATTGTTTTTGATGCACTTTTTGTACACATACAACTTTAAAAATACCTTTGTTCATCTGTAGAGAACCTATTCACATTATCACCTAAGTGGAATGCCACTTTTCAGTGTTGTCAGTGGTTTAAAATGACATTTCTATTTGCCCTCTGAACTAACATTCTGTTTCATCCCCTCCTGACTGCTAGTGGCAGTAAACAAAATGGATATGTCTTCTTGCAGTTCATACAGGTCAGGTTTTTATGTAAACAAAGTCCCATATGTGACCTGTCGGCTACCATTGCACTTGTGCTATAAATACTGCGTGGTAGATGACGTCCAGTGTCACAAGATCTTCTCGTGCCAAGGAGGAACCAAGTGACCTGTGCTACTGAAAGTTATCCAGGGACTCACAGAACCATAGTTACCAACATAACTTCCATTACCTGCTTTTATCCTGCAAATGTATATTGTGTTCAAACTCAAAACAGCTTTGACTTGTTTGATTTTGCTGGAAGCAAAAAGTTACATTCATTACTATCTAACAATAGACTTAAGGTTGCTTTGACTCCAGAGTATTCCTTTAATTTCTTGCATCCACAACACTTTAAGTACTCCTCAATTGTTGGTTTGTTTGGTTTTTTTTGTTTTGTTTTTTTGATTTCAGCTGGCCAAGATGCTATCTATGAACAATTATTTTTATGGAGTTGTACAAAGTGCAATTCATATAAATAAACGTAAGAACTGGAAGTTGAATTTAAAAACAATATATTTCATGATGTGGCTTTTCCTCTTCTCTTTTTTATTACAATCCTAGGTAGTAAAGTAATCCATTCATCCATCCATCCATCCATCCATCTTTTTGCACATATTATCTTGTTTAGGGTTGCAATGGCTCTGGAGCCAACCATAGTTTCCATATGGAAACAGGGTTATATTGCATCATAATGTAGTATTATGTAGTATTATGATATACAGTGAGGTTAGGGTCAGATGTTAGTTAGTTAATGCTACTATTCATTTAAAAAGATAATGAAAATCATCTGATTTTTGTGGGTCTTAGTAATGTATTAAGTTAACACAATTTCATAACAACAACTATAAAGTGTGTAATTATTATTTTTTAACTAAGTTAAAGCCAAAAAGAATAACAAATGATGGAGACAATACTTAGAACCCTGCTTCCAAAGGATTTAAGAGAGTAAGTCACAGCCAGACCCTGCTAATCAATAGCCCGAGATGAGTTGATCATAAGCAGGTGTATAGACCTCTATAAAAACAGACTTTTTAGTAGTTTGCTGGTCTGGAGCATTCAGATGTTTGTTAATGCAATGACAAGTGTGAAGACATAAACAATGGTCAAGATAAGCAATGTTGTCTGTGTATGAAACAACATTATAAGAATGTATTAGTTGAAATCACTAAACCTTTAAGTGAGATTGAATTTTAGTTGCAGTATAGCTGTCTTTTCCTAAAACACTAACATCCTTCCACCATCTATACCTGCTTCTTCCATTGCAGGGCCATGGGGTCTGCTGGAGCCCACCCCGGCTCTCTTTTGGCAAAAGACAGGGGTTACCAGTGGACAAGTTGTTAGTCCACCACAGGACAAAAGACTTACAAGTGTCACCATATTTCCTCAGCCTCATGACAATTCTAAAATAGGTCAAGGAAAATTACGTAGGAAAAGAGTAAGTGATAATTTTCTTGACTTTTTATGTGCAATATTTCATGTACAATTAAGTCTGCAATTGTTTATTTCCTGTACAATAACTCTGCAGTATTTATAATGTGGCACTAATTCTATTTATACTATTCAACACTCCTGTTAAGCTGATGTGTAAATATTGCATTTGACATGTGCACACTATACTTAAGAAATTGGATATATATTTTGTATATATTTAGCTATTATTTTTATCTTCTTCTAATTTTAAATGCACCAAAAGAGCAGCACTCCTAATTTTGTTGTATTTGGTAAATGATAATAACAACTATTCATTCATCCATCCATCCATCCATCCATCCATCCATCCATCCATCCATCCATCCAT
>JAOWBL010000009.1:12534521-12573606 GCA_028564865.1 Zenarchopterus dispar | reverse complement strand
ATTAAAGTTTTCCCTCCTTTGCTCACAGCTGGACTCAAACTGTCAGCGCAGAGAAGTGTTTACCATTCAGGTGCTGGTCAGAGAGCAGGAAGTGCCTCACTCTTTCAAATTGATTACAGTGTGAAGGATGGCCGGCAGTACCAAATTTAGGAAAGCTTTCACATGTGAGATCAGAAGATTTTTCATATAGGCTGCAGTCTGACTGCTTGCTGTTGCTCTGGGTTACAAGCTGCCTCTCAGCTTTTGTAGAGTTCACACTGATACAAAATGACAGAAAAGCCAGAGGTATTTCAGGCTTTTCTTCTTGATGTCAAAGTTCTAGCATTTGTAATTTTCTAACTACGTTTTAAATTTAACTGTCTCCTCTTTAATAATTTTACTGATGCTACATGTTTTTGCTGTCGTGGCCTTAAGCCATACTTGAAAAATAACCTTTGCTTGATGAGGAAAGATTAAAAACAGTAAGAAGAAAGTTATTCTTTCTCCTCTTTTTCCTGTGGTGCCTTTTTCTTTTTTGCCCTAGTTAACATTTACGTCAAAAATAAAACCCACTATAAATAGACAAAATAAACTTTTCTTCTCTCACTGTTAAAACCAGTTTGGAATTTAAGACCCTTAGTAGATGTTGTTTTTCCCTTGTTTCTTCTCTTTTTTTTGTTTTCTTTTTTTTAAATTTAACAGTTCTGAAAATTACTGACTTAAACATGTACTACAGCTTTTACTGTGTTGCACAATTGCTTTTTCTAATACGGTTGTTGATGTCTTTCTTCTTTGGCATGGTGTTAAAAAACAGCTGCATGCTCAAGACTAAAAAAACTGTCAAAACGTCCTTTTTTTTTATAGATGTGCTGAGAATTGCTCATGAGCAATCAGTCAAGAGCACTTGATTAGCAGGATTTGGCTGCTACAGACCTGCTCAGTCCCTGAGGAACCAGTATGGATGTATTGAGCTTTTCCACACAGTGCTTTCCCCTTTTGGCTTAGGTTTTTTTTTTTTTTTGTTAAAGGAATGATAACAGTGTAATGCGTCAGGTGTTGTTGTTTGTTTGAGGATATATTTAAGCAGAATTAAGACCCGCTATGGGTGAGATGATTTCTGTTTTACCCTGATAAATAAAACCTCAGTCACACTATTTCAGCTGTCACCAGGCGAGGTGCGGCATTTCTTTGTGTAAAATAAGAATAATAATTCAAAAGAATTTAATAAATCAAATGTAGTCTCAAGACAGCTTATTGGTTAGATATATTCCTATTATGTGAGAACTGTAATTTTGTGATGTAGAATTACACCCACATCTAAAGATCTCATTTATATTATATATATTTTATCATTCAACCAAAAATAGGCAATATTGGGGTATTCACCCAAAAATATTAGATTTTATCATTAATGGAATAACGGAATTCTATTGATCTAATGTGTCAAAACAGCAGAGTATCACAGATTTATTTTCTTTTTTTCAATTTAAAAACCTTTTATAATTTTTTTTATTTTAGTGACTGACATGATCTTTCGTGAAGCCTGTTGTTTTGTGACTGCTGCTAAAGCACTAGTCACAAAAGTGACAGTAGCTGTGACTGAAATATCTTTTGACACCCATGTTTGAGGCCGTTCTATGCCATAATCCTTGGCCTGTCTACATTTTTAAACATCTTGCTGCTTCATAATTTAAACTGCTTCCTACTGCCTTTTTACTACATGCCAAGCTGATAACGCCACATTGCATTTGTCATTTCACACCCTTTAGTTTGTCCCTCCCATCATCCAGAATTTGGATAAATGGTATCTGTGAGCACTGTAAACTGTGTTGGGAGGCTCAGCACTACTTAAATAAATTTAACAAGTCAAGGGGTGAACTCTATCTACTTAAAGCTGGAGCATGAGAACGACTCAACAACATGACAGATAGTAGTGTCAGACCTCTTATTTGGATATCTGTGGTGTTTTGCTTAGCTGGCCTGCTCAAAAAAATCCATATCTCTGCACGGTGACAGAGTTTGTCTTTCTTCCCCAGCAGTTGAATTCCCACATAAGAAAGCTTTGCAGGTTTCTTTGTCTTGCGTATTGATTGCACAAAAACATCCTTGGGTGCTTAGTTTATTGTATACACTAAGATTTATGTTGTTTGCTCTGTCAAAATTTCAAACCACTGCTACTGCACATCTCTCACTTTCTGCAGATGACCTTCTGAGAATTTCTTGAGCTGAAGAGTGAATTTTGTCACACTGTATGGTGCTTCAAAACAAGAGGTCAGGAAAACATAACCTTCTTGTCGGGTCAGTATGCTGTGCAAGAACCCGCTGTTTCTGCTAATTCCCTGTGCAAGGAAATCCAAACAAAATGTCAGCAGACTCTGTCAGTGCAAGAAAATAACACATTTCAGGATCTTTTTGTATGATGCACTCAGTGCAGCCGCGCAAGAAAACATACTGCCACGTCTGAAGAAAATAATCGGGCTCAAAATTTGATCAAAAAATTGTCCATCAGTTTGTGTCTCAAAGGGTGATAGTTAAGCCATTTTGATTTGGAAACCTTAATGAAGGTCTGCAAAGTGCAATTGTGGACAGGTTGTAGTTTTGAATCGCATGACAGATAACTCAGGGAAGAGATACTCTATTCGCTTTTCCAGTCTTCTCTAATATTAAATGTGTTTAGAAACTAAAAGTTGAAGAGAATTGAATAGAAATGAGAAAAAAATGCAGTAAAAGGCAAGTTTTAAAAAAATTATTATTATTTATTAAAAAATTAAAAATGTCCAAAGAAATCTAAACTCTTCCTTTAACCATCTTTGTTGTGAGGGCATATTAGGATCATCCAATTGGAAACAGGAGTGTCATACTGAAGGTAAGAGAGGACATTTCTGAGTGTTTCTGGGAGAATATAGAGCAAAGACTCTCAGAAACATATTTCTGAGAAAAAAAAATCTACATTGGTGCATTGCTTTACAAGGGGACAATATAGTATTATTTTTAAGACTGACTGGTAAACAGATAGCCTATGTGTTGGAAAACATCTGTAAATATGGATCCATCTGTGAACCAGTAAGGTACAGTTTACTAACTTTGCCTCTGAGGACAACAGTCCATATTTTTTGACTTCCATTGCAGGTAGTACATTTATAAATAATAGATGTCCAGACCATGGCTGCCTGTTTGGTGTGCTGGTTGTTGTTTGATTGCATATGCATTTTTGAGGAAAAAAACAACAACAACATAACACTGAAAAAGGCATTTGTTGATTTGAATAGTCTATTTTCAGCAGTATGGCTCCACTTCTTTTGCTGTCTACAAGGCAGTTTACCTGCATTCAAAACAAGATCTAGTTCTCCTCCCACTGACTTTACATATTTATATGCAGATTTTTTTTTGTTTTTACTAGCGATAGACAATTAATGTAACCAATGGCATTTTTACATTTGTCTATTGCATTATTACTTAGGATAACTGTAGCAAAAGCAGTCACCTTGTCTACAGAAATGTCTTGCTTTTGTCTGAAAAGGTCATGTCACAGTCTTCAAATTCATGCATGTGATAAATTGACATTTTGGAGCTAAAATCTGGATCATTTATTTATTTCTAAGTTTTTATTAAAATATACATATATTGAGTCTTACAGATTGAAGCACTGTAGTTCAGTGACTCTTTCTTGTAAATTTAATTCACTAATTCAGAGAAAATCCAAGCTATGGCTATCTGTATTTGTTTATTTTACTGTTTTAAATTGTATATATAAAAAAAGACCTTTTCTTCTTTTTTTTTTTTTCAAATTAAAGCAATGTGTACACTTTAACTGCTTAAAACACTAATGTTTCATGCTCTGAGGAAATCCTATCTGGAATTAATGTTTTCACCAGCACCATATTCATCCAGTTATATATTCTATGATATTTAATTTGCACTTTATTATGAGAAAAATATGGGAAAAACAAGTTAAAAATATCACACATGATATCACCAACGTTTATAGCCGGCAACCTTGTAAACACTATTCAGTCTTAAAGCTAGGCTTAAACTGGTCATGCTGTCAGATCTGGCCCTGAGGAGCGCCCACAAACTGAAAAGTTGCATCCATGTAGAAACCTTTGAGCATTTCCATGGGAGAGATTAACCCAGTCCTCTGATGTTTGATGTGGCTGGCTCATGCAAAGCACCAGAATCAACGCAAACCAGTTCCCAAACTAATGCTTGGAAGTTGTGTGTGAAGCATGCACAGTGCTAGTCTCTTAACAGCTTCCAGCCAAGGATGATGTCACTTTTTGCCCTGCAGAGGAGTAATCAGTTTCCTACAAGCCTGAAGGGCCCCTTAGGAGTTATCATTCTATAATAGTTGGTACTATCGCAGCTGATTCAATCTGTAACACCGTTTCAGGCCCCCTGTGAGCATAAAACAAACATACTTAATCATATCCGTAGTTAGAAGTGGAGTAAATTCTCTGTGAGTCTTCATCGTTACAGTCTAGTTGCAAGGCATTAATATCAGAAGAGACAAAGTTGTCTTGCAAGAGGTATGATTACACACACAAACATGGCAGAGGAAGACAGAGAGCGGCAGAGAGCAAGCACAGATTCACATGCACAGACACCCGCAGGCTCGGAGACTCACACACAGCTCAGTGTGCCACTTCCTCATCTCCTGCTGCTCTGTCCTTAAACCTCTTCACCCTCCATGCAGGGAGTAGACACTGTGCTCTTTTCTCTTTGTCATGGTAATAACACTAAGCCTAACTGTCCCCCATATTGCCTGTCAACTTGCATTTATTTTGTTTTCCTTTTTTCTTTTCTGTCTTCGCCATGTACTGTCAGGTTTCTTGGGGTACATTTAAGTCCCTCCCTGCAACATTCACCGCTCCTGGAACCAATTATATTATCCGGCCTGCCTATTGAATTCCAACAGAGGGAAGGACAGACAAAAAGCAAGATCTTTTCTCCATGCCAGCATCACACCTTTACTTACCTATTCTTAAGACCCATCTCAAGAGATTTTTATTCCTTGGGCTGCTTTCGCTCTCAAACTGTTCACTCAGTAGTTTCTCATTCTTTCCGTGACGCCTCCCCAGATAGTGCGAATAAGGGTTAGTTGTTGGCAACACCAGCATACTGCTGTGTGACACATTTTCTGGTCTAGTCTGCCACTGCAGCAGAACAGTGTTGTCTGAGCTTTCACCTCACCGCTGGTTATCCACTGTGCTCTGGCTTAAGGCTTATCCTCAGGACTCTGCAAAGCTGCTGGGGAACCGTCGCAAACAACTTTCCCTTTGTATATGAGGACTGCTTCATGAAGGTGTTCGCTTTCTATCTATCTATCCATTTATCAGTCCATCTAAAATATCTGATAACGCTCAAGCAACATATGCTAGATGCATGGAAACACAAATATGAGTTGATTTTTTTGGTAATAGTGTGTCCTGCTGTTCAGCTACCCAGTCACAGCTGATGTTTTTCATCTCACTATGTCCTTGGAATATAAGATGCATAATCACCTGGATGACATCATCATGTATAGCTAAATTGTCAGTTCCACATTCTTAAAAAAATCTAAAAGTATATCATATTTTAAGGGCAAATACAAATATTTTCCATCTAAAGATGTAATATAACGCTAACATGACATCAAAAGTGCATTTTCTCTCATTCTGCAAGCGTTCAAATCGAGTTCCTCTGTTTTGTGTTGTAGCAGCTGTCTGGCCTTGTACACATATGAGACCCCGCCGTGCAGCCCAGAGCAAGCAAACATTTTTCCTCTCCTAACACACATTCTTTTGCATTGACGAACAATGCATTTGCTGCATAAATTAAATTTTATTTATTTGTGTTGGGTGGCGTAATTTATTTATATTTGTTGTGAGGCTGTGATAACAGGAAGAGTCTGTTATAATGACTTTCAAATCTAAATGTTGTTGTTTTTTTATTTAATTCATGAAGTGGATTTTGAAACCTTGTACTCTCTAAATCAGCATCTGAAGAATATTCACTCTGACACAGTCACTTATCTTCAGTGAAAAAGAGAGTCTAACACTCTGGTACAACAGGCATTCAGTCTCACTCAGAACATGTTAATTGGACCAGACACACACACTGTCACCCTGACAAAACACAGAAACATTTTGACCACCTCGTTTTTATAGAGTCATAGGAAACTCTCATCTTAGCAGCCACGGCTTACTCTGCAACAAAATCATTTTACTGTCATACATAAATAATAGGTCTTGAGTGAGTTACAGTCTTTTACAGGTTTGTGTTTTTCTAAATGTAACAGCTGGTTGTGAAATACATCTTCAGAACTTTTAAATCTCAAAAAAACAAACAGAAATTTGTCAAAACAACTGAGAGGAACACCAGGAATGAAAGCAGTCATATTCCCACAGCACATCACTTTAACGTCTGCTAGAGTCATTAGACTCTGTGAATCTAGTCGTTGCAGTTCCTTTGAGATTGGTGTATCGCCAGTTCGTTTTTAAATGATTTTTCTCAGCTCTCTGACATTGAGTTTCTCTGCTTGAAATACGATCCTCAGATTAACACAAATTTCATATGAAAAGTCCATTTCCCATCTTCAGTATGGATGCACTGACTTCACAGCTGGTGACCAGAAATGTCTGATTTTCAGCTTTTCTGGCAGATCAGGCTCTAAGAGATCACTTTTTTTTTTTTTTTTGGTCAAGGGAACACATCATGGGCACAATGGCTCACTATGTCCTAGGTGTGAAACTTTTTACATTGTTAGGAACACACAGAAGAAGTGTAAACCGCTTCTTTAAAAAAAAAAAAAAACAAGTTTTCTCACAATGCGACCGGGAGAAACAGGATGGTATATGCTTAGTTTACTGTTCAATAATAAATCAGCTACAGTTCTCCATTAGCATCAGCTGCCACTAAAACAAGTGATTCAATTAAATGCATCTGTCCATTTTATGAGACCTGTAATGATTTTGTACTTAACTGTTACAATTGTCCTGTTGAAATTTACTAGTCCCATAGTGAGGACCTACCTCAGCTTTAAAATAATGTGAGCAGCATACTGGCCTATATCAGTCCCATCCACATATCCATAATTTATGAACTTATTTGTGTGTGTGTGTCTGTGTGTGTGTGTGTGTCTGTGTGTGTGTCCATGCATGTCTGCGTGTGCATGTGCGTATGCTCAGCTGGGAAGCTGTGTCTTGCAGCTGGAGTCTAGTGTTTGAAAAATACAGACAGAACGAAAGCTAAACACACGAAGAATTGCACTGATTGCATCAACAGAAGTCTGCAGACATTTAATGGTTGGAGAACAAAATTATGGCCTGTAAAAGTGCAAACATATATGAACTCATCAAATGAATAGGTGACATATTTATTATTCACAGCTTTCTCACATGGTGCTTCAATAACCCACTTTAATATAAACTGTTGTTGAGTAATAATGTATTTGTAGGATTTAAAGAGATCTATATATTTCTGGATTGGTTGGATTTTTTTTTTCTACATGACAATCCCAACTTTTTTCAGTTGAAATATAAAAAGCATAATAAATATGATTTTTAAAAAGTATGTAATAAATATATATGATGGAAAAGTAGCATTGAGATATAAATATAGCTTGTATTGTTTAAATCTTACTGACTGCTGCTTGATATTCTGGAAAGCTGTGGAAAGCTATATCTATTAGCTGTATCTATTAGATGAAAAGAAGTATTTAATATTTCAACAGATCTCACATTAAGTTTTTCTTCCCTTTTTTAGAGTTTTTGCTTGTTCTTTCATAAGTAATAGGTTGAATACTGTTTGTATTGACCCTGCAATGGATTGGTCGCTGCTAGTCAGAAGAACGGCTGGATGTTGGACACTGCTGCTCTTTATTCAGAATTGTATTCTGAGCTTTGCAAAAGAAGGGGGGAAAAAAGCTTAAATGCCTCTGCCATGATTTTTACTAAAATAAAAACAATATCCTTTAACCTATGTGGAGGGAGAAAATGTACAACTTATTTACAGTCAAGACAATACAATGCATAGTTAAATTCTGTAGTCTAGAAAAATTAGAAGGAAAAATGTATATAGTCATTTATTGTTCTTAGTAAGGAAATATGAAATCAGGTCTAAAAATTATTAACTTTAAAAATATCCAAATCCGTCTGAAAAACTGTAATTCTACTCTCCAAAGCATCTGACTTTTCAGAGGTACGGCATAGCCCAGGAGCCTAATTGAAATCCCACTGCTGCATTTAAACTTGTACTTGGGTTTCAGCTGAAAAGTGATTCTATATAGTTTTCTCAATCATACTTTTAATAGCAGCACAGCTGTCAAATACAACCATGCAGGGTAATGCACATATTAGATGAATGAATTTGTTTGGGGAACTCAGCAATATATCAAAAAAAGTCTCTAACTGAACAAAATACAAAAACCTGTTGTACTGTGACACTTGTAACTACAGTTTTTTTGGAGAAACTATAAACAAATACTCAACAAAAAAAAAGAGAGAGAGAAGAATACATATAAAAAACTTATGCTATCTACTTTAACATTTTAAACTTATAATCATTTTGGCTTATGATAGTTTTTTGTTTTGTTTTTGTTTGTTAGCCTGGACTGCAGGCATGTAGTCCAAAAAGGGGATTTTTTTCTTCTTTGTAAACTTTGAAAAAACACATTGTCAGTGTTTAAAAGAGAATTGAATTCAGCTGAGAAAAACAAGTATAGAATATGCACAAAAATAATAGCTCATGCAGGAAGAATGCAATTCTTCACAACATCACAGACCAAAAGCAGATTGGCCAACAGACAGCAATCATTTGGAGGCTCTTAGAAGCCCAGTGTACTCACAACATGAAATGCATATTTCTGTAGCGCTGTGTCCATTAAAGATGTGCTTCTTGGGATGGCTTGGCACGTTATTTCATCATTAATATTCAATCAGTTTTTTTTTCCATAATTCAAACATCATCAAATTTCCATGTCACTGCTGTGTTGTGTTATTAATAATGACTGTAGACCCTGTTTGTTAGACGCATTGTCCTCCTTTGGAGAATCAATGTTAGTTGCCTCAAAATTCAATATCATTATGAGAACATGTGGATTAATATGCAATATGATAGGTGCTCACAAATATCAGTGTGAGGAATGGAAAACATGAAACTTATTCAGTTTTGTTAATATGCCCTTGATGCAATTTTGTCACTAAAAACTGGCTGTCCAATGAAGAAGATAAAGACACAGCAACATATGATGTAATGTTATGTTACCATGACAGCTGCTTCTCAAAACTTCCTTTTTTCATTGGGCCACGAAAAAGAAAAATATAAAATCAGCTGTAAGTGGTTATGATGGAAGAAGTCATTCTGTTTGTTGATAATCCAAACACATCTGCTTGGATGGAGTCCAAAATTGAGCAACAAGGTGTGCCGCTGTCACTGCAGTCTTGTCAAAGCTCTTTGAGAAACATTTAAAATAGATATGCAATTGTAGTAAGCTGCTTACAGTCCTAACAAAGCAACACATTGTATAAGACTTCCCTATTTTACATTATCCTGTGCTCTAGCTGACTAATGAGGTGGACAAGACTCGGATGATAGGGAGATTGTCTTCCAATTTTAATATTATGTTTTGATCTTCAACCCCTCCAAGTGTCAGTGTCTTCAGGCAAGACACTGAGCCTTACAAGGCCTCCAATATACTCAGTGGTGTGTGACGATAAAAGTACTGGATTTATAAAGTGAATTTATATTAAAAGAAGCACTGTGTAGTAGTGTGCATGAAAGGATGAATGAGAGACACATTGTAAAGCTCTTTGTAGAAACAACATAAGGATCAAAAGCACACTATCAGTGTGAGTCACTGAACATTTACCTAGAGCTCTCTGTAGGAATTCTTGCTTTGACCAGGGGCAGCCATCCTTGTGATGTAGAAAAAATAAAGTACCACAAACTTAATGTAGTCAGTGGTAGAGGTTATTTCCTATTTTATCATTACTGAATGTGGGATTGAAGTCTTTCGTTGAAGAAAATAAAGACTATGCATGTTTATATTTAAAATCTAAAACTATCAAAAATCTGTATCGATGAAGAATGGGGGGAAAAAAAACTGGTGTCACCGACATTTTTTTCCAACTTCCAAACAGGGATTAAAATGAATCTCCAAAAAAAGACAGTGGTCTGGTGGTTGCAAAGAAGTTATTGAATGAAGCTTGGCTACTCAAGCAAGAGTTCTCATATTTGCACAGCAGCCAAGACAGTATTGATCAGAAAGTGAAAACGTTGTGATTGCAGATGTTGCCATGACACTCAGGAATCAAGCAATTTTGGCCACCTGGTCAAGAGCATGATGCTGCACATGTAGCTTCAGCAGGAGATGGCTGATACTTATGTTACTGACACTTCAGGCTCCCAGATTTCTGATCTTGCAGTGTGTCACTCTCTCCCTCTGTGTGTGTGTGTGTGTGTGAGGTAAGTCTGTTAATGCTGGGAGGAGGTGCAGATAGACTCAGAGCGCTGCAGGCACAACCTTATTTATATTCATTATATAGATTCACCCTGACTCATCATGAAGCAGGAGAAGTATTAAGACTGCTGATGCATATCGCTGGATGAAAAAAAAAATCCTTTTATAAACTTTGTCAGTGATACCATCATAGAAAATCAATCACTGTTGGTTGGGAATCATTGTTTGCATACAGTAGCCATTCATTGCTTACACAAAACTATAATCAAATGTCTATATAGCCTCTCTTTTCTGTGTGTAGCCTACACGCGAAAGAGTATATATATAAATTTTTTTTTCCTCCATTATAGCTACAAAAATGAATAAAAGATCACTGGACTCCATCAAAATCACTTCAGAGCCATCTGAGTGTCTGAGTGTTCGATTGAGTTTGCAAACCATGTTGCCAGTCCGCTGCCATGTTCTCTGAGAGATGAAATGATGCAGTCACACCATACTCTATAGGGATGTTTTATCATATCAGAATAGCAACTGCTCTTTCTGATGCCACGAGCCACAGTATAGAAAATTCACAGCTGCCTGTGTTTAAGGGTCTATTAATTCCAGCCATGACTGCTGACAGATGAAACAGCTGGCCATAAACTATCTTGACAACCTTGTGTGTTATGTGAGAAAAGAAAAAGAGAGAGAAAGAGAGAGAAAAGGACAACCATAGTTAGGCAGCCGGATTTGAGTTTCCTCTGTCATCGCTTGTGCTCAGTTTCCCAGCTCTGTCAGACACATCACATCAAAAGAGAGAAAGAATATTTCATTTTCTAACTCTTCACTTAGGACAGTTTCTCAGAAATCCTGAAGGACTACAGGTAGACTCTTTTCTGGGGTTTTATGCTTGCTCTCTGCTTTCACTAACATGAAAAATTAAACAGATCCTCCATGAAACAGCTGGGAGTATGCTTCCTTTCTGGATCTCTTTTTCTCTAAAGCTGTAAATAACAGTGCTATTCCTTTTTTGATGTGGGCAGCATTGGTCAATCCACACTTGTCAGCCAAATAAGAGTTAACGTCACTTGTAAGTTATTAGTCTGTTTTTGAAGGTCTGCCTTGAAGATGCTTTCCCTTCCTGTTCATGGAGCCAGCACCTCTTGGGGGCAGTAGAGGCATCAACGCTTCCTTTCATCTCATCTCGGTAGCATGAAACTGGCAAGGTCAGAGGGGATTTAAGCTTGGCCCATCACCACATGTCTTTAGCTTGCTCAGGCTTGCTTCAGGCACAGATTATCACTATATACTGGCTACTGTTAAAATCTACTTTATGGCTGGGGTGATATGCAACCAAAAGCTCTTTCCTTACTTCACCGATAAAAATAAACACAAACATCATGACATTTAAAGCACTCTTTAAAGTGTTCCCAGCCAAAATATACATCAATGTGCCAGAGCTAGAACCTTTTAAAGAGCTTTAACATAGAGCGCTTTATCAGTCAAGACGGCACGTCATTTCCTATAATTAAAGTCTAATGTTTTGTTTTTATATCACATGCTCTCTGGTTGATAGAAATAGGTCTTTTGGGAACCACTTCTTGCACCATTTGTTGGGTTGTTTCTACCCGAGCATTCAGCAGAACAACCCTTTAAGGATTTGATATTTGCAATACAAAAGCTTTGGGTGTCCTTTCAGAAGTCTTTGATGCATGTTCCCTTTATGGTCTGAATTTGTTTCGGTCGAATAATATTCATTATTTAAAAAAAACAAAAACAAAAACAAAGGCTTTCTGTTATATCCTGCAAATGACTTATACGTGCCATAATTTTAATGATGATTTTGTGCCACATTAAAAGCATCAGGCAGAGGGTGATTAACAACAAAGTAAATAATATGTCCTAAATAATAAGCAGCAGATGTGTTTCATCTCAAAGTTTCTAAACATTGAACTCAGTTTTTTTTTTCTTTACTTCACACTGTAATGCTCTGGATACCTTTTTGTATATGCTTTTTAACTAAGGCAGGATGCTTCCCAACCCTGCTCAAAGTGACTTTTGTGCTTAAATCTAAGTTGAATCAAAACTAATAAAAATAAACATCTCACACGAAGTCACAGAAGTCTTGAACCATGTGGATACGATAGATCAAAGTTAAAGAGAAAAACAGAACAGCAACAACATTAAAAAAAAAGATCTGACATGAGACTTCTAAGTCTTCAGGATAAAAGGTCCCCAAAGTTTAACCCTCAAACACTGTCACTCACTCACAAGTCAAGAAATCCTGTTTGTAGCTGGGGTGCCAGTTACATTTGAAGGGGCTCCATTATGGCAGAGTCCATCTAGCCAGGCTCAAGGTTGTGTGGCACTGGCGGTTGTATTTGACCAATCACCATCCTTTCCTGGCAGTTATAAATGGCGACTTAAGGTGTGATGACAGTCAGCTGCTGAAGAGATAAGATAGAGATAGATGCAGCTGTTATAGCCAAACAGGAAAACACTACTCCAATCAAAGAAATCCAAAATAAGACATTGAAAGCTTTTCATCATGGAAAAAATGCTGTTGTTCATTACAAATCTTCTTTCTCCCAGTGGCTTTGACAAAATTCATTCACTAGCAGCTGTGTGGTTTTTTTTTTGTTTGTTTTTTAAAAAAATCTGATTGATTTAAAACAGCCCAGAAGACAACATACATGCACCCATTGTCTTGTTTCAAAAGCACCTCTCTTTTCTCAAAGTTTTCAACACAGACTTTCTAGATAGTTTTGTGCAACTAATGTTCAGGATTGTCATGTTACATGATTTTAATAATTCAAAAGGTTCAGAAATGGGACTATAAATAAATATTGTTTTCATTTTTTTGTGTCAAGATTTATAAACCTTCCAACTAGAGAAGTAACGTTTTCATTATTATTTGATATTGCAGCTATGTATTAGAAGAACTTGTAAAAATTGACATTGAAAGTGACCCAAAGTTTGACAGGTGTCTAAGGTAATATTGGTGCCTATATTTCTTGCAGTTAAAACCAAGAGACTTGAACTTTGATAACCTCTGATAATGTGTCTTACTGATTTCCCCATAACAGATGCAAAACTAAATACCATGAAGCCATTATTGTTTTATTTATTTCTCTAGAGGGCTGAGGAGGACTCGACTAAGACTCCCAGTACGACGAGGTCGAAGTCATTCAGCAGTGGCCTCTGTCTGGCATTTTACCCAGAGCACATCCTGTGGGAGTAGGAGCTTTGGAGCCGGCTGCACGACCACATCAAACAATGGCTTTTTGTTGTAAACAAAGCCAGGGCAGCTTTCCGGGGGCCCTCTCTTTTTGTCTCTCTCTTGCTGCTCAAGGGTTGGATCCAGTCTGCCTGCCATATTTCTGAACTGTCAGACAAGTGTGTGCCAGTCCACCACAAGTTTCTCAATTTCATTTGTATTTGTACATAAAGACCACGTATCTGGCAGGACAACAGTCAAAGTCAAGTTGAGCAGCAGCAGTCAACCAAAATGAAAACTAAAGGCTGGTCCAAAGTGGAAAACAAAATCACCTGCACAGTTTTATGACTACATGTCCTGATGTTTGTTTATTAGTAGATTTAACTGCTGTTGCTTGTGTCTAGAGGATAGAGCACCAGTTGTGCATAAAACAATTCACGTGGAAATAGTTTCCTCAAATTAAATGCGACATATGCTCATGTATTGTTCTCAAGCATTTTCTCGAGATGACAAATTTTTGATAATTAACTTCTTTCAGTGTCCATATTTTTATTTTCTGCGAAGAGTAAATAAAATTTTATTAACCAACATTGAAAAAGGAGAGAGCAGACACTGTAGCCTTAAAAAGTTAAGATTACTTTTGTTTGTCTTTTGGGACCCTATCCACACTATTTCAGAAATGGGATGATATTTTCAAAAACCTTGTCAGGGGTTTAAAATAGCAGTTTATCGTACTGATGCTATTTTAGTAAAAATTTATATTGTGTTCTAACTCAAAACTGCTTCAATTTACTTTGTTTTGGACCCTAAAACAAAGGTTTACACTCCTTACCATCTAACAACAGAGTTAGAAATGATGTAACTCCAGAGTGTACCTTTAGTTGTTTTTCTTTACTGTGTCAAGGTTTTGAGTTCCTATTTTATTTTGAAAGTCTGTCTTTAGTTTGCTTTGACCTGTTTTACTTCCCTTTTCCAAACTGTTCTGATTGTTTACGCCTGTGTCTCCTCAGCCCCAGATTGTGCTTATAAATTTTATTGTCTTTCCTTTCCTAGTTTCTAGTCTGTGTGGTGTCCTCCCCTGTTTTATGTTCAGTGTGGTTACTTTGTCTTCTATGCTTTGAGTTTTTCTTTTTGGATTCCTGCCTGAGCAGCACCTTTTGTTAAATAAAGTTCTTTTTTTGAAGCTCCTGCCACTTCATCCTCTTGCATTTCGATTCTGTATTCCATGACGTGTGATTTAGTGTCCTAGGTAATACTTTAAAAGAAAGTGATCAGAATCTGCTTTATTCCTCTTTTTTACATGGTCTACATCTCCACCCAGCTTCATAGAAAAAATGTTCCGGCAGTTCTTGCATAATCTGAGCACAACTGAGAAGAATGACTTGTGGCCTCTTCTTTAAATTACTTGTTCCAACCTAGTTTCTGTATTCGGTGTGAGTGCTCTGTTTCTTCTGCTGCTGTAGGAACACAATAAATCTGTATAACCCGGTAAATCTTCAAGATGTCAGAAATATTTCAAGTAGAGCTACCAGTCAGACAAAATCAACATCCAAATTGAGTTTTAGTCTTATCCCAGGGATGCCATCTCTGCCTCACCAGTTATAGCATTCACTTGCTACAGCACAAAATTACTCACAACTGTGCTTCAATTTTTTTTAATACTGAAAAGGTCAGATTGAAGTCTTAACTCAATATTTCTCAAACATGTTGATACAGCATTTTTCTTTTGTGGGGCGGAATATAGATTTTCAACATGATGGAGCAGTTAGCACACTGACTGGTGTAGCTAACAAACCACACGCACCATGAAATTACACTTAATAGGTGCCCAAAGGTTCTATGCTGCAGAGTCACATTACATTGAAAACCCATTTCAGGATCAGGTACGACTCCAAACATGACCTAATGCTACAGGCCCTGCTGCCTCATGTTAGAGCCTTTGCCTCTCATGTATCTGGCCTGCGCTTGATCAAATGTGACAATGCAGAGTGTTTTCATAGCAGAGCTTGCACTTATCTGAGTGATTATCACCACATTGTCCTCAGGGGTGTTGACGGCACATGGTTGTTATACACCAGTGATCGTGCCTTAGCTATGTTAATGAAATATTTTAAAACCTCTATAATTGAAACAGTGGTGCAAGGCAGCAGCTGGGATTCTTGCTCAGCTGTTATCACTACTAATAGTTATGATTGGAAAAGCAAACAGAAAAAGATAGGGGAGGTCCATCGATGTGTCCCTGGAGCCCCAAGGACCAACACAGCCTATTTCTGTCTGTGTTATTCTGTTATATGGCATCTGTGTACCCATATACTTTAGGCAAACTGATATTCTGTCAGCAGCTCATGCACAGTTGCAGAGAATATGGAGACCTGCTTAAATGCAGGGTTTGCAGATAATTGTTTCATTAATTTGAACATACTCCCATTGTTCCTGACCAGGCACATGGGCCCAAACCTATGCAAAACTTAGCAGTAGTTTTTAAATGAAGGGGAAATGGAACAACCTGCTTCACTGCCCCCGTTGATCCCTGGGGTTTCAGCTAGTTTTTCTTTCCTCTCCCATACCTTGTGTGTCAAGGGCATTCCCTATTTCCAGGCTTCTGGAAACATGCAGAGGTCAATTATTCTAAAGGCTGGCGGAGGCACACGGCAGGGGAGCTGATTTAAGTACTCCCCTAATATTCTCTCTGACAAAGTGACCAGGACGTTTGCTGTTACAAAATATCACAGCTGGAGCTGTTCTATAAAAATCTCCACTTTAAAGAAAATGTACACCATAATGTTCAGGCATCATTTGTATTGTTTCTGACAAAAGGCAGATTAGCATCCTGTTAACATTTATATCCTGATTCTGTTTCATATGAAGTAGAAATTATACTGGATTGAATTCTAACCAAAAATGCGCATGATAATCATGGCACTTTGCTATTTGAGACCCACCATAGTGACCACTGAAAGGGAAAGATGCTCCTATTGACACTATTTGAATCCATTGTTAAGCACATGTTTCGCTCACAACACTGAGGACTAGAGTTATAAAGTGTGGCGATGGGAAGTGCATCAGAGGGTGGAGGCTATTGGCTTTACTGCTATTTGGAGCACTATTATGGGTCTTTGAGGTTTAGAAAACTTTGAATTAGATTTGCTTCAGCACTTCTCCAGCTGGGTCCTATGTAAAGCGACAGTAAGGGACTTTGTCAGAAGAGTTAAAATGTTTGCCATCAGCTCTAGAGCCAACAAAACAAGCATTTTATGTCCACTATATTGAATGGGTTATTTATAAATCATCATGTACTAGCAACTGAATAGGTTCCTCTTATCTGCTGACCATCTTATAGCAAGTATGCAACCGTGTGAGCATGTCCGGCTGATAAAATCTGCTTCCAGTCTTTTTCTTTGGAAATCATTCTCCTTCCATTTAAGGGAATTATCCCAGCATGAAAATATTTTTCAGCATGTTTTTGTTCTTTGAGAGAAACAGGATGGTGAGCCTTTTCATTCAAGAGCAGTTTTACAAAACATAGGGAGACTTCAATCCCATCAGTGCTTCAGCTTTGAATCACAGAGTAATTTCTGTGTACTGCCACCAGAATCATGGCTGTCAGTTGCCTGCTGTAGCCTGTACACCCTGGGCAGTGCTTTACTGTCAGAAACAACAATACCCCATCGTGGCTTGTGGCCAGTTTTTCCTTGAACTGCAAAAACCTGTGAAGAGTCGAAGCGCCTCTGTGATGCAGGGCGAGGGGGAAAAAAAAGGCAGTCATTTATTATTCAAATGAAATGAGATCCAGCAGATGGTGGAAGAAGGGCCATGGGCTTGCGGCAGAAAACCTCCTGCTCTCTACCTCTGTGATTTCACTCAGGCCGTGACGATGTAAAAAGTTCAAAGGGAATCAGTGATCGTGACGAATCTCATTAGCATATTTCCAATGAGCAACATTAGAGGCAGAGGAGGGGGAGCCGAGGGTTTATCCTAGGCAGGAACTAATCAATGTCTGCTGTGTATACATGATACTGCAGGCTTTCCTTGTATGTACATTTACTACTGAGAGCACAAGAACTTCATCCTGTTTCAGCTTTGGTTTCAGACAAGTAGAGTCAGTGATGGACAAGTGTTCCCACTAAATAGAAATGCTCTGCTGCATAGCTAAAAGCAGGTACAACAAAGCTCTGAGTATACAAGACACAAAGACTTCTGTTTTTGAACGTATTCTGAACATTCTTAGCCATCTCATCCATTATAGTATGTGTAAAAGCAAAATTTTCAGATTTTTTTTTTTCTTTCGACTCCATGTTAGTGAGCATTTTGTGAAAGGTATTTTCTATTTGCTTACTTGTTTACACAACAGAAGTTTTTGCAAAATAACAAACACACACACACAAAACATTGAATTAGACATCAGGAAAATTAAACGGAATGATAAGGAGAAAAACATTAGAAGGAAAACTTCATGAATAGAAATATGTGATGCATGGCTGATGGTCATGATAGGCTGTGTTACATATTGTGAGTTATACTGCTTTTTTTCTTTTTTTCTTTTCCTCAATTTAGCTAACTCCATTTTAGTTTGGACGATTTGTGTGAGGTTTATAATGAGGAATGAGGAATCAACTCTGATGAATTGCAGTAAAGGAGACCAAAGCCAGATGCATGACTAAAAGTGCATGCACACCCAAAATGCAGAAATGGACATGCATTCCTGCCACTAGATTTACAAAGCTGTGAATACATTTTGTTTTCTTTTATAAAGCTAAATCATTGTGTAATTATATGCACATGCATAAACCTGATTTCCACTCCCATTTTTAGCCATGCGTGGATGCATACGCTCCCCTACTTAGCAATTAGCATTTAAAACCATTGTTTGCACCACAGCTAAATAAACACAAGAATGAGAAGAAACAGGAAACAAAAAATGTAATCTTACTGACAGGGATACAGAGAGTCACATTTCAGTGAAGTAAAGAAAAAGGAATCTATTTCATTTGGTGATCTCAGTTCTGGACTCATGAGCAGAACAAAACATGCTGAATGGAAAGTAACAGAAGAGATCAGCTCTGCAAGTTCAGAGCAGTTGTATTAGAAAGGAGAGCTATCACTACTTGTTTTATAAGCAAATGATGAATGCACAGCTTTACTTTTGGATCATACAGGCTTACATGGAGATGATCAAGAAGGAGACAGAAGTATAGATGACCTATGATATGCAGGCTTTCTGGAAACTCAAAACAGTATGTGAAGCAACTACCTTTTGGTTTCAGAAAATTTAGAATGATTCATGTTTTTTTTCCATTTTCTGGTATTTTCCTTTTTACATATCATAACATTAAAGTGCTCAGAGTATGCCTGTATGCACCATATTCTTCTTTCAAATACATGTTAATGTGTTAAAAAGGAACACATATGATTTTCCTGTTTAGGTGTTCAGAACTTTTGCTTTGTTGGCCACTCTTAATGCACTTCATTCAGACATTTGGAGAAGTAGTTGGATTGACATACTGTTTGATGCTGAAACTTTGTTAAAATTGGGATACACAATAAACACTGTACAACAGATGCAGTAAAAGGTTTCCTGAAGAGGTCCAGAATGGCTCTATTCATTCTGTGAACACTATGTGTTATGGAGCAGCATTGTGTCATGCCATTTGCTTGTGCACTATAAAACACTGCCATGTGTGGGGTCAAGCAACCAAGGCCGGACTTGTAAAAAGCAGAAAACGCTTAAGATGCCCTTCAGACACATAAGACTTGAGCACCTGTCAAGGGGTTGCTTAAGTGTCAGTCTGTAACCAGGTGCACTCAGGAGCATGCAGCTAGACGATCCTGCAAGGCGTTCCATGTTATTTAGTGCATTATTCTCCAAGAGACCATTCCCCCTTCTGTTGAGAACAGTGAACCACTCCATCTCTGATTTGAAATATTGGGCCGGGAGATCCTCTCGACCCCTAGGCTCGACTGTATTTCAAAAAATTGAAATCTGAGGGAGTTATTCTGACGTTCCCTGTGGTGCTGTTCTTGTGGACTACAACAGCCCACAGATCTGGCAGCAGAAAGCCTTTCTCAGTGAAAATACAGAGGAACATCCACCCATTAAAAAGCACAAGAGGAATTTGGTCAGAGAAAGAATGCAATAAAATACATAAAGAAAGCCAATTTTGGCTTTACACAAAGGATCTAAGACTGTCACAGAACTAAATAAGGGATATAAAGGAACAAATAGATCACAATCCTTTTTATTTTGGGGCTATAAAGAAAAGGGTGGTGTTGGTTATCACATAACAAAGGAATGTTCTCTCTTCAGAGACTGATGCTGGATATAAAATCATGCCGTTTTTTAACCCTAATTTTAAACTGATTGTGGAAACAGTAGCCACAGTTGGGACTTCTACAACTTGTTTTAAGCATATCAAGGAATTTAATATAATAAAAAAATTGACAGGAACTAGGGACCGTGACTGAAACTATTGGATATTTGGCTGAACATTATTTTTGCTACTTTCTTCAACACAAACTATGACTAGCCTCACATATTTCTTTTTTGCTTGCGGTTATTGTTGCAAATGGATCATTTGAAGATGAATGACCAAAGATTTTGAAAGCAGAGTAAAGCCAAAGCAAGAGGCTGGTAAAATGTAAGTCTTGACTTAGAAGGTAGACCATCGTGAGCAGATGATGACTGTCTTACAGCCACTTCCTGCTGCTAGATAACCAGAACTGTCACTGAGGCTTTTTGTAGCTCACCAGAGACATTCTTACAGTATCAGTTTGTGAATGCTGGTCCTCAAGCGGAAGCACTTTACAGTGTCACTTTATGAATTCCTTTGCTCTCTTTCTAAATACAGTTTAGTGTTAAGGTAATGAAAAGACCACCATGTGTTTGGAACATGGCTTTGCTCACAACAGATTCTTCTTCCTCTCTCTTTTTCTTTTCTTTTCTTTCCTTTTTTTTTGTCAGCCAGACTCCCAGCTAAACACGTACTCTTCTCAGACCAGAATAGAAGCAGCAAAGTGACATTGACGAGCCCACTGGGCCTGGAGGCTGATGTTAGCCCACCCTGGGATGAGGCCGGTGAAGGACCACCCCGGCAGGCAGCTCAGCCCAGGGTGCCTGGGACAATTTATGATACCTACAACGGAAGAGTGCACCATAAGCAAGTCGCTGGGTTCTAGATCTGCACCATTTCTGCCTTCCTACAGTCACAGCTGCATTTCCTTTTTTTTTTTTTTTAAATATATTTATCAAACCAACACATTTCCTTGTTTGCACTACTCCTGTGATTGCAATATTATAGTACAGCAATCACACTTCTATTGTCTTGTATACTTATTTATATTTATTTATTTTCCTCCTCATAGCCCAGAAGCTGTTTGTGATACTCATACTGTTGACTCATATGGCTATAAATAATGGATGGATGGATATTACACCACTGATTTCCCACAGTTTTATAAGCAAAATTGATCTCAGATGTCATACCCAGCAGAGTCTCATGAAGGTTACTGAAGAGTGACTGACTCATGCTCTTGAATAGACTTTTCTTTTTTCTTCATATAGATGATCACAAAAACCCTTACATGTCAGAGGACAGCATTTTGTCAAACTGTCATGAAGGTAATAATTATGTGATAATTATTTTAGCTGATGATAAACTTTGTATTTCTGTCATTCAGTTGATCCAGCTCTGTTTCTCAACTTACCCAGTACTTCTAACACTTTATTTTGCTTTAAACTTCATCTTTGTTTCTACTCTGTTTGGTTAGATTTAAGTATTCCTTGGATGGGGTTAAGAAAACATGGCTTGCCTTACTTACTTCTGGCTTACAGAGTGACATTTCCCACACCATCTGCAAAAGACAGAAAATATGGTGCAGGGAAAAAAAAAAAAAAAAGGAATTTGCAAGTGATATTCTCTACTTTGAAAATTATACTCTGTGCCATGAAAAAAAAAAAACAACAACAAAAAAAAAAACACATGGCTTGGCTTACTTATTTGTGCATATGGTGCAAAGTACTATTGCGCCATGTATAAAAATATGTGATTTTCACAACACATATTGTTAACTTTGCAATAATGAAGATTTAAAAACAGATGCTATAATGTCACACATCAGATTTATGTTTTATTTATAGTATTAAGTCAATAATTCATGTTTACTACATATTAGTATGGTCTATATAGGGGAGGATAAAAGCTGATGGTTTATGTATTATAAACCAGAGGAACCCGTTAATGTATCATGTACATGGTTTCTGAATTTATATTCCACGAATCTTTTATATTGTACAGGGGGTTGTGATGTTGCATGTAGCCCAAATGTAACAATGCCAAGTAAAAATTTCACTCAGTTGTGGAAATGCTCAGGATTGCTCATTGTCAGCCTGAGTTCATGCTCACAAGAAAACATGTTTTAGGTTTCTCCACATGTCCAAAACATAGCAGTGTCACAATCCAGGATAAGCAGTTGTGAGATGGCAAGATATCTCAATGCTGTTGGTTTCTATTAGGCAGAACCCACAAGAGGTGATGGGAAAGCTTACCCATGAAGAGTGTAATTCCCACTGCAAAAGCTCATTTCTCCAAAGCTACATAAACCATATTTCAAGAAACTTAGAAGGCTAATTTAGACTTCTTTGACAATATTAAGAATTCTATCCAAGAGTGTTTTTCTTACCCCATTGACAAAGCAATTTTTTTTGTTTGTTTGTTTGTTTTGTAAAAGAAGACAATTTTGACTAGGTGTTTGGATTATTAGGCTTGTGTCTATGGGATTACTTTTGTAGTACAAGCCTTTACCCCATTTTCTAACCATAACCATCTATTCTGTAACATGTAAACATTACCATGTGCAGTGCATTTTATGGTGAAATATCCTGGGGACACTGCAAGAACAAGATGACATTTTTTCAGTCCCTTTCTTCTGGCCTCCATCAAAAACCACACCTCCCAAATCACACCTCATAAACACGGCTGGGAAAGTGATAAGGTTTAACACTGAAAATGATTTTATTTCAGACCCTGGTGTACGGGTATGTTATGAAGAGATCAATTAAGCCAATTTTAACTATGCAAAGCATGATACAGTCAAGTGCCAACATTCCTGCTTCTAGGTCAAAGCCAGTGTGAAAAGAGGAAAACTTGCAGGTTGTTAACTAACAAGTGGGGTCTGGCTCCAAATCTGAGTCAATTTCCACTGACCCTTCATGTTCAAATGACCAGCTTTACAGCAGAAATAAATATATTCATATCCTGGTTCAAAAAGAGGCTTTGGTCTCCACAGCTAGATTTCACAGCTGTATGGGGGTGTGAACAAGTGCAAAATCTTTGTCTTTGTCTTGTTATTGTGTTATTATTTTATTAGACATCTTAGCTTATATTCATTTATCCTTGAGTAATTTGTGGCTTTTCATAGTCACATCATAACCCATTAGTTTTTCTCATGAAATCAAAAATACCAAAATCTGTACATGGAATGATGGATGTCTGTGGACCTAGCACTTCAGTATCATGAGGTAAGAAGACATAAGCTGCATGTCTGTGGGATCATTGTATAATTTCTAGTGCTTTATTACATGATCTGGTGCCATGAATGAAGTCTATTGAACTTATTGAACTTAAATAGTCTTTACATCTCTGTCACTGCAATTACTGCACAGTCTATTCACATTAGAAAATGCTCACTATTGCAAAGTAAATAAGTGTTACAGAGAGCGCTCAATCAAAAATCCAACTCTTAATGATTTTTTAAATGCAGGAGGTCCATTCACTTGAATTATTTTTATCATTCAGTATCTGCATACATTTGAAATACTACTTTAACTTAATAACGCTGCTTATTATTCACTGAGTAAATACAGATAATCTCATCATGATGACATAAACTGTTTGTTTGTGATATACTGTTGCATTTAAGTCTAATGTAGCTATACTTTAAAGTCTCCATTAACTTTGATTGTGTCTATAACTCAGTTAATAAGTTTAAGCTGTTTGGATTTTGAACCATCATAAAGCAATCCAAAAATAATGCAGCTCTTATTATTATTGACTCCTGAAATTCATCAAGTGAGTCTTCAAAGGTATTGGCAGTAATCAGAAGCACCCCTCTAGTGTGAGCGCACAAAAGGACTAAAATTAAGACCAGACCAGACTGTGGACAAGGCATAATCCACAGCAGATTCTCGCCTCAGCTTGAATAAAGCTTTGCAGTGAGGCTCTTTTCTAGGTCTCCTTGCTCTGGTAACAAGCCTCTTCTGTGACTGGAGAATTCATAAGTGAGGCAAAGGTAGGGAAAACCTCCCCTCCCTTCCTCTTCAAACAGAGGCACACTGAGCTTCAGTGGAAATGGTGGTTGTAAGGGAGCACATGGGAGCATTCGAGTCTCTCTCCCCCGCAGCCCACGGTTTTTTATCCAGCCTTTTCCACGACTCAGTGTGCATGCGAGGCAAGCCAAAATAGATAATCAGGAATGTCAGCTTAGAAACAGAAAATCACCTCTGCCAAGACCAAACTGTTCCAGAGCACTGGCCTGCATTCCACAGCAACTGTGAGTGATTTATTACTCCCCAAAAAAACAAGCCCCCGAAAAGACATCTAGCTACACAGCTGGTTAATGCCAACTGGTTGTGACTTGTGATGAGTAATGACATCCCTTTGAGTCAGTTGCTTTGTTCTGTCGTGTCTGGATGATGGATCATTCTTTTAAAGTCATTCCCAAGAAGAACCGATTATTCATTTCATAATAATTATTTTTTAAGAGAGCCGAGAACTATAAGAAGTTATTTCCCCCTCCATTGGGTCAGTTGTGTTATCACGTTTCTGCGGAGTTGGAGCAGCAGTTGTCCACTTCTCACAGCGCTCATCAACAGTAGATCCAGAGTCCATACAAACCTGATTAAGAATCAATTTGAGCTAGTGTCAGACAGTCTGGCGCCTGGAGAGGGGTAAATGCTTTTAATATGAACATTTTATCGTTGTCTCACAGTCTTCCATCGTCTAACAGTCTGGCATGTGTAAAGTATCTGTCATTAAGCCTTGGGTCTGAATACTACCACAGTAGCTCATCCACAGACCTCAACATGGCCTGCACATGCAAAGAAAGGTGTACAAAAACTGACATGTGGACCAATCCCATCTGAAATGCAAAAATCACAGAAGCTCAAAGAGAATGGGACTTTGTTGGCAAACATGATTGGCATGTATATTCTGCTTGCTGTTTGGTTTCTGTTTTAGTCCCAAGACAAATGCCATGGCATGAAATTCACTCTTGAAACACGTCAAACATGTTTGACGTGGGCCCTGAGTGTTGTGATATCCATAAATGCTTTGAAAAACTGACACCTTCTCTGCCATTATCTATGCTTCCTCCCACTTCAAATCTACCACAGCTCAAGCAACAGACACACTAAAAGAGCTACAGAGTATATTTACATCTGCACATCTTAGGGTTTGCTTGTTATGGATATACCACAGTCTCAACTCTTATCGTAAAAAAAATAACATCATTTTTTTGAGACCAATTGCATGTTTTATGGCCGAGGTTGTATAAAAATGCAACAAGGTCAGGCTGAACAAACATGTTGAGCTCTCAGTGTGTTTTTGCAGCAGACATATGTCATTTATAGTGGAGCTATCAAAACAATTTCGGGCTATGCTGTATGCCAGGTTGCGCACTGCAGATGTAGTTTCCATCAGTCCAACATTTCAGGTAACAAAAGCCTGTGACAAAGAGCAGACAATGCCTGAAACCTGTCAAACAAGAGCCTCTTCAGGGTGGCTCTCTCCACGCTGACATAACTGTGGCTGTGAAGTGCTGTGATTATCACTTGAGGCAACGCTGTGCAGAGATGATGGCTTCTAACAGCAGAGTGGCAGTCAAGGAATGAGTAGTGTTTGCTGAACATGTTCAACTGAGCGTAAGGGTAATATTTGCACAAAGAAGCTCAAGAATGGCCATGGTTTTCCATGCTTTTATTGATTGAGAAACATAGGTTAGTTGTGCTGTGCTTGGGGTTAGTAAAGAGAATTAAGGTTGGGTCAGTTATTGACAGGATGAATGCTTTGAAGCAGCATAAACAGGCGGTGCCTTGACAGGTGTGACATTGACATATTTAACCCACCGCAAAAGATCTAGCTCTGCCATAGCAGTGTATTGGATCAGAAATGTCGGCCATGCTTGGGATTCTTTACAGGTAGATGCTGAGTTTAGACTCAAGCTAACTTTTGTTTTTTCCAAATAAGTTTTTATTTTGCTTCACTTTTATTCTTTCTGGTGACCTAAGACACAACACTGTGATATTCTGCCAATCTTCAGCTCTAAACCATCACAAATAAGTACTATTGGAGCAAATACAACCATACTCCTGTTATAGTTCAAAAGGAATCATAAATTAAATAATATTGTTGTGCTTTTATTGAGCAACATTTAAAAGTCTTGCTGAAACCTAATTATGAGCATCTGAATAGTGAAAGCATGGTGTCAGGCTGAAGGGCACAGCCGGAGGGACCCTGCTATACATGATGTTACAGCTTTAAAGAAAATCTTGACTTAGAGATGCCTGTTCACAATCATTTTGATTAATTAGACTATGAACCGATGTAAATGATAATAGAGAACTGAGAATAATAACTTTAGTTTCAATGGCCGTTAAATAAGCAAACAAACAAACCACATGTGGAAAATGACCAACCAAATCTGATGAAAACAGCAGATTACACTCCCACTACACATATGAAATGTTTCAGTGGTGTTTGACTATTTTTATGGCTCTTTTCTGAGGTCTGTGGCTAACGTGGTCGTTACTAACTGGTATTCCTGTAAATGAGATCCATCTTTTCCATACATGTTCAAAGCAATGTCTCAATTCATCCCTCTGCACCCTGCCAAACTGCTGTGAACCTGTGATGATAAGTGTATCAAAGCACTGCCATCGCTGCTGTTGCAGAATTCTCCCACAGACTTCTCTTCTGGATAATCAGGTCTCTCCTTTTTGCTTCTTGTTCAGACAGCCGAGTTAATCCAGTATAAACCATTGGAAAAACTGCTCACGTCACTCTCACTGGTAATTCTTTGAGTCAAAGATAACAAAAATTGTCTGGCTCAGACAATGTGTCCCACTCGGTGAAAAGACCTGCAGACACGTCCGCAAACTGAACGGCTACAAAATTCCTAACAGTTGGGAATAATTCTCCACAGCTGCGCGCTTTTTTTTCATCTTAAGCAGTAAAAACTGAGTGTGTTAGGTCATCTGAAAAGGAGTAGGACATCCATCAGCAGCCATCAACCACAGACTAGTCTCTATTTATCGAAGGCTAAAGTTTTGTGTTGCTTTCTCATCTGATCTGCTAAATTCCAGATGGAGAAAAGTCATTGTACCTTCTAAAAGTCCTTACATTTGTAGCCTCTCAATTTATGCACTGATTTGAAAATCCTAGAACTTGTATTAAAAGCACTTTAAGGTTTCACACCAGCTTATTTTCTCACATGTGTCTAATGGATCATCTGGTCTCAGGTTTTCTGGCTGTGGGTGCTTTTGTTGTTCCAAAGCACAAGACAAAAGATTTTAGTGTGGAAGTTTTTAGTTTTCTACTGTCAGATGAGCCTACCTAAGTATTTAGAGGCTGATGAAAACGATTTTTCTTTTTAAAGGAACAACTGATGTAACTATTCATTCATGTTATCATTATTGTAGCCTATCTGTCAGTAACCTTTCAAGCTCTTTTAGTTGTACTAACTTGTGCAAAAGGTGCTGAGTAAAATACACTGATATGACCTTTTATAGAAGTGATGTGCATAATATTTTTTTAAAAATACCGTTTTCGTTTTTATTTAGCCTCACTTGGTAATCAACAGTGACAAACTCATACATCAGACAAGAGATTAATTTAGACAAGGTTATCACCAGGACCAGAAACTAAGGAATTCTGTGGGAATAATGTGGAAAATACGTGGGTGAAAGGACACGATGAAATGATGATAGATGTTTATACACAATGCTATAAATGATTACTTTCTCCTTTTTGCTTCAGCTAAATCATCCATTTCATTGTCACTCTGTTTTCTCCATATTTTATTACTAGATTACAGAGTGCAGCATGCTTTCACACACTGTTATCATGTTATATTTGTAGCCAAATACAATCTGATTTGGTTGTATCTTTTTACTGAAAAAGAAAAAAAAACAGTTGCCAAGAGAACTGAAAAGTGAAATGGGGAAGAGTTTGTACACAGTCTTCGTAAGAGGTTTAATCAGCCAGCCGATGTAGAGGTTTTGGAATTGTTTTTTTCTTGATTAAAATGGCATCGAGTGTGGATTTATTATATGCTGCAGCTTTCCAAGCAGACTTATAAAAGAAACCCATTTTGAAAAATAAATTGTGGACACTAATTGAGCCGAAGCTCGGAAAGTGACAAATATAGCCTCAAAGTCCCACCTCACTTCAAGGCTTGCTGTGTTCTTCTCACATCTATTCCACCATGCATTTTTGCATAATGGGTTTACTGCACCCAATTTTCCCACTGAGCTGCTTTGCAAATTATTGACTTCCAACCAACCCTTGAGTGGATAATATCTTCCTGTTTGGCACATTTATTATTTATTGTGTCTGTGTTTGTGTGAGGGTTAAACCGTATGGTATGTGTCTGCATCTGTGCTTCAGTTACTAAAAATAGAAACAGTCCCAGGACTCCTGCTTGAGTGACAGGATTCATTTCCCTAGCCTGTCTCCTTTTATTCCCCAAAATGTCACCCACAATATGTTTAGGTGGGTATTTCAACAAGTGTATTTGTAAATTTTTAAAGCCAAACAACCTAGTTCAGGGCAAATTTTAAAAATGTATTTCTTTTTTTAAAGTGAATTCTCGGTAGCATAACGGTGTGAAGAAAGCTTAACTCGGCTCAAATCTGCTACTGTTCAATGGCACCATCAGACTTTTTTTCTTTTTTAGCCTTTTTTTTCCCTCTGACTTTTCACACTGGAACAATGAGCATCTGTTTCCATTTTTCTGTGTTTCGACTGTGGAAAAGCTCAGACTCACAACAGCAACAACACTTGAAACTACACACAGGAGAAAAACCCTGGGCATCTGAAACCAGATTAAAACAAATGTTCCCAAGTGCCTTAAAATGCGCAGCTACAGATTGCGATGCCTTTTTCAGATAAGCTTGTTTTGGGGCTGAGACGCAGTGATGTTTTTGGAGCAAATCACACAGTTGGAAAGCAGCAACTCTGGTACATTATATTTATTTGTACTGTGCTTTTCCCCATATAAGAGCATTTTTACAAGCGTTCAAGGACAGACGAAGGGGAATTTTCTTAAAGCCAGAAAAGATCTAGAGAGAAGACAAGTCTAGATTCATGTTGCCTGTCAGATTTTATCCATTGTAGAGAACTGAACGCTCTTTCTGTGTGTTATCTAACTTCTGTCAGTGGAGTCTGCTGTTCACACAAATCTCCAGAGACCATATAACCTAGATTTAAGAGGATATACTGTGCTTCCATGAAGAATATAATAAGATTCTGAAAATCAAAGTGTCCTCCAAAATAAAAAAAAATATATTAATAAATCTATATGAACTGATAATTGGATGTGCTGTTCATGCTCTGACTCGGTGAATGCTCCTCTCGGTTTTGCTTGTTTTCACTTTCATCTGTCTTTTCCTAAATCTGTCTCAGCACCATTGCATTAAAAATGATTTATTATATGGAAATGTATTCACAGGTTCATTATACTGGCAAAAATTGTGGCTCATTTAATTGTTGTTAAAATATAATGAACCAAACAGCCAAGACAAAAGAGTATTTTTTAAAACATATTTTATATTACTTAAGTTAGTGCTTTGTTATTGTTTGATGGAAAACCTCCCCTGGCTGTCATTCTAACATGCAAATGCCGGTTTGGATATGGTTAGAGTAATAATGCACTTCAGCTGTAAGAATTCTCTTTTGCATTTCGCTGTCTCTTGAGATTCATGGTTAATGGTTGGTACAGGGGATAAGGTTAAATAGAACCGTAAGTGACCACTTTTCATTTCCTCTTGACCAAAAAGCACCCTGAAAGGAACTAGTTTTGTGGTTCTTCACTGCTGTTGCAGAAGATACAGCACACTGTTTTATCAGACCAGGCTGAATTGCCAGCTGATAACAGAAGGAAGTCTGCAAATGGGTCCCAAAATCATTACTTTTGCACCAACACAAATAATAGATTCACTTTTTTTAAAAAACAGTGTCTGCAAATACTGTGAAATTTGACTTATTTTTAACACCCAACCCACTAACTGCCTTGATAATTAGCTGGCTAAAACTGTCACAACGTTTGCAGCATTAGCGGACCAAAGCACAGACCGACATGAACAGTGGAGGTTAAAGAATAAATACATTTTTGTGGTGCAGTCAGTGGGAATATGGACAAAAACTCCAAATGCAAAAGCCAGTGAGTAGAGTACACAAGCAATCAATGGAGAACCAGGTGTGTTTGAAGGGAACAGAACATAGGTGAAGAGAAATTCACAAAAGTCAAAACATATGTGGAGAAATCAAACACAGGAAACAAAGATAATATAAATGCCCAAGGGAAGAACTGCTTTCAAAATATGACAGGAACTTAAGATAATCAAAACACGGAAAACCAAAATCCCCCCTCCCAGCCCCCCAAAAAACAAAAGACAAGTTCAAACAAATGCCAGTTGCACAAACCACGACATCTAATACTGAAAGAGCGAAATGCTGTGTAAAAGGTCACCAAATATAAGATGACATTTATGAGGTTAATTTTCATTAAAATATTACAACAGTATGCTGATATTAACATATAGCTGCTAATTTTCATTCGCTCAAAAGCAACACAATAGTTTCTTGGAAGCATGTCGGACAGATAATTTCACACACAAAGTTTGGAAAATGTCAGATCCATCTAACTTATCCCCAATCGATGTGTTTCGTGAACATTTCAGCATAATTTCTGCTGGGCTTTCACATGTAAGTGGATGTCAGAAGACTCGACTAAAGAGTGGAAACAATGTACAGGAAAGCAGAAAAGAGAACAAAGTTGCAGGACTCATTAGCATGCATGTTGAATCTCTGAGAAATCTCTGAACGGCTCACTGCTTTGTGCACACAGCCTCTGTCAGACATTACCCAGACTTTGTACAACATACATGTAGGTAGCTGCTTGGGTGAGGTCATTGTCTTGTTTAAAAGAAATTGATTTTTTTTTCATTCAGATGTTGGGCTACTGAAATTATATTTCTTTTTTGATACATGACAGTTGTAAAAGTGATATTTAGGTTTGTAGATTATGCATAAATCTTAATGTATTTCTTGTTCTGTAAAACCTTGTTTGGATGTTGTGTTTTTTTTTTCTTTGTTTTCTACAGACATCGGCTTAAAATGCATTAACCCAATTATGTAATAATCTCTTTAATTTTAATGGAGGAAGTCGATTTAGAAGTGAAACTAGCCAGTAGAATAAAACTTTAGAGCGGCTGAATGCACAATTTAAGAGAAGATGAGAAGGGACACAAACCCTCATTTTGGTCCAGAGTTAAAGCATTGTCTTATTTTTTCTTAAGCATTAAATTAGCCTGATCTGAAGGACCACGAAGACTACAATTACAAGAGGATCATGATTAATCACTACAACCCCCAATTGCCTCAGCTTTTTTTTTTTTAACCAATACCCAATCCCGCTGCTTTGTGAATATAAAAATACAGAAAGTAGCCCAGTAAAATTGATGCCCAAAGAATTTGCCTCCTCTCAGTCCTAAAGGAACAGAGTGTCTTTCCGCACTGAACAAGAGCATTTAACAAATCCCACGGAAAATCCTCAAAAACTCAAATCCTTTGATTTTACTTTTTTTTTTTCAATAAATAGCTTTTCCCTCCAAGGTTTGAGATTTCCTTTGAATCTGTGGCTTTTGATCTTAATGAGTAAAACCACCTAATAGTGACTCAAGACACAGTTGCCACAGCATTTCAAGCTACCCTCTTTTTTTTAACCGCACGGATGTTTGTTGAAACGCCCCACATTATTATGAGGTTTTCCCCCTTTTGTGTGAGTGGCACATTTGGAGTGAGAACACACACAATGTGTCAGAGGATTAGAAGAAAGACAGAATGCAGAGGTGAAAGAACTTGAATTATGTGATTGTGCATCTCTGTGGAGTCGCTGTGTTGCAGCAAAGCAAGAAAAACGCCACCACAAAGACAGTTTTGATCATAACTCCCATGATTTGATGTGGAATCTGAAAGTTGCATTCACAGGGAGAGGATTTGTGTTTTAATGCATATGTCATTGTTTTCTTCAGTTCGTGAAACCTGATTAGAATAAGAATAAAGCAAAAAAAAAAAAAAAAAAACAAGCATACATTTAAATAAATAGATGAGTCACTGCAGAAGTTACAATTTCAGTTTTAAGTTTGTATTTTATCTATTTCCTTCATTTTACCTGGTAAATCTCAAGACACTTGGCATATACAATAAGAATTACCTCTAAGGCAAATTTTATTTTGCTTCTCAAGAAAAAGATTTTAAAAAATCCCAAAAAAAGAAAAAAAAACAACTCTCGAGTACCTTTTCTTTGATTGACCTGACTATACCTATTAAAATTCCATTTTTAAATATGTAATAAAATAATACTAGTAATTATTTAACACAAGAAATTTCTGTGGTGCTTCATGAAAAACACCCACATTTTCCTCGCCATAGTCTTTATGATGCTCAAAAATTCATCAATAAAAGGCTTACTAATTGAATTTCTTTCTGCTGATTATTTTATGTCCAAACAGCAGAGTAGGGAATGTTGTTTTCCCTAACATATGTATAGTCTGAGTTAAACTGAGAAACAACCACTTGGCAGAGCTGATGGCCACTAGACCTCAGGCGGAGAAGGAAACAGAGGTGGACGTTTACCCAGTACGGCTTTACAGACCAAAAATATTCCAGTGCTTTGTCCGTGAGCAGTCTCTGATTCGTACCACACCACATCATGAAAAATGCAATAACAAGCAGGAAAGTGTGCCTTTGCAATAAGACGTAAGGATCCATGATTCAAGGAAACGAGCCTCAACAAAATAGAGGAGGCTGTGTGCACGTTTAAAGTACCACCTTAATTAGTCAAAGCCACAAAAGTTGTTTTCTTACTTTTTTTCTTAACAAGACAGCATTTCTCTCTAAATAAAGATTTTCTTTTTCAAAAGCCAATCTTCACTTGAACCATTTCAACTATATTATCAATATGGATGTAAAATGAGAGTGCGCTTTAACAGCAAATATGAACTAAAAATGACATGTTCATACAATATAAGCAAAATGTATGAGCAAGTTTTAAATGTGTCGCTGATTGAAGCAAGTCAGTAGGGTGCCTGTTTCAGCCTTACATTAAGCTGTATTGGAGCAAACCCCAGTATCCTAGCAACCACAAGCAATCATAAGTGATATAATGTGTATGTATAGATGGGAGTTATTCACCCTGTTCCTAATTAAAACTTATTTAGCAGACATGTGGAAGTTAAGCTATGGCAGCGAGTGAGAGGAGTATAAAGAAAATAAAAGTGTGCTCTTTCGCCGCAGCTATAATTTCAGCTTGACTCAAAACAGTGTTCCTAACGCCTACTATTTACAGAATTGTGGAGTGTGTTAGTTATCTGCTCTTGAGTCAGCAGCAAAACTGAGGATTACTTTTAGCCCTATTGTAATATTACTCTGACTTTTGATTTCAAGCTGCATGCAGACAAGAATGACAAGCGGCAGTGAAAAAATGCAAAGCCAAGCATTTTCTGACCACTTTATCCCAAAAAAAATGGTAAAAATAATAATAAGAAAAAACAGAGATAAAGCCCAGCTGTGCGTATTAATATATACAGTGCGTTGACCACAGTGAATAAAACACAAGTGAAGCTCTCCTGGGTCAGTTCAAATGAAATAGAGAGTTTACACTTTCAGTAGTAGGCTGTGCATAAACATTGTTTCTCTAAATAAGGATGTGAGCCAGTGGATCAGCAACATGACATCTGTTTTCTTTTACTCGGCTATTCTTTATTAAGTAAAAGTACGCCTCAGAAAACATGCGAGCGCTGCACTAAGCCTCTCACTTTCCACCTGGTGAATTTGACCCAAATTCACATTTCCCTGCGACCAGAGGACTGCTTTTTTTTCTTTTTTCATTCTTTATTTTTATTGAATCCATATGTAAGAGAGACCGACCTGGCTATGTACTTTGGAACTTGAGTAGAAGAGAATGGATATTTAGAATATTAATACTTGATCAAATGTTTGTTCTCAGACTTTTCTCAAACAAATACGTCCCTCGCTTGAATTTGCACCACTGAGGTAGCTCTTTTATTACAATGCTGCAAAACAGGTATCTAAAAATAGGGGTAGTGTTAGGGGAGAGTGGAAGCTCCTACTAACTGTATAATATCGCATTCAAAGGAAAGCTGCATGGGGCTGAACTTTAGAAGCCGGAGGAAAATGTTACCCTAAACCTGCCACCAGCTGTGGGGATCTTTTTCCTTCCAGTACATTGATTATTGTGAAATGAGAACACAAACTTCACATGATACTTAGAGGGAAAATGACAGAGCTTAGACAGCCTATCAAAAATGGCATGTGTTCAAAGAGAAAAAGTTGCTGTGCAGAGACACCTCAGCTTGCATTAAGGACACAGCTGGTAGTACAACTCAGGTAGATTCTGCACATCTCGTAAAGCTGCCTGTGCTGCTTCAGCTTATCAGTGGTGTAATGGTTTTTAATAATACCCTGAGTAGTTGCTGAATAAATCAAAGCATTATGAAATACATTTAAGTCTTCTTTTTTTTTTTTGCTCTTGTTTTGCAACACAAAGCAGTACGCAGTACGCAGCCCGCGGCTGCCACATCCAGCACGGTCAACAAATCATGACTGAATAATTGGAGATCTGCTGCGCAAAAGAATGCTGCTGTCCAGTTTGTCATTAAGATTGTATCATATGTCTGCAAATGGCAATTTAATGCTAATGTTTTGCAGCTTACAGTAAAATCCTAATGGACTTTCAGCTTTGAAGTGTAGTTTCATCGAAAAAGCCAAATCATTTTCACTAAGCTCGGTTATAGTTTCATGATTTGGGGGTGCCAAGTTACTTACACTTCTGGTCTCTATTCATGACCATAAAATTGGGATTCGAGTTTCCCCTGCTGCTTTGTAAGCAACAGAGGAGACATGGTGTGTTTTAAAGATGAAGCAAGGATCAATGAACCAGAACATTCCTGCATAAAGGAGAGTTCTGACTCAGTGCCAAGGGTCTGTGGTTCCATAGCCACACATTACACATGACATATGCATCTTCTTTTCAAGGAAAATGTAGACTCCCTCTGAAAACTCCATCTTTCCAAATTATTCCAATGAGGACTTGTTTTAAATTATACTTCCACAATAAGATGGTCATTAAATATCACCACATTGACACTCAATTCTGTTTTTATCTCATGATTCAAAAATATGTTCATAGCATTCAGCTGCATATTATGAATTTGCACCACACTGATATTAGCCTCAATTTTAAAATGAAAAATCAACCACTCAGCATCATCCAGTTCCAATTCCACAGACTGTTTCAGAACATATTAATTAGAGAAGCCCATCTCACAGCAATTTGTGTTTCTGTCCCTGAATAAAATCTATTCATTTGTGTTCTTAGGAATGATCATTTTTTATTAATATTATTATTCACATGGAGTCAAGAGGAGTTACAAGCAGGTTGGAGATCAATTTTGGGAACCTGAAACCAGTATCTGGCTTTTAGCAGATCCCATTTTTGTTTCCCATCTGTACCAGAACATCTTTTTGTGCTTTCCATTCCATTCATTTCACTTACTTCAGTTTTACTTGCTAATGTTTTGCTTTAAGCGCTATTATAATATGTCTAAGCATTACAAACTTACCCACTTGGTGAGCGTTAAGAGAGTGTTACAGGAGAGCCGTAAAATAAACCATTTCCTTTAAAAGCCTGGAGTGGGTGAAAAAAAATGATAATAATTTGACTTATTTAGGGATGAAACAGAAAACATCAGTTTTCTTCGACATTTTTTGTGCATATGTTGATATTTGCGTTTCACAACACTAATTATGCACAATCCTGATTTTCATCTTAAGGTAAAAGGCATAGATTCAGAATTTCTGCATGATTTATCATGTCGAGATATGTGAGGTATGCTTTTTATCAAAGATAAATAAGCATGAGACCTGTACTTTAGCAAGCTGAATGAGGTCATTCAGATCTTCTAAGAGGCCACTGGTTTTAATTGAAACGCTTACAAGAACATTCCTGGGCCTCTTTTGTATGGAGTTTGCATGTTCTCCCTGTGTCTGTGTGGGTTTTTCGGTTACTCTGGCTTCCTACCACATTCAAAAAACATGCAAGTTAGGTTGTTTGGTGATTCTAAATTGACCGTAGGAGTGAGTGAGAGGCTGTTTGTCTCTTGCCTGATGACAGCTGGGATAGACTCCAGGCCCCCATAACCCCCGTAGGATGAAGTGGGTATAGAAAACGCACGGACAGATGGATAAAAACCAGTTGAAAAGCCCACGAAAGTGGGCTCCTTTGCCACTTTTTATTGGATATCATCTGCATGAGCCTCTAGTGCTGCAGAGGAGCCAGAAAATCTGGACCAATGTTTACCAAACCAATTTTCTATGCTGTTTTTAATTCACATTAAAAAAAGAAAAAAGAAAAAAAATCCCTGACTCTTCTCTTTCTTGGTATCCACTGTGCCACCTACTGCCAAAAACTCTCTTGACTTTTATAATCTAAAAAAGTTGAACGTATATGTTATTTTTATTTATTTCCTTTCTTTCTCCTCTCTGATGCATCTAACTCCAGGAGGCGTTGTTAGCTGATTTTCATTCTGTACGGGGATGAAGAAAAAAAGAAAAATCAATGGCTTTCTGGACATGGGCCCTCACATTTCCACATTAGAAATAAGAATAAATAATTAACAGAGAACCTAAGACTTGCAACATCTGCAGAAAAATGAGCTGACATTGTAAAACATTGCTAAGAGACTGTAAGTGACAGAACACCACAATGAAGGTGTAATTAGTTGTTTTTACAGAATTATATTCGTAAACCTGCAGTTTCAGTGAAACAGCATAACATTTAAACGTCTAAATCCTGTTTCAGATGCTCTTTGGCGCCGAAAAGGATAAATGAGACGCCGAACATTCGAACATCTTTGCTGGAACATATGGGTGGATACTAAATGTTTGCACAACATCTGTTCTGAAGTTCTGATCGAACATCACTGTCAGTGTGTACTGGTAGCGCTGGTGCGTGTTTGAGTTTTGACTGCTGGATTTATGTCTGCAGACATAAGGGTTAAGTGAAACTTTTCACAAGAGAGCGCTCTGCAGCTGAGGGCATCTTGATATTATTTTGCAGTACATATACCCATTTGCTGGACCTACCTTGCACACGTGTTTCTGGACTAACTCCACACAGGTTTTGTGGTAGACACCAGAGTTAGATAATTAATTTGTTCTGCATGTGTTGTTGTCTGGTTTACTTTGTTGCCCTCATAAAATCCCAGCCACAAGAAGAGCACAAAGCAAGGATTTGCCTTTCCTGGAAGCCTCAGTTGTTTCTGACAAAAGGTGAGTTTCTTATCACCTTGTGGCATTTTGTATTCAGTGCTACATTCAAAAACTCTTTGGCCTCAGCCAATTAGGCTGAACCCTGCTTCAGTCTCATTATTTTTGTGCTGATATGTGTCTTTTTTTATTATTATTATTGTTATTAACACTAATCGTTCAGGTGAAACCCGCTGCCCACACCCCTGGAATTTTAATGGGGTTAAAATTAGTGTGTTATTTACAGGAACTGCTTTGAGTGAGATGGAGTTTTTGGTAATTAACTGCCTTGCACTTTCTTCTCCCGCCCTGATTAAACCAGGGGATGCTGATGAATATACTCCGCGGCGTGGACGGCGAACATCAACCTGGAGAAAACCGGGGACAACTTGTTTGCGCTTTTAACACGGGCGTGAAATCTGAACACACGTCGGATGAAGAGGCGACACAATAGCCCTAATTAGCGTCGGGATCCAGTCCGTTCCGTTCCGCGCCCCCGATCCGCCCCGGGTTTTGCGCGCTGCCGCACACAGCCAGCTGCTGCAGAGCAGGGGACCGGTGCGCCGTTTCTCCTCGCCTTGTTTGCCTCCAGTCCGACTGTAGCTCCGGCTGTCTGCGCCGCGTGCGGGTGAGACGCAGAGGGGGAAGAACCGGGAGCGCACCCCGCGCACACGCGCTGCAGACCAAGTCCCACTGTCGTTCTTACGCTAGACTCCGCGTGTCAAGCAGACCTGGCGTGCTCGGAGTTTCATTGCGCGGCCGGATCGGGGGCGCATCTCGTCTCCTTGAAGTGATCCCATTTTATCCGTAGAGGCGCTCCCGTCGGAAGGAGTCTGGGTGCACGCACACGAGGAGGAGGGGGAGGAGGAGAAAGGGGGGAGCAGCGATCATTACTTTTGAACAGACCCTTCAGTATGGAGCTGTTCGTCCGGTCCCGGACGCATACGCTCAAAGAGGACCACTTACCTGCGTCTGGAAACCTCCTCTTTTGTCCACTGTAAAGAAGGGCGAGAGTCCAGCAGAGCTCCAGTCGTTTCTGTGTAGTTTTTGGGCGCTTCTTTTAAGAAAAAAAAAAAAAAAAAAGCTGTGACGGGGGGCTCCCGGCGTTCATCTGAATCGGATCACACTCCACACCGGGATCCGGATTTTGGCACAGCACAGTAAGTAGCCTTTTAAAAGCGCATGTTTGAGTCTTTCATGGGAGATGCTGGATTATGGTCAGCCGAATCAATAGCATTTATTTACACTCCCAGGATAGGATAAGGCAAATGTCAGAAAACAAGCCCACGGGCTCCTCCAGCAGTTTCAAGCTGTTGGGATGAGATCAATATAGCTCGTGGTGTAGGATGTTATTTTGTGGGGGCTGAAGCGTCCAGACATCAAGTTAATATGAAGTTGCTCGCCTTCTGGGATCACAAGTGTTTATATGAGTCCATAGATTTCAATATCATTCAAATAAAAAGTCCACCAATAATTGCATTTTTAAATCCACAGTAATTTAACTGAAGCTGTTGGGATTTTATGTTTTGCACATTGGAATATTATTTAATATGTAGCATGGCAAGAGTAATATGACCTTTATTATCACCCAAAATCTTTTAAAAAATAAGTACTCATTAAAAATAATTGATTAAAAAAATGACTGAAAGATTAAAAAAAAGAAGGAAAAAAAAACATCCAGTCCAGAACATCAAGGAGCTTAGGATGTCTGTTGCTGTCTCCATGTACTTCTCCATTTTGCGGCTGTAGAATAAGATCATTTCACAGGACATGTATAATTCACAGACCTGAGCCAGCCATGTGTGATGATGGGACACACAAATACACTTACACACACACACACACACACACACACACACACACACACACACA
>JAOWBL010000009.1:12524178-12534421 GCA_028564865.1 Zenarchopterus dispar | reverse complement strand
ACACACACACACACACACACACACACACACACACACACACACAGTTTTTACAGGCTGAAGGAACCATATTTCATTCTTACGTGAGGCTTTTAGAGATAGGGCTGCATAGACCTCAGCAAGAAATCACAAGGGACCACGACTGTGCCGGACCGTACTATCCAGCTTTAATAACATTTGCCTATCCTACATACTGTCTATCTCAAATCAGTGGTGCAACATTATATAAGCTGTACAGACAAGTTAGGAAACTGAAAGCTTCCTTGGCATATGCTTATATAACAACCTAATGCTGGAAATTATGGATGACTTTATAGTCCTGGCTGTTTTGTTTTTTTTTCTCAGCATCTCTCTGACAGGTTTGTAGAAAAAAAAAGAAAAAAGACCCCAGAAATATTATCCTATTGGAAACCAGAGTGTGAGAAGCCATCTCACCACCTAACAAACCCAATCATACTTTGACCATGGTGAAGTTTTTTCTTTTTTTTTTTTTCTTGTGCCAGCCATTTTAGAAGACAAAAGTCTCCTTCGCTGGAATTATGTTCTTCATGTTTGCTTGAAGCTGATATTTCCATCTCTCATTCCCAATACTGAAAAGTTCTCCTCCACCCCTGCCACAAAAATGTTTTTTTTTATTATTAAGCACAGATTCTATATTTGTAAGGGGAAAAAACAGACTTCAGACATTTTTCAGAGACAAATGCTTCCGAAAGAATTCAAATTGTTGAGGGAGTGGTGGTGGCACTGGTGGGGGACAAATGGTCTGTTGCCTCTTCCTCTCACCCCCTGCCCCACCCTTCCCCAATACTCCTTTTTTTTTCCTTTTTTTTTTACCTCAAGTCCATCTCTCACCCACCAAAGACATGCTAGTTTGGTCCATTTGTCTGGTTTGCTGTCTTGGGAGGAAGTGCCACCCCATCTCACATTGCGCAAATGGTTTCAGTGCTTGCTAGTGTGAATTCTAGCAGGTTTTTGTAACTGCCAATTTCCATATCAAAGTGTCTGCATTTCAATAGGGAGAAGTTGAGCTACCAGCCCCTCCACCCCCAATTCCTCCAAGCAGTTTTGTTCTGATGGAGAATTGTGGCTGCGGCGGCGGCTGCTGCTGGCGGTGGTGGTGGTGGAGGAGGCTACTGACAGGATTTCTGGACACGGCAGTTGGTTGTGTGTGTGTGTGTGTGTGAGGAGCAAGTTTTTGTGTTGGGAGCAGATTGTGTGCGGATTGGGGAGAATTTGTTGGCCGTAGTCAAACACCAAAAGCTACCTATTTAGTGGAAATTGCGAATGCAGCTCAAGTCATGTTAAAAGAGATTTTCTCTGTTAAAACATTTACTGAAGTATTCCTCGGGACGAGTAGAAAACTTCAACAAATATTGTATCACCTAGAAGAAAAGGGAGCCCACGTTGTTAAAGAAAATAATAAATAAGTTAAAGAAAAACTGTGCATTTTAGTGATTTTTGACTGCAGCAGTCTGCATGTGAATTGTTCCGAAATGAATTCGTTTTCAAGTGCTTTCTTTCAAACTGAATGGTTTAATTTGACATTGATTGAGTGAACGTGTAAAGACAAAGCTTTCATGCTTTGTGTGAGACTCCGAGTGGCTCGTGGTGTCTGATTGTTTTTCTGTCGCAGAGATAATATTTATTCCCAATTCTGTGCAGCTGTTGTTTGTCAGAGAAAGAATGCAGCAAGACACTGTTTATTTTGATGGATTCTTATTTTCTGTCCCTCTTTGTCTGGTGATACGCAGCCTAATGTTCTTTTCAGTTTTTGGCAGGTTAAACAGATGAAAATAAACCGTCCGGCACATTTGCACAATGCACAAAGAGAGACGCAAAAACAATTTCTTGCCTTTGTGCATGCCCTCACTTTGAAAATTAGGATCAGGATAGGTTAATAGTGAAGGAGAGTGCAGTGAGTGAAATGCTATTACACAGACAGCGAGTGTAAATGCCACTGGAGGGGCTATAAGGGTCGGTGGTCCCTTCATGGTCGTCCTGCTCCCGGGTAATAACACGAGCCAACTGCCCCAGCCGGGTGGAGAGGGGAGCTCTCTCTTTCCTCTCCTTCCCCTCTTTCCTTTGTTCGACAGAATAACATCACAAAACCACAGCGCGGCAGGTCGGTTTCCAGTTTGAAGTCCAAAGAACAGGATGCAGGGAAAAAAAACCAGGACTTCACTTGCCATCTTCAGTCAAGAGAGGCGGGTTGACAGCTGTCTTGTTCAATTCCACCAATTCATTTGCTGTGAAAAGTTGGACAAACAAATGCATAGTAAGAGACAGGGAGGACTGAGTAACTGAGTAATGGTGGATGAGTTTAGATAAGACTGATCTCAGAAGGAAAATACTGTAAAGATGTAATGCACAGTGGGTTTTCTCATGAATGGTGCAGTTCCCTCCTGTTAGTGATTTCTTATGTTTCTCAGTTCGAACAAAGGCCCGACACAGGCTGCCTGCATTCTTTATGTGTAGGAGGATAAGGCAGGAGCAACTGTGGTAAGTTTGTCGAGTCGAGAAAAAAGTGAAGGTGGAGTGGAAACCATGCTGTGGTGCTGAGCTGAGCCCGGCCGTTCAAATTATTAAAAAGCTGCTGAGGAGGAGAGGTACATGCATTCTGCTCTGGAGGCTGCTGTCAGTGAAGTAACTGGCATCAGTGCTCCCTCTAAGGTGCATTTCCTACTTCTCTCTTTAAAACGGAGTCGGGTTGAGAAAGTAGTGGCTACATCTGAGAGAATGATACACAACCTGACGTTTAAAGGTGATGCTGTGATGAGACCCCCCACTTTTTAAAAAAAATTTATTCATTTTATTAAAGGTGCCTTCCCGTTGTGCACATTGCGAGAAGAAAGAAGATAAATGCAGACCAGGATTATGCTGGGGAAGAAAGTGAAGGGCATTTTGAGTATGAAAATTGCTTGAGAGGGAGTTTCTTGTTCACTGCAAATCTCATTGTAGTCATTCTGTGGCTTGCCTCAAAAATAAAGAGACAAATGAGGGGAACAAATGCTTGTGTACCGGGGTAGTTAACCCCAATAGATGGATATATTGCCCCCTTTTTTTCCAAACAAGTACTTCTGAGGGGAAAAAAAAATCTCCTCCACATCACCACCTCCTGTGTTTAAAATGACGGTTAACTTTCCCCCACTGCTTCAAAATGGATGTTTAATGATCAACAGAGGCTCTGAACTGAGGATCTCGCAGTCACACTGGCTCTGTGTGTTCACTCGGCTAAGAAAGCTCCCCCCTCGGTGTCGTTGTGGGACGCTCCGCTCAAAAGAGGCTAGTTCTTGAGTGATGGATCATCAGAGGTCTCTTTGGGATGTGTGTTAACCCTTTGGAGTGTGCAGATCTCTCTCAGTCGGGGAGCCGTCGGCCGCGGGTGATGGATGTGTCCCGGGTGTTTAGGCTCCATATATCAGAAGATTAGCACTGACCTGTGAGTTGTCTGGGCCGCCCTCGGCGGTTCTTGCCCAGTGTTGGCCGATATTAGCATGTGAGGACACTGCTCTGTCTCGGGGGGATACAAAGATAGTGTTCTTTATTCTGTTCTGTCATACTACAGGTCACAGGAAGCGTGTAGATTAAAGGCAGAAGGCTTTGTGCCGGTATTAGGTGTATCTGACAGGTCATCTGTCTTCAGAGTTCGTCTCTTCCTCAAAATACTAAATAGCACCGTGCAATTAATCTAGAAATTGAAGTTCAGGCCATGCTTCGCTGGAGCTCACTGTTTCATGGTATTCATGAATCGAATAAATATGTAAATTGTTCAGATGATGTGGTGTAATACTGTTATTTCTCATTGCATTGAAAGAAAAGAAAATGGAGGTGTCCATCCATGTTTTGTGCTCCAAATAAGTAATCTGCGGAGCCGCTACATGTGATGGACAGCTTGATTTCTTCTTTTAAGTGCTTTCATACAAACAGCACAACCACATTTGCCCCTTGTGAAACTAGTTATTCAGGGCCTTAAAAGGCTAAATTAAATACTACATTGGGGCTTTTTCACTCACCTCCGTTTTCTGCAGATCCTTTCAAGTGATCATAAAATCTTTCCGCGTTTAGTGCTCTCATGCAACACTTAAATGTCACCTCCCACGGTATTGCTGGCACTTGTTCTTGTTGTTTCTTTATGTATAGAAATTATACTTCAAATGCCACATTCAAAGAGCTGTTTTGTGCATCAGTGAGAAAACAGCACAAGATCACCTGTAATCTGCAGACTCTTCGTCTGCCATGTCGAATGGCTATTTGATGCCTTCTTGGTGTCACTCGGTGTCCTGTGATGAAGCCAATCTATTTTCAAGGTGAGGCGATATTGTCAAAGCCCTTGAACGGTGCCTAGGCTTTGATTGGCAGGCAGTGTCACAGAGGATAAGGAGTGAGAGGAGTCACAATACAAAAAGAATCTATTACCTTGAATAGCAAAGGCATGCTTTCACAATGTGTCAGCGAAGTCAGCCATCTTGTGCGCTCTTGGTGTCTGGAATAGTCTCTTGTCAGGGCAACAAGGGAGCAGCCTTCAAGTTTAATTTTTGTATTTGCCATAAGTAATATTACTGAGGTTTTATACCTTGGCTTTAATACAATGATGAATCATCCTGTAAAACCTAAAACATAGAAGCGTTCATCAGTGTCAGTGTGTAATCTGTTTTGTGATCACTGCCAACATTAAACAAAGCGGTGTTGCCACATAAATGGTACTCTGATGCAAAAAAAAAAAAGGACAATATAGGACTCCAAACTAAGCTGAGCCCTTTCTTGAGAAGTTGTGCTGATTTCCGTCACTTCAAAAGCCTCTTTAGTGTCGAGAGAAAGAGAACGCTGCCTCTGTGCGATTCAGAGAGAGAAGGAACCTTGTTGTTGATCAGCCAAGCAAATCAGATCTTGATATTTGAAGAGCGGAGTTGTGATTGCTAATCACTCCACTGCTGGGTTTTAATTAGGAGACTCATAAGCATTCCGCCATTTCTCAACAGATCATAGTCAAGCATCAAATGCACTTTAAAGAATGAATAATTAGATGTTTTAGTAGCAGGGGCCACAATTCTTTTTTTTTTTTTTTTTTTACTGCATAGATGAATTTTATTCTTCAAGGATTGAAAATTGCAGTTTAGCTGTTTTTCATGCAAGTCGTTGCTCTTTGCACATCCCCAAACATTGTACGACCTTATTACGGTATAAATTAAAGACTTGCCTTCATCTTTAGCTGCCCACATCTTTGCCCAGATTTTGCTATAGATTGGACTGAGCTTATTTTGAAGGGGTAGGTTTCTGTCCTGTGCTCCTAAGACCTTTGTTAGGACATTTTAATTACGGCAGAGCCGGGTGTAATTGATCTGGGCTTAGAGGGATTTCATTGTCAATGTGAATGAGCCTGGGCGTTAATACAGCCGAACAAACGCTTCCACCTCTGCGCCGCACTAACTTACACCCACGGTCAAGCAGAAAGCTGGTGGAGACCAGAGGAGGTGCGTCTTCTCATTGGCTGTCCTTTAATTGAACGAGGCATCTTTTCCTTTATGTATGATCAGCTACTACAGATGAGTCCCCCTCTGGCTCCCCTTTAACATATCTGTTGCCAACATTTTTGCTACCTGGAGCGTCCTCTTACGAAGCACTTTCTTTATGGTTCCATGTTGTCACCCACAATCTTAAAATTTTTATAAGGCTGTTAGATAATGCTTCCCGATGATGGTGAATTATTGATAGTCTTGTTCGTATGAGTGGGACAGGCTAGGCTTTTAACTCTCTGAGCTGTATGGTCTCTTATCCGGTAACTAAGGGACACCGCACAAACACCCAAAGGAATGATGTCCTGGAGGAAGGAAACAAACGGAGGCAGGGCGCTGAAAATAAAATAAAAGAAACAGGCAGCCTTTGCGTTGCTTTTGGGATACGCCAAAACACGAGGAAAACTTGGCAACAGAGAGAAGCTTTACATCAACACCAGCTTTTTCTGCATTTTTGATGCATTGAGAAGTTGCATGGTGGTAGTGCATGGGTTGCTTATATTTGTTAGTTTACCCACACAGCAGTGTGGCTCTGCTTTCTCTCATTGTGTAGAAACACGCGTTCAGATTTGCTGCATAATAACACAAGATTTTTGGAGAGTGAGTGGACACGTGAGCTCTGTGGGCTTTTTGTGGCCACCAACTCCCTGGAAGAGGTTGATAAGTTGATGAGATAATCAAATTGAAATGAATCTGCAACCCTTTTGCTTGCAAAACAATTTCATGTCCAGTCTCAACCTTGGTCTATTCAGTCTGGATGGATATTATGTTTTTTCTCTCTTTTAGATTATTGCGTGCATTTTTTTGAACTATTAGCATGACAAGTCAAACAACATGAAGATGTCCCATTGGGATGTGGGATTTAGAGGCAAGTACATATCACTAGTTTCTGACATTTTACAGAATAAATGAGCTGTAAATGAATCATATAAAGATGCATTGGTAAGGAAATTAATCATTACTCTTTCAAGCAGCAATTTATAGACCGGATGATGCAGAACATTCACAGTCCATTTGGTTTGAGTTGCCTGCTTCTTAAAGTAAAGCATATGTGTCCTTCTACAATCAGTAGATTAAAATGGTTATATAAACCTTTTCTATTGTAATCTAGTTAATCTAATGCTGCATAGAGTATTTATGGACATTTCTTGGAGGAAAAAAAACAAAACAAAAACGGACAACCTTGATTTGGGTCTGTTTCTATGGTGAAGTTGAAATCTGAGTTTCTCTTTTGACTATAAACTGTGTAACATCATGTAGAGACAGATCATTTGTCTATATCTGTGTTTGTTGCAGAAGGAGCTCAGTTCTCATGAAACTACTCCTTAACTGCTAATTCTGTGCTTGCACACCCTGACAGCTGTCCTGAGCCTTATTGCATATGCTCTCATCATTGTTCAGATTCACTCTTTCTGCACTTGTATAGCCCTTGTGTTTGCATTACAATGAAGCCAGCAGAGCAAACTCTTGGAAATACTTTTAAAGTGAATAATTTAGCATGCAGAAACTCAGCTGTGTGGTCCTTGAAGCTTTTCCTTGGGTTTTGACATACACCCAGGTGGTTTTAGACAAACATGTTTCACTTACTCCTGAAAACAACTTTATTTATTGAATCTTTTCTTTTCTTCTTCTTTTTTTTTGTCAAAAAATACTGCCATAGATTTGGAATCCATTGGAAACTGTGACTCAGAATTTGAGGAATGTATTCACGCATTCTTTTATTGTCCATTTACTTTGACATGTCAGAAGTTATGCTTTAAAGATTTTTCTTTAAATTCAGCAGGGATAATTCAGAATAAACATTACGAAGCCTCTCAATGCTTTTATCAGACATAGATACTAGACACCCTTAAATAATAAGTCAGATGGTGTCTCGTAAGGCAGGAAGAGCTTCACAAAGCAATTATGTAAAACAAAACAAGAAGATCAAGTCCAACCAGTCTCCGTTTCCCGGTGGAAATGTTGTAGACAAATGTTTCCTTTGGAAACCAGGACAAAAGCCAACAAAATAGGTTAACAAAATATAATAAACACATATTATGAAAAAATAAGATTGCAGAATTTAAAACAAGGAGACTTGTCCAGGCCTACAGTATATTAAATTCATGGCTCACTTCCAATTCCATTTAAACAAATAGTAGATCTGGGTAACATGACTAGAAGATATTAACTTGATAGTGTAAGTCTAACTGTTATATTGCATCTCTACAAAATAATTTTTCCCCTAATAACTATCATTATGTAGAACAATCAGCCTTTAATAATTTCTATAAAAACAGACGAGAGCTATTCATGATCGCCAAGAATGTTAAATGTTGTTTTAGACAAATTAAATTCAGTCAGAAATTTTAAAAGCAATCATATTTAAAACTGTACTTTTGCAATACATAATTTTCCAGGTTTATCTCAAGCCCCCACTGAACCTGCTTTATGTCTAGTAATTCCCAGAACGAGCTCCCACCTTGCCACATCTAACATATCATTAGTCATGCACAATTTTCTCTGGTACTCTTTCACTAAATGAAATATAAATAAATTTCTAGTGCTCCTTTTGTTAACTACCTTGTTGAGCGGCTCATTAGAAAAAAAGGAGCTAATCAGCACATTTTATCATGAAATTATGAAAACAACGGTCTAAATCACTTCTTTATCATGTAAGGGGAACTAAAACCCTACTGTTCTTTTAAATACTCTTCATATTGAAATGACTATAGTCACTTGAAAAGAGAAGCCAAACAAATTCTGTGAATCCAAACAAAAATGAAAAAAGTGGTCAAAATTACCATCAGGATTTAAATTTGGTCTCAAGTGGTCAAAGCAGCAAAGATGAAAAGACTCTGAAAAAAGACAACAGATGAAACGACTACATACAACGGGAAAGGGTCCGGTCATACTTCTGAAACCACTCAGGAAAAAAGAAAAAAAAAAAAGAAAATCTGTAAAGCACCTGCACATCATCAAACACCAGACAAACAAATTTAGCGACTAGCTAATAATGCAGTACTTAGGAGATTAAGAGCCAGATATTTCCCCCAGGAGTTTTGAAGTCTGCAGCAGAGCTAAAAGTGAGTGCATATTGGCCAGAAAAGCATCTCCAAATGAATGATAATTCTGGTGTGGAACTGCTGGATGTGTAATTAGGCAGTTGTTTGAAAAGACTGTCTGAGAGCGCTTGGTAATAATGTGTCATTGTTGTGTTTGCAGCTTGCTCTACTGATCCTAATCATCAAATTAAACTGATAAAAACAAAAATCGGAGCAATCTTGTTTGATGCAAACCTTAAAAAAACTGGTGCAGTGGGATGCATAAAAATGTACATCTTAAAATCAATTTATTCTGCCTGCATTACCCTGTGAGCCATTTTGTGAATAACACTGCTGGAGAGACTTCATAATATTTCTGATAAATCAAAAAAAAAAAAAAAAAAGAAAGAGGCGCTATTGAGAAATGTATACTTAACATCTCTAGTAAAAAGTACTGATCCATTGTCAGTTCTCACCACCCCGAATCAATCATGCAGAGAAAAACAATGAATTTGAATCAACAACACAGATTCATAAATCTCACCTTAAAATTGTGAGGATCTGACAGAATGTGAACTAACGCCTGAATATTATCACAGGTATTAATTATGCCCTTCAGAAAACACTTTCATCTGAGTATGAAGTTAACTGGTGCTGAGTGAATGAACGCAGTGTTGAGTGTTCTCGGGGTTCACCTGCAGAGAAAACCAGGGAATATCTGCTATCGACTTTTAAACATGGTGGTGGGTCTTTAATAGTATTGGCAGCCCTCTCGTGGGACTCATTAGCACTGAGGATTACTCCACACGGTGCTGTTATGGCCGAGGTGTGTGGGGCAGTTTTACAGGACCACTGTAGCCCGTGTAGCAGCGGTTTTATGAATTAAGTCAAATCCCAGGTCTAATTTCCCACTGTGACCAGACCCAAAACTTCCACTAACATAATGGAAAATCCTGGAGCGTTTCCATCTGGCGTGTCTCAGACCGGAGATTTGTCATCTAACTGGAACATTGATATTTTTCTATATTGGAATAAGTTTACACCCCAATCCACCGAGGCTGTTGTCAGTACAGGTGTAGATAGAGACTTTTGGCTATTTGTACGTAGTGCTTGATTTGTGTTATAAGTTCAAACTGGAAAATTGTTCACTATTTCAACATTAGAACGTATGTCAGCTAGAAATAATCTTTGTATCATCCAAAATCCCAGTGTAATCACGCAACATTATATTTTGACATCATTGGCCATGTGTGAAGAGTTTTGCTGTGTGCAGGATCTTGATTTTTTTTCTTCTCAATTTTCCTACAAAACTGAAAAATTATAGCATTTTCCCAGATTTAAGGCAACATTTTCAGATGTTTCATCTGTTTTGTTTGATCAAAAATCCGAAAATATAATTTCATAAATGATCAAAATAGCCATTAAATTATTTATAGGAACATAAGTTAATTATTTCAGCTATTGTTCCTGCTTATGCTAAAATACATTTACTGAAATAGATGGACCCTGCAATTGTTCTTGCTCAACCTGTCTCTAGGGTCATTGTAGTTTGTAGTTTCTGTTTGTGCGGATTTTGTAAGTGTGGCTGATTAAAGGCCAAGAATGCAAAATGAATTTTACCCTTTCACTGCAATATGCATGTTTTATAGTTTCAGAAACTACACTTATGCCCATTTCCTTCTCATCTTTGTGTGTGTGTGTGTGTGTGTG
>JAOWBL010000009.1:12497400-12522229 GCA_028564865.1 Zenarchopterus dispar | reverse complement strand
TATGCATGTTTTATAGTTTCAGAAACTACACTTATGCCCATTTCCTTCTCATCTTTGTGTGTGTGTGTGTGTGTGTGCGTGTCTGTGTTTATGAGGTGGCACTTCTGCTCAGCCTTAAAGTGGATCAATGTGTGCCAGTCACTGAGGTGAGAACTCTGCACTAATTGAGACCATGCAAACTGACCACAGCCGGATCCTTGCTCCAGTAATGTGAAGCTGCCAGGAGTTTGTGCAAACATTTCTGAGAATCCACTCTAGGAATGTGTTGAAACCAAGAGGATGGATGTATGAGCGTGTGTAAGCGTGAGGTGAACCATGAAGTTGTCATTGCGGAGAAAATAGTCCCTGCAGGAAATTGTTCCCATGCAGCTGAAAGAATTTATATAACTTTAAATAGCTTCTAAAATCTGTATGAAAACGCGGTGAGCACGAAGCATAGACAAGGATGTCAGGGAAGCCTCACTGCTTTTCTGAGGGATGTAAAATCTGTGATTAACATAACGTTCTCATGAGGAAAAATAGTCCTCGTAAGTAAGACATATGAAAGTTAAATGTAAGGTTGAAATGAGCAGCAGCAAGACTGCATCACAGGCTGTGCTGGAGAAATGGTGATTAGAGTTAATGAGGTTTGCTCAAAGACACTTGATTTTGTCTTATTTGTGCTCGGTGATAATTAAACAAATGATTTAAAAAGGTGACTTTAAAAGATGGAAAACAATACTTTTTAAAATTCTGTCCTTGTAGTGTAGTTTTCATAAACTTTACTCGTCCATTAAAAAATATGGATGTAATCTCAAAAATGAAAATGGAAATAAAAATGTAGAAGAGCTTTAGCTCTACATTCCATTTACTTAAAGCGTTTATTAACCTAAATACTGATTTTACATCTCAGTGAACACAGAGGTATGTTCATTTTGGTAATAGGAGTTCAAGCTGGAGCAAAATAGACAGAAGTTTGTGGTATTCTGAACAATCCAGAATGGTATCTGAACTGTATAATCAATAAAATAACATACTGATTGTATGTTATTTTATTATATTTATTGATAGGTTTGAGTAACTTATGAAAATACAGTGATTCTCAGATTTATTAAGATTTATTTTCACTGTCTAATCCCAAAATATTTTATGCTTTATCAACTTCACTTCATTCATCAATGTACAGTACATTGATTTTGGATTGCAGCCCTCAAATACAAAGTAATCAGTAGTAATGTTCAGATCCGATCACGTGATGGGAAACTAGGGCCAACAATGGGATTTAAAATGGCTGGTGGAAATGACTGGATTTTTAAAATTTTCATTGTCCCCAAATTACATTTTTCTTTTGTTTATTTTCTATCAATAACTTTCATTGTTCACAGTTACAGTGGGGAGTAGGCGTAATCTTCAACTTAGAGTAGCGGCTCGAGCTAGTGAGCTGTCGTCAGTATTGCCCACTTCAGAGACTCTGTCGCTATATTTAGTGGGTTTTCAGATCCCTTTAGTGACTTTTTGTTTCAAAACAAGCGACTTTTTAAAATAAAAGTTAGAAGTAGTGACTTTCCTCAGATTACTGAAGACTTTTGTGGACTCTAACTTGAAGGCTTGTATCATTCCCACTCTTCTGAGTGAGCAGCCCGTGCTGCCGTGGGCCTCTCCCACGTTCCCAAGCGCTCAGGCGGCCCGGTCCTCAGACAGCATCTGCTCTCAGCTGCAGTCAGAGTCAGAGACGTTCCTCTCTCCGTGTCCAGGCTGCAAATGAATCTACAAATCCACCGCTGGCTGATCTTGCACTGGCTGAGTGCCACTGAATAACAATGAACAATTATTCATATATATTTCTAATTAATTGAATGCTTTTAATAAATACTCGGTTGTCCCACACTGGTCTATAGTCAGGACAGAGGAGGAGCATTGGAATTGTCACAGAAAAAAAAAATCAACAAGAGAAAGTTAAATTTTTGTACATATTCAGTGCTTTTTACTCCCTTTTTTATTCTCCAACAACTTTATTTCTCTCTTCTACAGCATTCATTACAGATACATGCAAATTGTAGAGTCAAGCTTTCCGTACTGAGGGTTGGAAACACTGGCTGACATAAAGGTAGAGCAAACTTGATCCTCCTCGACATTTCACAAATGTCTGCAATTTGGAAAGATCTCAAATTGGACAGTGAATGCAGTGCTACAGCAGCTTCTACTGTTTGTAATTTGGGAATTGGTTGGGTGGAAAGGACAGAGCTGCTTCTGTTTTTTTTTTTTTTCTCTTTCTTCTGTGGATTGCCAAAGTATCAGATTGGGACTTGGTATTGACTGAAATCAAATGACTCAGACTCGGGGGCAAAAAAATGTAATCGGGACATCCCTAGTAATAAGGTAAAATCAGAAGAACCAATATGTCAGAAAATACATGAAGAAATCACTGAAAAAGTTTAAAAGCAATGTCCTGGAGGGATTTTAAATGGGGATTTACATATTTCTGCCTTCACAATGTGTCATATCATTAAAGATCTCTAAGTTCCTTTAATGTGAAAGGCCTTTAGTGTGTAAAGGTCAAGGATGCAAGTCTCAGCTGGACAGCCAGGATCTCTGATCCCTCAGGCGACATTGCATCAAGAGCCATCATTTTTCAATATCGGATATACCCACATGGAGAAGAAAATAATCAATCACATGTCCTTTATTTGGGTTTACACAGATTTTTAAAAAAAAAATTGCTAGTCATATTTCAAGAGATATCAAAATCCTAGGCATCAGATTTGAGTTCATGTGCCCCTTTTATTTTGAAATCAAATACAGACATCTTTTTTTTTTTTTTTTTAATCTGATTTTGGTTGCAACATCCATTTTTTGTGCTCCTGCTGAGTTTTAATGATTTCATTTGCTTATTGTTCTCAAAACCTGCTCTTTTTATGGCTTTTCCTATCTTTTAACCATATTTTTCAGCAATAAACATATGACTTAAGTGACAACATCCCATTTAAACAGGATTAGCATTTGCAGGATGGTGGCAGAAAAATGTAATTGATAAAGGAGCGTGTGTTTAAATTTCAGTTCCCTCGAAATCTTGTCATGTCAGCCACTTGTATGTATTTTCACGGTTGGACCACCCGCCCCCAGCAGAAATAACCTCAAATAAGAACTCGGTTAGTCCCATCTGAAATGACAACCCTGTGATAGTTTGCAAATAATGTGTCACTTCCTTTGGAGGAAGAGGGACTCCGCAGGCTCTTCTGGCTTTCACCATGGAACATGAGATCATTACAGCCCATATGTAACAAGCCTATTTGCATTGTTTAATCAAGTTGCCATCAGTTGCAGAAATTATGTTCGATTATTTTGATACATACAGCTTTGCTGTGACGGCAGCGCATGAATGGAGTTGTGCAAAGCTGGAGACTGATTAAACGGTTTTGTCCTTGCCTGCTCGCTGTTTATTAACATCCCAGATGTTATGCATTAGCTTTATGCACTCTCCTGAGCGGCTAATCCACTCTGAACGGGGCTCGAGTGTGTAAAGATTTTAACATCACGTCAGGGCATTTTTCTCCCAGAAGGTGCGAACATCAACATTTCACTCGTTGGCAAAGCGGTGAGGGTGAATGATCCTGTTGTGTGTTGGTGTGCCGCTCACGTTTAGTGAGTTCAGGTGGGGCTGACTTTGCCGCGCCAGTTATGGGTGCTTGTAAAATTGCAGTTTTAACATTGGAGAGAGCCAAAGGTGAGAAGAGTGTGCGTGGGTGTGTTTGTGGATAAAGGCAGGGGAGTGTGAGAATCGAGCATGGGCGGAGGTCAGAACTTAGGCTTTCAGAGAATTTATGAAGAGACTGATTGAAATGAGAAACCTTTCTTTTCTGTGTCAGTGTCAAGCTGGTTTCTGCTCTTCTCTGGTGACCTTCTTGCTTAACCAACTGCTCTGAGGGTCAGTCTTTTCAATTCTGCAAAATTGAAAAAGCTATAGAAAATAACCTTGATATCAGTGAATAAAACTATTATTTAAAAAATGTACTCTATATTTTCAATTGCATATTTTTTCACAAGTTCTTAATGTGCAGAATTTGTATTAAGAGGCTAAATAATAAACTCAGAAAGATTTGATAAGCAGAATTATAATGTTCATAATTCTGATAATGTATTAGTTGCTTTTGAGCAAAGCGCCAACTTACGTTTTATAGCTTTTCAAATGCAAGCATTAATTATGATAGTGTTATTAGCACAATCTGTCTCCTAAGAACCATTTCAAAGCTGCATTTTCCTGAAAATCACATTCTGAGAATTCACAATCCCCAAAAGACCCAAATAAACCTTGCAATATACATGCGGACTGAAGCAAAACATAATGTTCTGTTTCTGTTTTTGATGCTCTGAAATTACACATCAAAAACCCGTAAAATGGGTTGTTCAGGATATTGTTTTGCTCATAAAGCACAGAACTGCTCTAAAATCTATTCATGACATTTAGAAGTGCCTGCTCTCTCTGTGAGCGCCGCTCCAAATCAAAAGCTGCCTCTCGCTGTGAATCCAATATGTTTGGGTTTTGGACCAAACAGGATGTTCGAAGATGAACTTTTGGCAGTTTGAATCACAGGTTTCTTGTGAAGCATCATTTTAAATAACTGGTGATTTTTCTTTCGTTTTTTTCCTTTTAATTTTGGACTAAGCATGCTGAGTCCTAAGAGTAAGCATTTTAGACATGATTTATTTGTTTATTAGATTATTTCACTGAAGAAATTGTCTGAAACATAATCTTTTTCACTTTTGCCCGGTGTTCATTTGGCTAAGGCGCTCTTTTTGAGCACATCCTCGTCTTATTTTGCTTTACACAAACCTGGTTGTTCAGCTTTTAGTCTTCTTTGTTCTTTTTACTTTAATAAGCTTCTTTAGCTCAACCCTCTCTGTTTCAATATGTCCATTTGCCCCTTGGCACTGTATTTTATCTCCCGCCTCGATCATTTGGCAAAGAGTCTCCCAACACACCAACTGTTGTGTGCACTCAGTAAAATAAAGAAGCATTTCACCTTACAGGTGGTTTCCGTTTGAGCTTTGTGAGTTGTGCTGAATGCCATTTTACCTTAAAAAGCTTATTTAACTTCTCAAACGTTCCATTACAATCCAGAACCACTTATCAAAAAAGAAAAGTTAGTAATTTTGCATTCATTTTATGCTTGTTTTGACTCATACCTACATACTCTATTATATTGAATATATATTATTGTTGATAGTAATTATTTATTTATGGAAAGTGGTGGAATAAGTTGTATATGCCGATTCATACAAAAACCTAATTTCAAAAGTAAGTGTGAGAAAACAAAATATTTAACAGGAAACAGGGCACCCCGGTATATAACCATATTTCATCTTTCAATAGACTTTTGAGAATTAAAGGTACAGATGTAAAAAGTCCATATTATTATATTCATGTAAAAAGTATAGGTTTAGAAATAACTATAAAAGAAACCAGCAAACTTTAATAGTTTAGTATAGCGATTAAGGTTTTGGAATAGTCTCCTCTAATGTAAATCCATTAATCACTTCATCAAAAAAAGCATTTATCTCTAGTTAAGACTTTGCAGACATATTTCAGTGTTCCAGAGTGTGCAGCTGTAAACCTTTCTGCCTATTAATCCTAATAGTGATGTATCTTATCAGCTAAGTGTTGATAAAATGCTTTTGGCAGACTGCGCTTGGTGTTGGTGCATTTCTGCTCCTGACAGCTGGTGGCAACTTCTCTTCATCACTGGCGCAGCCAAGGAAATGACATCATGTCCCTGCAGGGTTGAAGGCGCAGACCTGACAGGACTGTCATGACAAAAGAGTTCTCCAGGAACATCAGGGTGCAACGAGGACAGAAAAAAGTATCTTGAGGCTATGTTTTCTTAGCTCTTGCTGTTCCCATCTACCACTTCTCGCCCATCAACCATCTTCTGGTGTTTGAAACTCCCCTCTCACATGTGTGTCTTTTTTTGGTCTTGAATGTAGGACATGGGGGTGGGGCAGAAAGTTCTCCAAATTAGTAGTTCTTCAGAGCGTTGGAGGACGATGCATTGTGGTGGCAAGATCCAGCCCTCCACAGCCACATCTCTGTTTCACTTGTAGGTTTTCAGCTTACACTTGGACTTGCGAATTAGTTTTGTTCCAGTCTTACTTGATATGTATGTATGCACTCTTTAGCGCTCTCTTCTAGGTGTTGACAATTGAAAATAAATTAACATTCCTGGGCTTTATTTTTGTCTTCTCTAAGCCTGTGGAGAAAACGTGGAGGCGAACCCATGAGGTCAGGCCATACTCACAGCCTGTCAATCCTCCTCCGTGACCCCACTGCCCCTTTCTTTCTCCCCCATTCCATTCTTCTCCTCTTCTGCTCCCCCCTTCTCCTATCTATTTAGACCCTCCCGGCTTAGAAACCCCAAAACTCGCCCCTTTCTCTCACTCTTTCTCTGGACGCCTCTCCAGCTTGAGTGAGGCAGACACAAGCTTTGTGGAAGGAGCCTCACATTCATTCAACAGGCTGTTGCCCACAGCTTTGTATTTCATGTTAAGACATGTGGGCTGTCTCCCTCTCTCCATTTATTTTAATTATGTTATAATTGCTTGCTGTCCTTTTTTTAAATGCTTGCTTATTATTTCTATCATGCTGATGTGAAAAATTTGCTGTGGACTGTGATTTTCTCCATTAACTTAACTGATGATAGATCTCTCTGCTTTGGTTTCCACAGTGTCTGTATGAGAGACGAAAGGAAAACAGATGTCATGAGTGTTTGTGAATCATTTTTCATTTCGTTGGTGGGGTTTTATGTCCCATTCCAGAGAGATGTACTGTTAATGGAGAGAAAACCGTTGGGAATATACAGTATATCCTTATATTTTCTTTAGGAAAAGGAGCTCAGTGCACAGATGAAAATGAAGAGCTTTTATCAGTTATCCTCTGGTGTGTATTACATGTTTGAGCCTATTAGATATAGTCACAGTATGGAGTGTAGGTGGTGACAGTCATAACTACCTTTTCTTTTTCACTGATGTGCCTCACTTGAATGAGATGATCATGATATAGAAAGCACTGGCCCAGTAACAAATAACCTCAATTCCCAGGCTTAAAGGGGGCTCAGTGTAGATAATTCCTTTGCACAATATCTAAGGGGTTAACGATGCCTCACTTACCTCTTGAAATCATTTTCTGCCTGAGAACATTGCCCCCCCACCACCCCCCCCATTCCCCTGGTGTGAAATTATGATGCATCTGTCAGTACTTGTGTAAAGCATCTTCATGTTAATCGCCTAATCCCTTTATCTCAAGTCTGGACCGATGCAGTGATGAAATCCCACTAAACAAAACCATGTTTTTGGGAAGATGAGCATGGCTGTGTCCTCCGCCAGCTTAAAAGGAGAAAGGAGGCATGTTACTCAGCAGGGCCATGGCTGATCAGGAGAAAGAACCCCGGGGTGGAGAGGGCAAGACTTCATTTGCAAGGCCGGGCAGGCTCTCGCCCCCTGGTGTCTGGAGGGGCTGAGTGGCTCAGCAGGTCCCGCTGGCCAGAAGGGCAGGGGCATGTCCCCCCCCAACAGTTTCCAATCTCCTCCTGTCAGCCACCATTATGGTTACCCCATGGCCCCAGGCTTCATATTTGGGGGATGATAAATGGCTGTGGAAGAAGTCCCGCATGTCTCTGGAGATTTGACGCCATGCCCACTATTGAACTGGTGGCAATCTTGTTGGAAGACTGAGGACCATGAACTGCCTCTGCAGACGTGGCGTGAGACTTCCCGTGCAGGAGAGCAAACCCCCTCCACTTCGCTCTTATCTGATTTGCTTCGGCGCCACTGCCAGATAAACAACTGTAAGGCAAATAAAAGTACAATTATTACGAAGCCACCCATGTTTCACTGATAAATCACAAGTTAACTGTATGTGTCTCCTTGGCACAGACTTTGCTGCACAACTGCTCAATTGCGGGAATTTCCAACATAAATAAATACTATCAGGCTGGAAATCCAGCTTTTATACCACTACTATACCAGACACCGGTCACATATAAAATGGATCTAATCGGGACATGAATAATGGCTTGGTATGTTAATGTGAAAGCTCTCTGTGTTTTGTGGGTTTTCATGATGGTAAAAATATCTGAGTGAGTTAGCAAGGTCCAGAAAGCGATCAGAGCATACGGCTCTGCTGCTCATATTTAGGTTCATTATAAAATAATCAGACTGGTTGATGGGTGAAGCACCAGGAAACATTCACTCTTCTCCGCACAGCCACGGATACCAAGGGACCGGTCCTGTGCATGTGGATATTTGTGTGTAAATGTGTGTGTGTTTGTGCACATTAGGGAAATGTTAGATGGCAGCCACAAGAGAATAAACAAGATACTGATGTTTCACCGTGCTTTGGATTTTGTGGGTGTATAGATGTTTTCTTTGAATGTGAATCCACATCAAAGGTGCAAGTATATTCTTGACTATATGTTTCTATGCAGATGTGTATATGTGTGTGTGTGTGTGTGTGTGTGTGTGTGTGTGTGGCATTTCACATATGACATGCAACACATCCCTCCTCTGCGTTTCACTTTAGTAATCAGCTTATCTGTCTGGTGTGTTAGTCTGTCTCAGCCTCTAACCTTTTGCTGCTTTTGCAGACAAAAGACATTTTTTTCTTTTTCTCTTTTGCCACCCCTCGATAAGGGAGGAGACAAAAGTAGCTCTCAGAGCAGCCATGTCTCTAATGGCGTCTTGTGTGAACGTGTTGCCAGAGCGACAAGCCTTCTCCCGCGGGGATCTGGGAGTAAATGGGGAAGGTGGTACATACAGGAGTGGGAGAATGAGGGAGTGTAAACATTTAGTTGTAACACGCAGCAGAGTGCTAAATAAGTGCCAAGCAATAGGCGCGGTGTGTGCTTTGTTTTTATAATGGAGCCCCCGTAAACATGTGATAACAGAAGCTTTAGTATTTCCATCAAATGAGCTCACTTAGAAATGCTGCGGCTTGCTTGATGGAACCGCAGTTAGTAATTTAGCATTCAGACATTTGTTGTATGACATCACAAGAGACTCCTGCTTGATTTGCACACTTGCACTGCCAAACCTGGTTTCTACATAAGAAAAAAAAAACAAAAAACTTTTTTTCAGGAAAATTAGAAGACTATTTTAGACAGTATCGCTAGTTTTAAGAATTCTAGTCAAGAAGCATTGTCTTTTTGCTTAAAATCTGATCATTTTGAAAAGCTGATCTTTTTTCTAGAGGGGCTGTTTTTGCAGCGTGCTGAATTCAGATACACCAAAGTGACTAATGATAACCGTCTATCGCCCTTTGTTTTTAATGCAGTTTCTCCTCCTTTTGTTTCCCCAGATGAAATGATGAGTGGTGATGCTTCTCGGAGAACTACTGATCATTGAAGTTGTTCCAGCTTTCCGTCCTCCCACTCCAACACGTTGAACCGCTGTTATCAGCCATCGCGCCCCTGGATCATTTGCCTACAGCAACACAATGGCCTCTGCACAGTGGCGGCGTCCAGTAGTTCGCTGCCTCCTGCTCCTTCTCTTTTGCTTCCACTGCTCGCAAGGTGAGTTACCATGGAGTTGCATTTCAGAAGCAGCGTTAATGTGATTCTAGAAGCTATTTATTATTCAGCCCTGAAAGTGTTGAAATTATTAATGTACATTGTTGTGGCCACTTTGAAAGGAGTAAAAAGCTGCTGATGCAGTAAGCTTGCCAGGTTTTTCTTTGATGTTTTATCCTTGAAGTTTCTAAAAAGGTTTTTCAGATTCAGACATTTGTTGCTGAACTCACTGAATATTCCTTGCAGCACATGGATTCTGACATGTGTCTTCTCCTTCGTGCCTGACTCTTTCCTTTCAAAAAATCATAACTATAGACTTTCTGTTTCATAATACACGTGTAGTTTTAGGCCGTTTACTTAGAATTTATGCCTTTTGCATTTGAACGTTGATAAGATTGTTCTGAGCAGCCAGCGTACCTGAAACTGTCAAAAATGGTGGACCAGAGTCAGGAACTTGGAAATCATGCGGCTCTGGTTTATATCTTTAATGACATCCCAGAGCTCTTTTTCTGTGGGCTCCTTCTTCCTCCCCTCACTTTTGATTAGTATGTTTAACTATAATTACAAGTACTGTTTTTTGCCCATCAAAGCTGATGTTATATGTCTGCATTAATGATGATCCTTTCCTTTTTCTCTTTTCAGTCCCATTGTACAGGGAAACAAAGTACACCAAAATCATATGCTTGTGTGCCAGGCATTGATTGCAGATAGATGTTGAAGCACATTATTTTGGGGGTCTCTTTTAATTTGGATTTTTTTTCCCTGTCTCTCTTGCTGTTTTGTTCAGTGACAGATTTCTTTCTCCTATTTTACAGTAGGGTTGGCTGTGGTGTACAATTTGTTAACAAAGACAGACTATGGAGCAGGCTACCCTAGCACTATTTCAAGGAAAACAATTTTTTTTCTTTTACTTTTTTCTATTAGATTAGCAATTTTCGGCAATATGGAAGGGCCTCTTGCTGAAGTACTTGAAGAACAGACCTCTGATTTGGCCCGGCTCAGAAACTGAGTTGAATAGTCCTGTTGAATTTCTAAAAGAGGAATACTGCTTTGGCATGCAGAAAGTGGAGGTTTTAGGTTTCAGTTGATGTGAGGGCTCTCAGGTTCAAGAATGCATATTTGCCGATCCGTCAATAATGGAGCGTGTGTGTGTGGGTGTGTGGGTCCATCTGAAAACAATATCTGATTCTGTCCACATGCCACTCACCTTCAGCCTGTCCAGCCCCGAGGGCCTGCATCCCGGCGCTTATGATCTCGTTTCCATCGGAGTCCCTGCAATGCAAACTCCACTTGATAATTACCTCCCGTCTCTCACCAGGAGAGAGTTTAATCACGTTAAGATTTTTCACCCAAAACATTCCGAGTGCTTTGAAATCCTCACTGACCTACCTGAAAAGAGATATTTTCCTTTTTTCTTTTTCTTGTGCAAGAACTGAATTCATCTGAATAGAAGATTACTCTTTTCTTGAATATTTTAAGCAATATAACTTTTTTATTCCCATCTTAGCTCCAAGTGCAAGCAACCTATGTGATTTGCAACAACTTGTTTGACAAGTGTCACAGTTTGTGGATGCTTTTGTAAACATCTATACATTTTTCAGTTCTTCTGGGGATTTTTTCCCCCCTCTTTCTTCCTGTAAAAAGGCTTCTATCTCCGGGAGTCTTGGGCCATCATTCATGTATGGTTGTTTTGAGGTCTGTCCACCGATTTTCTATAACCTGTAGGTCTGGGGACTGAGAGGGCTATTGCAAAACCTCTGCTTGTATCCACTGCAAAAATCTATTGTGGATCTGAGCTGTTGTAGGATCATTATCCGATTGGAATCCCACTGTATCCATAGATTTTTTTCTTTCTTTTTTTTCCCCAAACATGTTCGCTTCCAGTAGTTGCTGTTTTTTTTTTGTTTTTTTTTCCTGCCTTACTTATGCGAATGGGAGCACAAATAAGCCCAAAAGCATGATCGATCCACCCCTTTGCTTACCAGGTGAAATGGTGTTTTTCTCATAAAATTCTTCTCTTTAAACATATTTTTGCTCATAGCAGCCAGAACTATTTCAGTGCCATCAGATAAAAGGCTTTTTCTTAAGATGTTCAGTCAGAAAAGTTTGTGGTGAGGAGAAAGAAAACCCTTTCTTCTGTTCGCTCCTCCATGAAGGTTGCGTTTGTGCAGGTGTATTTTCGCTGTCGAAACAGACTACACCACTACTGAATCTTCCTGAAGGTGTTCTGCTCTCCACCGGGGGCTTTTCCTCCTTTGCAGTCCTGCAAGCTTTTCTTTTGGAAAATTTACCTGGTTTGCAGATCTCAACTTAACCTTCACTGTTTCTGTTAAATGCCTTTTCTTAATTAGATCACATGCTGAGGAAATGGGTACCTGAATGCATCTTATATCCCTTTTCTGCTTTGTGGGTATCAATTATTTTAATTATCAGAGTGCTTGGCAGATGCTTAGAGCAGCCTGTGGCTGCTAATAGTTTGGACATGGTTAAAAGAGGATAGAAATAAAGCTTTGAGTTTGCATCACCTTGGCTTGCTTAATAGCAATCGCTTTAACAGACACATTAAGCTTTGAGACCTTGGTGAATGCTCTGAGAGCACTTTTTTTCTAAAATTTTAAATCTGCAAGTTTAAAGACATAAACACTACATCAATGTTAAAGTTATTCTCTTTTAGTTTAAGCTTCTGGAGATCAGTAGATACATTCTTCTTCCCACTTCGTGTCCCACTGTAATAAGAAGCTCAAATATTCAGACAAATTGCTTCATTTAATCCATTATTATCAATTATTTTTCATTTCTTTCTGGTAATAGTATGTTAAATAACAATGTGAAGAAAGTTTTGCTTGCCAGATAATCAACCCACACAGAATTATCACCCAAATCTGCAGCTCTCTTCCGCTTTGCAGAACTTTACGGCAAGTTTTAAGAAACAGTGATAAACACACTTTGCACTTGCAAACACAGTAAACAGGAACGAATAGCAGTTATGTGGTGGACATAATGGAGCACTTAGTATTTCCCACAGGAGCTGGTCAGAACCAAAAAACAGAACTAAAATGATGGGAGGTGTTGGATTTACATTCTTCAGAGGAAGAGGTGAAGAGATAAAATTAAAAACACTAATGCAGGATTACATGCATGCATCATTTTTGGATCCCCTGTGTGTGGTAAGGAAATTTTAAATCTGTGTCAGATCAACAGACGGCCCCTCACAGGGATGCAACTCTTTAGGTAATCCATGTTTGATTCCGATTCTTGCAGTCACAGTTGAATTCAAAGTTCTCAGTTGATTCATTATGAAGAAGTGCTCATTTCTCCAGTTGTTCAAGTCAACTTCCAGTAAAGAAAATAGGAGTAAACTTGAAAGCAGAAAAAAGCATGTTTACTGACTGGCCAAAAAAAAAAAAAAAAGAAAAGAAAAATCAACTAAGTAAATAATTAAGAGACTCTCATTGGATAAGTGCAGCAGGGATTAATGGGTTTTGGGTGTCAACAAGTTGTTTAACCCTAGTTGATGCGGTATGCAGCTTCTCCTTCCTTTAACAACCATTTCTGAGTGTGCATCTTGTGATCATGGAAAAGATTTTGACTATGTTTCACAAGGATCACATTATTGGTCAATATCAAGTGAACAAAACAAAAAAGGAGATTGCTGTGTCTGAAAAAACCTTGAACAATTACACTTTAGTCGGACAACTCATGCAGTAAAGACTTCGAAAACGTTAATAATGAAAAAAGTAGTTGAAGTTGTGAGTATAGGCTCACATCAATCCTCATTTATTAGGGTTCCGTAGCGATATTGGGTGTGATGGACTAAATTTAATCCCCCGTCCACAATATCGAAGCCTAAAGGTGGAGCTGGGGGATGAGAAGCCTCGGGGGTATTTGAGTGACATGTTCCTCTTGCTCCTTACAGAGGTCTAGGAGTGACATGGAGTAATTTGAATAACCACACAGAGGTAGATGCAAGCTGCTGAGATTGTCTGCCACCTCCTGAGGGGTCCTCTCATTTGAAGATTACTTAAATTTTTAATGAAGTCTAATAGAAGAAAATTAAAACTATAACTGTTGTATTTAATTGTTAGGTAAGAGTTTTCCGACAAACACGTAATTCAAAATACGGTCACAGTATTGGCTCAAAACAGGCAAGAAGCCTCAGACAAACCATTTAATAGGAAGACTAACAGGAGAAAAAATGTCTTCAGTTTTTCAGAGAGCATAAAGATTTGACTCTGGAGCAATGTAAAAATGTCATGTGGTGGGATGTCCAGATTTACCCTGCTCCAGAGGCACATCTGGGTAAGAAGAGTGACAGATGAAGTGATGCAACCGTCAAATTCAGCACCTACTGTGCACGCCTGTGGGGACAGTATTATGAACTAGGTTTGCTTCAGTTGGTCATGCTCAGCAACATTACAGATTAAAGGAATAGACCTAAGCCATTAGTAACTAGCACCAGAGATTTTTCAATCAAAATAAATCTCTCACATCTGAAATGAAAAATGTGTTGAATATCAATTAAAATATGGGCTACTTCACTCTTCTTTCTGTGGAAAACTATTATGAATACTTTTTTAAACAGGGTTTAGAGGGCTTAAAGAGATATTTTACAAAACTTTGATATTGTAAGATGTGTACGTATATATATATATATATATATATATATATATATATATATATATATATATATATATATATATATCTGTGTGTGTGTGTGTGTGTGTACATATATATATATATATATATATATATATATATATATGTACACATTATACCTTTAAAACTGTTTGAAACAATTTCCTAAAATACTTCCATTTTTGTTTGGCATAGATGCTTATCTTTTATTTCTTTAGAAATGACATTTCAATTTCAAAGTCATTTAAGATTAGGCTTCCTCATTGTTTGGCTTTCTATTTCTGTGCAGTAGAGGTTTAGTTCTCTCAGTAACAACAGTACAAGGTATAAAATACTTTAGTTTGACTCCACTTTCAGGGCGTAGGTGGTGAGATGATGTAGGTGATGGATGTAGATTTTTCTGCTTGGAGTTTGCTCAGAGTTTTGTGACATGACACACTGGGTGTTAGTCAGGTGTTGAATATTTGATTTTTCAGCTTTTTTGTCTTGGTTCACTGTAAGTAAGGCATGTGAGGTGTTCATGGGTTAATTGGCTTCATTTTGCAGCCTTGCTAAAGCCTTGGTTTTATTTCATGCGGAATTTCTTGCCACTCCATTTCTTGCCATCTTGTCTTCTTACCGTCTTCTACAACAACATCAAAAACCAACTGCTTCTTAACAGCAAACTTTAGCAACAATAGCTCACATCTCAGGACTTGCTAATGATAATAAAACATCATCAGGAAGCCTGAAGAGACAAGTTAACTTTACCTCTGAGAGTTAATTTTACCTAGGGCGGACTACTTAAAATGAAAATCATGATTTTTAATATGAATCATTTTTCTTCTCGTCCCTCCAACAAGAGAGATAATTTCTCAAGGTAACCCAATTCATTTCCTGTTGCAGAAAAGAATGGCCGAATGCGCTTTGATATCTGATGGAAGAAGAAAAAAAAAATCATTTCACATTTTAAGTTAAAGATGTAGCTTCTGAACTCTTTGTATGCTCACGCTTGATCTTCATTTCTTTCACAATCTTCTACTGATATGTGAAATGGTGCTTTTGCTCATGCAAAGTAGAACATGCAGGCATCAGATTTGCTGTAGATCTTTTAGACAACTACGACATCCTTTCTAGCGATATAAAGAACTATGACCTGAATCAAAATGAGCAGCCACAAAGGTGGAGCAATCACACGGCGGGCATATCAGCTGTGAATGAATAGCGGTTATCTGACTCGTTAATTTGAGGAAAATCAATGTCAACTTTTTTTTTTTGTGCTTTTAGTATCAAAAGGAGGGTCGGCTCCTCAGTTTTCATATCTGAATACTGGACAAAAGTCTTATGTGGAAGATTAAATGGTTTGTGTTTGAAAGCTGTGTTATATCTCTATAAAGTCAGGGATCAGGGCAAAAAAAGGCAGCGTCTGTAAAGGTCCTATGCAAGTTATTCCAGCATAACCAAAGTGTGTGGAGGAGAGAGATCTATCTGAATTTTAATGAGGAAGTCAGATGGAAAAAAAAGTGTGTTCGAAAAATCAGCAATAATTTTTTTTTTCCAACACTATTTCTGCTGGCTTTTGAGCCCCACACACAGTGTAAACCTCTCACTGAACGAGTTTCTGTTGATTGTGAAAGATTTCTCAGTTTAACACACCAGCATGCTTGTGTTTCTCCCGAAAAGGTCGTGAAGGTTAACACCACGTCTCGGCACAACATTTGTCTCAAGCAGTGCCATACATTGTGCTGATGGAGGACCCTCCCTCGTGCCACACTGGTATTTCGAGTCCCGGGGTTGAGTGAATGGGGGAGGCTATTATGCTCTAACTCCTCACTGGCCCCAGGCCATACACATCCAGTCTGTCATCCATTGATATGCTTGGCTTGCCATTTTATAATTCATATCGAATGCTGCGGGTCCATGGTAGGGCGATCATGAATTATCTGCTAAACCGTGGGATATTCACAGATGACTGGTCAATCTGTTTGGTGAGAACAAGCGCAGAGGAGGGGGGAAAATGTGATATATCAGTCTTTCACTGAGATTCAGCCCAACTGGAAGTATTTCCAGAAATAAGGCAGGGGTTCATCATCTGGATTGAATGGACTTTCCTGCACTTTGGGAGCCACGCGGAGACAGAAACCATCTCATTTCTTTTTTTTTTTTTTTTTTTTCCCCCCCAACATTTGCTAGTACAGTATTGTCACAGTTTTGCCCATATCTTTGCCTGCAGAAGCTGCTTCTCACTTTCTGCACGGTGCACTGGACATATTTCTGTATGACATGGCGCTGCAATTTGCTGCTTTAATAATAACCTGGAAAGTTTTGAATCGTAAGCGAACATGAAATTGAAATGAGCCAGACCCACATCACTCTCCAGGATCAGGATTTCACTAGGAGGAAATGAAATACAATATCACCCTCGATGGGGTCATCCTGGATTTATTGCAACAGCGATTTCCTGAGTGCAGTTTTTGGTGAAGCAAAAGCAGCAAAAAAAAATGTTTCCATCCAGAACTTGAGTGTTAGACTACAACTCTTTCCCCTCCAGGAAACCGGATCGTGCATGATTGTGTTTTTGCACATGATTGTAAAGTTGCAGTTATGTGGTGAGCTGATGAACAAGGACTTAATTTAATGGGTTTGGAGCTGCAGTTGCCTCGCAGTTTGATTTAATTTGTTAAGTGCGCCTTAAATCTTACTTGCTTGCAGCATCTCAATTCACACCCCCTTATGGCAACAAGTTGTATAAACACTGGACCACATGCTTACCTCACTCTTTCCTTCTTTAAATGATGTCTGCATATGTTTCTTTTTTTTCTTCAGGCAGCCTAATTTAAATAATAGATGAGACCGGCTTACAACCACGAGGCAGCTTGCCTCAGACTCTAAATTTTCGGATTTGCTTGCCGTAAGGCGCTGTTTCACAGAAGGGTTCAGCTGTCATAACAAAGCAACACATTTAATCTTGACAGGAGACAGACGGGTTTCGAATAAAATCAAGTCTATACTATAGAGTGATGCAGAGTTTTTGCTTTTCATTGCATCTTGGGAGGTGTTTGCCAACAGTATAAATGAGCTTTGAAACACAGACAAAAGTATTTACGGAGGAGAGAAAGACCTGTCGCATTTTATTGTTTTTCAGTGCTCACAATACTTTTAAATAGCTTGGAGGCATGTCAGAACAAATATACTTGAATAGAAAGCACAATAGCTGAAAAGACATGCAAAAACAAAAGCAGGTACCTGTATAACATCTTTGTGCAAAGGCAACAAAAACAGGTTGCTTCTCTGAATACTTGCAGCAGTATTTTGTGAAGCACTGCCTCTCCAGCTGCTTTGTGTTTCATCATGACATTTATTTGAAATAGTAATTTGTCAAGGAGAGAAGGCACACAAAGTGAATGCAAGAACACAAATTCCATTTGGACAAAAATCAGTTTCTTGTTAGAAAAAGAATAAAAGGAGACTACAGCTTTGCTTATTTGGTGCGAAAATTGTTCTAAAATGATTCATTTGTCCTTAATGTCTTTCCCGCTCCAGGTCTGAAATGCCGCAGCAGTCAAGATCTCATATTTTTGTCACTGATGGTTGTGATTTACAGTATAAAAAAGGTAGAATAAGAATGTTTTTTAAAAGTGGGGAAGGGAATAGAAATCAATAAAAATACTGTGGTGCATTCAAAAGAATGTGCTTTATGTGACTAAAGTGTGTGTTTCTGTTCTTCCAGATTTTCAGTCTGAGGGACTGGTGATTAAATATAAGACTAAACTGGCTTCATTGTGGTTCAATGAGCACTGGTTTCTGTTTCACTCGCTCTCGCTTGGCTAATGGTCATATATGATGTGAGTCAGTGTAATGATGTGTGTAAGGTCTCTTTTCTCCGTGTGTCCGCCGGCTAGCTCGCACTACAAGCTATGAATGCGGCTCTATTGCATTCGCTGGTTTAGTAATCTCCTCAGGCCGAGTCTGTGCCATAGAGCATGACCACACATTTTTTTTTCGTCCAGGAATTAAATGTCACCTCAGGGCGGGTCACCTGCAAACAAAAGGCCACCAGCCGATTTGCAGGTATAAACAGTCTCAGATAAGGAAGCCCTCTCCTGCCGTGCAGGAAATTGAATAAGTACAGAGCAGGAGAAAAAGTCAGCGAAACAGCCAAGCACAAAGAACGTTTTTGTTTGCTTTATGCTATCAGCATTGACCTCTTGTAGCGTTTATCCTCATTGAGTGTGCACAGCACAATGGTCTTATCAAATATGAGGAGCAGGAAGCTGTCTGTCATCTTGATCTCCCCGTATGGGTATCTGTTATCAGCGCTCCTGTTTTCTGCTCACATTGACCGGAATGCTGGTGGAAGGGAATGGGGCAAGGTCATCACGCTCAAGTCAATCAAAGTGGTCAGTGTTGCAGAGATAGCAGGGGGTTATTGCCAAGGAATGTCTTTTTTTTTTTTCATTGACTTTCCTGGTAAAGCTCCCTGAGACTCCAAACAGATCTGTTAAAATGTTCACAAAAGCTGCATGTTACATTTACTTGAAATCACCAGCTCAAAAATTGATGGTTGTCAGAAATTGCAAGAAATACATGCAGAAACTTTTAAAAGATTTTTTTATTTTTTTGATCCAGGCTGTTTATCTTCTCAGCTTCCTAACAAGCTTGGGTCAGAGCAAGGGGTCAGGCATGATAGCGCGCCCGTGAAGCAGATAGTGTTATGGGCTTTGCTCAGTAGCAGTGCAGGGGCTTGAACATCCGACCCTCTGATAAGTACCCTAATGGTGTTGTTAGCACTGCACTAAAATGTGTTCTTATTAAAATATGTAAATTGAAAGCCTTTGCTAATCTAAATTCCTGGCATAACTCTTCAAACCCTCAAGACAACACTCTGTCTATCTGAAACTTGTAGACAGTATGCATATATCAGCATCAATGTCCTGAAACTGGACACAAGTGCAAGAACACGCTGGTGTTGACCGACACGTTTTTTAAATTAGCTTGATGCAGCACTCGCAGTCTGGAAAAAGGGCTCCTGATGGATGAACAGTTAGCAGGAGCCCAAGATGTACCCTGAAGACATAACTGATAAAAATCACCTATTACTCTAAGTCAGCACACACTGGTTTAATTGCATTAAAAGGTTGAATTTTGATGTGCAGGCAAATGTGCAATAGATGAAAAACACATGTGGGATCCAAAGACGCACAACAAAAGAATATATGATGTGAAAACATAAGCCACACAAAATTCTTGTGTGGAGATGAAGTACAGTGAGACATATTCATGAGTATCATTAAATCCACAACATCACGTACCACTTTGTCAGATGTAGGAATTTTTTTTTTTTGTTTGTTCTGTTTTAACAGAAGGAAATACCAAGGTGGACAGTGGAAGTGGTGGTGTGACTGTGTTAAAGACCCCTGCAGGCTTTGCATCTGCAAAGCAAGATAAAATCTGTGTTTCTTATCAGAGTTGGCTGTTCATTATCATCTCAGGACCCTGATCTCTCCTCCTAGTCATCATTGTAGGCGCTTGCTCATTATTCGTGTAATCCAGGATCCAGCTGCAGCTTCTCCTGACAGTCTGTCTGTGCTCTGTACAGGCAGGCCTGGGGGAGAGGAGCTGGGGGCTGATTAGGGGGAACTGTGCCCCAGCAAACACGAACAGAGACATGAGCATGTGATGGAGTATAAGCCCACATCCTCCACCTCTCCTCCACTTTCCTTTGCTTCATCTTCCTCTTTCCTCCTCCTCTCTATCCCCACCCTCTGGGAGACACCTTACTTGTTCTGAGACGTTTCTTGCGTGAAAAATCCAGCTGGGGTTTAAGTGCAAGGGTAAAATATGGGCTTCAAGGGGAGCTAGGCATCACTCAGGATAGATCAAACCTGTGAAGCTATAACCCCGCTGCACTCAGGAGAACTGCTTTAACTCACCTCTTTCTGCGTGTTTCATCAACTTCCCCGAAGAGATGCAATAATATGTTAGTTATTGAACAAGCAATGAACTAAATCTGTCAAAGTGGCACCCTCTCAGGGGCACATAGGAGGTTTTCATCTTCAGAGGAAAACATTTTTTTCTTTTAAATGTTTAGCCTTTGTGACAGTTATTTGTATTTTCATGAAAGGGCTATTTTCCCAGGAGATTATAAAAGGTATCGAAATATAATTTCCTTTAATCCAGCTGATGTGTCTGTGGACCAAACAAACCGGAACATCACAGAGAGTAACATCTGCAGCAGAATTATTCCTGTCATTACTTATATTAAACATCGACCCTCTTTGCATTTCGAGGATTATGTGTATTAGTAATGTAATGATGCTCATCTCTTTCCATGCGGCTTTTCTTTGATATGCACCCACAGGGTCGGGGATCTTCAATGGATGATGGCAAAAAAAAACTTTGATTTTTGCAGCCAAATTAGGACGTAGTCATTATAACTTTAGCTTTATGGCTTTTTGAGTTTTCACTTTCTGCTCCCATGTGAGACATTTCTTCATCTTCAGTCCTTCACAGCTTAGCCGGCTGTTTTGAAGAGCCAAAAGTAATCCACCATGTCCACTCGGCATCACTTGTGGAAAACTGTAAACACTGTCTGTGTGTGCTCTCTAATCCTGGAGAATGATTTCTGCGGCATCCAAAATGAGGTGCTCAGAGAATTTCAACCATTTTGTATTGTTTAATATTCTGTGAATGTGGTTTCAAGATTAAACACAGATTGCTGCATTTTTCAGGTTTATTCTCCTAAAGGCACTTTTTCTAGTGGGTCACAACTATTTTACACTTTCCTCTGTCCTGGAAAAAAAAATGCAAACAGCTTTTTAAACTAATCTTAATCAATACTTTGATGTTGTGAGTGCTTTTCCTTTCATCAAAAGGGACATTTTATTACAGTCATCATCACAAAATCCATGTATCTTAAGTCTGGAGCTGCAAGTCAAATGCTGGAATTGATTTTTTTTTTCCCTCCCACTCAGCTGTTTACAACCATGATTTTAACACCTGACATGAATGCGTGCCTCTATCTGTTTAGGTCAAGTGTAACCACTCGGGTTAGTTCTGCTTTGCTCTCGCAGAATTAATAAGATTACAGGAAATAGTTACACCTTCTCAAAGCCATAAAACGTGATTTTCTTCTACAAGTTAAACAAGCAATATATAGTCGCAATCAAAATAGTACGTCTTCATTCTTAAAGTCACAACTTTTGGATGATATAGAATGTTCCAATAATCTTTTTCCTCCTTAAAATGTACAGTGTATTTCCAGATTTTCTTTGCTTTGGACTTTGGACCGAGAGAGGCTGTTTTTAGTGTTGACAGATCCCGCTGATGGTTTCCAGCCCAAGGCTGTGCTAAAAATTGGCCCAAATGGTCACAAAACCACCCAAATAATAAGATCAATATTTTTTTTTAGTATTTTACGCACCTCCATTGGCTTACGGTAGTGTATTATAAAAAGAAATGCAGTTGTAGCATGTATAGAAATCCTGCAAAAGCAGACCACAGCAGCTAACCACCACATCCCACATCGACTACAGTCATTTGATGACCTCATGTATGACGCCCATCTTTATATTTTAGCAGCGCTTATTACAAGTTAACTTACCACGAGGACAGCCTGCAGAAAGCTGTTGACAGTGCGTACTTTCTTGTGCTGTCACATGAACCACCCTGAAGGAGACACTTCTGACAAGCACTTTAGCTTTGTTTCAGACCAGAGCAAACAATTATTTACAGACCAACCAGTCCAGGTTTTATTTGTCTGTCCATCTGTATGTTTTGTTTTTTTTTAACCGCACCTGGCAACCCATTCACATCATGGAAAAGGTCTGGTACCCCACCCATTCACCGCCATGTCCACTGGTGCAGACCACACCACACTAATCGTAAGGGGGCAGAATTACTAATAATACCTATGATGAATACGGTTTTCACTGCAAAACTGACAACAGTTGCTCACCAACCCTCCCTTTCCACTGCATGCCATTTTAGATGTCTTTTGTTAACATTTTTCATTTCACTGACCGGTTGTATGCGTATCCAATGACATCCACAGTCAGTGTCTTCTGCACCCATAGATACTGTCCCCATGAAATCAAAGTTGAATCAAGACATTCGACCAGCTTAACCAGGCTAACTTTGACCCACAAAACACAATTCAAAACCACACAACTGGGTACAAAGCCACTTGATCTGGCAACACCGGCTGATTTGTGATCCACAAGAAACATGAGAGGGGTATCAACTTTCTTATTCAACTGTGAATGAAGACTATGTTTACTTTTTAAAATATTTACTAATCATATTTTACTCACTCACGACTGGAGGTTTGTGCGCCTACATTTCTGTATCTGCTCTTTTGGCTCACTTGTCCTTCATCAGTCTTTAAAAGCAAAGTTTAAAAGTGAAATTATTAGACAATTATAAGATCTATAACGGCAGCAGATTTAAAACTTTTACTACTCAGCTAACAGGAAAAATATTAAATGCCTTCATCTGATGTCATAGTATCTAGTTTTCTGTAAGTTGACCCACCTGAGGAGTCATCAGGCAACAGCAGGATTTGTGACACTTAACCTCTGCAATATGACAAATTCTTCTCCTTAAACCCTTTCAGCAAGACATGTGTCAACACAGAATAAGTGATTTTATGTTGTTGTTTTTTTAAACTTAGAAAACCCATCAAGGAGGAATTAATGAAAGGTTTGTGGTCAAGAATACAAATTGTGGCTTTGGAATTTGAAACTGCGATGCTGAATTTATGTATCGCCAAAGAGAAAAGGGATACTGCTCAGAGAGCTTCATCTAGCCACAAATGGAGTCGGTTCTATATTGCCAGTTTCTATTTTAGCTTTCTTATATGGGAATCAAGAGTGTCTGATAGCAGCAGTCTGGGAAAAGCTGGTGTAGCCCCAGGGTTTGTGGTCTTGTCTGACACTGTCTTTAGAAACAATTCCCAGCAAGGTAGACCAGAGCGTGGACTTAAGTGTCATGGGAAATGGTGCCACATGTCCAACTTGATTTTCAGTGTTTCACCGCATTTTGACAGTTGAAATGAAATACGAGTTGCTGAGGCTTAGCGAAGCCTTCTTGGGGTGTTGTCTGTATTTGAAAAGCAGGTGTTACTTTGTGAATCCCAAATCTCGGCTCTAATCTCCCACCTCTCTCCTGTGTGCCTCTCACATCTGATGGGTGGTCAAGTCTGGCATTTGTAAACATTTTGGGCTGCATCTTACAGAGTGAGGGATGTAGGTTTACACATTTTGCGTTTTCGCACAGATTGTTTGCCTTTGCTAATTTGCAGACATTTAACATTGTGTTATATTTTACTCCCTCCTTGACTAACAATCAGAAAGCTTCACTGAACACTTGAGAAGTAGAAAATAGGGGGTTAAAATAAAGAGACAAAATACTGACGAGGCTTTGTTCCAAAGCATTAAGGACTCAGTTTTGATTTTAAAGAATTTCTACTAAAATTCTTTAATCCACGAAAAAGAAATGGCCCTATCCGGATATGGATTATGGAGGCATCTCCCACCGTTGGAGGAAAAGCTTGACTCTGAGATTTGCTCATTCTTCCAAAGATGTTGGCTACCAGCAGTATTGGGAATGAAACAACATAAAAAGACAAACAATCTTGAAGTACTCCTGCTGTGACCACTGTGGGGACACTCTTATTTGACTAAAGGCTACACCCTCCTTTATGCTGCAAAAGAAAGCGTCTCTGTCAAACCAAAGCCAAGAACAATGGGGGCCAGCTTCGGGGAAACGGGGCCATTTGCATGCAGCTGTTTGCCGTTTCCAGGACCACAAAGGCCAATCAAAGGGACCTTAATGGAGGATGACAAGCGTCAACCAACGCCTTTGCTTTCTGTCTGTGCCAGCCCTCGTCACTTTCTCTATCCTCCAAAAAAAAAAAAAAATGACCCACTTTTTTTTTCTTGTGGTCAAACATTCCTTCAGTTTTTTTTTCTCCCACTGTCTGATCTCCCAAGAGGGCGCAGTTTGAAGGGTTAAAGGTTGGCCATGACTGCAGTATTCAGAGATGACACACACAGACCCAAAGAGGAACCTGGACATGTGTGCCACTGTCTGACGCCTGCAGTTGCCAACCTGTAATATCTCCACACCAAACCACCATTATCTTTTCATTTCATCTCCAGGGCTTTAAACGGCGCTGAGTGTAGCTCTGTGGATGGTTTCAGATGCACCCATCTGAGCCACAGTGGCATTTCCAATTCAAGGGTGTTGATAGAAAACAAAATATATATTATGACGCGAATTGTCGCCAGTGAATTATAGGCTGTCAACTGGAGAGAAAAAAGAAAAAAAACTCCCAGAATGTAACGTATTAAGCCACCATCCCGGCCTTGCTTTGCTCTTTTGAGCTCAATAGATGGCTTAGCAGGCAGGTCAGGGGGGATGAATCTGAAAAGCTACTTTCCGCGCAGTCACTCACTGACCAGAATACATGATAAGGCCTCATGTCAACAAGGGCAGGAATGAGGATCAGAGCCAATTATCGCTAAGTCAAAGTGGTTACCATAGTGATTTGACAAGATGGACTATATCAAGAATACGAGTCCCTCACTGATTTTGTAATTTAATGTTAAACTGAGGCACTGATACAGCCCCCCCCCCCCCCCCCCCCCCCCCCCCCCCCCCCCCCCCCCCGCATCGGG
>JAOWBL010000009.1:12465377-12497300 GCA_028564865.1 Zenarchopterus dispar | reverse complement strand
TCTTTCTTTCGTTTTAAATGGATGCAGTTGAGGGCAGGAGAACGGGGGAGGGGAAATGAATTCTGTTATCACACATGCTTACACAGGGGTTTGTGTTATGGATTTTTAGCCTGCCGTTTTCTTGAAAACATTTTCCCTGCAGCTGGTGGTCTTCTGTTGCAATCTTTAACTGCTGCAAAGTTGAACAGTCAAAAAAAAAAAAAAAAGCACAGAGCGTGAGATGAAAAGCTTTTCATGCCTCCCTAAGACGCTCTGTGCACACAAACAACCTTTGCCTCTTTTCAAAATCTTGCAAAACTTGTTTAAACCAAGGAAATCTACTCAGAAAAATACACAGATCCAGAAGCGTTTGTTGTCGGAAAGGTTTTCCTTTTTAACTGTGTCTAAATACTGAGATCCTTAGCGACATCCTGTTAAGTTGCCTAAAATATATTCCCTTGAATTCCTCTTACCGCACATAAAAAAAAGAAACAAACAAAAAACGGATAAATAAATCTTTAGGAAAAGTATATTTTAAATTCTTCGACAGATTTGTCGTTACATGCACAATTGCAAGTTGACAAGGCAGTCATTAATGAGACCACAACTATCTACAGTTTGGAGAAAAAAGCTATTTGTTATTGAGGCCGCCAACGCAGTCTAGATACTCTCCTTAATTGATGTAGCGTTAGCCTATGACCAGAGAGATCTATACCGATGAGGGGAGAGGAGGCCAGCAAGGCACAAGCCTAATCAATTGTTGGGCTTCTGTTGATAACAGCATGCCATCATGCCACAGCGCTCTGATAGATGGGCAGAGCCGCCAGTGGGCAGCCAGAGAGAGTGAAAGTTAGAAAAGGCAGATGGAGTGTGTGCAAGTGTGTGCGCGTGTGTGTCCAAGAGGGTGTTTTAGCCGAAAGAGTGTCTCTCTCTGTTCCAAATTTTAAAACCACATGAGATGCATTCCTTCTGCCTGTTCTCTGTAGCTGCTGTGATAAACCCGTCACTCCTTCCATGAGAAATGGCAGACGGGGCGATCATTATTCTCTGCAGCGAAGTCGCCGATGTCTGTCTGTGTTTTATCATCCACCATTCTGGACAGGTTTTCTAAAAGGCTTGGGTAATTGTCGTGCTTATTGGAAGTGATGGAGTCCTTCACTTATGCTTGGGCTACACTGACGTCCTCTAATGAGGTGATAAACAGTCCAGCTAAGCAGAATCTACTGGCCATTAGATGGATCATGGTTTTATAATGAAAAGTGTAGTTGCACAATGCCAGAGAATTTATGCCAGTGCTTTCACATTTTGTTCTCCTTCTAACTCTGCAAGTGTGTGTAGAGGTTTCTTCTAATGTGTAATGACTTTAGCATTATTTTCTTAACCGTGAATATTTCACAGATGTTTTTGTACATTTGCTGGTGTGGCATGAGTGGACTTGCATAGAATATCATTAGAAGTAAGCCGGGTGGTGCAGGCTGAAGTGACTTTCAGACATGTGGGTCGGCTTTTAAGGGTAGGAATTTCAAGCCGGAATCTTTTCAACTTTGAGTAGTTCAAACAATGTTAATTGCATCAGGCCGTGACTGTCAAAAGTGTAAGGATAATTAGAGTGAGGGGGGAAGTGAACCTGGAGTGGTAAGTGTTAGTACATGACAATGCTCGGGAGCCAATGGGAGCATGGAAAAGGTAACAGGCTGAAAGGAGGGCTAATTAGGAGAGAGCAGTGTAGAAAATACAAATGGTAGCTGCTCCCTCAGGGGCCCACCGGTGCTGAAAACAACGACGATTATTGACAGTTCATGCTGAGCTCGGCTCGCTCTTCTTTAATGCGGTACACTTCCGTGTTCTACTTAGATTTTACCGAAATTGTTCCCTCAGAATTGCTGACAGTTTTCTAGGATTATTTTAACCCATGTTAGCGGTTTTCTCTTTGCATTTTCCCCCCATTCTTTTTGAATCATCATACACTCACCGGCCACTGTATTAGGTACAACAACTATACATTTTTAAAAATTTTATATATCCCATTCAGTTCTGCTTCATCCACAGACTATTCCTCCTGTCTGGACTCCAGACTGTCCCCTGTTCAATTGTTGGCACTGTAAAATGGATTATATTGCACGCCTTTCTGCTGGGATTTTTCCTTTCTTTGCAGAGCAAATAAAGCAAAAGAAACAAATGAGGGGGCTCGTATAACTGTAAAGCAAATGTTCTCAGTTCAAATAGATTTTGCCCTGATGGTGAATGCTCTCCATTGATGGAGACCATCCTGAGGCAGTGTGGCCTTTGTATTTGCTCAGAAATTTATTAGATTACCACTGGTCTCCAATGAGTCAAAAAATTTGACAGCCCTGACCGCAAAGAGATGGGGAAATGAATAGTTTTCTTTTCTTTTTTCATTCCTGGATTGCGTGTAATGGTCCATCTGTTTAAAACTGTGGTAAACATTGGACTGCTGTTGCCTATTTATACTGTGCCTGCAGATTTTTGCAGCATGATGTGTGGTCTTATTGTATTGACGCAGTGATCCCTTCACCAATTAATTCTCCGATACTCTTTTTTTTTTCCCTCTGCCTTTGTGTGTCTGTCCGTCTGTCAGGGTTCAGCCGTGCAGCCTTGCCTTTCGGGCTGGTCAGGAGAGAGCTCTCATGTGAGGGATATGCAATTGATCTCCGCTGCCCCGGGAGTGATGTCATTATGATTGAGACGGCCAACTATGGCCGGACCGACGACAAGATCTGTGATGCTGACCCGTTCCAGATGGAGAACGTCAACTGCTACCTCCCTGATGCCTACAAGATTATATCACAAAGGTAAAGTGCTGGGGAGAGATCTAGTTTCACAAACATGACCAGGAGCTGGGGAGGAAAAATATCACCCTCCTTTTTTTTCCCTCCAGTGTTTGCTGCTGCACACAAGAGAACTCCTTCAAGGGCTAATTTCATGTTTATTTACAAGTTTATAATTGTATATTAGGAATGCATTGGAACACATGAAGAGACTTAAGTTTTCTTGTAGTTTCGTCTGCAATGTCACTTTAAAGCTCCTCCTCCTGGAAGGATCGAAGTGCTCCGATTGGTCTGCTAACTTGTCAAATAATTTAATAGAACAAGACATCTGATCATGCTTTAATTGTAGTATATCATATTATCAGCCTGTTACGCGATGATGTCATTAAGTGTTGAAAAAAACAGGACTTCAAAACAGCTATTTCAGTACGGTTCAAGGACAGTGTTTTCTGTGACAGAGACTAACACCCACTCGAGTGGGGTTTGGGTTTTATAACTCTGCAGACCTTTTACATACACAAAATACCATATGAAAAAGTGAAAACAATATAATATGAGCAGACAGATGAAAATTTTTCAGGTAAGAAGGCATCATCTGAAACTTTCATTTACCAGAATACGTAGGTGACATTTGAAATCTAAGAAGACTGCGGCGCAGATTAATTCTTGACAGGCAGGAAAGTGACTTCCATGCAGCAGAGCTCTTCACACCAGCTGTGTGTTGTTGCTTCCGTTTGAATCGTAATCAGTGTAGCTCAGAGAGACCGCGAGTCACATGAACAACCTCTTAGCTCCCTATCTGGAACACTGCGCTTGCTTTGTTCAAACACTTGTAGAGCATTGAAGAGGTTTTGCCTCAGGTAGTGAGCAATGCCCATCATCACGCTTTTTTATCCTGGCAACCCCTTTCTCAGGATGCTGCCTTGCTGTCAAACGATGGCACAGCAACACTTCAGCTCGACTGCTGCTTACCCCTAGAGGTGTGTGTATTTTTAAAGGGCAGTGGATGAACTATTCAGAAATAGTAAGCAGCACAGTTCACTTTCTAATGCACCGCTCTGTCTTAACCTGCCTCCCTTTTAAAGTCTACTGCCGAACGTCATCGCCCACATTGTCAGACCTCTGGGATTTTCTCTGCCTCACTCTCTTATGTATTTACTCCCAGGAGATGCAGTTCTCCAGAAGACTTTCATTTATACATGAAGTCTTGATGTCTTTCTAAATTTACACCACAGTCCCAGTACAGTGATGCAGAAACATGTTGCAAATAGTGTCCATGCCCTTCGGTTTAACTGCAAGCTGCTACACATCTACTGATATGTCAGTTTCACACTCAATGGAGCTGCACCTCAAACTTATCTCTACCAAAAATTCCCAGGAGGAAGTAGACGAGCAAAGGCTTTGCAAAGAGCCCGCACCACCGGTCCTTAATCAGAATTATTGTAATGATTCAGATCAGAGGAAATAAGCTTCTGACTGTAATTAAAGAAGACATGATAACAGGGAATGTTAAAGCGGTGGCAAATCTTTTGAAGACCCTGATCAGTCTTCCATCAGCGTGCAGCAATATAGAGCGAGGGCATTTAAACTCCATCGAAATACCTTGTCAATACTGTCAAGATTAACAAAAAGCACCAGCCCCACAGACAGATAAATAAACATATTGAACAAGACAGGAAGGGGGGAGGATGGGGATGGAAGCATTTAGAAAACTGCTGAACAAAATCGTTTGTTTTTTTTTTGGCATAGAAATTGCGTCGGAAAGTATTTCAGAAGCAATGTTTTTCAAAACAAAAACAAGTAGATAAGAATTTTATAGTCTGATTTCCTGCAGCGGGTTTTGAAGATCATTTGGTTGTTGACAAATAAATAAATAAAAAATGGTTGAGCGAAAGATATATGTCAGGAATGATGGAACCGGACCTTAATGGCTCTGCGTTTAATATTCAGATCCACAGCAAATGGATGGCTTTTTCTCTCTTCTCTCTCTCCCCTCAACTACTGCATGTACAAAAACTACTCACGTGCAAAAATAACCATGTAAATGCATCTTTCTTTCTGCCCTCCATGACCTTATTTAAAAAAGCGCTTTTGTCTAAGGTGAAGCTCATTGGCAGTGAGCTGGATTCACTATCGTGAGATTGTTCCCAGTTCAGTAAAGATTACAGTACACGCCGCGAGTACCTGCTGTGAAAAACAGACTGTCAGAATGCTTAGCAACAACACCGCCCCTTTCTTCAAAGCAGAAAGTGTCTGCAAATTACAGTAGAACAAAATGCCACAGGGGCTTCTTACAGCTTGAGCAGTGGTGAAAAGGTATTTAGACTCTTACTTAAAGGTGAAGTACACTAATCGATATTTAGTACTTACAAAGGATCAAATGATATAATGTGAAGGTTTTCTCCTATAATGATGAATCCGCTGAGAATGATCCCCTAACTTGTTTGATCTTTTTTTTTTTTAACTCGCTGCTCTGCTTTTCTGTGCTGCAGCCTAAATGTTTTGATTTGGTCTCACATCAGATTAACTGCTGCAACCTGCGAAGCAGCAGCACACCGCTGCCTACTGCAAAGAACTCACAAACAGCTGGACTTCTGAAGATATCTGGAGTTGATAGAGAGCAAAAAACAAACTCAAAGTTGAAGAAGTATTCATTGGGTGTCCGTGTGGTGTGACGTTTCCTTCTAGCTGCCGGTGCACACAGCTTCATCTTCTGTTCACAAGGAACCAAAAGACAAAACTTCACTAAAAAGATTCAAAGTGTAATTGATGGAAGCAGTGAAAACCGACCCTTTGAGAAATTGTAGTGTTAATAAAGATCTGTAATTAGTGATATTAGTGATGTAACAGTACACTTTAAATTGTTCTAATGGTGCTCTCTGTGAGTTCAATATTAGATATTATGTGGTTAATATAATACTACTCTCTTATGGCTCTTCATGAACTGACAGAATTGGCAATAATCAAGGAGATGAAATGTTCCCAAGTCTACGCCATGTGTCAAAACAGATAGTGCTGCATCCATGATACTTCCTGATACTTACACAATGTAACCTCATAACTCTTAATGTTTAAAACACATGTCTCAGGTTGTCACAGTCTTTTCCTCTCTTTCTGCTCCTGACTTTGGATCATTTGTATGGCTTTACCTCCAATGCCTTACGTTAAGAATAAACCTGACAAACCAAATCAAGTACTTATATTTTTAAGTTTTTGTCTGGTTTAGTCTAGAGGACATTTAAAAATAGCAGCCATACCACTTATCTGACACCCAAATGATGAGTAGAAATGAGAGAAAATTACAAATTTGTCAAAGTATAGACAGAACACACTATTTGCATTCCATCACTGGGAGCATAAAAACTCTCAAGGCTCAACAAAATGGGATATTTCTGTGAGCGTATAGGTAATTTCATTTCTCTCACCTGGTGGCAGACCCTTCACATTTTGTTGCAGTGACACTTTTACCTTGCGGCAGCTCTTTTGACCATTTGCTGCAGTGCAGGCACAAAAGTAGCTCTCCTAAGTGCAGCCGGCACTGCCTTGTTATTGAAGTTTAAATCGTCGCTGATGGAGTTGATAATTTTTCTAGCCTGCATAAAGGCCTCTACATGTTTTATACATTACTTTTAAAAGCAGGGTGTTGGTAAGCAAATGCATATGCCCTGAAAAGTAAAGCCTTATGCTCGTTAATGTACTTTTTGAATTAAGTATTTTAGACTCCTGCTTCAATCATGGCATTTTGTGAGTTTTTTTCTTTTTTTTTTTTTTTTTGTGCTGTGCTTCACAGTGACAAGGCATCTAGAATCTCTAATGGTTTGTTGTCCGCTGTGCAAATCTAAGTCCTACTTTCATCTCTGCTTTTGCCCTTCTCAAATACACATCTTAGGCTTGAAAACTGTGAAATCTTTCTGTTTAGGTGCCAGTTTTTTTTTTCTTGTTTGCCTCTTATTGCTAACATCATTCTCAATCCTTCTGCTTCAAAAGAGCTTGATTGAAGTGGAGCCAATTTCACCCTATACAGTATTTACGCAAACACACGTCTTGTGCTGTTTCCTTTCTGTTGTTGTTGCTGTTTTTCCTCTGCTTCTTTACTTGAACTATTTCAGCACCCAGAAACATGTGCCAAGGCAAAAAACAAGTGAAGACACACACTGTCTGCCTTTGCAATTCACACATCAGACCGTTAATTCGCTGAGGGACACCATCTCATACTGGAAGGCAAATAACCTTTCAGAGAGATGGCACATTCACGTCTTGTTCAGGCGTACATGCAGAGGGAGCTCTGTTATACTCGAGGCCACCCATTCCAGTCCACTGCATGTCACCGCCACCTGTCGTGTGTGTGTGTGTGTTTTAATGAATGTCCTTTCCTTCAATAGCGGTATGAAGACAGTAATTCCTTACATGCCTTTAGCTGCTCTCTCACTCTGTCATTCATCCCATTACCTTCATTTGCTCGCCCTTAATGCTTTCATTTCTCTCTTCGTTTGCCAAGGTTTAAGCTAAGATGCATAAGTGACAGTCCTGCCTGGGATTTCATCAGTGTCAGTGTGACTGTAACAATGAACTTTTCCCTCCCCTTTGTTGTTAATGTTCTCTCTGCAGAGTACTCTTGCTGTGGGTACTCATGATGAAATCTCTGGTCAATCTTTTTCTTTCTAGGTGCAACAACCGTACGCAGTGTGTGGTTGTCACTGGCTCTGATGTCTTTCCTGATCCATGCCCTGGCACCTACAAGTACTTAGAGGTCCAGTATGAGTGTGTTCCCTATAGTAAGTATCGCCATCCGAATCTCCTACTGTGTGATAGCAAAAATGTCTGATCTGAGTTCAGCCTCTCTTCATTATAAAATAGTTCACTGTTTGTTTTAGAGATACCAATGTATATAGATGCTCAACAGCTTGTGTATTTGGAAGAATATTTTACGATTAATAATGGCAAGTAATATTGAAAAATAAAGACTCACTGCCATTTAAAGCTTTAGCTCACCCGTGAATAAAAAAGCTAATTTTCTTAATTACCTCCAATCAAATCAAGTCATCCGGATAGGTTAATGGATTCATTTTCTCTTTTTGATTTTCAAGACATTTCTCTTTAGGCTGGTGTTTCCATCTTGGATCTGGATCGTGGTAAATTCTGGGAATAATAAAGCGCCAAAGCTAACAAATGTCTAATTGAATTGCTTATTCCCTCTCCTTCTTATTCTGAAAGCATTCAGGATTCATTCTTCTCATTTTTAGTCGACGCTGCCTGTGCAAGGACAATGTCTAGGTTTTTACGAGACTGTGAACCATCTAGAAAATGAAGCCACTGTTGAGGATGCCTCTTGCAGAGCAAAGCTGTGACCTTGGGAAGCAGTTTTCAATGGCTTTGTGGTCTTAGATTGTGTTTATTTTGTGAATTACACTCCCATTTATAATCACTTAGAAAATAACGCAATGTATAAACTTGGGCAGGGATATGTTTTGATTGACAAGCTTCTACTTAATGGCTGTGTGCAGTTTCCATGGCACCATACTGATCCAACTTTCCCCAAGATGACTTTAAAATGAGTCCACAAACCAGTCTGTTTATTTTATATAGTCCTCAGTCATGTTTCCAAGAACGTTTTTGGATTCTGATACTGAAGAGCTGCACTGAAAGGGTTGAAAAAAAATTTTTGGTTGGGGGCAATCATTTGATGTGCTTTCAGTATGCATGAGGAGAGTTTAGAAACTGCGTTTATTTGTTGTTTGTATCTCTAGAGAAGAAATAAGGGTAATACTAATTTGTGTGAAATAATTCATACAATTTGTCAAATTGTTAGAAAAAAAATCCTAAAGACGTTATTCCAAAGCAACTGGTTTTGTTTTCGCCCTCTTTGTGATTTTGTTCCCAGTTACCAGCTGCAAGTCCTTCTATAGTTCCCTCAAACATGCTTTCTTTTTCTTCGTTTTTCTTTTATTTATTTTTTCCTTTAAAGTTCACATAAAATTTGCTTGACAGTTATCTAGAATCACAGCTACTGTAAGCCATCTGACAAGCCAAGTATCACTCATGGGAGATTAGCTTCAGCTAATTAATTGTAAATCTCCAGCAGCAAGATTAAAACTTGGGTTGGTGTCAGTTAATGTGCTTTCTGTGACTGTGGAAGCTGCACACAGCAGCATGTATCAGTATTTCAAACCCATCAGTTTAAATCCTGTGACGCTGTCAACATATATGGTTGTATCGTCTCAACTTGTGGCGAACATTATTTGGATACACCGTTGATGTCAGGCATCATAAACTTTGCTGTTTTACCTTTAGCTGAGGTGATGAATCAAATCTTTCTGTACTTTTCATCTAATTCAACTAGAAATGAAAGCAGAAACCAAAATGGATTCAAAAGGTGTCTCAAATTTTACCAGAGGATTTAAATAAGGATTCGGATGTGGTATTACAGTATATGCCTGTCTATCTAAGATCCCTGCCTCAGCAGTGTTAAAAGTCACCTATATGATTTGCTTGTCATTCTCATATCATTTGAAAACTAATTTTTCATATATTTCAAATATTTTTTAACATCAGAACAATTGCTCTCTGGATAGCTCCCATCTCCCATCATGCATTTTCTTTTCATTTTTTAAAATAAATAATTTATCCCATATCTGAGTGCTGATACTGCCAAAGGAAAAAAAAGTGAAAAGCATTTCTGAAATACCTATCTGCCTGATTACATGTCACTCATAGTGAGTGACTAAATGTTTTCTGTTATTTTCTATGTATGAAGATTTGCCATCTTTTATCAAATTCTTGTTAAAATAGTTTTTTTAGTGTTATGCATCCACTATTTTCTTGTGGTACTATATATGAGGATTTTTGTGCGAGAGGGTGTTAATATCCTAAAATTGTAAGATACTCTGCATGTTCCATTAGATGAAGTCAAACTGCTTCAGTGTGAGTGACTGATCATGTTTGCTCCAGTAGTTTAATTAAGTGTACTGCGGATTTGGTTCAATCCAGTCCTATTTTAAAGTTAATCTACCTTAAAAGGGTGTTTCAGAGTAGTTTATAAACACATCTCAAGGCTTCATTCCTCCCCGTTAAAGTACTCAGAATTTAAATTGATAAACTGTAAACATTTTCAGAAATATTCACTTTTTCTATTCTCTTTCTTTCAAACAGACCTCCCTTTCACCTAGTGTCCCGTTCCCCCCGACTAACCTCTTTGCTCTCATTTTTTTCCAACTACCAATCTTTCACATATTGTCTCCAGCCTCCCCCTCCATCCTCCTTCTCTCCGTATATGCAGCTGCAACAGTCCACTAAAGAAACTCCATATAAGGGCGACTATTCATCAGTCATCTCATGTGCTGGTACTCTTGTTGGCTCATTTAAGAGTCAGGTCTGTAACATTAGCACCGTGTCATGTTGTACGTGTGTGGGCGAACAAGTTTGAAATCAAGTTTTGATTTGTGTTAAGAAAGTTTTGAACAAATTCCACCCTCAGTGAAGACATGCCAAAAATAATTTCTGTGCTTTTTCTCTAAGAATGTTATCCAAGTAAATATGACCAGAATTTTGAGATTTTTTCCCCCCCCCTTTTCCTGCCACTTAGGAAAAGCATTCTTAGAGGGATTTATTCTGCTTTTATAGTGGCGGGTGTATTATTTTGTTGGCAAAAAAAAGACAGTAAAAATGAAAAGTTCAAAGCCCTGGAAAGCACGGCACATAGCTTGTCTTTTGTCATAACTTGTCTTTTTTTTTATGTCCTAGGACGAGAAGCTGTTTCGCTAACAAACACTCTTTTCCCCTCCAGTTCTTCCTCCTCCAAGCAGCCCTGTGGTTCATTTCATGGTCATACCCTCCAACTAATTCTCTTTCTTTGTACCTGCTAGTTGACTCATGATAATCTTTCTCTCCCTTTTGCATTCTTTTTTTGCTTTCTTTTCCAATGCCTGAAATAGAAGTGGAGCAAAAAGGTAAATGAGTGGTCTGGTCCTTCCCTCCCCCTACTTCGGCTCCTTGTTCTGTGGTGTTGAGTACAGCTCCCTTCACGTTCCCCTTCCTTCCCCCCCTCCTGATTGCCTCTCCTGTCAAATGCTAAACCCATAGGAGGATTGTTTGCACCCATGGAATTCAAATGATTTGCAGAACAGAATTTCAAATGACAACCATGGTCACCAAACTTAGTGTTTCTTTGCATTACGAAAGAAAACACCAACTTGTTGCCGTTGATTCGCTCCTGGAACCTTTCCCTAGCAATGTAACCCGTGAAGAATGACTAGTTGTGTACCTACTGTTATTTGGCTCCGTTTTTTGCTTGGCCCAACCTCTGCTGCACCCATAGCACGTGATGTGAAATAGCAGTGATGGCTGAGTGAGTTTGGCACTGACTGAAAAAAAGTTTGAAAAGAAAACAAAAAAATCACTGTGTCCCTTTTTATCCAGAACTAATTTGTTTAAATGGGGATCATGCCATGGCCTCTCTCACCCATCAGTGGTTACTCTTGTCTTTCACCACAGAAGTAAAGAAAGAAAAAAATCCTCTCCCACTGTTGTTCTATCTATTCCTCAACCTCCACTTTCATTCTACCTCTGCTTTGCTGCCGCCACCATTGACAATCTGTTGTTCACTCTTATCACCAGATGTGAAATCTGTTGCCTTTTATCATTTTACATCATAACCTTGGTCCTGTAAGTATGCATGTGCAGTGTGTTCATATATCCAGCTGTTCATGTGGCATTTGACATCAGAGACGGGCTGGTATTTGGTTAAAAAAGCAAAACAAAATACTGACTATTCTCCTTCCTCCATTCCCCATTTCTTTCATTTGCAGGATTTGTATATTTCTCATTTTCTTTTGTTTTTGCTCCTTTTACGGTGTAGCAGCAGACCCTTTAAGTGCAATTTCTCTTAACCTCTCATTTTTCATTCTGAATAATCACTATGACACATACATTTTTCTTTTTTCCCCTCCTCATGAGTACAAAAGCACTAGTCCAAACCTTCCTCCAAACTCCAGTCCTTGAACTTTTTGTCCTCCACTTGAGTTGCACAGCAGCAAGAATTATACCTGTCCTTTGTGTAGTGTGTGTTTTTAATCCTTTGCTTTGTTTTATTTCCTTTCACTCTTGTCTCTGTCATTAGTTTTCATTTGTCCGGGGACTCTGAAGGGAGTGGGAGACGCCACCTTCCTGTTTGAGGCTGAGCAGCAAGCTGGGTCGTGGTGCAAAGACCCGCTGCAGGCTGGAGACAAAGTCTTCTTCATGCCCTGGACGCCGTACCGCACGGACACCCTCATCGAGTACGCCTCTCTGGATGACTTCAAAAGCGGTCGGCAGACGACCACTTACAAACTGCCGCACCGTGTGGATGGGACGGGCTTCGTTGCTTATGATGGTGCCATCTTCTTTAACAAAGAACGCACGCGCAATATTGTTAAGTTTGACCTTCGCACGCGCATCAAAAGTGGGGAGGCCATTGTGAACAATGCCAACTATCATGACACCTCGCCGTACCGCTGGGGTGGCAAGACGGACATTGACCTTGCAGTAGATGAGAGGGGATTGTGGGTAATCTACGCCACAGAGCAGAACAACGGGCGCATAGTGGTGAGCCAGCTAAACCCATACACACTCCGCTTTGAGGCCACCTGGGACACGGCGTACGACAAGCGCTCAGCCTCCAATGCCTTTATGGTGTGCGGTGTGCTGCACGTAGTTCGCTCGACTTATGAGGAGAATGAGAGCGAGGCCAGCCGGAGCCAAATCGATTATATCTACAACACCAAGCTGAGCCAGGGCGAGTACACCGACATCCTCTTCCCCAACCAGCACCAGTACATCACAGCTGTGGATTACAACCCCAGGGACAACCAGCTGTACGTGTGGAATAACTTTTACATCCTGCGCTATGACCTGGAGTTCGGGCCTCCGGATCCTGCAGAAGGTGAGAGCTCCTCTTTTTTTTTCTTTTTTTTTTCGCTGTCCATCCTCCTTGTGTATATCCTCTATTGTTTGGAATGTCACAGATGGCTGACTTTTAATTTTGAATGCAATTCAGGAGTGATAAAGAAAAGAGGGTTGTGTTATTGTCGGGGAAAGGCCTCATTTACAGATATAAATTACAGATTCACCTTGGAATGAGGGATAGCTCCCCATGGGGTTTGCGCTGCTACTAAAGCTGCTTTTTTATTACCTAGAGGCAGGCAGAGCCACTCGATCCCGCTGATGCTTGAACCCCATCAAATTCTTCAATCTGTGGCCTTATCCAAAACCATTTTGAACACTGCCCTCCTGAACTTCCCTCTCATGCTGGGAACATGTCTGAGATGCATAGTGCACAGTATGACAGAGGTTATCTCCCCACCGCCCACCTCCACCCCAACCTCAGGATTTTGAATTGTGTTGCCACGGTTACCTCTTCAACTGAAACCACTTTTTTTTTTTCTTTTTGTAACGGATGAGGAGATAATCGCCAACCTATTGTGGGCTAATATTTTTCAAAGGTTGAAATATCTCTGAGTTATAGACCACATAGTGGATCCGTGCAGAAGAATGACTGGAAAAAGATATCTATTACGGTGAAGAATCTGTTCAGGCCTAAATTAATCTGTGAAGTGCTGCGAGGCGACATACATGTCATGAGACAGGGGCGTTACGTCAGGCGATTAATAGGTTTAATGATGTGACAGCAGCCGATTTATCCCATACAACCCAGATAAGTCTCCTGTATGGAGTGGAGAAACAAGGATCTTGACCCAGCTCCATGACACGTGAGAGGCTCAGGTTGCCCCCCCTGAGCGCTGGTCCAGATTAGGTTATGATTTTTAACTTCTGGATATTCGGCAGGGGGTTGCCAAGCGGGGAAATCTGATTCTTGACCTGTGCTGTCAAAGGGAAGGGGGTTGATGCTTCAGTGGAGGCTACGTGCTTCTGAACTGTGACCTTATGTCAACACGTCAGTTTGTTTTCCTGCTGTTCTCTGGAATCTCCACGGCATGATAACTCGACACCCAAGGGGGGTCGGGGTGTGGTAGGGATCACAAATTTTGTGTCCATTTTGCTGAACAACCAAACCTCTCAATTAAGAGTGTGTTAGGGGAAATATGGAAAATACTCAAACTTGAATGAGTGCACCATGCATACAGGCGCCTAGATGCTTCCACTGCTCCCGTCCTGATGTATGTAAATGTAATTAACCACTGAATTATCATAATTACCCTTCTTGTCTCTAAAGAGTCTCTGGGAGAGGAGGAAAAGTGGCCATCGTAGAGCATTTTCAGTAGTGGGTTTAATGTTCTCTCAGCTACTGTAATGCCTGGGTAAACATAAATGCCACATAAGCTTGCTGCAGTAGGAGAACTCAGTTGTTGATTTCACTCATTACTCTAAGTGCTGGTTTTCTTCCACTGATTTGTCATTTAAATTCAATCAGAAAATGTGCCTTTGCAACAGGACTTGTCATTGTGGATCATTAGGTGTGCTTTATGAGAACATTTCAATGTGTCCTGTGCTAAAGAAAGGGGCAGCAGCCAAGGCCAGCAGCAGCAGCCACAGCATGCAGGAGTCTATGAATACCACTGAAAATAACTGGATCTTGCTTATTTATTTGACTTTTTCAGGTCTACACCTTTAACACTTTTACGGTGCAGCTATTAGGATTTATTGCTGCCCATGATATGTTGTTGAATTAAGCAACCTATTCTGTAGGGTAATCTAATGGAGCTGAAATAATGTCTCTCTCTGAAACTGAGGGGCACTTGAGGCGTAAAAGAAATTAATTGTGCCTATTAAGATTCATCGACCACAGAGGGAAGTTACCTTGAACATCAAATTCAGTGTATATGCTCTGGTTTTTAGAAATTGTGTAGCAAAATTCAGTGCCGGTGTCCTTTCCTGTCAGGAGCATCAACCTTGGCTGTGTTGCCTTCGCTGGAAAGAGGCTGAAATGGCAGCAAGATTATAGGTTCATATTAAAGGAGTTTTGGCAAACTGATCAAAGCAGAAAATAACTGACCTTAGCAACTTGTCTTTTCCTTTTACATTCCCAAAAGTGTATATAACATTGTGTGATCCTAAACTCTGGTCCTGGTTGAAGCGATTTGCTTGCATCACCCGCACCTTGACCCCCCATTAATGTATCTACTTATTGTCCCATCCAATTCACACAGATTCAGACAAAAAAAAAAAAAAAGAAAAGAAAGAAAGAAAAAAAATCTGATTTCCTAATGCCCTGTGAACACAAACCAATAATGAAGAGTTTAGATATTGGGCTAAAAAGAACACATGCCAATGAAAAAAGCACATCTAAGTTACAAAACGTAGAGGGACACCAATAATCCATTCCTTGTGATGTGCAAATACATTAACTAATTACCTAGGTGGTAATTGTAGAGGATTTCAAACTAACAAGAACAGAAAGGAGAAAATGAATTTGTCTTTGAGGTAACATTGATTCAAGACCTTAAAGACAAAAGGCACATTTCCACTAGCAGGAGTTCAGTGTAAATGCACCAGACAGGAATCTCTAACAGGGCCGACCGTCTTCTCAGCCCCTTCAGCCGCCTTGTCTCCATTACACTGTTGTGCCACACAAGAACCTTTGACTGAACAAAGAACACAGTTGACCACAAGGTGGCGGTAATGTACATTTTCTGCTGTTTGCAAACGGCCAGCAGCATAAAAGGAGGCAAAAAAGAAGAATGCAGCAAAAATAATACAGGAAAGAAGAAACATTTAAACTACAAGTGCCAACCATCTTACTTCAGCTCATGCCGAACGAAGACTCGTTTCAGTTCCTTTGCTGACCACTAGAGGCTGGTTCGAAAAAGCGAGTCAATCTCCATTGACTTCTATGGTAAAATGTCCGATTGTATAGCAGAAATAAACATATGTACATCCTTTTTTTTTTTTGACCACAGCAGGAGACTTTATATAAGGCATTAAATTTATTTCTAGTATGATAGATTGACAGTTGTCTCAGCCAATGGCAAGCAGCTATCCCTTCCTCATCTGGAATAGTCACGCTATCATGCTCAGAGAAGTAACCACCCATTTGTAATAACCCAGCGTTGGCTAAACGCGACGGTCACATTTGATTTCGTCTTCGAGTCAACATGTTAAATGATATATCCTGTTGTTAATGATATTTCAGGAGGGTTTAACTGAAGGAGCCGGGAGCAAAGCTAACTTTAATTGACATACAGTAGGCGTGTTTCCGTTGGCTTCCAAAGCAACATGGCTGTGCCCTGCAAGAAGGAAAATGGGGTTCGAAACTGGTCTTCAGAAACCAATAAATCATGTGATCAAATGCTACTTGGGTTTTTATTTTTATTTTTATTTTTTTTGCTTTTTTTAACATACACTGTTGTGGTAGCGATTGAGGTGGAAAGAGGCCCCCAAACTCCCAACCCCAACCCTTCCAGCGAGACCTCTACAATGGCGCAATATGCCAACAAAACCTACACCGACTCACCAGTCCATGTGTCATTTTTCCTGTAGTCTCCAACGTCATTAAATGTACTCACAGCACAATGTCTCTGATTCTAATGCTTCAATGAGTTGTAGTCACATGATTTATGTTCATGTGAGAGTGCTGAATGTAATTTAGAATTCCCTATTACCAGAGAACTCACCAGGAGGCTCCTGTTGGCCAACGTGCGTACCTCTCTTACTACAGGGACGTTTTTCGCCCAGTAAAGGTTCCTGAAAGCCACTTTTGCAGGGCTGTTTCTGGTAATAGGGACACAGGCCAGCGATCCAGCCCCAAAAATCTACATGGAATTCCCGCTAGTGGAAACCCAACTAAAAGGGTGCAATTGATGGCATTGTCCAAAAGATTTAGCTGGTTGGAATAATCTGGTAGCAAAGAGCAGTACATGGGCTTTGTGTTTTGTGTGTGTGTGTGTGTGTGTGTGTGTGTGTGTGTGTGTGTGTGTGTGTGTGTGTGTGTGTTTCAAGCTTATTTATTTTGACGTCTCTCTGTACTTTACTGGGGTTTTATATTCTACTACAGTGACTCTAGGTGAGCCTTCAAGACTAAGGGGGTTTATAGAAAAATAATGCAGTAAACATCTGTTCCACCCTCTGAAGCATATTTGCCAACAGAAATAGATTTCAAAATAAAAGAGCAGGATTTGGAAGAGCTGTAATTGTTCTGCTAGTGGGATTTTGGCACAAAAAGTGGACCTCATAGGTGCAGATGACAGAGAGTTTTGGAGTGTTTTGCTCCGTCGTTCTAAATCTGTCTGCATGCTTGTGTCTACAGCACGAGCCTCTTTCCCATCTCTCTCTGACTCAGACCGTCTAGTTGTGACTGTGCTATGCCTGCTGCTCCACAGTATTCAGTTTCAGAGCTCATAAATTACCCCAGAAGGACACAAGATATGTTGGGCAGAGCTTTTCTTGTCTATTGCTCTTTAAAGAACAAGCATCAATAAAACTGGCAGCCCCACAACAATTTCATTAAAACTTTTTTCCCCCCATTTTGCAGGGATAATGACACATTCTTTCGTATGAAATTAAAGGGTGCACATCAATTGTTTTGTGGCTGTTTACCTTACAAGCTCAAGTCACGTAAGTCTGAATCAAGCAGAACAGCATGAGTGCACATAAACAGGCTGATGCAAATTTCATGTCTTGTGGGATTTGTTTCTCTGTCATTAATTATCAGTGTGAGCTCCAGGTAAAAAGGCAGAAGTCCAACTGTAGCTTAGCTCTTATCCTCTAAGACAGTCTTGTTTTTGAATCAAGCAAAACAGCGCAACAAATGGATTTTTGTGGAGCTACACATGTACTCAACATGGAGTCTCTCTCATCCGTGGTGAGCTGACCAGCTGTTGGGGGTAACTTTATATTTACCACGGCATAAAATATATCCCTCCCTTCCTGCACTTGGTTATATCCACTGGAAAATTAAAATATTCCTGTTCATTTCAAGTGATGATTATAATTTCCTCTAAGCTGCATGTGTCTGTTTATTAGTCTATTGGGTGGATTATCTTCGTAAATAATTAGTCTACAAAACTGAACCCATTTAGAACAGTTTGATTTTACTGGAAGTTACCTTAATAGTAAACAATCATCCTATGAGCATTTATCTTGTATGAGTCTGTATATTTCGTTTTTACTTCCCTAACTGCATAGTTTGACTAAAAAAGCCCTGTTAGTGGAGCCGCCTGAGCTATAAAAGCAAGGACAAACAGAAAATGGAGACCTCTCATCATCTGATTATGGTTTAATATTTTTGTCATCTTCCTCTCGGATACATGAATGACTCAAGGGGGCTGTAAAGTGATGAAACTAATTTTGCTTCATCTCCAGAGTTTCGACCGATGATCTTGCAGGATAATTTCCTTCCCCTTAGCTCTGTTTTAATTTACACACTCTGTTTTGACACTGGTCACAGTCATTTTTCAAGTGCTCAGTCTCAAACTCTGCCATTATTTACAAGAGGTATTATTCGCCATATGGCAACAGTATGCCTTCAGTGTCAGATTTCCCATAAAGAGTGACTTCACTGCCTCTTGAGAGAAATGGAAGCTAATTGGCACGGCCCTCTCTTAGATGAGTGCTGTCAGAGGACACGAGGCTCTCACTGGAGGGGAATTTGCTCTTTGCAATCAAAAGAAAATTGTAGTGTGCATGGTGCAGTGGTATTAGTACAAGCCTGCAGATGCACTGCCATCTGAGCACATTACTTTACATAATGTAAAGTAGATGTGATTCATATCTGATGTGCTTGATGTTCCCCACACTTTAAAACTCAACACAAGATAACTACAAACAACCACAATGATAACATCTTGTCTTTGATTTTTTTTAAAAATCCCTCAGTTGACATCTGAGTGCCCCTTCTAATTAAAGCAAAAGGGTAGAGTCTGAAAGAGCAAGCTAGAAAGTCAACAACTAAGTTTCTATTAACATGAACAAGTAATTGGAGAAACCGCTCTCATTAAAAGATTTTCAGAAAATGACTTTGAAAATGTGTATGCAGTCACATTCAAAGGCTAATACCCAGTCTTTTAATTTTTTAGGTTAAAGGTCTTATATGTCAGGAGATATATCCATTCATCCAACCCTCCATTCACCATACCCACTTATTCATGTTTAGGGTCATGGGGATCTCTGAAACACACAGTGAAGGTGCAGCCTTTTTTTTTTTGTTTCATCTTGAAATTCTGTCCTAAAGATTTATGAAAAGAATCAGTCCCTCTCCCACTGCTATTGAATCTGTTCCACTGCCAGCAATGTGGACCATACTCTTTCTCTGTTTGTAGAGGAACTGAGTTGCCTGTTGCAGTGGACCCAGTTCCCCATTGCCCACCTGAGTCAAGATGTCCACATCCTCTGTGGAAGAGGTGTATGTGGGATTGAAAAGATCCTCATGGTCAGTGCCTGACCAGTCAAGATCAACGGCACTCCACCCATGTTGGTGTTGGTGATCTTTCTGACAAGTTAGTGTGCGAGACATTACTAGCAAACCCTCACTATAAGTTTGACTTTAACGACTGTAAGAATGCTGGATACTCTGAACTATCATTCAGCCTGCAAGCTCATTTGTCTACTGGAGAGAATCTCAATGTAGAAGCTTCAAACTAGGGACTATTAGTTATCCCAGTCTACCTTCCACCACGGGCAACTTTAGAGTGGAACAGGCTCCAGCCCTTTTTCAGAAGAGTCCAGAACTTATGTTGTGTACTGAGATGAGACCACTATATCTAGTAGGTACCTCTCAATCTCACACGCAAGCTCAGGTTCCTTCCTCACCAGAGACATAAAATTTCCATGTCCCAACAGCCAGTTTCTGAGACCAGGGGTGGGGACACCATTCTTTCTGACACCATCTGTCCTGCATAGCACCTGACTCGTAATGCCCCTGCAGGTAGTAAGCCCCACAGATGGGGCGACTCCATTGACTGTAAAAAACAGTGGAGGAAGTATTAGTCGCATGACCCATTAGTTTCTGAAGAGCGGTTTTGAAGCCTCTTTTTCTTTGTACTCCGGGCAGCCATGTTGCCTGGAAAGGCTACGGGAACACGTTCACCGTATGTCAATCAAAGTTAACAGTGGAAAAAAACTGGAAACTGTAGAAAATAATCTGGGGCTCTGGCAAGCTGTGTTATTTTATTGTTTCATTTTATTACTTCCAAATGAACAAACAGTTATTTCCAGCTTTTTATAAAAAAATAAAAAAACACATGCATTTTTTTTAAACCACAAGTTTGTGTGTTTGTTTTTAACTCTTGTAGCAAAAAAAATTTAGTATTAAGGGTGAAGAAAATGCTTTGCAAGTCAAACAACAGAAACAAAAAAAAGAACCTTAAATTTTTATGGCAAGTGAAGAAGCAAAGTTAATAAAAACCCAGACAGTATAATGTACGGTGATATATAGTGTTAATACAAAATGAACCCACTCTGCTTCAGCTGGACTGTGCTGTTCAGACCGGTGTAGTCTATGGCATATTTCCCCCCCCCCCATTTGTGAACAGTCACTTCAGTGGAAAAAGTTGAAAAGAAGAATAAGCTGTAAAATTTTAAAGGTGAAATGAGTGAGAATAAAAGCTTTGAGGGTTAAAAGGAATATGGGTAATGAAACCCTTTAGAACAAATAGGAAGCCAATTGACAAAATACATCGTGAGAGGCTGGAAGCAAGAATTTGATTAGATGACTGGCACAACCAGTTTTTCCCAGACTGTCCTTAGTTTTTTCTCTACAGATACTCAGTCAACGACATTCATTTGAAGGTGCATCTCAGGCTTTGAGGCTTCAGGCCACTCCTACACATTTGTTTAAAGATAAATGAACATTTGTCCTGTGTCTAATTACATAAAAGTATTCTACATTTTCTCTGAAATGGATTTGTTTTGAATTTTGAAACCAGCATTTTCATTGTACTACAAATATATATCAGTCCTAAATGTTATATTTCTATCCTCGTTCACGAATGACTTGTATGAGTTTGGGGGACTAGAAAAAAAGAGAAATTCTTTGACTATTTTTGAGTCCATTTCTAAAGGGTTTTGAAACCCTTCTAATTCCGTAATCAGATTTGTAACACGAATCTTCCATTTGTTTTTTTAAATTTAAGTATAATAAAATCTTTTTGTGTGTGTGTGTGTGTCCATTAAAAATAGTCAATATCCTGTCCATTTTAAAACAATAGCTGACAGAATGTATTTTTAAAGCTAAATGATTAATAAATTCTCAACAGATTTACTTTGAAACTATTTTTTTCCTTGAAGCCACAAAAATAAGAATGGAGTATTATATATGATCTTTTTTTTTTATAAATTTAAATTTACAATTTGCATTTAGATCATATTTAAATTATTAGATTCTCTTGTGAAAAAGTGCATTTAAATTGTTTCATCCACTATCTATACCTTATTCTTCCCATTCAGGGTCATGGGAATAAATCAATTTATAGTTACCAAAAGAAACAGTGATAATTTCCACAGAAATATGTGTTAAAGTTTCAATTTAAAAAGAAAAGGCCTCAGGAGCAGGTTAGTCAAGTGATGTAAGCACCATGTTACAGACAGATGCATATTGGGGTTTATATCAGCCTGTGGAAAAGCAGAAGTTTACTCAGGTATGGAGAGGTTTAATATTCTCAAACCAAATTACTTGCCCTTGTATTGCATTATGTGTGTCTATTGAATCAATCAAGCCAGCCTGTGACTCCTCTCAATTTTCCTGAGTCAATGAAAAAAACTTTTCCTGCATTATGCAATACATTCCAAACTTTTTCTTCCTTTTCTAAATGTAGCATTTATATACCATAACACCCTCAGAGTCTTAATCTATTTAGGAGTAAGCAAGAAATATTTTATATAAAAATCAGTTCATTGCACTCACAGTAAGTATGTCATGCTCCACAAATAGATTGCTATGTTGAGTGTGTGTGTGTTTTTTCCTCTTATCTAATTTTCACGAATGCCACGACTGTGGGTGATGCCTCATTAATGGATGGTAATTCAAACTGCACATCCACTGTTGTGCCAAGCTGATGTCAGTTGCACATGGCATTTGCATCCACAGGCCAACTTGTGATTGTGTGGGTAATGGGGACACAATGACTGGATGACTGTAAGCTAATTACCCAGGGCCCCTGTCAGGGGGGAAAAGGTCACTATATGTATGTGAAATGCCACGATTCAGCCACACTGTACCCCCTCCCCACTCTATCCCTCTCCCCTCTCTCTCTTCCCCCCTCTCACTCTTTCTCTCTCTCTCCTGCTGTAGTCTCCCCCACGTCTTTCTCTCTCTCTCTCCTGCTGTGGCCTCCCGCCCTCATCGACAGTTATCAGTTTTGCAACAAACTAAAAATATTTTATGTGAATGAAAAAGCAAATCTCTTCCTGACTTGCTGATTACTGTGAAACATGAAATGTCAGCTTTGTCACTATTCTCTCTCAGGAAATGGAGATGGGTGTCTGATGATGGAGTGTCAGATAGCATGGTATTGCATTTTTCCAAAAGCACCCAGTGAACCTGAAAACAACACTACAGTGCCTTTCAGATGGGCACACCTCATTGTGGGAAGGTTCTCTTATCTCAAAATACAATCAGAAGGATGCAGATAAAAATATGGGGTCAATCCTGCAGGACACAAGTAGCCCTCAGCATCCATGTAGGCACATGTGCACGTACCCACAAGCTCTCACTTTGTTTTTTTCTTTTGTTTTATCCACATTGGCAATTCATATGGTATTAAATTGATAGATTTCCCATTCCTGCTCTTATTTCCTTGCTGTCTCCAGGCTCTCTGCAACAGATACCAATCTGTGAGCAGGAAGTGACTTTAAGCAGGAACACACCTGTGTAATGGAGCAAACAAATGTGCAATAGCACTCACGCATGTGTGCTTTCACGCATGGATTTGCTCGAGGGGCGTGGACTGAATACAGTGGAATCTCAATATTGCTGATGTGTGGTTTTTGCTCAGGGCAGTTCGCCTTCTGCACACCAGCTTTATCAAAAAGAAAAGAAATGAACAAGGCAGGGAAAAGGGTAAAACCCAGACAGGCTTTGTCTTCATTGCTGATATTTAATCAGCTCTATACACACTGCTGGAGAGAAATCGCTGCTTGTCAAAGATTGCCGTGCTGCTTCTCCTTGTCTGACTTACTGGCTTAAGTAAACCAGAAATAGCAAGGGAAAGTATTAGTTAGAAATGAAGCCTCCACAGTCCTTTTATTTCCAGGACTTATGGCACATAAAAACTGATAGAAACTAGAAGAGTTAAAAACAAGAGCAGTTCTGACTCAAACTTTAACAGCTCACTGCTCTCTCACTCTAGTGCCAACCATCGAGGAAATCTCTGTTTCATCGGCCACACCCAAGTCCACCACGGCATTCAGCACCACCACTGAGCCAACCGTGAGGGGCCATGGCGACACAACTGTCGCGGGTGCAGATCCAAGAGATGGAAGAGATCCATTTGAGGACAGTCGTGGTGCAGGAACAGCCGAGCCCGCTACACCTGAGCTGCCTCCAACACCCAGGCGCTTCTGTGAGGTGACCAGGAGGAGGGCCATTGACTGGCCTCAGACCCACAGTGGGACATCTGTTGAGAGGCCCTGCCCCAAAGGGACCAGAGGTAAGTCTTAATTATGTATCTAAATTGACTTCCAATATCAGTACTAATGAATTGCCAATTTTTACACTATCTGGAGTTCCAAGTAGATGCTCTTTTTTGTTTGTTTGTTTTTACCATTTTAGTCATTTAAACAAAATTCTTTGTTTATATGTACATTTGAAAACTTAAAGTGGTGACTATGCATTTTGTAAAAACACAATTGGATATTTAAGTAAATAGTCTTCTGTGTGAGTTTAAATCATAGCATTAAAAGAAAAATACTTGTGTTTGTGTTTCCTTAAACTTCACTGAATAACCTAAAAAAAAAAAAACACTAGTGGCTCTAAAATTCTGCAATTAACATCTATCACCTGGTTTTGTTTAATCCATATACAAGTACAAATGAAAAATAAAAAAAATGTGTCAGTTATTTAGTTATCTCATAATATTTTAATTTGTGAGCTTCAGTTGTGCTAATGGGCATAAATTTGAGTTAGCTCTGCCCATCTGCTTCCAGTTTGGTCTAATTTAAGCGATGCTATGCTATCAGTCTCCAGGCGTTCGGTGGAGTTTTAATCAACAGATATGAAAGTGGTGTCAATTTTCTCATCTAACCTAAAGCACCAAAGCAAAAATAATTAATAAGTAATAATGGCTGTATTGAAAATCAAATTATTCAATTTAAAGGTTAATTAATTTTTAACAATATGACACCATCAATATTTTGATTATAAAGCCTCTCCCCAAATGTCTTAAAGTGGAAAACTAATAGAAATTCAAATTCATCACAAAGTCTATTTTATATTGTGATCCAATACACTGCAGTTACACTACTAAGAACAGTCTTAAAAAATTCATTTCTGATGGACATTCCAAACATTACATAAAAAAAGAAAGAAATCAATATGTTGGAATAATAATTGGCACATTGATTGTATATTAATAATTTTCTCATATTTTGTTCTTGCTAGTTTGTATTACCTTGAGTAGCCTTTACTCTGTGCAATAATAAAGTATAATATAATCACAATTCATATTTTCAGCATGAAAATTGCAGAAACTGAACCTAAGCTCCAAACAACCCCACAAAAGATGTCAAAATGGCCCCTTTTATGTTCATGTCAGTTTAATTTTATATTTGACAACATTTCAGCTGAGCACCAAGTCTTTTTTTTTTTTAAACCATGATATGGGATAATTAGAGGCTTTCACTTTCCCCAAATTGGAGAAAAAAAATCATGAAATTAAATTAATAATGTACATCCTTGCTGTTTGCTTGTCATTTTGAAATAGCATATTTAGCACAATTTAAAAACTACCAGAAGCTTTTTGTGATGCAGTGATGTGAATTTTTCCCACTCTGCAGTAATGTTGCAGAAATTACCTCTGCAGACCATCACAGAATCTTCCAGTACTGTGAAAAAATAGAAAGCAGGTCTGCCGGGGAATGAAAGCAAGAAATAAAAAAAGATTGAAAAGGCTGCTGTTGCTGTTATCAGTGAAGGGCTATGTATTTTGAAGTAATCATGTATTATAAAAGTAAGGGAGGACATATGATGACTAAAGCTGTTCCATGTCTAGGTTTCTAAGAAGTAATAAACTGTGGTTGCTCCTCTCTGTTGTTGCTTCTCCCTTCAGTTAAGTTCAGGCTATGTAGTGGAATCTTTTTACATTTTTTTCTTTTAATACATTCTATACGGTTCTTAGGCTTTCAGATCTTTTGAAAATCATTGTTTCTGCTGAACAGTTAGTTTCCTCCACAGGACTATCTGTGGAAATGGGAGATCAGTGAGAGACAGTGTATCGGAGCAAACTTTTGGCTCTTTTCCAACCATTATCTTTCTCTCTGTGGTACTGCAGGCATCGCCACTTTCCTCTGCACTGTGGCAGGGACCTGGTGCTCCAAAGGACCAGACCTCAGCAACTGCACCTCCCACTGGGTGACTCAAGTGGCACAAAAGGTAAAAGGATAGTTTTTGAATTATGTTTGGCCCAAATCAAACCTGGTGCATGTGCAGTAGTTGATCCCTCTGCTTTATTGGTCTCCTTTCCGAACAGGTCAAGTATACCTCCTTTCCAAGCACGTTTTATTTATGGGTATTTTTAAGGGAGTTAAAACCATGTGACAGCAGAAAGAAATGTGCTATCTAAAACATCAAGAGTAAATGCCGAGAGCTGCAGCGTTCTGCTGGGAATCAAAGACTCGGTTCCTTTCCTCAGCTCTTCAGTGCTTTGATGTTGTGCAGGTAGAAATGTAGATGTGCTGATAAGAGCTTCAGTAGCCAGAATGCACAATAACGCAACAGAAGCGCAAAACATGTTGCATCCTGGGAGAGAAATTGACTAAAATAAAGTGTCTATTTCATGTTAGACATACACATAAAAAATTACAACAGTTACTATGATACAAAAAATGTTATCTGCAGCAATAACTTGCATACTTTTTGCACTTTTGAGTGTCCTGTTCTGCATTCTCCTTTAAGGCAATATGCAAAGACAAATAAAGTAAAATGAATAAACAAATTAAATTAATTTATTACAACACGTTGAGCTGCATCCATACAAAAAATGCCAAGTTGACAAGAAAGGGAAAGCTGCCTTTATTGCAGTTATTCTTAGACGAGTGTACTTGCGATATCTGTAATAGAGCACAAGCAGGAGTCTTGCTTATCTGATTTATCTTCAACATATTTTGACAGTAAAAATATAAAACAATTAAAAATTGTATTGAACTGCATCTGTTGAAAGTTTTATAACAAGTATCAGGTCTTGCTTACATTTAACTTCCAGCGACTGCGGGTTCATAGCTATCATACTATGGTTTGTTGAAAAATCTGTAATTTTCTTTTTCAACAAATGGGCAATATTTAAGTAAAGATTAAATTATATTGAAGTTTTTTCCCATATATTTATTTATAGTTTCCTAGACAAATCAGTTTACACCGACTGCAAATGACTCACCAATCAGGATATACTTATAATTGTTAAAATGTGTTGCAAAAAAAATAAAAATGAAATGCGTTGCATAACAAGGTGGATTATATTAGTAACTCCTGGTTTATGTTGGTCACAGTTGAAAGTTCGTGATTGTTACAGATACAGATCTATTTTTTCCTTTCTTTTCTTGAGCTAGTGGGTCACATGTTTTCTTTTTCTTTCTTGAATTATGTTTCAGTGGATTATTACTCTCTGTGGAATAAATGATTCAGGCTGCTGTTAAGAAGCCATTATCTCAGACCTGCATCACTGACACTTCCCTCACACCTCTTTGCTTTCCTTGCTGTTGTTTTTTTTCTTTTTTTCCTCTTTTTAGATTCGAAGTGGAGAAAATGCAGCCAATTTAGCCAACGAGCTAGCTCGGCACACGCAGGGCCCGGTGTTTGCTGGGGACGTCAGCTCCTCGGTGCGTCTGATGGAGCAGCTCGTGGACATCCTGGATGCTCAGCTGCAGGAGCTAAGGCCCAACGAGAAGGATTCCGCCGGACGCAGCTTCAACAAGGTGCTATGACAATCCCTTCTCCACTCTCCTTGAAATTTGTCCCAACTCTAAAGATATTCATGAGTGGGATTGCACACAAACCTGCCTTTTCACTTACACGTGCACAGATATCACATACAGTCTTAGGTGAGGGGGCTAAGGGGGCCGGTCTAGCCCTGAAGGGAACCTCATTCCCCTACAGCTCCTGGGTAATTATGGGCTTTTGAAGAAACAGGCTCACTGGGAAGTTCCACCTTGTTGGAGCTAATGGCCACAAACCCCCCAACAACACAGAGAATAACTCTTCATTGCTGACAAGTGCGGAACTGCTCTGTCCTGCAGCTTTTGCAGGCGCCTACTGAGAAAAGAGCAGGCTCAAGACAAACCTACCTCTTTCAGCTGCTGGCAGTCCCATGGAGAGATGAATGACAGCTTGAAAAATTGCATCGCTATTCAGACTTTGGAGACAGTAATTGCTTGGTAAACAAGGGAATTTTCACCAAAATGACACCCAGAGTTTTTGACCATATGTTTAGATGCATACGTGACTATTACTGAGGATTAAAGCAAGTTTTGCTGTAAGGCTAGAGTGCTGCAGTGAAAGTTCCTAAAAACAACCCAGTGCAACTCAGAACATCCTGATTCATATCTCTGCAATAATGTAAAGGTGAACCCAATGACATTGCTGATTTATGTTGTTACAGCTGCAGCAAAAAACAGCTCACACATAAGGCAAAACAGAAGGCAGTGAAAATCTGCTTTCCTTTGGATATTAAGTTACTCTTGAAGCAGCCTGCTTTGACTTAGGAATTAAATTATTCAATTATCTTTACATTCAGCTGGTTGCACCTCTATAACAGTAGTATTTTCTCTTTCTGAGCACTTCACCCAACGCTTGGACTTTAAAAAATCTGTATCAGTGGTTAAGAAATGCAGGTTTTTATGTTGGAAAAGCAAAGCACAACAGCAAAAAAAAAAAACAAAAAAACAACAAAGGGAAAATAATATAATATACAATTTTAGAACATATGGCAATATTCTACAAAAATGATGTAAACAGGAAACATGAGTTTTTAAAATGTAGCTAAAGTAAAACGTGTTTATTTTTAGAGTATATTTCAGGAAACAGAAACATATAAACCTGCCCTGATATCAGACATTATCTTTCAACCTGCAATTTATTTGTTTGGCACGTAAAAACAATTGAGACTTCAAACAAGACAAGGATGTAACAAAAGTCAGCTAGGAGCTTTACTTGGCTTTAAAAATAAGTTCAAATCAGCAGCAAAATGCTGATTTCCATCCGAACCACTGCATGGATGAATCAGGGAACCTTTATTTGTAAGGTTGATGTCTGTTTAGGAAGATAAACCACTAAAACTTGTTTGATCACTTCACGTTTCTGCTGAAACATGTCATTTTTTTTTTGCCATTTGACTCCGTTTGGAGGGAACGTGGATTTTCCTAAGACCAGCAGATTAACAAAGGGTTATAAAACTGGCTAGCACAACATTTTCTGCATGACATGAATTCAAATTGGCCTCATCCCAGATTGTTTATTTTCTCTGTGTATTTTGAAGCAACACTAATGGGGAGCATCCAAATCTGCTCTCAGCATTTTTTTTCTTCCACGGTCTCAGTGCATTTTTCATCTCCTCTTTCGCTACTGTGTGATCTATATGCCTAGTCCAGACTCAAACTGTTGACTTCCTCTGTGCTCTCAAGACTGTCCCTTTGTTTTTTCAGAAACCAATGCCTTTCCTTCTTTTCATTAATTTTGTAATTGATCCTAACTCACAAGATTTAATGCTTCCTTTTCTCTTACTACCTCTCTGCAATCTTTCTCTTATGCTTAATTCTCCCGCTGTGTGGAAAAGCTACAAAAAAGAGAGAAGACATGCCGAGCATACATGAAGGTATAACTGCCAGGCTTTTCATGTTGCTCTTTTCCCCCAGTTCCTGACGTCTGACTCTCAGCATGCAGCATTGTCTGTCTCTGTCTTTGGCTGTGTATGTGCCAGGTGACCTGCTTTTTACAAAATATATGTGCTTTGTCAGCTGTCTCTGCTGTCTGCTTGTCTGTCATTCAGTCCATCTGAGAATACTGCTGTAAATCACTCTGTTTTTGCCTCATTCTCCTTCTTCAGTGTCCCCTCGGTTCTACAAATGTCCCTCATTTTTCCTCTTTCCTGCACTCTTTCACTCTCTCCATCACTCTTGTTGGCTTTTTACACGCCGCGTGAATAATTACCTTCCCACAATTGTTATAGCACTTCCCTGTCAGCCCGGAGCGTGATCAAAGTGGCGGTGCGCTCTATTGTCACTTGTTTAAAAAGGTACAATCTCTAGTCTTTCCTGGCCTCATAGTCCCCACAAAAAAAAAAAAAGAAAAATCCCCTCTCCCACTGGAGTTGTGTTTCATCTCGGGGATTAATTTCTGAGCCCATTGTTATGTTTATGTTTCAGTTGAATTTTTACTTATTTTTTAGTAGAGTTTATTTTCTCAAGTACACACAGTTGAAGGACGACTGTGCTGTATAAACACGAGACAAAGTAGATTGCACCGACTAAAACAAATGATCCTATTTTGTGTTATTTAGACTCGTGGATGTGCAAGTTTAAGCTCTTTGTATTTAACAGTCTCATTTTACTGACATGAAAGGGTTTCTGCATTTCCCTTCACTCATTTAAAATAGTATTTTTAGCCCAACTAACAGTTCTAATATAGGTGCTATTGCATTGAGAGTTGTTATGGAGCAGATATTCCTAGAGCTCAGAGGTTGTGTCATGATTACTGCTCAAACTATTTCTTTAGACCAGAGTTCAGCTTGTGAGGTGAAATGTGCAAGAATATTGCAGTGACCTAACCCGTCTTACCAGACCATTTACTATCCCGCACTCACATTAATGAGTTCGTTTAAAGAGTGACACCGATCAACAACAGGAGATGCTAAAGATCCTAAATGCTTAAACAGAAAGAGGCTAGACTTGTTTCTTAAAGCAGTCCAGTCAATATCTATTAATGCACCAGACCAGTCCAGTCAGGAGCACAAGCAGAGAAGCCCTTTCCACTAGTGTTGGTTTGTTTATCTAATTTGTTGAAGTTTGTCACTGATAGGTAACTCATACAAATGCTTATATCGTCTGAAAATAGATGTATTTTTATAAATAGTCCCCAGCACTGATTTCTAAAGTGCAAGGCTGAAGATTGTGGCCATTTTGCCATCCTGTTTTTGAGAGAGTACAGCTACATTTTCAGGTATCTTGGAAATGTATCCAATTTCCCTTTTCTTTGTTGCTTATCCTTTTTTTCTTTTACCTTGTCTTCACGCTTGTCCCATGCTTCATTTTGCCTCACTGGTTCATTTTTCAAAACACTATGTTTTTTTCTAAAGATACTGCAAAGAAAGTAAGGCTATGTCTTTCGTGCAGTGCTTTCTGTGTGGCCCAATATTTCCAGGGAAAACTCATTTGCTGGGAAAACCACAGAGGTTGAATATGACACTCATGAAGAGCATCAGCAGATCGACACAAACTATCCAGTGACAGAAGCAGTGAACTTCACTGCTTCTGCCTGCTACGTTTATTAGGAGGAGTCTACTACATGGTCTGCAGGAGGTACTGACAGGGCAATATAATTCAATACGCCCTCCCGCAGCATCAACAAAGATCTGTGATTCAGTACGTTCATGGTTGATGTTTAAATCCAGTTGGTCACAGAAATGGCATTTAACTGAATCCCTTTCCATCAATATGTAGAGCAAAACATTATAACGTCTCTTTTCCCACCAGAGAATTCCCACTAAATGCTTATAATGAACAGGTACATTATTACCAGAGTGCTGTTTTAGTTGAAAGAAAACGACATTGTTAATGAGAATTCATGATGAACTAAAATCAGAATGCCCACGTACCGATATTATGACATTACTATAACATTAAGATCGGGTTTCGAGTCATGTCATTTGATATTTACATGCCCACAAACCACTGATCATGATTTTCCATTGCTCTTGTAGTCAGAGGGGCTTAAATGTTGACTGTTCAGTGAACTCTCACCATATGCTTCTGTAGCTACAGGCAACCACAGAGGCTCCCCTCCATGCACCCCTTTGATTTGTAAACTGACCTCCACCCAGGCGTGAATTAAAGATACAGTCAAAAGACTGGTTCCTTCTTTGCAACAGATATTAAACACACACCTTCTTCTTCTTCTTCTTCGTCTCCTCTTGTTTGGATTTTTTACATCCTTCGTGGATGACTTACCTATAGGTGGGGAAGGCTTTCTCGCTGTACTGGTTCCAAACCTGTAATCACTTCTGCTTTTTCTCCTGCCTTCTCGCTGTCTCTCTCATACACCAAACACACCTACTCCAGTCACAGCGCACAAGCTTCCAATTGCCTGCAAGGTCATGGCCACAGAGATTGATTTTTGTGCTTGAACCCGAGACACAAAGGCACACGGAGAGCTCTTTGTCTGGATACAGTTATCATTTCTGTGGTTACCATGAGCTCGGTGGTTAAAGCTTGCGGTTAATCATATATCGGTGCAGACTTAGGTTGATCCCTTTTGTTTTAGGTCCAGACATATGAAAAATCCTCTCATTGGGCAATTAGTGTTTTGGATAATCACAGCGGTGACTAATTGGTGCTGTGAACTGGGGCTTGTTTTGGTTAATCACCATTATTTTGGCGGATCTTGTTGTGGTTAATAGCACCAATGGTAAAATTGTCACCCCGCAGCAGGCAGGAAAGGCCGCTTTAGATCTTTGTGAAACTGTCCTGTTTTTTGTGGGATTACAGAGCATTACTCATGTTGTTTCTCAATTTTGCCAGTCCACATTCGTGAACTCACCCAGCCAAGGTCAAAGAGAATTTTTGTTTTATCAACATATCATACTTGTGTGGTTTTGGTAGAATGTTTTTCTTACTTAAAGCTTATCAGAAACCAGGAAATTAAAGGATTGCTATTGAAAACAAGCAGAAATTCTCCCTCTCCAGTTTGACTAAGACTTCTGGTTTGGTCACGGATTTAATGATAATGCCCTCTTTTCCTCCTGGAAAATAGTGTCAGCAGTTCCTGTTGTTGAAAATAGCATATGGACCATGAAGATGATTTTTTTTT
>JAOWBL010000009.1:12445060-12465277 GCA_028564865.1 Zenarchopterus dispar | reverse complement strand
TTTTTTTTTCTTTTTCTTTTTTGTCTGGAGTTTAATTCAGTGAAGAAAAAGCACACAGAGAGTAGGGGGCTTTTTTTTAACCCTCGAGCTGGTTTGTATTTTTTAGCATTATTAATTCAGTTATCCTTGATGAGCCGTCAGGCCTGCAGTCAGAGTGAATTTGATATTTTCATTTCAGTCTTGCTGCTGTCGGTGTTGGCCACTCATGTCCCTTTTATATTTTGCTTGCAGTCACCAGCACTTTGTTATTAAACTCAAGTTATGATGGGAGGGGACAGCGACCTGACATTTCACTTGTCTCCATGGATACAGGCAATCGTGGACACTGTTGACAACCTCCTGAGGCCGGAAGCGCTGAAATCTTGGAAAGACATGAACTCCACAGAGCAATCACATGCTGCCACAATGCTCCTGGATACCCTGGAGGAAGGGGCGTTCGTCCTTGCAGAAAATCTGATCGAGCCTGCGATTGTAAAAGTACCTGCGGAGAATATCAGTAAGTTCATGTAAACCAGCGATAACTGGACTCAAAGCATCTGTCAGTCAGGTATTATGATGCTGATGGCGTTTCATTTTGGCTGCTCTCAGCTGGGTGAGGGTCTTAGAAATGGTCGCGTCTTATCTTGTAACAGTTACAACATAAGATCTGACGTGACACAAAAAAAGGAGAGCAAATTTGTCCTGACAGGCACTTTATTAGCAACACAGTCTCATTCATTCCAGTCACCTTTGTACCGTGAACTGTCATGTTTCTACTTGTTCGGCCGCTTGCTCCCTGTTGTTGTAGCTATAGTTTCTCACTCACTCTTTTTTTGTCTTATAACCCTTTGATTTAAAATCTTTCTTTGTAAAGACACCTCATTGAATGCGTGCTGCAAGATGAACTTTCCAGACCTCTGGGGGAAAACAAAGAGTCCAACTGAATAGCACTGTTCCATTCAAACGGCTTTCTATCCTCTTTCCAAGCCTTTCTCATTAAGTAGCAGTTACCCAAGCTGATAACAGCTAGATCTCTCTTCATCAAAAGCGCTGATTAATAGATTTGTGCAATACGCTGAACACTGACTATTTAATCACCCAATCAGGTGGAATTCATAAGCTTGTCAGGCTCTGATTTTCCCATAAAGAAGATAATATTCCAAGTGAAGAAACAAAAATACACCCACATGAATAGAAACAAAATGGCAGAGAAAACCTCACCTGACTTTTCTGGCAGAATTGAAAAAGCTGAAAATTATTGTTTTTTTTCCCCTAATTAGTGCTTTGTTGAAGCCCAAATTCTCTGGGTGAGAGTCAATGACAAAACAAGGAGAAACTGAGACTAAGCTGGAAAGCTAGACAAAGGGTGAAAGCAAGCAGAGAACAATTTCTGATCTCTGTCCGTCAGAAGCCCTCCATCTGCGGAAGCGAGGTCGTTTCTGATGGGAGGGAGTGTGTCGATATGCGTGTCCTCCTGACCCTTTAGTAATTTCAGACATCAAAGGGAGCACCGCCCGGCATCTGGCGTAGCAGAGAAGCGGGTTGCAGGAATTTGGAGGATTTTCAGAGATTTGCTCATCATGCCCCGAGTTATCTGAATCCGCAGGGAGAAAGAAAGTAAAAGTAAAGCTCAATTAGATGTTTGGTCCTATGAATATTTGACATTCACGCTGCAGTAGGCTCTGTGCTTACAGTCACTCATCCTTGATCGCAGCACTTGTCAATACTTTTTCCTTTGCTCTTGCCTCGGAGGCTCCCACAATCCCAACCAACAGCTCAGTGACATGATTTTTTAGGTAAATGGCACCCCACAGGATCCTGCCAATAAGATTGACTCTGTTACTGTTACAATGAACATCAAGTCTTTGCAGACATGCCACCAGGCTTCACATTACAGCTCCATTATCCACTGTGTGAAGCTTTTGAAATGTCGCCTGTGAGTAATACATCTTTCCCTTTTTACCTCGTCCCTCACCTCCTACCTTCTCTCAGTGTTGGACGTGTACGTGTTGAGCACCGACGGTCAGGTACAAGACTTCAGATTTCCACAGACGAGCAAGGGTGGAGCAACTCTCCAGCTCTCCTCCAACACAGTGAAAGTCAACAGCAAAAATGGTGAGAAAATGCCACGTTGACAGAAACAACCTCCTCCCTGCCTTTTGTGGAATTATGATGTGTTTCTACCTGTCAGTTATTTCACGTAACATTTTACATTTTTCTATCCCATTACATATTTCAAAGGCAGAGCAAGATATTTGGAAAATAGTCTGGCAAAGCGTACAAGGGGTCACTTGATGTAAATGTTGCCATAAGAGTGTTGATGAAATTATTGTGACTGTGTTGAGGTCTGCTGACTCAATGCTCCATAGATGTCGTTCTTAGGTGTATTTACAGAACACAAACCTTCACGTGGACTCTGCACAGGTATTATAATGAGAACAAGCGTGTCTGCTGTGCCCGCAGTTGTCCTCGTTCGTATTGAAAGCCAAGTATAATTGGTCCCTCAGAGCTCGGGCTATTCACACAAAGAACTATAACGATAACAATGAAAAGATAGCTTTAAATATAATTCCAGCTTAAGTGGCAAGCGGTATTGCTGGGATCACTTTCAGAGCACTTTCATAAACAATAATTTAAAAAAAATAGACAGCCATCAAAACACAAAACATTCAACTAGATATGATTTAAGTGAGACACTCGAGCTGTCTTTGGTGCTGATGGGCTCTGCTATGTTACTTTGTTCGTCTTCTCTTGACAGTTCTCAGGGTACCATCAAACTTATATTGGCTCATAAGACATTATTAATACATTTTTTTCCTCAAACGATGACTCTTCTAATAACAGTGGTCCTCGAACTCTTCACGTCTTTGTAGAGCTTCATTAATCTAGACCCGAGTCCCAGCTCTGGTCCTTAAGGGCCGATGTCTTTCATGTTTTAGATGTTTTCCTGCTTCAAGAAACCTGTACAGAGTGTAATGTTGCTGGACCACTTCAGGGCCACACATAAACAAACAACCACACACACTCCTGTGGGTAGTTTAGACTCAACAATTAACCTAACATGCATGTTTTTGGATTATGTGAGAAAACTTGGAGAAAAAAGAACAAAAACTTAGATGATATGTGGAGGCTGAGGGAATGCAAAAACCACATCTGATTTTTTTTTTCCCCTGGACCAAGGGAAACGATCTGTCACCCTTTCTACCAATCAGAAGGATTTACTGCTTGCATCTGTGTAAGTTATGTGCACATATCTCACACATGCAGGCCAGCAGGTAGACATTACATATTAGTGGTATAGTGAATGAGCTCAATAGCCAAAAACTGAGGGAATGGTATGAGTTGAAAAAATGTTCGTATTTGAGACAGCTCCAACCTGACAAAAGACTGTAAGGAGTAACTAGAGTTAATGTAGGTGCACCAGTCCCTTTATCCTGACAGTTGAGGGAACAAATAGGACTGAAAGGCAATGGCATAATAGCCATATTTCCATTACATAATACATATGATTCAGGTGGTTTGATGTCTCATCGCTCAGATAGAAAGTAAAGAAAAACCCTGTTCATCCTTGGCTTGCAGTCAGACTCTCAGCATGTACAATAATATAAACTAGACTGAATCACACCCATAGCACATTTTAGACAACTGGTAGCCAGCATTTTTTTCTGTGAGGAAAATCAAACAAATAATTTGGTACCCCAACAGATGATGAACAGAATGAAAACAAAAAGTTGGAGGTTATGTTTTCTTTGAACTATGATGATTTATGGTTCCATGATTGTACTTGAGTGTAACTGTACCTGATTTTAATCTGTGTAACGTGCTGATGGTAATGATGAAGAGTGTGTTGATGTATTCATCTGTTTAGGGAGTTTGATTCTGGAGGTGTTTTTGATGGAGGTTAGAAAGAAGAGTTTGAGTATTTTGCACATTTCCTCTTTCCTTTCAAATTTTTTAACCATCTATGACTCCACCTTTAAAGTTTTATACTACCCACTTCTGAGGTACGGTAATGTAGCCTGGTATGAACTTCAGAGCTGATAATACAGGTTAATTCTACACTGATCTCAGTTTGTGACGTCATAGTGCCCTGCAATCAAATCTTCAGACCAAGGCTGCCTTCACAACTTGGGTTATGTTTTCTAAGAGTTCTTGAGTTAATAATAACTTCAGAAACCCCAATAATTATCCTCAAACAAAGAAACGGTAATAAAAAATACTACTAATAATAATTCACCATTAAACACACCAACATCTTTAAAGAAAATTAGCCTTCAGTTGCACACATGTTGCCTTCAAATACATTTTTCAAGATGTATGTTGGTTCTATATGCTATTATTCCTATTTTTGTTCCTCCAAAGCTCTCTGATATCCCAAGCAAGTTAGAGATACATTGGGATGCTTTAAAAAATATGAATTTGACAGAAAAAAAATCAATAAAAAGATGTTTGTCTGAGATCACAGCTTTTACTTGGTACTTGGTTTTCTTTTGTATGCCTTCTTTGTAGCTTTGTCTTTAATAAGACATTGTGTTTGATAATTTGGTGACTGAGGATTAAGATACTAAGTATTTTTGTTACTCAGTGCAATAGCAAAGAATAATTTGATTAGGTCATCAACTGTGTGCACAACGCAGAGAGAGGAGCCGTGTCTGTGATATGATGAAGTGCTTAACAACACAGAAATCCATCTCATCTGTTTCTGTCCTCGAATGAACAAAACATTAACACTATTAGCACTACGAGAATCTTTTAATTTTGTAAAGTGCAAATTCGAAGGATGTGCACTAAGCACTGACACAGTGAATTGTGTATTTTTGTGTTAAATGTATGCATAGGTGCAATTTTTGCTGTGTATCAGCTTATTTTCTTAATTTTTCCCGGCAGGTGTGGCCAAGCTGGTATTTGTGCTTTACAAGCACCTGGGTCAGTTTCTCAGCACAGAAAATGCCACTCTGAGAGGAATGAACAAACACAACCTCTCCCTCACCGTCAACTCCCACATCCTGTCGGCCTCCATCACAAAGGAGTCCAGCCGCGTGTTTGTGGCCGACCCCGTGATCTTCACACTGGAACACCTGGACGTAAGACCCCTCTTGAGATTCCCCCAGAGCACATTACAGAGCTCGACTGTGACAAATACTGAAATGATTTCACTCCCGTTTACAGTGTCGAATAAATCTAACCCTTTGTGTGTTGTGGGAAAAAGGAAATTAGTTATGGTGAAGAGATGGCTTTCGTCTAACTTGCACCGATGAGACATGTACAAGGGAGTTGCTGTTTTGTGTTTTGCCTTGAACTTGAAAATTATAATGTGACCTCACATCTCTCTGTCTTATCAAATTTTTATTGTTTTTAACATGTATTTTTAATCCCAAGCAATTATCTCCGATTAAATAGTTTTAACTGCTTAGATAATAAGAGATCAGACAGTGTAATTATCATCTAGCACTGACATCTTTTAATTCTAGTTAAATATAAGAACACACAAAAGTGTGTCTGCAAAGCTATGAGTTTAATATTTGTTGTTCTTTGCTTTTGCAGAAGGAACACTACTACAACCCCAACTGCTCCTTCTGGAACTACTCAGAGAGGAGCATGATGGGATACTGGTCCACCCAGGGCTGCAAACTGCTGGAGACCAACAAGAGCCACACCACTTGCTCCTGCAGTCACTTGACCAACTTCGCCATCCTCATGGCTCATCGAGGAAATGTGGTAATTGGTCCTTACTTAGTGTTCTGCATGGGTTATTTTCCCTTTTCTGTTAGTTCTTCTTCCTACTATCTCTCTGAGCGATTTGTGCACTCACGGCCAGACGGAGAGTGGCATTTCAGAGGAGATAATTAGATAATAGCTGGGGGAGAAGGTAAGGGTGGAGAGAAAGGTAGGAAACAGGCAAGGGGCTGTCATTTTAAAACAGACAGACTGTGGATCAGGATAGGAAGTGGCACAGCATTATCAAAGGTAATTATGCTCTACCTGTGGTCCGTGTCTAATATTCTTCCTCCATGCACGTGTCCCTGATTATCATGGGAAACAGTGTAGCTTCGGCTTTAACTTATGTTTTCACCCTTCTTGAAGTGGTGCAGAATCCATTTGGTCGCAAAATGCAATTATAATCCAATTACAAGATAAGTAGTATGTATAGCACGGACCTAGCCAGTAATAAATGTCGAGGATAAGTTTGTGGTGTGTTTAATAATACACCCCAACTCCTGAACTCTGTGCTTGTCATCTGTCTTAACCTCAATCTTAACCACAGTTTGAAACCAGAGCCCAGAGGCTGGGCTTAGCCTCACACCGATCCCCCCTACACGTCACCTCAACTGTAACTCCTGGCCTCAATAAAATTACAAATATCACAAGAGGAATTACCCCTCTTTTAGGCCATTGTGGCTCTGAGTCATATTTCGTATGGTCAAGTCCCCCTTTTTTTGTATCTGCCTGAGGCCCATAATGAAACACGTTCAGGTTTTGATCTGAAGTACTGCATGATCTAACCTCACGTTGCACATATTCAAAGCAGCGTGAGGCAATTTTTCGTCTAATGTCACTTTCTGTAACATGTTCTGCTTAAAATAATGACTGATCATGTTTGAATATAGAATGACATCAGGTCCCATTAAAGCTTATTAGTTTGTGAAGTATGAATCACATTAATCAGTCAAATGTACATATGAGCATCAGAGCAGATCTGACTCTGACATCAAGTTCAAGTTATAGAACTTAACCAGAAAAGCTCCTGCTGTCTTCAAGTAATTCCAGTGTATTTGAATGGGAAAATATTGGGAGGATTTTTTCCCCCTAAGATAGCATTTCTCAAAATGTGTAAGTTTTAGCTTAAAAAAGTGGAGCTTTTTTTTTAAAGTATTTATAATGTCCAACATGAAGCATGCATTAGCTGAACATTCAAAACATCAACAGGCTTTTATTTTTTTTAGAAGACAGATTGTGTTTTTTCACTTTTGTAATGCAGATTTATGTTGTTTCCATTGGGGTTGAGTTTATACTTCAAGAAGTACTGATAGAACGATTATGTGCTTAAATGACACCCACGATAATGACAAGTGCAAATGTGAAGGTCAGTCCATGCTTTGTTGTGTGTCCCTGCAGAGGGAGGGGAGCCTGCATGAGCTCCTTCTGACCGTCATCACCAGGATGGGGATTGCCGTGTCTCTAGTCTGTCTGGCCATCAGCCTCTTCACCTTCTGCTTCTTCAGAGGTCTGCAGAGTGATCGCAACACTATCCACAAAAATCTGTGCTTCAACCTCTTCATTGGCGAGCTTCTCTTTCTCGTGGGCATCAACATGACAGAACCAAAGGTACAATGGAAATGATACAGCAGCGGTTCTTAATTTTCAAAGTGTCATCTGGTGTAATTAACCTTTATGTGACTGAATTTCCCTGTTCACTTTTCCTTCTAATTGGCAAAAAAAAAAAAAAAAAAAAAATCAGAATAAATTAACAGCAATCTGCTTGGAATGACAGCACTGTTTTTTTTCCAACTAGAATCATTATTATTATCACTATTACTAGTATTATTATATCTCATTTTGTTAACAACTATTTAAACTTTGGGATCTATGCCTTCACTACTTTATTAGAATACTTCATTACATACCTAAACTAATCAGTTGTCAATACTAACAGCTCAAGACAAAGACATTCATTTTGAAATGACTAACCTCTGTGTTTTGCTGTCAGCTGGTGTGCTCCATCATCGCGGGGGTCCTCCACTTTTGTTTCCTGGCTACATTCACCTGGATGTGCTTGGAGGGTGTGCAGCTTTACCTCATGCTTATTGAGGTCTTTGAGAGCGAGTTCTCGCGCAGAAAGTATTACTACAGCTCTGGCTACCTCATCCCAGCAGTGGTAGTGGGCATCTCGGCTGCCATCGACCACAAAAGCTACGGCACACAGCAAGCGTAAGTGTAGCATCTTTAGCAGAAGTGTTTTCTTCTTTCCAATGATGGGATCAAAAATCACGAATATTTCCATTGAGATTCATTCTCACAACTTGTGCAGTATGGTGTGTGCTGATGAAAGTGATATCACAAAGAGTAGTCCACTTCTTCCCCTCGGCAAATTTGCAGCCTGTCACAGCTAAAAGAGGAGGCTGTGAGTGCGAGCAGCGGCATTAATGAATGTTCTGGCTATCTGCACTGGCTTGCCAGTGTTTTATTCTTTGCATGTAGATAATTGCTGCCCTTGTCAGTAAAAACTTTAAACATATTTTTTCTGTTGGTCTTCAGGCAAGCAGCACTCTGTATGACTTGTAAGAATGCAATGCTGTGATTTACTGGATTTAAGCAACCTTTCTTTTCCAATCTTGTTTTTTTTTTTATTATTGCTGCGCTCTTTAGTTCATTTTGGTTTCAATTTAAACACAGCCCAAGATGCACTTAATTCTTGTCTAGCATATATTGTTTACTGTTCAGTCTTAGGCACACACATTTGCAGACTGTGAAGTCATGAGTCCAGTAACCACTGTCTTTTAAATTCTCATGGCACAAGGCCAACACCCCCTTAAGGTCGGGTTTTCTTTTCTGCGGTCAGAGGAGTCACTGTTCTGTTGCTGTAGCCAAGCATCCTCCCTGCTCTTGTGGACACTGATCGATGAGAGACAACTTTGTTTTGGCAATGAGATGATTTAATGAACTCAACATTATATTTTGTATCTTTTAGATGCTGGTTGAGGGTGGATAACCATTTCATCTGGAGCTTCATCGGACCTGTAACCCTCATCATAATTGTAAGTTTTAAGTTTCGTATAATAATTTTTTTCACTTCCAGAAGAAGTTTGAAAAGAGTTTACAGATTTTTTTCTGTGTGTGTGTGTGTGTGTGTGTGTGTGTGTGGAGGTGGGTGGGGGTCTTAGCTCTGTTTTCTCAGATCAATTTGCATGAAAGGAAAGTGGTCCCATTATAGCTGACACAAGGACATCAGTGTCCACTCAGCTATGAAATCTTCTGAAATCAGAATTGTTGAGCAGCAACGACTTAGAGCTGTTTGGTCCTCTCTGAGCATCTAGAGTATACTCCCTTCCTGCAGTCGAGAGGAGAAATCGTTTCAGGCATGAAGGTCATTTGCTCAGTGGGAAAACAAGGGTGATGCTGGTGGGGGGTGAACATGGAAGTAATGAGTGGGTGGGCCAGACATCTATTTCCACAGCTCATATCCCTGCTGTGGATCATGATGCATCCCCAACCAATCCGAGCGCACGGACATCTCCATCTTCACCTCTTAATATTTCATGCGGAGTGCAGGGTGTTCATAACGCGCATAGACAGGCGCACAACATTCATGCACACAGGCCTGAACAAATGACCAACGCTTATGCACATGGCAACACAGATCTAAATCTGTCCAAAGGCTATAAAACACATAAAACCTTGAGGCGAGCGGCATATGTAGCACTGGTTTTATCTGCCTTATTTGGCAGAAAAGTAAGAGACCTGAAAACCGGAGAAGTTGTTCCCTTAGAGACCAAGCATGTGGGGGGAGGTCCGCTTGCAGACTCCCTCAGCTTTCAGAGTGCCTCCCAGCTTTTCGCCTCACTGTCCGTCTGTCTGTCTCATTGGATCTGTGTCATCACTTAGAGCGATGTTAAATGCATCTGCAGCCACTGAACTCATATGGACGCAAATTTGCCCCAGTGGCTAGGAGGCAAAACTCTGATCTAAAAGCTTCTTTTCTCATTTCTTAGCCACTCCTTTTTCCTCCCATCTTTCTCCCTCCTGTTGTTGGGTTTCAAATGCTTTTCACTCAGATTCATGTTTCTATTTAAACACTGTGGTCTGTTGCCTTGCAGTTTTTTTTTTCAGAATGAAACCGTATGAGGTAATAGTCAAATTAAAAACAAAGGATTTTAGAAACGGAGAATGCTACTAGCAGATTATTATGTTGTCTTACAAAATCTTAATTTTATTTTTGCTTCACCTACAGGATTTGTTACATTACAAAAACGTATGCTTGGGAACATTTGAAAGGTTAAATATGGTATGGAGCCAAATTGAAGCTCATCCCCTCCCTTCCTCTTTGTGGCTACAGGCCCTGCAGTGCTCAGAGAGAAACATCCTGAGAGCATGGAAATCTTTCTGGATGTATGGACTGAATCACTTAAATGTTTTTCCTGGCATCAGTAAAACTTGCCCCTAAAATATGGAATTCACCTCCGTGCTTTCCTCTTTCAATGTTTCTGGCACTTTTAGCCATAACGCCTTAGATCTGTTTGGATTTTTTTTAGTTTTTTTCGTTTTTGCACATATAGGTATATGTTTTCTCATTTTAAGCACTCTGTGTTTGGGACCACTGTATGACAAACCTGAGAGCAGAGGTAAACACTGAATATATCTTACGAAGCCTTGAGCTGTGTGAAGGAGACCAAAGTGAAAGCCACCTCTGCTTTTTTTTTTTCTTTTTTTTCTTATTTTTTAAATGAAAGTCAGCATGCTTCATGATCATCACAGAACCATAAAATTTTCATAGCTCTCCCACTGATGGTATGAGTGTGCTGCTCACTTTATAACCAGTGCTACAACAGACTTAGTAATACATACTGTTAATATCCTTACATTTTAATATATTCATAAAATTAATGCAATTATATACATATAATAATCACAAGTATAGTTATTTAAATTTTAATTTTGACTACACCATATCTTGATCATACTTATGTATTTCTGCGAAGTAATACATCAACATGAAGTTTTTACTACCAATAGAATATTTCTAGAGTATCTCCGAGGTTTGCATAAATATCATTCAGTGCTGCGGCCATGGCTCATTGGTAAGAGTAGGTCGTTCTCCAATCTGAAGGTCAGTGAGCCAAACAATTCATAATCCTACCCAAACAACACCCTGCCTGTTCAAGAGGCCTTTCAGTTAAGCTTTGCTGTCTATTAAGGTTGCACATCTTGCCCCAGTTATTCGCCCCGCAGCCTGGGTCACCCAGTTTATACCACGCTGTCGAGTCAGATGTCTGCTAATAATACGTGGGCTGTTTATCTTAAGATAAGAATCATTCTCAGTGAAAAATGTTCAGAAATACTGAACTCATGAGTCAACAGAGGAACAAGAATATGAATTTAAACAAATTAATATAGTTATCTAACCATTTGACATTTTTATTACCTTCTTTTCTTTGTCTGGGAGTCTTGTGTATCTTTTCAGATTACATTTACATAGAAATTGAGAGTCACCGCTCATGTTTTGCATTTATGTAGAGTACACTTTGGAATCAGTTTATTGTTGCATTCATCTTGTGCAAAAGTGACAGTTTTACACTCACATTTAGTATTATATTTTGTCACTGTGATTCTAAAAATTATGACAGAAAGGTAAATACATGCACTATTTAAATCATTACTTTGGAAATTCTGCTTGTTTGTAAACATTTTATTTATTTATTTATTCTTGCATTTATTTGTTTGGATATATATTGTGAGTGGTTTTTTTTTTGTTTCTTTGTTTTTTTAAGACAGAGTTTGGCTCCAGTCATCTCCAGTCACTCACACATTTCCACTGGGCCTTTTCATAATAAAAGCTCAACTTCTTAGTTTTGCTGTTGGTCAAACTGAACAGTTTCCCTGTTGTTTGGGTCATGCAGTACACCCTACTTGGATATGTGATGTCTACTTTCTTTGAGGTTTAAAAATCTGTGGCCTGCAATGGGACTGTCTAGAGCAAGACACCGGACCCACCATTACCTCTGACATGTTCACCAGTTGTGACAGTGGAAATGAAATACTATATAGAGTCCATGTATATAACAACAAATGCTGTATGTGTGTTTGTATAAAGTGGTAAAATAAAAACACATTGTAAAGTGCTTTGTAAAGCCGTGGCAAGGTTAAAAGAGGCACCATGTACATGTGGATCTGAATACCTCTACTCTTCACTGCTGGCAAAAGGAACTGAATGCCTTCCTAAGTGCAGTCTGTTAACCCTGATGCACATCTGTTTTGACAGGTCAATGTCATCCTCCTGGTGGTGACAATGTACAAGATGGTGAAGCATTCCACCTCCATGAAACCCGATTCGTCCAGGCTGGGGGGTATCAGGTGAGGGGTGTCACTCTAGGAGATTAAGAGGTTATTGCTTCTTAATGTGAGACTGTGTGTGTCTGCTGAAAGTAAGTGGGGGGGTGTGGGACGAATCATTTATGTATGAGTCTGTGAGAAAAATAATATGAATCTTCAGTGCTTCTGCCTTCATGTTATAATTTCAAAAGCTGCATTTGATGCATCTTTTTTCTTTTTTTCAAACCCGGCCAGCAGTTTTCATGCTCTTATTTTAGTGTAATCTGTCAATAGAGCCGTCTCTTACCTCAACACGAGTATTACTGGAGGAATATAGAGGCAATATATTGACTCTTTTATTTATGACTTCATCTCTGACCTTTGGCATCTTTTTATTGATGTGCTAGTATAGTTTCTAAGCATCTGTGGAAGACGGATTCCAACAACAAGCCTTATGGATTTAAAGAGTTTTAAAATAAGAAACGGGGTCTCCGTCTTCTCTCTTTTCATGGGCTGCATGTGGTTGATAAAATGGAAAAATCCTTGACCATTTCTCAGCTTGGCGCCTTGTTCAGCAATATGTTTGACAGCTCGCCAGCATATGTTATGTGGGTGTTTGATTTTTAGGCAGCTACTCTGATTTTGCTCCAAACAAAAAAAGGCATTTAATTGGCTTCCAGGTTTGTTTTTAGGACAGAGACATGCCATATTTGCGGATGCTGGAATTTAAATTATAACAAGCGGTCAAAACTCATTAACTGCTATAAAATTACAGTCTAGCTCAAATCTGGCTTTATTTTGTTTATACTGTATGTCGAATTGAAGAGGAGGAAATAATTGGCTACATTTGGTGTTTTTTTTTTTTTAAGACAATAAAATGTCCTTGCACATAAAATGCACGGAAACATAATATCTGATTAGATGTGACGATTTTTTTTTCTTTGCGGTTCATCTATGGAGCTTCACTTTATTCCTCCAGCGTTCACAGTCTCTGTCTCTGATTGGCTCGGTTCTCTCTTGAGCACCAGTAACAGCGAGCTATCGTCATGAAGAGTGACTGTTAAGTTACCTTATATAATCTTAGGATGTCCCAGAAGGCTCCAAGAAAAACTTGCTGTGTGTGCATACTCTACAGCCAGCAACTCCGAGGAAGACCGGAGAAATAGTTTTTGACTCACATTAACTCCAATAAGTGGAAAAGCAAATGAGGATGTGTTTTTGTGTGGTTATGTGTGTGTGTGTGTGTGTGTGTGTGTGTTTCTTTTTATAGGTGTAGTCCAGAAGTTGGGAAACATCACACGAAGCAAAGTTGGAAATGAGCACAGTTTTCCTCTTTCACTTGTCAACATCACTGTTCCTCTTCGTTTGCAGGTCATGGGTGCTGGGAGCATTTGCACTGCTTTCTCTTATGGTGCTGACTTGGACCTTTGGCTTGTTCTTCGTCAACGAATCCTCCATCGTGATGGCCTACCTCTTCACCATTTTTAACACACTGCAAGGGATGTTCATCTTCATCTTCCATTGCCTGCTGCAGAAAAAAGTAAGATGTTTCCCTGTGTGACTAATAGTGTTTTTTTTTTCTTTTGTGATCAAGCACAGCTACCAAACATTTGCCTCTAATGCCCCTTAATTTTTTCTTAAATTTAATTGTCATCAGTTTTAACAATGCTGGTTTTAAAAGCTCCAAAGATATAATTTCAAAATAATGCTAGTCTTCACTTTTTTTCCTAGTGTATAGACTAAATAATTTATTAGAAATAATTCATTTATCGTCCTGTTAACAGAACCATTGATTATGTTGTTTAAGTCGCTTTTCATGCATAAATACCAGCTGCTTACTTCAGCTTCTCAGGTGTGAATAAATAAAATAGTATGAAATGATCTGAAGTTTAAACTATTAGACAAAAGAGAGAGGGGAGTAATTGTCAGTGTAAATATACAGCTAAAAACTGCCTTTTTCTTTCAGAATTAAAGTTTTATTGCAGCCAGGGATCATTTATATTGCAGTATTTTGACCACTCTCCACTGGTGCTTTTTTATTTTCCTAGTTAGCAACACCCAGATCAATGTAAATCCTCAATATTGTTGCACAGTATGTGTTTTCTCAGTCTTAACAGGTATGGCATTTAAACTGCTGTCAGCTGGCTGCCATTTGATGATGATTTGGGATTTGCAGCTCTCATAAGGAAGAGGATGTGCCAGTGTCTGAATCTGTGTGCTTAGTGCATCCTGATATTTTGCTCCTCTGCAGGTTCGGAAAGAGTACAGCAAATGTTTCCGTCAGTCCCAGTGTTGTGGCGCGCTGCCGTCTGAGGGTTCCCACAGCTCGACTAAAGCTGTCACGTCTCGATCCACAGCCCGCTACTCATCCGCTACACAGGTAGGCCAGCAGGAACCAAATAAATCAGAGTTTAGATTTAGAAAAGCACTTGTAATAGAGCCACAGAGTTTTATGGCTGATATCAGCTGACCACAGATGCGTATGTTTAAGGGGTTCTCTGCTGTAGGAGTACATCTTTACTCATAATTTTTAGGTTTTTGAAGTAAAAGTCTAGTGATTTTGTACAATTTTTTTAAATATTGGCAGACTCCATGAAAAGATGAGAAAATTGACATTGCAAAGATTTATCAATCGTATTCATTATTCTTATCTACCTATTTAAACATTTTTGTTGTTATGCACAAATGGCTTCCATGCAGAAAGCTTCTGACAGAAATGTGATGGCCATGAGACACAAGACACAAAAGTAAAAACTGTTGAGATGGTTGTTGATAAAAGGGAACCTAGAAGATCATAACCCATTTTTTTTTCTTCTTTCATTGAGAAATATTATTAGGGTTCTTGAAGGCCAAAGTCTCCACCTTTTTCGTTGAGAAACCAAGCTCCTCAGTGCTTGCACATAAATACGGTCAGATTTTCAAATAAATGATGGCGAGGAACAGAACGTAGTCCAACGTTCAAGGCTTATTAAAGCTTTTATAAGAGCTGCAAAGAAGGGGCACAGCTCAGTTTCCAGGAATCACAAAATGTTACAGGACAGTGTGGCTCACAAACTCTTCTTGTGAATTGAGTTTTATATCCTGGTTGGTCAGTAGTTCACATTTTACATGAAGAAAGCAGGTATTTCTAAAGCTCAGAGATCATAGGAAAAAATAATAACAGCTTCTCTGGGGTGACATTTTTTGTCTTCATAATCCTTCATCATTTATTGATTTTTTTTTTTCATAAATCAATGCTGTTGCCACCATTTACAACAAATAGATTTTGTGAAATATTCCACAAAAAGTAATAAGAGCTTGTGATTAAACCTGATAAATCCGTTTCTCTGCAAAATCTCATAACTGCACAGCATTCACCTTGAAATAAATTCTGCACACACCAAAGAAATGTTGTTTGACTTCATTATGTTTGACCCCACTATAATCTATTATATAAACAACTTTTTTTTTGACTTACAAGGTTTTTACCCAACAGCTTTTGTGTTTGCTGTTAGAAAAAAAAAAAGAAACAGAGGAGCTACTCAGGGCCAGTCTCTCGAATTACAAAGATTCTCGCTGCCTCCATTTTTAGTAGATCAATAGCACATTGTAGCACAAACACGCCGCCACGCAGCGAGTCGGTTGACTCTCATATACAGGTGCGTGTTTGAATCACAAATACACACAGCCACTCAATACCTGGGGCCAAGAGCCACGAAAAACAACGGCACCACGCCGAGTCCTGATCAGTGGCTGCTTTTTTCTCGACGCAGAGCCGCATTAGACGGATGTGGAATGACACTGTGAGAAAGCAGTCGGAGTCCTCCTTCATCTCAGGCGACATAAACAGCACCTCCACGCTCAACCAGGGTAAGCAAGCTTCCTTTTTTTTCCCCCCATCATCAATGAGCCGCTAACTTATGAGAATCAATCTCTTTGTGATGAAGCTCTCCTGTTCCAATTGTCACTTCAATGGACGCACCATCAGTGGCTCTGTGGTAGCTGAGTGAAGAGCAAGATGAGACCTGATTTCACGTTGCATCTCTCCCAGCGATCGGCAGTCATAAATGACATTAAATACTGTCAGATTCACAGCATTTTCTTGCATGCTGCTGCTCACCTGGATTGTCTAAAGGAGGAGAAACGGATAGGGGTAAAAAGGTGCAAAATTTAGTGAGATGTAAAATGTAATAGGTAAGGACTTGAGTTCGTGTAACGACCCTGGCTGGAGAGATTGATTGTGCAGCAGCCTCCTAAATCATCTTCATCCCAAAGTGAATGTCGGGGTGGAAGGAAGGGAGGGAGATGAGCAAAGTCAGGTGGAGGTTAGAGCAGGTTTTTGGGAACGATCCCAGTGTCATGAAGCTCAGGCTCCGGACCGTGCCAGTACGTATTTGGCTCCAGTTCTTTTTTTTTTCTTTCTTTCTTTTTTTTTTCTTCAGAAAGACGCTTGCCAGTGCAGTTTCTCAGCAATCCATCCAAATAACTGAGGATAGTTATTATATTCCCGAGGGCTTACAGAAGCACGCTGGGGTTGATGAGGATCCTGTGTTATCCGTGGCAGCCCACTCAGACATGTTTTGTCTACTGCTTCGACTGGACGAGTTTGTTTAGATGAATTTGTTTCATATAAACACTGGAGCTGATTGTGTTGCTATGGTTTGGTTAACATTTGTCGCTATAATACTGTTTGTCAGCTACATCAGCACGCTGTTTGAATGATGGCTCGCTTTGACCAGCATTTCTATGCCTGCTTTGTCCATAATAGAAGGCATACGACACGGTGGTCATAAGTCTTCTGCGGTGTCAGGCTACGGACAGTGAACATCAGTGTTTGTTTATGTCGACAGTCACCCAACGCAGCACCGCAGTCGGTGGAAGACAGAACCTTTCACTTTCTTCCTCTGCTGATTTCCGCCTTCTGATTTTCTCCATTTCTGTCTCTCTTCCTGTTATTTCAGGGATGACTGGCAACTACCTCCTAACTAACCCTCTCCTCCGAACCCACGACACTAACCCTTATAACAACCTGCTGGCAGAAACAGTGGTGTGCAGCAACCCTTCCCCACCGGCCTTTCACTCCCCAGGTGCACATCCACCCTCCACTTTTTTTTTTCTTTCTTCTACAGATTTGTGGTTCTTGTCAAGCACACGTGCAGCAATTTGAGAGATTTGCATGTTTAACCAGTGGATAAAATTAGCTTAGCACAAAGAGCAAAAAATACATAAAGAAATACTTTTTTTTTTTTAAAAAGGAAAGATCTAGCCTGGCTATGGAAACAAAATCTACCTGCTAGGATTTCTAAAACTCCATAATTAGCATGTTTTATCTTGTTTTTGTAAAAACAATAGGTCGTGGGGTTTAACAGAGGCCGGATGGCTATACTAACATAATCTAGACATCAGCTCCTCAAAAGCACCTTAATTAGCATTTGTTTAATCCCTACAAAAACAGCAATTTTCCAGGTTATTTGCCACTCTGCCTCTCGGATTTGAGTAGTACTCAAGCAACCAGCAGAGACAGAAAAAACGTTGCTGGCCTTGTTCAGTGAATTATCATATTTACACAACAGTACTTATACAATATGTGACACATACATGTTGAATGTTGGGGTTTAAAGGTGACTTCAGTGGGATGATGTTTTCTTTTCACTGTCAGATTAATAGTTTTACTCCATCCATCAGACTTTATGTTGTCTTAAGATAACCTTCTCCTGGCTCTAGGCTCGTATTCAACAGACATAGTGGCGATAACAGTTTTCTCTAATGCTCGGCCAGAAACCAAATTCCTCTCAAAATGCTCAACTACTCTATTAATGTGTTTCAGATGTATAAGAAATATAAATGTTGTTGGTGTGACATTACATGAATGATAGTTACACGAGACATTCTTATTGATTTTCTTCATTCGCATCTTCTCTGTATTGTTAATTGGTCTTATCCACACAACTTCCTCTTTGTAAATATAGAAACAAAGATACTATAAATGTTAATGCTTTCTTAACTAATCTTCTTAGCGATTGTACATTAGTTCCTCTCTTGAATTCAACTCCCACCTCTTGGTCCATATCAGTAATCCCGTTATCAAGTATAAAACATCTGAAATAGTGACAACTTGTTGAAATCTTTGCATTCACTCGAGATTAGACAGAGTTTGAACGGCGCTGATGTTATTGTGACCTAGTTTCTCACTTGAAGAGCAAAAGAGACCCAATCAAAGGAGAGGGGAAAAAAAGAGGCACATGACGCAACGCGGGCAGAGTTGCAGGCCTCAGTTATTCACAGGCATTTGATGATAAAAGAGAATGCACAAGAATGGCGGTATGGCAAAAGCGCACACGGAGCGGATATGCCGATTAACCTGCTTCACTCGCTGTGGTGTTGTTTTGTGCTGCGAGCTGGCTCACAGCACACTGTGAGCACTTCACACTTGGAGATAATGAAGCAGAGCTGAGACCAAATGATGTCTGCACAGAAAATCAGAGATACTTTTTAATACCTTTGCTTGTTTTTTTCAGTCTTTTTTGGAGGATCGGGAAGGGTTGGGGGTGTAATCTTAATGTGGATTTAATGCCATAAATTGTTTACCTGCTTAATCTGTCTTGGATAATACACGTTAACCCTGAAGCACAGACGACCGTTATAAAAAAAAAAAAGACTATTTAATTAGCAGGTAATTTTTAGTGTGAGCATAAAGCTCTCCGTTACCTGTGGAAACACTTTTTTTTTTCCCTCCCCTGGAGCAAACTGCTGGAGTTAGCTATGTTCAAACGCCAGCACAACAAAGGAGTTACTACACATACTTATTAAACAGCAAATGCAAATGCAGTGACTGAAAGGGGAAAAAAAGAGGATTTAACATATGGAATGTTGTTTGAGTTGAGCAGGAGCGGTGTGACACACAAATGTCAAAACCTGGTGTGAAGATCACCAGCTAAGTATGAAATATGCATAGAAACACTGTCAAATTTAACACAAGCTTCTTCTAAATTTTTCCTGCCATAGTGATTATGTTTAGTTCCTGCAAAAGGATGAGCCTGTCTTCTATTATAAGTGTATTAATACTAAGTAATACTCTGCAGATGTTCATCCAATGCAATAAACTTGGAAAGGGGAACATCTTGGATGAATCTCTGCTGGAACGGTTCCCAGAGTGCAGCTGTCACCATGTCCAGTTGAATTCTGTTCACATCATTTCCCTCCCTCCCAGTAGACAATACCTGTCTCCAGAAAAATCACAGCCTGTGCATAAACAAATGCAAATTTGAAACAAGCATCTATCCAGAGATGTGTCTGATAATCGCTCCACTAGCACTACCACATCCTTGCCCTGCCCTTTTGCTCTCTGTGCTCTTTTTACTCCTTTTAGAAATGTCTTTGATGTTGTTGCAAGAGCTTTTTTTCGGTTATCATCCATTTTCTGACCCTCGTTTGAAACCCAACACTACAGCTAACCCCCTTTTGTGTGCAAAAAAAAAAAAGCCTGCAATGACACCACCCTCACACTATAAAATGTCACTCTTCGCTGTCGCTTCACAGACTTGCAGTGTAGCCAGTAAAATCCTCGTCAAATGAAATCAGTCTTTTTCGCTTTCATCCTGCTATACTTCAGCTTAGTCACAGAGCTGCACAAAAACACGCCAATTTTGCAAGTATGTGTGTGCATTTTGTTTACATAAATCAGCAGACGTACACTCAGAGTTCTAAAGAAATCATATTTTATCATTTTATTTGAAAATATTCTTTCTTTTACTGAAGACTTGTTTTAACAAACGATTGTGCTTGCTACTGAACTCTTTTCACCTGCAGAGTCCTGGATTCAGTTGTCCTTGATTTGGCTTTTAGCTCTCAAACTGGTAAACACATATCCTAATTCTCTTAATAGTTAAAGCAGACGTGGGCTAAATTATAGCTAATTGCAAGTAGAAAATCCAAGCTGGCTCAGCTGAATCCAGGCTGAATGTTACAAGCTTCCACTTTTATCTTATTTCACTGATTTTGTTCTTTCTGCTGCAATTGTTTTACTTTTTTTTTTTTTTTTTTTTTTGGCAAATCAGCTGTTCTTAGGCCAGATAGCCTGAGCAGACACACTTGATGTGAGTGGTGGCAAAGTGAGTCATTGCACGGTGCCTGTCTGTCGTGGTGTGTGGGGGTTGCTGCTGTGCTCATGGGACCCCAGAGCAGTGAGGTGGCTGGCCATCTGTGTTTGACATTATCCTGTAGTCTTGCCTT
>JAOWBL010000009.1:12434365-12444960 GCA_028564865.1 Zenarchopterus dispar | reverse complement strand
GCTGCTGTGCTCATGGGACCCCAGAGCAGTGAGGTGGCTGGCCATCTGTGTTTGACATTATCCTGTAGTCTTGCCTTCTTTTAACAGGTGGAATGTTTTATTCATTGCTAATGCCACAACATTTCCTCATCGGCTTGTATACATCTATTCCTTTTAGTTGCTTCTTTTGCCATTTTTCCTGCTGCTGTGTTGTTATCTGGTCATATGCTATTTTATAATATGTTTGTGTGCTATTTTGTTTTTACGCTTGAAGTCATCTTTTGTTCTCATTTCTCTTATATTGTTCAGGATAAGTACTTGCATTGGCCATGGCAATATTATTCAGCAAAGAAAACTGAAATAATGGAAAGCTAATTGGGTACTCCTTTGGATTTTTGTTAGTTTTTGCATTTGTATAAAATGCAGAAATTACTTGGGGACTAAAGAGCCCAGTCATGAAGTGTCCTGAGCAGTATCAAGTATATGTGGATGTGATTTAGTGGAGACTGTTTTGTTCTCTCCAATGTGAAAAGTGATATCTTACCTGCTGTTCTTGCCTTCTTTCCAGGACAGCACTCTCTCAGCAACAGCAGGGACATCAGCGCCATGGACACCCTCCCCCTTAATGGTAACTTCAACAACAGCTACTCCCTGCGCGACGAAGACTATGAAGCCGTGGGTGTACGAGCCCCAGGTGACCTTGGGGGCCTGAACCTGGATGATGCGGCCTTTGAGAAAATGATCATATCTGAGATTGTCCACAACAACCTAAGGCCCCGTGGGGCTCCCAAAGTTCGTGAAACTCCAAGGGAGAAGGACAGGCCCCTGCCTCCCCAGACGAGGGTGACAGTGGACCAAGGCGGTGGAGGGAGTGGCAGCGAGGACGACGCCATTGTGGCGGATCATGCCGAGGCCTCATCCCCTCAGAGAGGAAGTGGAAAAGGAGGCCACACCACCCTGGAGCTGCTCCTACACCCCCACCATAAGGAGGTGTTGGAGGCCCCCCTCCTGCCCCAGAGGACTCACTCTCTGCTCTACAGCGCTCAGAAGGCCCCCAGGCGCCTGGAGGGACAGAACGGCCAAGGATCCGAGACTGTTACCACAGTGGAGGACACAGGCTCTCAGTCACCAAACAATAACAGAGACTCTCTATATACGAGCATGCCAAACTTGAGAGACTCTCCATCGCCTTCAACCTCACTTTACCCGCCGGAGGAGGAGGAGCTCTCAATCTCACCTCAAAGTGACAGCGAGGATGCATATCATAAAAGCATGCCTGAGCTTGGCGATGCACCTCAGCCTCTGTCCTACTACCACATAAACCGAGGCACCAGCGACGGGTGCATCCCGCCCAACAATGAAGACTGTGCGCAGGAGGAAGAGGCGCCCAGTGATGGACAAATGCAGCTTATCACCAGCCTCTGAGCGAGCCATTCTTGTTTGCACAGGTTTTAACAGATTGGTGCTTTCGGCTGATGTCAAAGGAGCCTCGCTCTGCACATGCTCTTCTTTTTAGGACAGGAAGTGAAAAGTTGCTTGTTGGAAAAAGGAGTGAATGAATGACCTTTGCACACAGATATCGTTAACACACAAAACACATATAACTGAGGCCAGGCAAATGTGGGCGGTGGAAGCTCTGCTGTTGGACTAATGAGGTGCAGTGGACAATACAGAGGCCCCAGTTTCATGGCCAAGTCTAGCATTTTTGTTGTATTGGAAGAAAAATTGAATAAGTGTTAAAAAAATAAATAAATAACTCCAAGCAAGGAACCATGAAACTTCTGACATAGCCCTGGGGGACTTTGCTTATCCAGGGTTTTTTTGTTGTTGTTTTTTATAGTCAAGAAGTGCAGAATTAGAATTAGCGTGGCTTCACTACACCTTAAGGACCGTCAAGTTAAGAAACCACTAATTCAGACTCAGGCCTTATATTTTCTCTATTGCACATTTAACTGTCGTCAAAGTAACAGCTAAAGAAAATATATTTTGCTGTACCACTAGTGTAAAAAGTAAAACAGAAAAAAAAGGAAAAAAGAAAAAAAAAACAGTGGCAACCATTCAGTAGTGATGCCCTCCCAATGTTAGAATTCTTCAGACAAGAATAATAAAAATGGTGGAAATGTGCTTTTTCCTCTCACACTTGACTTGTTGTAGTACGTTTGAATATGAAAACAAAATGTTTTGAGAGACATCAGTCCATATGAAACCATGCTCATGTCTTTGCTTGTGAAGTGCTTTTGCTTTCATGAATGACGAGTTTTTGCCAGTAGTATATTTGTTAACACCAGGCCATGCACAGATTTAAAGTGAATTGGATATTTGTGTAATTTATTTTACTTGAAAAAAATTGTCAGGTTGAAGACTTCTGTTCATGTCATTGCGATATTGCAATTTTTGCAGACATGTTTCGTCCTTTGACACTAATTAATTTATTAACTTTTCAGAAAGGAAAAAAAGAACATGGTTGGGAAGTGTGAGTTGTATTGTTGCAGCACTGATTAGGTTCATTTTATTTCTTTTGTAAGAGCCCATCCTCATCTGATATTTAATTCAAATCCTGTTTGATATCAAATAAATGTGAATTTTTTTTTTCCTTGTTCGCAGACGACTTCTTTTTCTAATTAAATTTTGTACTATAAATTGTCAGCAGTGAAAAGTTAAGGTGGAAAAAGAAATGTCCACTTCTATTTAACATTGGCAAGCAAAATATAAATTCACTTAAGATTTATTTGGCTTTTTAAATATTGACATCTAAGAGGGGATAGTGTTTCATCTGAGTCTGACCTTTTATAACATTAAAAAAAAAAAGATTCCCCTTGTGGGTCCCTGCCATGGCATTCTCATAGCAACAGTGTGTCCCTGTCTTCTGTTTTGTCTCTCCTTCTACGTACTTTCACTTCCTCTCTTCTGTATGAGACATCTGTTGTCCGTCCGTAATGTTGGTGCGTTTAATGTCCAGCTACAGAAATGCCTTTGTAGAAGTCCCTCGAACTCCCTCACCGTGTGAACGCTCTTTGAAAAATGTCCACTGGGCACATGGAAGCCATCCATCCATTTTCTTTACCCACTGAAGCCATCTACAGGGTCAGAGGGGTCTGCTGGAGTCAATCCCACTTTACAGGCAATAGGCAGGGGGGTACACCCTGGACAGAACGCCAGTCCATCTCAGGGCTACATATAGAGACTAACAACCATGCAGGCAATTGCTACAGGCAATTTAGAATTCTCAATCAACCTCACATACATGGTTTTGGCCTGTGGGAGGAAACTGGAGTACCTGGAGAAAACCCACGCAAGCACGGGGAGAACTTGCAAACTCCATGCAGAAAGACTGTGTGAAACCTTCTTGCTGTGAGGCAACAGTGCTAACCACTAAACCACTGTGCTGCCACACATGGAAACCAATTAAAACAACATATGATTTGAAAAAAAAAAAATTCAAAGCAGACCTTTTAATTATCAATTTCTCTGTGTTATAGATATAATATAATTTTGTGTTAATGCTTAATATTGTGTAAATTAGTGTAAAAAAAGGTGAGAAATTAAGGGAACAGTGTGGACATTTTTAAGTTTTGTATTTAAGAGATAGAAAAAAACATGCATATGCAGAGACTAGAGTGTGAGGTCAGTGTAATGCTTATTGATTGTTTTTAGCTAGAAGCCATTTGGAAAGTTTAAAATTGAGTTAGTATAAACTAAACTATTTTATTCTTGCATCTTTTTATTTTTAATCTGCTTTTCTATTTTTTGTTTCGGAGTAAAAAAGATTGAAAACTGAAGTAATTATTTTTAAAAAAAACCTGCTGAAGCATCTTGACAATTTCCATTTCATTTAATATTCACCAGATATCTCGGTAACTTAGGTGATGAGCGTCAGTCAAGACATCTTGAGCGCACAAAGTCTAATGAAGGACACAGAGCAGTTTATGAATCAGGTCTGCAAGTATTAGTATTCCGTGTTCATCCAAATGTTAGTTTGTAATTTGAAAATCCCATGAGGTCCCCTTGAAATAAATCTCATTATTGTGAATCTGATAAGTTCATAATTCTTGTATCTCGCTTATTCACCAGCAGCAAGCCAACAACAAATAAGCTGAGTTTGTCACTTGCTGCATTTACCTCAGGAATAAACTAATTTTTCATCCAATCATGTTTTTTTAATGTGAAATTGAAGCATAGCGGATGCAGGATGGTGGTTTGTGTTTGCTGGTTAGTTGGAAAAAAAACCTAATCATTATCAATACTGATAGTACCTAGTTTTGCATAAAACACTAATATATCCATGTGTTATTCCGTTCAGGGTCGCAGTAAGCTGGAGTGTTTTCCAGCTGTCACACGACAAAAGGTGAAGTACACCCAGGACAGGTCACTAGAACATGAAAGCAAACTCGGTGCTGTAATTGAGACATACTCTAGAGAGTATCCCTGTGACCCTGAATAGAAATATGAGGGTATAGATAATGGAGGATTTCAACTTAATTATCTCAAAAGTCTAATTGTTGTTTTAAGTTAAACAGAGTTATCTGGCTGAAAGAACTTCAGCCTACAATTATCATCATGCTGCACCCTGTAACAGAACAGCAAACCCTAAATGCATTTTCCATATGGACCCCCTCCCCCAAAAGGCCATACTGTTGCTCAATACGTTCTGCATATCCTATACTGTCATGATAGATATCCAGTTGTTGAAACAATGTGCACGTTGTTTCAATTCCCAGATTTTTCCACTTTTATTTCCTACGCCTCATGTCTTGCTCCCTTGTACCTACAAGTATCTGTTGGCACGCTCTGTACACACAGAAATATGTGTTGTGAATATGAATTATTTTCATTGTACCTCACCGAGCGTAAATCAAAGCCAACTTCTAGGTTTCCAAAATGGTGACAGTTGGCTCAAATATTTTGCATGTGGGTGTTTTTGCATTGAGCACGCTGATGTTGACGCACATGAGAATGTTGTCACAGAGCAGTTCGATCTGTTATGACAAAAATGTCCTATAACCTAATCCATCACTGGGATATTTGTATATTGTGGATGAACTGTGGTAAAAAATGAACTGTAGATGTCGGGGTTTCACACAAGCAATTTCCATTTGACAATCAAGAAAAATTGTTATTGGTTTTTAAACAACAACAATGATGGTCCATGCCACAGAGGCAACAACTGTTTCAAGCTGTGTAGAATCAGTTAATTGTTTTTTCTGTGCAGGAAAAAAAAAAAGATAGCTCATCATCTACAGCCTTTGACTGCTATTGCAACTGTGTGAAGTACTTTGCGCATTGCACAACATCAGGATTGTAAATGAGTCTCCCATGCAGATTTAGAAGATTTAGCGTTAAATATTCATCCTGGGGTTTCCAAGAGTATTCCACATTAGATGACCACACACATTCTTGACAGACATACAGTCGGAGCAGTCACTGCAGGATCAGGGTGGTGCTGTGTATTAATTGAGCTGGGTGCCAATTTTCTGTCAGAAGACTAATGCGGAGGCCAAGGCAAAGCTCGGAGTCCACTACACGGCTCTCGGCGTACTTGTTTGATATCCGGCTCTCAGTTTACGCAGAGCCCTCCAAAAACCCTGAGAGACACAAAACAGAGCTTTAAATCATACTGAAACTCGGCTTTTCCTTCAGTTATAAATCAAATTAAGTGTAAAGTTGATGACCTGCTCAAGGTTCACCTGGAACGGACCAGGATTAACGGTAAAAGTTTCTATTGTTATAAAACACTGGAGCTCAGAACAGGCCACACATGAGTCTAACCCTTCAGGACATGTGTGGTGTCACTGCGAGGAAGGTTTCCCCATCTATGTGATGAGTTTCCACATCTCTGTTTCATAACAGACAAAATTGTGATGATGGAACGCAGTGCGCTCCCTTTGCCAAGCGTAAGAATCAGTTTTGCATGATGCATATATATTGGGTTATTATCACTAAGTCACCTGGGATCTGTATTAGCTGTCTCAACGTACTACCTTAAAGAATGTTGGATGATAAAACTGAACAACATATAGATGATCCCATACCCCCCACACCCCCCCAAAAAAAGATTGGGGGGTGTTAGAGGGAGCTGGTTGGATACAAAGATTAGCATTTCCTGTGCTCCCCTTATCCTGCTGCGATGATTTTTGGGCATTCATCCTCTTCAAAGACCCCCCTTTCACCTTTGACTTCTCATTGAGTCGCTGACATTACCATCCATCCTTATCTGATTATATTACGATGCAGCATATCAGCCATGCAGTGTTTGCAGTGCAAATGAAAAAAAGTTGCTAAAGTTTGTTGGAGATGAAAGTACTTAATTTATCGGCTCATCTTTTATCTGTCTGCAGTCAAAGCCCAGCTTCCATGGGGCAGTGGCAAATGAAGGCGCAATAAGGCTCGGTCCAAGAAGACATTACTCTGTTTTCATTTGGAACCGTTTGATGTTCCGGCCTCTGGTGATTTGGACATTATTTCATGTCCATCATCAAAAAAACATCAAACAAGATGCTGCATTTAAAATCAGATCACAGAGCCACGACCTAAAATCATGCACATGTATATGCGCCTGTGTCGAGGGCTCCCTGCATTTTGCCTATATATTGTACTGTAAGTGAACTTTAAATTAAGCATAAATGTTTTGTTTCCCATGGATTCTTCTAACCTACTGAAATGATTATTATGTTTACAGAATCTGCCTCCTGACCCACTTCACTAAGGTCTTGCTTTAAAAAAAAAGCATTATTATTAAAACTAAGAGTCAGTCTTGCAGAAAATGTTTATATTCTTGGATAGCAATCTTTTTTGAGCTGGAACAGGATCTGTGCATAATTATACAATCACAACCATATTGCAGAAGGAGTATTATGTATCCTGAGGGCCTCAGCTTACATTCCACTACATTTCTCTCTGCAGCTCGAAGATAAAGAACATCTGAATCACTCCTGCTCTGCTGCCGTCGCGGCAAACAACACAGCCCTGTCGAGGCTGCTTCCTGCATTTAAACCTCTTGTAAAGGCAGAGGAGTCCTGTCTGTCAAACAAGGCAAAAGCAAATTCATCAATATTTTTCATAGTTGTGTAATGTAGTAAATTTAAATTGCTTTTGTCACATCAGCTCCCCAGGCAATGGTTGTTATGCTGCAAAATTCATTGTTTTTGCTTTTTTTTTTTTTTTTAATAAACCTGTTAGGAAATTACTACAACTTAACAAATCCAACGTAATGCTGTTTCTAAAGAAATATGGCCTTCCTTCTAAGCTTTCACAAAGAAACCCATTATGAGAAATTAAGTCTTTAGGCTTAAAATATGCTCAAGAGCCCTTTCTGCCTTTCTGAGTTTGTAATTTGTTACCTGTGTGTCTGTCAGCATGTGTGTGTGTGTGTGTGTGTGTGTGTGTGGGAAATAAAAGACAGAAAAGGATTGTTTCACAAAGAGACCAAGAGGGGCCGAATAGGAAAAAGTGGGCGAAAGAGAAGGGGATAGACTGCGAGACAGACGGTAAGCAACAGCAGCCTAACATGTCAGAAACGATCCGAGTCTGAGCCCCGCAGCTGTAAAACTGTCATACCTCGTAGGAAACACCAGCAGTGACCTCAGAATTGGGCTAAGGTAGCCTGTCACACCCATTATACAGTAAACACTCTCCAGAGGCCCGTGTTTTTGTTGGGTTGTCTCTGTTAAAATAATGGCAATACATTCCCGCGAGACACAAACATAACATATGACCACTATTAGTCAAACGCTCAGGAGAAGAATTTTCCCATGTTTAAGCAATTGGTCCAGCAGTTTTTAGCCATTTGAGACTGAATGTAATGATTATAATTTTTTTTTAAATGTAGGAATGGAAGGAAAAAAAAGATGTGTGAATAAACTCCAGTCAGATGTGCGAAGAACGCGCTACAACAGAATCAAATCAAGTTTCCATGTTTTGTTCCACCAAGTTCCTTCCTGTGAGATAGTACGCTGAAGAAACACCATGTAGACGAGCATCTGTGATAAATAAGGCAGATCCCTCTTGTATTGCGTAAAATAGAGATGTCTTGTTTTTGTCCTACTTAATGGTGTTTCAGGACGATAATTACAGATCATTCATGTGAGTGTTTTCCATATATCTCCTCCACTGTACTGTCATTATATATTTATATGAAAACCCCTACTACTGAACAAACTCATCTGTGTCTGTTTTGCATGTGAAATTTATTACAAAGATTTATCAGTAAGAGAAAATAGCTGAATGAGGCACTGGTGGTTTGATTCTTTTTATAAAACTAAAGAATGACTGTTACAGCAAAGGCTGCCTGATCATCGTCACAGTCACTTCCATGCACTACTTTTTGGTGCTGCGTACTTCCCTGCTGGCTGAAAGAAACATTTCATAGCATTTTAAAGGCTTTCATTCACAGCTAATTTGCTTACAGTTGCTATAATCACTCTTCCAGGATGTACTCAGGCCCGTCTGAATGTGAATGCTACAGTAACATGTGGAGATAATTATGAAGCTGAGATAATCAATGTCATGCTTGACATCGCAGTCAAAAGATACCTAAATCAATGTTTTTCTGAAACGCTGGTTTGAAATCCAAAATGACAAGTTTAAGCGGGGGAAAAAACTTTGGAATTGCAGAGACGTAACAAACTGCGTATCTAACAGTACACTCTGACATGCTTCATTATTCCCATCTTGTAAACACTTAATGACCTGTACCGTGTATTACATGTCCAGCAACAAGGTTCATGTTTCAACAAAATATTTAGTTTCAGAGTTACAACGGACATGCATTATCCAAACCACCCAGAAACGTTGTAAAACAGATGGGAACCGAGGACACCATAAATAAAATGTTTTATTGCAACATTTGTAACTGAAATATTTTGTTGTCTAAACTTTCTGGCAGGGGGTAACTTGTTTGTGTACTTTGATGCTCTGGGAAACTTTTAAACTATTTTTTAGAGGCATAGTTTGAATTTCAGAAGTAAGTCTCCCCGAGTCATTTCAGCTCACTATAAACATACTGTAGAGCAAAAAGTCTCTTTCCAAGTCCAGCCATGTACTACATGTCTGGGAATCACACAGTGTGTCCATTTCTAGTGGGTAGCAGACAGATTTTTATACTGCTGCAAAAGTACAAAAAGCCAAGAAACTGCTGTTGCAGTTAATGTAATTCCTCTCAGTATGAGAGGGAGTAACTGATGTGTAACGAATGATCAGAGGTTATACTTGTTTGATAAATTTAAATCTCTTTATACTGACTTTTATAGCTAACATTAAGAATGAGAGGTAGAATGTAATATCCTTAAAAAGCAAGAGATGGAAAATCAAACATGGCCAGTAATCACAAGAGGTTTGGATTTTCAGTTTTATTCCAGAGGATATTAAAATGATCCTCATGTGAATATCAATGGTAAATATGCTCAAACTAGCCCCTGGACAACCAAGGTTTGACTCCTCTCAGGTTCTACTTCTTCTGCTCCAAAGTGGTGCATGTAACAACAAAACTAATCCGTACAAGTTGAGTTTATCATTCATTTCAATAATTGAGTCAAAAGATGTAACCAGGAAAGTAAATTCTTCACAGCATGCAGAAACAGATGCTGCCAGTCAACAGGAATGTGCAAATTAAAAAAATCAGAAATGCAAAATAGGAAAATTGTTTTCCTCACGTAAAGTCCATCTGTCCATCCATCCATCCACCCTTCCTTCCTTCTTCCTTTTAAAGGTCACAGGGCTCTGCTAGAACCCTGCCTTTTGGCGGATTTCAGCCACAAGGCAGGGTTACGCCCAGGTTGCCAACTGCTGGGAGGAATAATATTCTAAAATGAATGAATGAACAGATAGACAGAAAGATAGACAAACAGAGACAGGCAGACAGATAGATAGATGAGAGAGCAAGCAAACAAAAAAGAAGTTTGAAAAACATGATGGGGCATTTTGAATTCAGGATACTAGAATTACTTGTTCATGATGCTTTTAACACTTCAGTCCATTTCTTGTCTATACCTGTTGATATCTGAGGCCATCTGAATGGTTCAGCATTTGGTTCTTACAACTTTAATTAGCCAAGTATTCACTTTTAGTGGCGTGTTAACATGTAAATGCTTGAAAAACAGCATTATCTGTTCTTTTTGTAACCTTTAATTAGAAATAATGTATATTACTCTCATGCACTTATAATGTGCACATGTGAAATACATCCGTAAGTTTGCTTACTGTGTGGATAATTAAATTCAGGATCTTGTCCTTGAAAGATCTAACAACAATTCTTCAGAAAAAAATTGAATATATTGCCTACATTTTTTTTCCTTTCTATTTCTTTTACATAAATTTGACTATCCTCAGCCAGCATCTCAGCTGGGAAGGATGCCAGATACCAGCGAGAGACTGGTTAAGAAGAAAAGATTATAATCAAGATCATTATGCAAATGAGATACACCATTATTTACGCAAGTCATAGCAATAATTCTGTGGTTTGAAGTAGAACTGAGCCAAATACACAGGTTGTAAGACTAATTTACTGGAACGTATAGTGGATGATTAGACACCCAGAATATAATTAAAGTTGTAACTTACTCTGTAATTAAATTTAAAACAACCATTATGATCTAGAAAGACTTAGAAATAAATTCTCTTCT
>JAOWBL010000009.1:12411791-12432547 GCA_028564865.1 Zenarchopterus dispar | reverse complement strand
ACACACACACACACACACACACACACGTATGCACACAAAGAGAGAGAGAAAAAAATGTCCCTATAAAATATGAAGACTAATTTAAAGCACTCTCATGCAGGCACCTTCTAAACACTTTAAAGCCAACTTCAACACCAACCTCGTACACCGAGCAAAACTACCTACTAACAGATACTTAAAATTTAAATAGAACATGGTAGCTTTCTGTCTATTGTAACAAACATGCAGTGTTTCAGTGCCAGCGCTTTGTTTCCTGGGATCATATTAACCGCCTCTTGGTCCAGATGGAAATATTTCAATGACTGCTATAAGATGACTAAGTACAGCCATGAAACTTTGCACAGGCAAGATGTTCCTAAAAGGCGAATGATTGTTGATGGTGCAAGAATAAAACCAGATGTTTGGTCACTTCTTTTTTTAGCATAAAATGAGCATTTTCACGTGAAAATAGACAGTCTTTTCAGTCTAAACTTTTACACATCACCATGTCATAAATAAGCTGGTCCTCGCAAGATCTTAAAAAAACAAATACATCCTCAGAGTGTTTTATGTAAAACCTGGCTTCTTCCATAATATTTAGGAGGTGAAGCAGAAGTCAGGTGGTGTTAATCATATATAGCTGATTAAATGATCATTACTAAGTGTGACCAGCCCTTAAAAAGCAGAACATATGGCAGTTTGATGGTCTCAACCAGGTGTGTGTTTACACAGTGCACAGGAGGAAAGATATTAGCAGTGATACTAGAGCAGCAGTTGTAGCTGCCCATAAATCTGGCAAGGGTAATAAGACCATTTGCAAATAATTTGCAGTCTATCATTCAACAGTAAGAAAAAATATTTTCAAGTGGAAAATATTCAAGATGTTCCACCTATCCTCTAAGGGATAGACTCTACAGCAAACTCAGCCCAAAGTTAGTCCAGGCAATGTTAAAAAATACTGAAGGGGGAAAAAAGATAGGAACAAAATCAATAACATGTCAGAATCAATAAGTGTCTGTTAGCATGTTAAATGCTAAAGTTCTTGATAGTATAATAAGAAAAAATCTGCTTGTTTGGAGAGACTGGTAGGAGACAGTGTCTTTTTTCCAAAAAGGGAACAGCAGCATGGCTTGGGTTTGCAAAGTTGAACCTAACCAAACCACGAGACTGTGAAGGCAGAAAAATGGTCTTGGACAGACAAGACCAAAGTGGAGATGTTTAACAAAAACTAAACACAGCATGGTAGCACAAACACCGCATACCAACTGTCAAGCACAGTGGTGGAGGGAAGATGATGTGGGCTCACTTTGCATCAACCACAATCTCCTCTAAATACTGAAGTATTCCAGATATGTGGTGGTATCCACCGGCTAAAGTTTGGTTGAAGTTGTGTAATGCAATAAACAATAATTCCAAGAACAATAGAAATGCACAACAGAATAGTTGAAAAAGAAAAAGAAAAGAAGGAAGGTGTTGCAATGCCCCAGTCAAAGCCCAGACATCAACTTTATTGTACTGCTGTGGTGGGACATTTAGAGCGCTGTATACACGCAAACGCCCACAAATTTCAATGAACTGAACTTACCTTGTAAACAAAAGTCAGCCAAAGTTCTTGTGAGAGAATTGATTATGTCATGCTGAAAGTTTTTTTTTTTTGTTTTTTTTTTTGAGTGATTGCTGCTAAAGGGGCTTCTACAAGCTACTGAGCCATCGGATATGTTTTGTTTTACTCACATGACATTCATAGTTTCTGAAGTGTTGTTTCTGGGGATATTTTTTACTTATTTCAAGATATGATGATGATTTATATAAAGTCATGATATGCAAAGCCTAGGAACTGAAAGAGAGAGTACTTTTTTTTCTTACTTGATAAATTTTTTATTAGTATTATTTTTTAGAGACTTTTTATTCTCTTTGTATTCACTGCATCAGCAACAGAGGATCAGGACACAACACGTTTGGACTCTATTTCTCCAGCCACCCACAGAATGTTTGAAAACCTCAGCTGGAGAAATAGAGTCCAAAGCTATAGATATTCTGGACAGAGTCCTTTTTCAAATGTTCCCTGCACATTCTCCTAAAATCCTTGATCCGAGTCACCTCCAGGTGGTGATCAGTTGACAGCTCGTCTCGCCCCAAGTGTACAAAGCCTCGTTCATACAGCCATTTTGTTCCACCTCTGTAGCACCTTTATTCCACTTTACTGTGTAAAATGCATTCAGGCAGAAAAGTGTGACATTTGGTTCTCCCATTGTTTCACCTCCCTTCCACCTTAGGAGGTAGAAACAATAGCATTACTAGACCTTTTTTGTTAATTTATTTTTATTTTTACAAATTTTGTCACTTGACTTGGAAGAACCACTTTGATTTATGTTTTTATTTATTCAGCACTGTGCTTTATCCAGAACCATCTGAATAATAGAGTGATCGTAGTGATCAAGGACTAGTTACAGGCAGTGGATGACAAAGATGAGGAAAATGAGCATCTTTAGTTTACAGAACCCTGAAAAATATATTGTGAGAACACACACTGGGGAGAGAATATTGTGCTTCTTTGGAATTGCTGTAAACACACAGCTTCATATACTTGAGAATGGAGGCAGACTTTCTACTAAAGTCTCTGCATGAAAGTGATAAAAAAAAGTTGCAGAACTGATGATACGAAAATGAACTCTATTTCTGACTTGCTACCAAGAGCCCCTCTGGTGCTCTCATGAACACCCTTATGCTTAAATAAAATTTTTGTTATGGATCAGAACAAAGGCCTAACACCAGCTGGCTGGTTCATATCAGGCAGGTTGTTCTCCTCTATTACACCTCTCCAGGCTTTGTTGTTGTTGTCTATATGAGCATCCCTTGGTACTACACATTCAAGTAGTCAGTCTATAGTCTCTGTGAGAGCTGGGTATGTATTCTGAACCTGTCATTGGATGCAGAAGTACAAACAAGTGCCAAAGTCCTCCTGCACCCCAAAGGAGCAGGGTCAAAGATAACATTTTGAGTGCTGAGATGATTGACTATGAGTAAGCCCAAACCCACTCTTGTCTGTCTCTGGCATGAAAGATTCTGGCAGGGTCAAACTTCCAGGATATCGTGGCTCCTGGGATCATTGAAGCCCTCATACCCCTCTAGGAAGCGGCTGATGGAAGTGCATAAGTGTTATATGTTTTTAACAACTGTAACTCATTCTGTCAATTAACAGATAAAAACTCAAATAAAAAAACTGGTAAAGGATAAAAAACAAGACAGACTTGTAACAATATACAATATGTCTTTTAATATAAGTTTTAACTGCTGGCACATGCTGTGCACTACCTTAAAAAATTTAAACTGCAACAGATTTTTTTAGTGGGTATTTTTTTGATGACTTGGAGATTGCAATACTTTTTTTATTTTTATCTGAAGTGGCTTTAAAAGTATATCTGTTTTTTCTCTTTGCACATGTATAGTGCCAAAGGATTATTCTTGACCCTCACTTGATTTTTCAGACAACATTTCTTGTTCTCCCTGGTGGTTTTTCAGGGGTTAACTGTCGTTTAATGCACCGTTAAAAGGCTGCAGCTGGAAAAGTGAACAGGAACATTTTTAACAACCTCACAAAGCCTTACAGCCTAATCCCTGAGCTGTCTCTGAGCGCCTCACGCAAAAGACGGAACCGTCCCTCAAACTGCCAGACTCCAAATGCTTCACGTCAATCGTCTAAGTTGTTGGCAGCGGTGGCAGTGACCGCTTTGCTTTTTTTTCTGATGAAGTCTGTCGACTATTAATTTTTTAAAGTATCTTCTGGCCATCAGTGAACTTTACTGACAAAATTGAAATTTGGGTTTGATGAAATACAGTGAAAACCTCGAGGTCGTCCAAGAGAAATGGGGATGGCAGGGCTTCTACCTAATTTCGAAAGATGGGCTGTATCCTGAATGTACGGGGCGTATATTTTCTAAAGAAAGAAGTCTTGAAGGGAAGTAATAGTCAAAGAAGAAGAATTTCATCGTGAAGAGAATATATGGCCCGGCTACAACCTTAGATTTGGCTGTTAGCTTGCTTTGGACATAAATAGATAAATAAATAAAAATTACTACTACATGTCCTTGGGTATCACAACATATATAATAACTCCCCGGGACAACAACTAATAGAAGTCAGGACATAGAGGAAATACTGAGTGAGTGAATGAAACAGGCACACAGATGCACACATCTTCTTAACAGGAACTGTAAATATGTGAGTCACTGAGGCAAACGATTGCGTAAATGCACAACAAGAGGTGCTACCAGTTATATTAGATCTGGTGCCCTGGGGTATCATTTTGTGTTATGCATTCAGCATTAATTGCTGCCTTTAGGAACGTTTGTTCTTGATGTAATTACTTGTCAGAAGGAGCGCTGACTCCTGATGAAGTACGAGCAGCTGAGGAGTGTGTTTTGTGACAAATAATTCAGCTTTTTAACAAGATAGATATGATTCACAGCAGCACTATGTAAAATATGTTCTACCGGGACTGTTTTTTTTTTTTTGCAGTTGCTTTAAAATGAAGGAATCTAATTAGTTGATCAAGGTAGCAGTGAATGTCTGAAACATCAAAGTGTTTTTAATTACAATAAAAATGATTTATTCTTAGTTTTCAGGTTAATATCTGATAGTCAACCTATCACTTTATTTTGACATTTTGTAATGTAAAGGATTATGCCATTACAAGAAAACAAAATCTGTTAATCAATTTGAGTGTAAAGTCAGAGTAGAGTTACAGATGAGTAAGTTTTTAATCTTAGATTCTCTCATCGCTTTCACTTTTATTGGTCTGCTTGACATTTTGACATACATGCGCATCCACATCAACACTCTGGAGCATGCACTCATGCAAATGCACACACACTGTCAGGCGCACATGCCTTGTTGGACTTAGAAGCTTTGCGACCGTCATGTCCATCTTTTCAAACACTGTCCAGACAGGAGAAAAACCTTGGCCATCAGCTCTCCTCTCTGAACCTGTCCATCACTGTCACTCTGGATCAGTGGTGCAGAACTCATCCTTCCTCTCCCGCTGGTCCCCGCCGGACTGGACTTGTTCAGTCTAGCCCCTCATATCGCTGTCAGAAGTCCCAACTGACAGCCTGCTGCTGCAGCTGATTCCAGTTTGTTGGCCGTGCTGTGGGCTGATGCCAGCAATCTGTGCTCTGGCAGTGGGTGGCCGTCTGGTAAGAAAAAGCTTTGATAGGTACAGTGATGGAGTTACTCGTAAGGGCATCTTAACACCCCCAAAAGCACTATCATGTGCGTGAAATATGTGCATGTTGGAATGGTGATTCCTGACTTTGACATGAGAATGCTTAAATCCTGCAGTTCACATGGAGAGGCGGCGACGTGGGTAAAACACGCACACATGCTGCAACGTCTCAACTGTTCGAACAGACCGGATGTCACACCACTCTTGCGTCTGTGTATGAGCACAGGCCTTTTCTTTCTCTGTCTGCACCACATGTGTGAATTCTATCGCAATGGCCGGGGTTTCCAGAGATCTCTGGATCTTTCAAACAAACCACAACAGGCGGTAAAACCCAGCTTCTCAGCCTCCCACAGAGACAGGGACAGTGGAGAAGTGAGAGTGGGGCTTGGAATTTAATTACAGCCTTAAAGCCCTCAAAGTCCAATATGAGAGAGAGGGATGAGACATAAATCTACAGGGGTGCCTTTGTTTGTATGGTGGCTACAACAAGAAAATCATTCAAAACCCACTGTGGAGACACTGAAGTCAGTAAAGCGGCACTTCAAAGTTTGACAAATGAAAAACTGCGCCTTCAAATACTGCCATTCACTCAGTTACCCCAGCTTTCTTTAATTAAAGTGTCCATTCTGGTTTTCTCATAGAAAATTTTGCTTTGAATAACATGCTGGAAGTAACAAAGACAAATACCGATTTGATTATACACCCTGGGCAATGCGCCCACAAGTACATTTGAAAATATATTAAAATTAAGGCGAAATTTCAACAACTGACAAAACAATGAAAATTATTTAAGTGTTTTCCAGCAGGAGGAACACCAGGGAGTTCACTGATTAACTACTGAAAAGGTTTAATAAACTATTAGCTGTCTTGAAATCTACCACTTTAGAGCTGAGATTAACAACTACAATTTATCTGTCTTTTTCCACATTGCTTTATATAAACACCATTCCCCTGTATCCAAGGGATGGAACATGGATCCACTATTACAGGGGAACTCATGGCCTTATGATTTGATTCAAAGCTGCTTTGGCCAAAACATCAAGGGACTTTTCTGGGCTGTAGATTGCCCGGACTGGCGGCAGAGCATAGAATCTGCAGAGTGAGTTAAAAGTCACAGGCCTGCTTGCAATCCATTGTATTTCAGCCAGGGTGGGGCACAGAGGATGAAAACCAGACTGGGTGCTGCACATGCTGTTCCTCGCACAGCATAACGACTAAAGCCAGAAACACGTTGTCTGTCTCTTCCTCCCTTTTGCTGCATTGGTCTCCAAAATATAGCCAGGAAGTATTGCTTTAGAACATCGCTGGAGTGTGATAGGTGCAACAGAGACCACTAAAGGCTTGCATTCCCAATCGTGCGGCTTGCAGTGTAATTCGGAGAAAGAGAGAAATCTGGCTTGTGGCTCTGTGAGTGGCTGTCAGAGGGTGGGGCACCCTCTAGCGCAGAAATCCAGATGTAGGTCACTGCCAAAAAAATTCCAAAATCCTGATGTTCTGGCCAAAAGTGAGGCTACAAAACCTTTTCCATATAAATAACGTCAGCAAAACACCCCCTACAATCCATCCCCTAAAAAAAATCTGGAGACATTTAAGCCGAGGCAGCCATGAGAATACAAACCCCATGTCTTCTTCTGTTATGGTTTCTTAAATCACCTCAGCGCTGTTAAAACAAAATTTCAGGGTATAATTTGACACATCAGGCAGTAGATGTATGGGTATGACGTTTGTGGGGCTTTTATGGGAAAAAAAAGTTGGGAAATAATACTGTATATGTCAGCTAAGATCACTTCTTGAATTGTACCATGCTAATATGCATTTTGAAACTGACTAGGTTTACTCTGCAAATGACTGCAAAATAAATCATTTGGACCAGTGTTTAGGCAGTTGTGAGCTATAAGTGGTTTTGCTTTAGAAAAGTCTTAAAATTCAGTGTTTCAAACTGAGTTAGTTAGCCTGACGAGAGAAAATTGCTATGAGGAGGCTCTGCAGGTAAGGCAGCATAAGTGAATTAAAAAGAAAAATTGCCCTCATGAAAAAAATGTTGAAAATAGGCCTAAAAATTGAAACTAAAAATAAAAGAAAGAAAAAAAACAGTCTGATGGAGAAATGCCGATTCCACCTGTTTTCTATTCTTTTCTGTAATCACAGCCGTGAATGCATCATCATTCCCTCATTTCAGTTTTGAGAAACATTCCAGCAACTTCATATAAATTTTCCTGACATATGAAATGTCTTTCAACAGGTACGATGACTTTTCTTTTTGTCCAGAAGCTGTGAGGTGTTACTGACCAGCTGTTCAATGCTCATTTCATTCAGAGATGTTTTGTTTTAGCATTAGCAGGCCTGGTTGAAACGTGTGTGATGGTGGTAAGAAATGCCAGATGTAAATGTTCAAAACTTAGCGAGTGATCCACATAAATGTTTATGTCACACTGTGGGCTTCATAGTTACTTCAGGGCTGCCACTTCCTAGCTTGACATTTTCTCTCCATAAAATCACACCAGAGTGACATCTGGAGCCCGTGCAGCAAATCACTTTAATACTTAAAATGTAAGGATGGTTTTTACTACCTATCTACATTAAAACTGCTCTCCAGTAGTATAAAGCAATAATGTAGTCACTCCCTTGACTTCCTTGAAACAAAATGTTTAAAACAAGGCTGAAAAATACCCTGCAGAGAGTGATATTTTTATTTAAACTTTTTTTACTGTCACTTCAAACCCCAAAATACATTATTAAAGAGTCTTTAAATACTTAATAACACATCAAATATGTATTAATATGATGCCAGAAAGTACAGTGAGTAAGACATTTGATTTCATTTTCTTTCATGAGATTTTCCGACATCAAAAAACCCCTGAGTATTGCGTTACTATTAAAAAGAAAATCAAAATAGTTTCGTTTAGTATTTATTAAGTCACTTGCTACTTCATTGTGACTGAAAGTTACAGTGTGTTAAGCTAAACTGTTGTGTGCTTCAAAAGCATGTGAATTATTCAGAGTGAAGATGAAATGTTGAAGAAAATAATGTTTTTTTCAGTGTTCTAAATGTGACATATTTACTTTTAATAAACAAAATTCCCTTTACTTTCATTTTTCTGGTATTGATGAAGAGAAGTCGACTATATTAAGCAAAAAGAATTATCTAGCTGAAGACAAGAAAAGTTATGGGTTTTTTGCCATTGCAATTACAATATGCTCGCTCTTTAAGAATTTATTTTTTTAGAATTATAAAATAAAGGTTGTATCACCAGTTTAAACAAACACTGTTAAGTTAATTATGGACAGAGAGACTGCTAGTGTGTTTGCATAACATTACGGCTACGCACCGGCACCGTTTTCCCTCCTGATGAAAATACCTTGTGAACCCAGCTCCAAACAAAGTGTAAGGCTTGGCAGTGCATACACGACATGTATGAACTTTGACATGACAACATGACTGGTTGTATTTAGCCCTGCACAGGCTCGACTGCCCAGCCACGCAAGACGCCTGCGCCAGTTGCTGAGGTTAATTAACTATCTGGAAACTATTTTGGCCCTGCCAAGTTTGTGTCACTTCAGGTATGTCTCCATATGATGATTTCTGCTCTAAATATACGAGGCTGGCATGGGCTCAGAGTGCTTTTCAATTGTGTGTAATTATACTGACAGGACAGAGAATGCAATAATTAGGGCACAGACCCAAAAAGGTTTCACTAACAGGCTCCCCAAAGAAATGTTGTTTTTTTTTTTAATTTAATTTTAAATGTTGATATTAAACTGATAGAGACGCTCATCTTTTTTGCATTAACATTTTAACCCAATATACTGTACACCAATTGCTAACAAAGGAAAAGCGGTGTCAACAGAATTTTTAAGAAAAAAAAGCTCAAAATTTAGTTACGTCCTGTAGGTACTGTTTACAGCTGAAACACATTACTTTTTTGTGAAAACAAAAACTTTGAGTATCTGGAGTCACTTAAAAACAGAGCTTAAAACCAAAATGATAGAGCTGAGGCTAGTCTTAGGTATGACTAAATGTATTTATTGATTTAACCTCAGTCTTGCCTGTAATTGAAAAACATCAATTTTCATGAAGTTTGTTTTTAGTTGCCATGCACTGCACACTGCAAACATTCCCAAATTTCTGCTGAGTTAAAGATTGGGAATCATTAGGTGAGCTTGTTCTAAAATGCGCAACACAAAAAGGCTCTCTCTGTGAGGAAAACCAGTTTCTCAAATTAAATAAGTTTTAAACAGAAACACCCCACAAAGCACAACAACAGCAACAAGGACAAGTAACAGTCTCATAATGCTCGGCACAAAAAAATGCTCTCCCTCATTGTATCAGTGCTAAGGTATGCAAGTTGTCTGTTTTTTGTCATATCCAGCTTAATTGTCAAAGTAATATCTTTCATTTGAGTCTCTTACCTACACCATATCTGTGTATTTTGCAGTTTTTAGAAAATACAAAGATAGATCTAGAAGATCCTTTAATCAGTAGATTAAGTGGCAACTGAGGGTGTAAAAATTGGGCATAAAATGAACATCTACCAAAGGGTTGGCTTTTAAAAGCAAGTATAAGTCATGGTTTACTATTTACTTAGAGACTTATCAGTTATTGAGTTAAAAAAAAAAAAAGAAAAATTAACGCAAAATTGCAAATAGGTCTTGGAACATCTAGAGTACATACTATAATGAAAAGATCCAGGTGGTCTGGGAAAATCTCAGTTTGGAAAGTGGATGACTGGACCTCACTAAGTGTGCACACTCAGACAGCACTGCATTAGAGCCATTCATGCCACCATGTTCAAAAAAGCCACATGGTCTTGGGAGTGCTGTGGAAAGCCATTGTGTCTTAATGCCTTCTTCTGCTCCATCAGGAAATGTAGCCTGAAAGTGTCTTATGTGATGTGAAGGCTATCTAACAACTCTCTGTAAGAGGACTACAGAGTTTTCTGTGCATGAGGTGTTCCTAGATGGACTGAAACTCAGTGGACACATGTTGGTTTGCACAGGCAGACAATGAGAGAGACCATCTGCGATATTAACAGCAAAGGAGCAAAAACCAATATCTGTGATGGTATGTGGGGTGTGTTCACACTCCTGACATGGGTGAATTACAGTTGTGTGAAGGTACCATTGATGCAGAGGCGTATATTGGATTCTTGGGGAGACATATGCTATCATTTAAGCAACTTCTTTTCCAAGAAGGTCCTCAGCTATTTGAGCAGTACAATGACAGACTTCCCCCTGCATAACTTGTGTGGCTTCATAGTTACAGACTTGTGCTTGTCAGAGCTGCATGCATCACAGACATACTTCTCATTGAAAATATATGGCAAATCATACGGAAGAGAAGCAGATCATCTTCATGGACAGCAGAGCCGCTGAAATTCTGGATTCAGCAAGAATGGACACAGATTCCTTTGGGAAAAATGCAATAATTGGTATCTGATTTGCATTTTCGAGTGTGTTCCTGGCATCAATAATTCCAAATTTACTATGTATAATGAAGTTGGTCAGTAAAAGCACAAGAAATACTTTTCTTGCTTGGTTGTAAAAGTAATATTCAAGGGAACTGATGATGGGTTTTTGTTGCATTTGTAAGAAAAACTTGTGTATGCACCAACTTGTAAATAGTCACAAAAGCAAACTATGCAACCCCTCTGTGTCTACATTCATGCCTGAACTCATTTGTTTGGTGGAATAATACACTCAAATAATGAATAACCACACATTTGACATTTTTTGCATCACTTGCACCAGTTATGCGTTGATGTCATCTCCTCTGCTGAGACACAGTTCTTGCAACAGGATCCATCAGGGGACATCAGTTTTGGTTTTTTTTAATGTGAAACAGCAGAAGTCTCTAGTCAGATTTATACTTTAGAATGAATGTAGAATTTCTGCCCCACAATGGAAAGTGAGAGCACATCATATTGTCAAATCAGTCTTCAGATGCAGCGATTTTCTGAAAACATGACTTGATTATATTACATTAAATGAAAAGAAACACATTAAACATCTCTTTATGAGAAAATCTTGTGAAGAAATTACCACCTTGGGTGTGTGACTTTCTGTAAATTTAAAAAAAGGTTTCATATCACACATGTCGTGAATAAATGATTAAATTTTTCACCTCAGTATGAAATTATTGATTGACAGCAGTAATTTACATTTTTCATGTACTGCTTAATTCATTCAAATGCAAGACTGTGCACTCTATTCATCTAATATTATAATAAAGGATTATCCACCTTTAAAATGATTTCTCGACGATACAAGTTAGCAGTGTGAGGTAAATGCCCCTGTCCTCAGTGTTTTTAGCAATCAAACATGTTGCAATAACTCAGTCCACAACTAGATTAAAATCAAAGAAACAGCACAGTTTTGTGATGCTTTCTGTGGAATAATCGTATGTTCAGCATTCAAGTTTAATTGTGTGATGTGATCAGAGTGAGGAGGGAAGATAAATTCTTGTACAGCAGTGAACCAGGTTGATTGCCAGCAAGTTCAAGTTGAAGACTATTTTTGCATTGTTCACAGTGACTGATTGCCGAGTGTGAGCATTAGTTATGCTGACTGCAGAGCCATAAATAATATTTCACTTTGGTAGGGATGTGTGTGTCTGTTAGCATGACATCTGGGTTTTAATTCTGCGAGAAAAATCCCATATCTGCATGATCCTACTAACGCAAGCCATCTGAAGAGAATACTGATGAGAAATGGTCCCTCTATTCTCCCACAAACTCCTTCAGCAACAGTGTGTGGAAGCACACATAGTGACCTTGGCTGATTAAACATTCCTTTCTGGTATGTATTTTGAAAACCCGGCCTTCCAAATATCTCTAAAGTGTGTTGGTACTGAGCACCTACAAAGGTGCTGGACTGTGAAAAGGGATTTGAAGTGAAATATTTTAATAGTGCAGCAGTTTGCACTGCTTCTGCAGGGGCTTGTTTGTTGGAGCAATATGTATGCATGCGATGAGGAAGAATATGTATGTTTGCCGATCAATATACCTTCATTTCAAGTGGCTTTTGGGATTTATTATCATCGCTCATTTTAACAAGGTAGCAAGCAATAGGGCAAGATTAATGTTCTACTAGGAGAGTGCAAAGACCGCCACCAGATGGTTTGGTTGAGAATGACTAGAATACCAAACAGGCTTCACAAACAAGACTTCTTTTTTTTTTTTTTTTTTTTTTTCAGGCTAATGTTAGGTAGAAGATTTCTGCCAGGTTAACAAAAATGGTCTGCTAAAGGGTTTCAGACAAAAACTGCAAAAAGGTAAAATGGATGATGTGGCATTCCTAAGTTTAAATGGCACCCTAAAGAAACACAACTCCTTCTGACTAATGCCACTGTGGACTAATATCTACAAGAAAATAATGTTGTTTAGGGATTTCTGCTGAGGGCATGCTAAATGTCTTCATCACAACATTTCACACTCCATCACTAAAGATATACAGTATGCTTGGCTTAATTTCATAGCGAATTGCCAGCTCTTTGAAGCCTTCGGTTACCACATGGTGACAATGGAAATGGTCCATTTAATACCTGTTATATTGACACTAGAACCACCAGTCTTTCAGCTGCCTCAAGCCCTGTGCAAGATTGGAAAGGAACAAAGGGAATATGAATTAAATCTGTGACAGATCTCACCCCTGGCACATGTCTGAATTCAGCAGTGCTTTATGAGCCCTTCATTTGAGTCTGGGCTGATAATTCTTGGTCTTAATTACAGTGGTAGCTTGCAGAACCAAGGGTGGAAAAAGATGTTGAACACAGGGAAGCGGGGCTATCAAGAGAGTTAAAAAAGACAGAGATGAGCTAAGAACACCACTCCCACATTTGAGATTTATTAAGGGAAAGTTGGAGTCAGGTACAATACAGAATGATCACAAAGCCCTCCTAAAACCAGCTAGGTCTTGGGCAGTATGTGTAGGGAGACTTTGCAGACTTCTGAGCTCAGAATTTGGAGCTATTTAACAACCCATTCCCTGCTGAACACTGGCGCCTTAGGCCAAAACTGTCTCCCATGTCCAGGACAAAATTTAGAGCCATTTGAAAACAGCAGTAATGTGAATGGAGCGTAAATCCAGAGAGAGTCATATCTTATTAAAGTGGACACAATGCATGAAGTGTGTGTTGTTTGCAATGGATAAATATTTAGAGCAGAAGCAGTTGACATTTTATTGGCTAGAAATCCACAACTACAGCTTGTTGTGGTGTTGCCAAAGAGTAATTTATTCAGAATTTAGAAAATGAACGAGTGAGAAAATAGAACGGTGCAGAAGATAATAACTGAACTGACACAATTATTGAAGCACTATTGATTAGACGGTTAGTAAAAATAAAGCAATGGCATACTGAAGATAAGAGGGGAGTGGCAGGCTGACAGGGTAGCTCATGCAATCCTGAAAAAACTACAGTTAAAGTCAAGTAAAAAAAAAAAAAAAAATTAAAAAGGCCTAATAAGGTTACCGTCACCTGTAAGATCATTTTCTATTTCGCCTGTCTTTGTGAGCAATACAAACCAGCCAATGAATAACACCTTTCTAATAACACCTTTATCCTTTATTCACATTTATCCACAAATGTAGCCAAGGATGCATAGGACAACAGAATTTTGCTACCAATCTTTTTAAGCCATGCAGTGGTACAGCTAAAATAACAAAAAGGGACCAAAAGATTTCAAACAGATTGATGAAACATAATCCATATAAACATGTCTGCCTCTGTGCACTCAGCCTTGCTCTCATAGAAATTACAGGCACTCCAAAAGATGCTGTCAGTGGATTGACAAGCAGGGCCAGGTTGGGTGTTTGATCTCAGTCATGACATTATGATGCTCTTAATTGATAAGCATTCGTTGCCTACCAGCAGAGGACCAGGTGAAACATTTGATCCATGCTCCCAGGGGAAGACATTTCACAGTGAGGTGCCTCTGTGTAGTATAACATTCACTTCTGTCTCGAGGGCAAAATGAAACATTTAATGCAGGATCAGATGCAGAGTCTATAGACATTTTCTACATGAACACATCAGAGTTTGCCCATCGTCTGTGTGGTGTGCACTTTGAACCCAGCTGCTAACTGTTTTCCCAACGTATACAGTAGATTTTTAGATGGATCAAAGTGTTTAGTGTTCCTTGGAGAGCTGCTGTTTACTGCTAAATGTCAGTTCAATTAGAGAAGCCACTTTCTGAGATTTGAAATTTGACACGGATGGTTAGTAATGAATAATATTCTAATACATGATTTGTAAATTATGTATTTTTGTTTTTATATCATGTCATAGTAAAACAAATGAAACAGGAATGTTCTGAAGCATAGGTGGTATATGCAAGTTTTGTTATAAACCTGAAACACAAACATAAAGTTACAATGAAAATAACATCCAACACAACTCTTTGTAGGTGAACTTTCATATCAGCACTTTTCAGAAAGTTTTCACAGCAAAGCTTATAGAGTGTATTACCATCATTGCAACATAAGCTAAAAATGTAGATAAAATTCAGCTTTGCTGACTTAAAATTCAAGAAGGGATGACTGTCAGGATGTATGATGTTACTGTCAATGGAATAATGCTGTCCTTATGGTGCTTAAAGTAGTGGGTTTCCTCATTTCAACAGCTTGCTTCAGGTTCCTTCACCACATTTACATTAGATTAAGGTCAGGACTATGGACTGTATAAAAAGAACTGATCAGATCCTGTGTGAGGTCAGCCAAAGGTTTCTGAAAAGGAATTTTGAATCAAAATTGTCAGACCAGTGAGGGACACCATCATGGCAGGAACTGACTTCACCCAACCCAGGGCAAACTAAAAATGGACAGATGGGTGCAATGAGCAAACCTGGGAGACAATTGGAAAATGGCTATGTTAATCAGTTACCAAAAACTGGCTTAGCTTAGTTTATGGTGCCAACTGACATTACCTTCCATTAATTCTGACTGAATCTCTGTGTCCATTCTTGTTTCAGATATCATTTTGGTAGCAGCATCAGACTGGCAGAGCTCCAGCCAGGAGTCCCTGCAGCTAGCGCAGCCATCTAGCTGCGCTAGCTGCAGGCTAGCTGTGGTCTGACTGAATGATGCAGCGATCAGATTTCAGCTGCACCCTTCCAGGCAGCCTAGTAGGATCCAGGGGCAAAGGTGGCTCAACAGTTCAGCTGCCACTTTGGTTCTCAGCCAGGAACGGCTGACTGGACAATGGCAGTTGCACACATGTCTGCTGGCAACTGCTCCAAACAAGCCACCTAAGCCACAGCCCTTCCCACTTCAAACCCAGAACCTGGTCTCCTGCTAAAACAACTGACAGCACAACAAGCCTCATCTGTTTATAAAATAAGAGTGATCATGCTCTGTTAGCTTTAAATTCAAAGCTCACATATCAAGTTCACTGAAAAAGTTAAGTGCTCATTTGCTAAAGTGACAACAGCTAGTCATTGATACTATTGATTGTAGCAAAGTTGTCACTCAAAAATCAGCCCCTATTTATGCACAAAGCTGTGGGTACATGTAATTTTATCTTATGAGGTGCATAACAATTCCCTCTCTGTATAGTTGTCATGGGTTTTAAATCTAAACTTAAACCGTTTTTCGTACAAGGAGGAATGTTAACCTGCTGTAAAGTTTGCGCATATTGTCACTTCTGCTTGGGTTAGTCTGACAAGCCTGATCAATTCCCTTGGTCAGGACCTTTAATCGATCAACCCAAAAAATGTACTTTTTTCAATTATCATTTTTTGGTGAACATGGATGCTTAGGACTGTTCTTTTTTTGCTCTGTACCCAATCTCTCCTGCAATTTAAAAATTTAATATACAAATAAAAGTCAAAAGATTTTTTCCTTTGAAGTTTCCAAGTATAATTTAGAATGAATCAAACAGTAAGCAGTCCTAGACCAGATGTGGCAAAACAGGTCCAAAACATGATATCACCACCAAATTTCACAAATTGGATAAGCTTTTAAGGTTCTCTTCTCACTCCCCACAAAATATTGTCCACCATCCTTCTGGTTTGACTATTTAACATTTAACAAACTGTAGAGAGACAATAATACAACTTTTTATGTGTTCTCGTGATGATGGATGTTATGAATATTAACATAAATCAACTTGAGAGTGGACTCAAGTTGGTTTGAAGTTACTATGGGTTCCACTGTGATCACATGGACGTATTTTGCAGTCAAAAGAGAAAGAGCCTGAATTTCTTCCATTTATTCAAAAACTTTCTGACAGAACAGATGGAGTGCAAGCATTTTAGAGGTGGTCTTGTCCAGGTTAAAGAACATTAAAAGCTCCTCTTCTAAGGTCTTCAGAAATCTTTGTTCATACCCTGATACACTTTCACAAATATCCACTGTAAAGAGCTGACTTTGTTAGATCCTTGTTCTTGAAATAAAACAGGGCACTCACTCACACATGATTGTAATCTCATTAATTGAAAACATCTGACTTTAATTTTAGCTTCAAATGACCTGTGATAAAAAGTTTCACGCTCTTTTACCATTCGCAGACATGAAAATCTCATTCTTTTCCTCAATAAAAATAAATGACAAGGTGTAATACCGCTGTGTAATTTATTTAAATGGATTCTTTTCATCAACTTCTACAAAAATCTGAGGATGTTTTCAACCAATTAAAAAAAAGAAAAATTAAAAAAAGGCAAATCAAAGGGGTTTCTCCAACTTTGAAACGAGACATTAGTATTATCTCATTTGGGAGGGACACTTGAAATAACCATCCATTGAATAAGCTCCATGGTTTAACTCTTTCATGTAAAGCCATACAATAGTCAAGATAAATCGTTTGTCATGTTATTCTTATACAGTCTAAATCCACACCATAAATGATTATGACGAATGTCATATCTTATCAGTGCTAGCATTGCACATGCGCTGGAGCACAATGCGCTCAGGTTTAATATCATCATAGGTCATTTAGTGTGCTGTTTGCATTGCTTTGAAGGATTTATGTTCGGCCTACTAGCTGTCCAATTTTCAGGCGAAAGGGGCTTATGTCGGTCCCAGAAGTGGAAAGACTGGGGATGGAAACACTTGAGTTGAGGGTAACGCTTTTGCTCCGTTGGGGCGGGGGGAGGCATTTAAAAGAGCTTACTGCTGTAGCTTTCACTCTGGCTTTGATTGTCTTTGCTTTGATCTGGTTTGGGGCGGCCATGTTGTGCAGTGTTATCCACCCATAATCTCTGCCATCTCTGAAACTCTGCAGCAGCGCAGTGGAAAAGACACTGATTGGGATTCTCTGTCACTGCAGTGGCCAACATTTTCACCCCTCACTGTAAGCACCAACCTTGCTATCTATGAATAAAACTGATAAAGAATACACCTGAAGGAGCATCGTTGAAACTCTCAGGGAGGACAGTAATGTAGTTCCTTTAACTACATTACTGGTCAAGGTGACCCAGACTACTTTCTTGCTATCAGTTGTACTTCTTCATGCATGCCCTGTTTTGTTAATGAATCTACCTTCTATTTAATCAAATGCATCATCAGCTTCCCTTCAGCAACAAAAAAAAAGTTCTTCAAAGAAGCTGTTATTTGTTATTTTCTAGAGGGAGAATTTCAGAGTGCAAGCATTAAAGAAGAACTTCAAAGGGATATTGTGCATCTATCCCAAATTAGCTGCCTGTGCAAGCGTCTGAGCACTTCGACACATCCTCTGTTGGTGAGAATGTATTATCTGGCAGTTGTGAAATTACAGGCATTCTTGTTCACTATTGTTTCTACCAAAGGACAAAAATATCATGAATATATTCTGCATCAAGCCATAATGGAAACCTGTAACAGTGAATAGAGGCTGGGCTGAGACAAACCCTTATGGTTTTCAGATCAACATTCCTGGGCAGACATGCTGTAAATATGCGGTATCTCTTCATGCTCAGTGCTGCTTGGAGCTGACGTGGGAAGACGGGTGCCAAGCTGAAAATACGAGACTCAATACTTCAAGGCTATAAAATAAGAGTGGAAGTGAGGGTACAAAGCATGTTCTGTTTGCCTTTTGCTCATGTTTGCCCCAATTTTGTTTATTTTCTGCCAAATTTTAAACATCTTCATAAAAGCTTACCAAACTGCATGTTAGTTACAAAATCAACAGGCCATTTGAGCCTCTTGTCCAAAGTCCAAAACACATATTCAACAGAAATATTTTCACCAGGAGAGCTGTCACATGTGTTGAAACACACTTGGAAGACCTTCAGCAGTTTGCACATGATTTGTATCACCTGCACATCATTAAACCATGAGCATTTGCGAGCAATGTGAACTATAACAAAGACAAGACCTACATCATTCTAAAATATCTAAACCAACTGCAGCTGAGGATAGTACAACACAGTGTTCTGCGCTGTTTTTTAAGCTTAATTACATAAACAAATGCATGATTAAAAGTTGTGCTGAAGCTCTACGCCAGCTGGTTGAGGCAGACTGACACAGCTGTATACATGTGTCTTTGCACACTAAATCAAATGTCCCATTGTGTTCATCTGGAGTGAATTAGGGGCTGGAAGGGAGGGGGGGCTAAGGCTTTGATATACAGAGGAGGAAATGGGTAATGTCCTGGAACCACATGCAACCTCCTAATAGAAGCTTGTGACTGATAAGAAGGAGATAACCACAACATCACTGTCTGTCTGCAACCTGTAACCTTTCTCTTTCTCTCTTTAAGCAGCTCAGAATGATGCTGACATCACTGATCATTACTATTTTTTAATTGGCATTAAATAATGATTAACAGTTTTTAAAAAATATTCACACAGCTTGTGTTAAGTTATTGAGTCATGCCAAGTGCCTCAAAAATTAGATTTTAAAGCCTAATAAATCCAGTAATTGCACTCTCCAGGTGTTAGTAATCCTTAAATAATTGCAGTAAACTTGTTGTGTTCTTTTTTTTTCCTAATTGGTTTAAATACCAGCAAGATGAAGAAAATTTTGGGAGTCAGTGAAAAACAGAGACCTGAAAGCCGCACACAACACTCCCCACTTCCTATAAATTCAGCTGATGTGCTGTGGAGGAAGCCACTCAAGCCTTAACCGCTGGAGTAGAATTGGTTGGTAGCCAAGAGAGGAAATCTGTGGATGTATGAGGCGGCTCCTGTGTGAATGTGAAGTAGGGTGTGTCTGGAATACAGTCACTCTGACTAATATTTCAGTTGCCGAGACAAATAAATGGTTGCGAGAGCGATAAAACGATCACATGTTTAACACCAACAATTAAGTGAACATAGTTTTGTGGTAAAAGCAACAAAATTATAATAATTAACTTTTTTTTTGTGATTTAAACAAGATAAATATTGACGTAATGCAGCACATACAGATACTGCTCTGAACTTACCAATTCTGAAAACAAAGAATAAAAAATAATACAGCCTTTCATTCGTGTAAGAGCATAAATCATTCCCTTTGAAGCATAGCCGAGTCTGTTTGCAAGAAACATAAGAAAGCCAATATGGAGAGCAGCTGGTCATTTGGGATGAACAGAACCTGCTCTTTGTTAAGAAGAAAACAAAAAAGGTTGAAATGAAATAATAAAATAGTGAAAACAGATGACTGTTCTGTTCAATAAAGACAACAAAATGTTTCTTCACATACATGTATAATTGTATATGCAAAAAAAGATATGAAATACTATAATTCATAAGGAAAAAAAAGAGCCTCTTAGTTAACTATCAATTCACAAAGCACTCATTATTTAATCATCAAAAGCCATGCGGCTCTCAATGGACAGTCTGTCACATGTTTGTTGGAAAAACTCAAACTTACTTGAAAGGGAAGGCCTTGCAGTCCTAAATTTACATGGCAAACTTACGTAATCCCAATCCAATATAAGGAGATGCACTGAAAATAGTTTAATAAACTAACCCCAGTTAAATTAAATCAAGAAATTAAATCAGCTCCTTGAGAACCTTGTCAAGGCAAAACACGAATGTGCACAGAACTTGTAGGTCTCTTTGCAGGAGATGCAGTAGGGATCTGCTGCCCTCTTGTGTAGTAAAGTATAATAACAACATGTCCTATTGGCTTGAGGAAAGAAGAGTATTTATCACACAAAAGGTAAAAAAAAGTCGCCTAGGGTGCGAACTGACACAGAAACGTGTTTACAGTCTTGTTTGTTTGACATAAGTTGAGAGGAAATAATGATCAAGCAGGGCTGCATTTAACTATATGGTGTTGTGGAGCATGGATCATCTTGAACAAAGGAGGCAGCTGCAGATCTCTAGCTCTTGCTCTCCCTCTTTTTTTTCCCAATAATTGTGAAGTGAACAATTCACCTTGATGAACTAAGTGCCATGAATGCCATTTTAGTTTTAATGCTACCCTACCTTATGCTCAGGGCCTCCTTGGGGAGTTTGATGGTCCACAAAACAACTAATGGGATCAAGAAGAGAATAATTCTTACCTTAATTTTTATTGCCTTTTTATTCATTTGAGATAAGTGATTTACATGGTTGAGGTTCATAGTGGGGGCTATAGGGTGTCCTGGCTGCAATCCCACAAGGGTACACCCTCTAATGGTCAATAGCCCATCACAGGATGGACACAAACCATCACA
>JAOWBL010000009.1:12390409-12405126 GCA_028564865.1 Zenarchopterus dispar | reverse complement strand
GTTTGTGGAGACAATGGATTCGACACCACACTAGGTAAGAATTCAAGACGATATATCACTTTTGATTAATGCCACTATTGGACGTTACAGACTGGAATGAAACAGACCGGAAACAGGATGTTTACAAATTATATTCTTATCTTGCACATCAACTTTACAGTATCTGTTTTGTCTCTCTTTCTCTCTCTCTCTCTTTGTGTGTGTGTGTGCATGTGTATCGTGTTTGCATACTTCTAGCTTTTCATAGAAACTTTCAAACTATTAACATTGTAATGCAGGATGCATCATATTTGGTGCATGAATTTCAGACTCCTCTATTGAAAATAGTTTGATACAATAAAAAACATAATAGTAAAAAAGTAATTAATAAAATTATTCAGTGTATTTCTAAATATTAATAATAAAAAGTATTTAGAAATGTGTTTTAATTTCAATATGTAATAAAACTTTCTAAGAAAAAGAGGATTTTCTGTGTATTATGTCATATGTCGGGCTTTAAAGGGTTAATTATTTCTACTGTGAAGCAAAAGAGTTTTAATTTCAGTCTAATTTATTGACCCTACGTATGAAGAGTTAGATATGAATTCAATATTACGTAACTTGCATTTTGTTTTTTGTTTTTCTTTTTTGGATTCATAGTGATTTATTTTCACTTATTTTTAGTATTTGAGAATTTCTAATGCAAAGGTTTGCAAATGTTTACTTTTATTCATATGTATATTCAACAATGTAATGTAAAGTTTAAGTGCAACAGTGTTTTAAATAAAATGCAGACTCTAATTCCCTAATTAAGTTATTCCGCCAATTATCTATTTCACCGGGTAACTGTGGGAATAAAGAAGAGGCAATCATAAAGTCAGGCCAAGCACTCAAATGTCAGCCGGTATCTGTCAACCCATGAACGCAACAGTGATGCTCACAAAACGCGGAAGCAGCGCTGGACTGGTGTCTTGCTTATCAGCGACGTCTCGGGCCAATCCGAGCGCTCGCCACCGCGCCGTAAACGCCGCTGGGGGCTGGTGAGGGTGGTGAGGGTGGTGAGGGTGAGGGCAGGAGGGAGCAGCTTAGTCAGAACCAACCAACACAAGTGACCGCTAGCTCCATGTCAACCGTGCAGACATCACTGAAGCAGAAGCAGCGGAAATTTGTTTTTATTCGAGGGAAGGAGGAGAGGGCGAGGGAGGGATACGGGACGTTGTTTCCTCTCGTTTAAACCGAGTAAACATTCATATCGATTTGATTTCACCTAGTTTAAGCACCTCGGGGAGATAAAACAAAATAACAATAATCTGGAAGGTTAGCTAGCCTCCGCCGCCATCATCTCCTCTCAGTCGGAGCGACCGCCGTGTCTTCCACACCATGGGGAACGCTGCTACCGCCAAGAAGGGCAACGAGCTGGAGAGCGGTGAGTGTGGCCTCAGTGGCGCTTCACATCCTATTTAGTCGTATCAGAACCCCTAACTTAAAGTCTCTGGCTAGTCCGTTATAGCTGAAATGTCTCCATTTGGCAGCTTCTGTTAGAGGCGAGGTCCGTCAGTCATCCCTGCACATTCCCACATTATTAACCACAACCTCCGCGGGCAGTTAAATTTTAAAATGTGGAAATATTTGTGGTTTTTTTTTTCCATCCAAAATTCGTAAATCCGTGCTAAGACAGCAGCTTGGAGAAGTAGACCCCGAGGAGTGTTGTTGTCTTAGCATCGGGGGTGGTAGGGACGGGAGCACCGCCGCCTGCGACAACAGGCTTCCCAAGTCTGTGGAGAAGCTGATGGGACGGTGCTTATTGATACATTTTCAATGAATGCCAGCTTCTAATGTTAAATAGATGCTTGCGTGCTAGCTGAAGCCCAAGAATGATGAAGCCGGGAGACCAGCTAGCCTGCTAACTTTAGCTGTGATGGGTGGGATTAGCCCTCTGAAGGCCCCTCTGTCCCTGTTCAGGCCCGTTACGGTCAGCTTCAGCGTGTAGTCGTTTCCTGTTAAAATCCCTGGATATTTATTGAACAACTTCATTTTAAAGCATCTCCTAAACAACCCTTGCGTAGCATTATCTTAGGGTTATAACGATGTGGATGTTGGTTCTTAATCTGTCTGTGGCTGCAGGCTCTCCTCAGCACAGCCAGCTGTGTCAAACAGAAACTTTGCACTGATGATCTTAAATCTGCAGCAGTAAACCACAGAGCCATGAATAATTGGCATAAATAGGCACTAAATTTTATTTGAAGTCAGTGTGGGACTGTTTCTGCCCCAGGCTTTGCTGCCACAATTTATTCTTAGTTACGTAAACAAAGCTTTCCCTCTGTAGAGCACCATGACCAAATATGGTGAAGAAATGACAAATCCCCTCTTTCCATTCATAAAATTGGGACCCACTATTGTCTTTCTGGCATATGCAAGCGCACTTCCATAAAAACATCATTGAATCATGCCACCTGTGTTTGCATAGTGCCCCTTCTCTAATCTTGATGTGGTAAAGGTCCATCAGGGCTCACTTCTCACACTCAGCTTGTCATTGACTGGAGCAGCTTGTCATCGGACCTTCGTCAGAGGATGAGAGGGTATTACAAGCTTTGAAAGGTTTGACGTAACTCGGCCCAGTCCAGCGTTACTTTCCGCTCACATACTCTGATGTGTGCATTGAACACCCCCCATTATAAATCATAACTGTTTCCCCATACATGGTTGTAAACACAAAAGTTGCAGATGTTTATTGGGTCTTGTGATTGCCCAAACATTTGCAACTCATAGATATAAGAAACTTTTCAATAGATTTTCATACTCTTTTTAAAGGGAAATAAAACATACAGAAACTTGTTAGCTGTCAAAGTTATGTTCCTTTACGTTGCAGTGTGTTTCTTTGAGAATAATTGACCTGTAGAGAAGCACCAGACAGACGCAGTGAATGTTGGCAACCCGCAGCGTTTAACATGAAGATGATCAGATAAGCTATAGCATCTATACAGTCAAGCATTTTTTTTGAATGCAACTATGATCCCTAGATCCTAGGCTATGGCTAACTGTTAAACCCATTTAAGCTGACACAGTGCCCTGAGCTGCAGATTTGTCTGGAGTATAGCCGGTCTTGACAAGACAACCTGGTTACCTACAGTGCCTCACGTTGACCGTTTCCTGTCCACACATGTAACTAGCAATAGTTAGTAGAGCGCCAGCACAGTCACACTTTGCAGGGTGGGAGGGGGTCACACTTGTTGTCATGATACGTATTTTATTTCACAGCACCCATGTACTGTGTTCACACTGTACTGTAACAAGATATGTCAACATAACTCATCTGTGTTATGCGTGGCTGAATCTTGACATTGATCTTGGAGCGAGGTTGACTAGCTTTGCACGTTTTGTTGCAATGAAGTTTTCACCTCTTGTTACAAAATGTTACAGATAAGTTTGTGCATACAAAAGGGCTTCATATTTTTGAACAGCTTAAAAAGTGTTTAGTCAGTGTGATCATTGTGTTGTTCCAGAGCAGTTGTTTCCATTGGTGATTCATCCAAGTCACATTTCAAGACAACTGTTAAACATTTGATGTTGCCACCTTTGCTGAAATGAAGATTTGCTGTTTTTAATCATAAGAAGAAATTGAATGTCTTCATGACACATTTATTTTAATTTCTACGTTAATATAAGCAAAGAAGTCAGGAAAAAAAACAGTCATGATTTTTCCAGTTTAATGCTTTGGAATGCGCTCTGTGTAGATTTTTGAGCATTTTTTTTCCTCAGAGTTATCCATTCAATCTGATCTAATGTGCATGACTGAATTTCTGCTAAATGGCATTTTGACACGCCCCTTTCTTCAACTACCTCAGTAGACAATTAGTCTCCGCTCAAATTCTTCAGGTGATTGTCAACTGTCTTCTCATTCCTGTTGCTCTTAATCACGACATATGCTTCCTGTTTGTTGTTGTGATATACTTGTTGTTATGTACATGAACTCTGTATTTCTCTCTGTCTTCTCTTCTGTATCATCCCATCCATGTGGGTGATTGTTCCTGCAAAACCTTGGTGATCAATAGAGACTTTTGGTATGGCGATTATTCAAACAGATGACAAAAATGACAGAACGGCATTGGTTTCATCATGAAAACCTGCTAGACGTGCTTGCTTTTATTTTGTGCTTTGATAAGTCATTTTATTATTATTTCTTTTTTTTTGTTTGCATTCTCTCAATCTGGATATCTGCGGTTTGCTGTGTTCCCCATACATATTGGTTTGTCTTTGCTCACCATTTTTAAGCTGTATTTGATAGCCTTTCCATAAACTGTATTTTCAGTGATGCACAAGATGCTCAGAGAAACTTAACTCGTAGTTTCTGAGTGGTGTTTTCCCTTCACCCTTTTTGGAATAAAGCTACTAAATGAAGTAAAACAAACTGAGTTTCTTGTCCTGCATCACTTGTTTGCCCTGTCGTGGATGTTGTTGTTTTGTGTTTGTGTTTTTTCCCCTCTTTAGACAAAACTACGTTTTTAATTTTTATGCTATTTATTTAATATCCAGATGAGAGTGGACTCTGCCTGTGTTCTTGTCCTTCGACTCACTGTGTCCTTTCTGTTCCCACCGTTTCTCACTTTCCCCTTCTTGTATGATGGCATTTGGTCTTTTTATCAGTTTAACCAAAACCCCAAAAATGTTTATTTTGTGCCTAAAACCAAAATAGTTTTTCTCAAAAAGAAAGCGTGTACCAACTGTCTCTATGCACTCCTTTTTTTTTTTTTCTTTAGTGAAAGAGTTTCTAGCGAAAGCCAAAGAAGATTTCTTACGGAAATGGGAATGCCCACCACAGGTCAGACTGTTAACAAGTTAAACATGACATTCTTGTACTTTGTAAACAATGTGTACTCATGTAATGATGTTTCCACAGAGCACAACATGCCTAGAAGACTTTGACAGAATAAAGACTCTGGGTACCGGCTCGTTTGGGAGAGTAATGCTGGTGAAACACAAAGGGTCAGAGCAGTACTTTGCCATGAAAATACTGGACAAGCAGAAGGTCAGTGGCAGCTTGTATCAGGCCTCATGGGAAATTTTCAACCAAGTAATAATGTTGACATGAACAGTAAATGTGAAGCACAATAAAGTTGGGTGGTACTGACTAAAGCCATCAAAATTACTGGTACAGCTTATTTTAAAATAAATACCCTTTAACCTGTTCCTGTTGCATTAAAAGGGTTACTAGTAGTACCAAAGTAAAACACATTATTAACACCTCAAATCTGCCTTTGCTCTCAGAGTTCTTGTACCTTTTGTTGCAAATGTAAGTGAGATTTGCCTGACAAGGTCATCTTATCTTTTCATCTGCCAGGTGGTAAAACTCAAGCAAATAGAACACACGTTAAATGAGAAAAGGATATTACAAGCAGTGAGCTTCCCCTTTCTCGTCAAACTTGAGTACGCATTTAAGGTACAGTGTACTTATTTTGAAAAGAAACAAAATTCTTTTATGACATCATCTTCAGAATGTAAATATGTTCTCCTTTTTTGTTGTTGTTGTTTTTTTTTAGGACAACTCCAATTTGTACATGGTAATGGAGTATGTTCCAGGAGGAGAAATGTTCTCACACCTAAGAAGAATTGGAAGGTTCAGGTGAGCTTTATTGCTAGCAGCAGCATAATTGATTTAATCCTTTATCTGATAGACTAATACTTTTGGTCGACTCTGAACATGGTTCTCTCTCCTTTGTGTCCAGTGAACCACATGCACGATTTTACGCTGCCCAGATAGTGCTGACATTTGAATACCTACATTCGCTAGATCTCATTTACAGAGATCTGAAACCAGAGAATCTTCTCATTGACCACCACGGCTACATTCAGGTGAGATAAAGTGCTTTAAATTAATTGGCAATGCTGTTGCATACAGTGCACAGAACACTGCATGTCCCTTTGACTTCCAGGTGACAGACTTTGGATTTGCTAAGCGGGTAAAAGGAAGAACCTGGACGTTGTGTGGAACACCGGAGTATCTGGCGCCTGAAATCATCCTCAGCAAAGTATGGATTTTAAGTTTTTCATATGCTTTTATTTTTTCTAAACAAAACCCAAAGCTTGACTGTACAGGTCTTGAAAATGTTATCTTTTCACATTGTGGTTTGGCATTTTTTTTGGAGACCTATGTTAAGAAAAATATATTTAGCAAAGGAATGTATAGTTTTGAATTCTGATCCCTAAGTCATTTCAGGTAATGCTGGAAAAGTAGAACATGGTTTTGGCAAATCAAAAAGAAAGGAATGCTTTATATGGGTTGGAATAGTTCAGTTTTTACTAGATTCCATACAGCTGACAACATCACAAGCAAGCTGAGTACAAAACTAAAACCAAGGCTATGACCCTGTCTTGACGAGCTGCGACCTTCCACGGAGGTGCCATCACTGTAAAAGCGAGCTGCTGTTGTGGTGTGCTATGCAGCCGGCTCTGTCTGGTTAAAAAGTGTTAATCAAATCATCAGTAGTGTTTCAGTTATCTGATCAGGTTAAATATATTTCCAAAAACTGCACCATGCAGCTGTAGTGTGCCTTACTTGTAGCTCATAGCTGATAACTTGTTACCCACTTTGGAGTGAAGAGTGACAGGGTAATAACGTTGTCTTACATCGCCCAGAAGTTTCCTTTTCTTTGTCACTGAAAGGTGAGCAGTATTTAGAAAAGTTCTTCTGAAACGTGAACATATGTGGATGCTTAATGGCTGATTATGGGTAATTTAAGCACCTATGTCTGAATACATTCCTCAGCTGCATCAGATGGCCTAACAAATGCCAGAACCACCTTACCCACAATGCCACCTTCTTAAAGGGGAAGGCTCAGCTAATGGCAAATGGTTACCTTTTACTGAGTATTTTTGCAATTTGAACTTTCTCAGTTGGAAAGATTTGTTAAACCCCCCTTCCCCGCCCACTTTAGCCTTACCAGGTGAAATTGCTCAGTTGTTGTTTTTAAAACAAACTTTTTAAAAAAATTCTTTTAATTCTTTAATTTTTTTTAAAAATGTAAACCCTTATTTGATTCACAGTGGAGAAGTTGCATAGTCCTCTGCTTTTAACCCATCACTAGTTGCACTAAAAGCAGTGGGTTGCTACAGCACCTGGGGAGCAGTTAGAGGTTAAGGGCCTTGCTCACGGGCCCACAGTGGCTCACGTCTGTTACTAATCTGTTGTCCAGGCAACAGGTCTTCCAGCATATTATTCATATTTTTCAGTGGCCTTCACCACCACAGATCCTGCAAATGGAGTGGCTGCATTAAACTGTGCTCAGCAACCATCCTCATCCTCTTTCACAAGACAGCATTCTGCTCATCTGTTTTAATCTTGATTTTGCCCATGTCTAATCGTCATGCCAAGATTCAGTCATTTGGTCTGAGAGTTGGTTTCATAAGTGTACATTTTAGATTTGGAACAAACAGAAAAGTCAGGAAATCATGGCCAAATGACTTAGGCTGATTTGTTTTACAGTCAAGTCACTTTCCAGAAAGTAACTTGATTTGTAAAAATAGTGAGAGAATGCAAAGTGTCAGCAACACTGAGTGAGTGAGAGCACATTCATGTTGCACGCATTATCAGGAATTTAAACTGTCATAAAATAAATGCAGTATGAATCACTTGAATTTTAGGAGCTTTATATACAATGATATGTTTAATTTAAATATTGGAAAAAGTCTTTGTTGCATAATTATTTTAATATTTATAACAAAACTATTTGCTGGACCAGACTAACTTTGTGTGTCAGTGTTATCATTTAGTCTCAGTGGAGCTTTCTGAGCCTTTTGAAAGTGTCCTCTAAACTTGCCAGCATTCTGTATGGCTGAAGAATGACGTTTAATAACGCTGTTGTTAAAGTTATTTTTCATTGATTTTTGACATCTGTCTTGTCTGTTTTAGGGCTATAACAAAGCCGTGGATTGGTGGGCCCTTGGAGTCCTCATCTACGAAATGGCAGCTGGTTACCCTCCATTCTTTGCAGATCAGCCTATCCAGATCTATGAAAAGATTGTGTCCGGAAAGGTAGGAAAGTGTTCATTTGATACAGAAAGTTGAATGGTCTCTACTGGCACTTTAGAGTATCTTTTGCTTTTAAAAAAAAAAAAGAAAGAAAGAAATTACAGTTCCACTCTTAAACCTTCCAGGTACGATTTCCCTCCCACTTCAGCTCAGATTTGAAAGACCTGTTGAGAAACCTCCTGCAGGTGGATCTGACTAAACGGTACGGCAACTTAAAGAACGGAGTCAATGACATCAAGGGCCACAAATGGTTTGCTACAACGGACTGGATCGCAATCTATGAGCGAAAGGTAGGACAAACATATGTTGTATAGACAAAACACAGCTCAGTACTATTATTTTACCTCAGTGTGTGTGTCTTGAAAGTGGAATCAGCCTTGCTTGTGTTCTGGTGTGATCATGGCCATATACTTTCAAATAAATGTCAAATGTTTTTCTTTTCTTTCTTTCTTTCTTTCTTTCTTTCTTTTTCTTTTAAATCAACTTCACTGCTGGTTGTGAGGTATTAGTGTCATTTTGTGCAAACTAAATTAATAGGATGTTTTAATCAAAGTACTTATTTAGTTCAGCTTTGATCATCATTGTTGAGGTTATTTTTAACTTAAATTGATATTCAGAAAAACTAGAATTTTTTTTAAAAAGTGGTTTATAATCTGTGATTCATTGTTGTGTAAAATCAATCCTATTTTAGTTTTTCAGCTGTTTCCTTCATAATGTGTGTTTCTCCCAAAGTGTTATAAGATTAAAAAGAGGCAGAAGCCAAATATGGGTTCAATAATCAATAAGATTCATTCAGCCGTCTGCAAAGTTACAAAGCTAATAATCCCAGCCAGCATTCAGGGCTCACAATTCCGGTGTCTTGGTTTGTACACAAACATGCGGTATGTTTCTGTGTCCATCTCCTCTTTGACAGCCAAACACACTCCATGTTTAGTAAATACAGAACCGGTGGAGGTAGTTTGATGCTTCTCAAAACTTGGAACTGTGACGTTTTAGATTTGCACCGCATTGTGCACTTAACTGGTTATAAGTTACTACTAATGAGCTGTAATTCTGCCTGTAAAAGAAATATGCACAGCCTGGTTTTATTTTACTAATGTTTCAAGAAGTATTTGAAATGGTTTGTAGAGTTTCAGTGAAAACAGTAACTCAGTAAGATTTATGATTTTTTTTTTTTTTTTTTTTTTTTTCCTTGTGTACAATGTTGACTTTAAGCTGTTTTGCCATGCTGTTTTCCATGGATCATTTGTGAAATTAGCAATAAGGTGTAAATTTGAAACAGATTAAGCCAAGCTTCACTTGTTGGCATTTGTGGGTTTGGAGTACTTCAGTTTGTGTTGAGGAATTTTTTCTACAGGAAGCATGGACTCTCCTTTATTGATAAGGTGAGAAGTTCTGCCATTTGGGGTGAAGTTGCTGCTCCTCCATGACAAGATCAGCCAGTTGAGGTGGTTTGGGCGTTCGGTTGGGACACTTCCTGGATTACCTTCCTTGTGAGGCATTTCAGTCATGTCCAGCTGAGTGGAGACCTCGTGTCAGAAGTTGGTGGATAGGGTTGTGTTGTCTATTTTAGCTAAATATTCCAAAATGTAGTTACCTGTCAACTTAACTGTTAAGCTGTTATCAAAAGGGCTGTCTGGATGATCACCTCAGTAATCTCAGCGCAAAAATTTAGAGTGGTTGCTTTTTAGAAGTCAAGGTTAACAGAGAAAGAAAATCTGTTGGACTGAATAACTTTCCAATGCCGGGCTTGAGATGAACTAATTTCTACAAAGTGTTTAAGGGAAATGGCTGCAGGCATGAGTCTTTGCAGCAGTCTCAAATGGAGTTCAAAAGCATCAAGGGGGTTTCTTTCATTTTTAAAATAAGTATTTTATTAAATGACGGTTAATATGCACCATTTACGGGAATTTCAGGAACATCAGGAAGTTTATTGTGCTGCTCTCTGCTTTTCTAGAGAAAACCCCATCCTGTTACCTCTCCACAAAACTCAATACATCAATTATATAATTCAGTTTTAAAATGTTACAAAAACAGCTGATTGCAGCATAGACGGCCTCATATTGTAAAGATCAGACAAACGCTTCCATTCAAACATGTCAAGCTGAGAGTGCTTAATGTTTTTAATATAATGCTGCTTTCATACAATACAGTAAAGTCTTTTATGCTCGCACAGTAGGCATTATACTCTGTATTCTTCTTTCTACTGTTCAAACTGTGTTTCCAGGTACACTTCTCTGTCTAATTCTCTGACGGTCAGTTTAATCATAAATTTAATCATTCCTTGTAAAAATGTGTTTATCTTGCAGGTTGAAGCTCCATTCATACCAAAGTGCAGAGGCCCGGGGGACACCAGCAACTTTGATGACTACGAGGAGGAAGAGATCCGCGTTTCTTTAACAGAAAAATGTGCAAAGGAGTTTGCAGAGTTTTAGGACGTGATAATATGGATATATCAGGGAAATTAAGGGGATCTTTGCACTCTTCTAAAAGACTTGGATCTACTACATAGTCCCTTCATTCCACAAGGCTGAATGAGGTCGCCATGATCCTTGGGTGCCGATAACCTCTCACTGTTGCGTACACCTGCGTATTAAAGCAGACACATCACTTTTTCTTTTTTTTTTTTTCTACATGTTTTTCTTTTCTAAACTGTGGAGGCAGTAGTCTTGGATGTTTTTAATCCTCACTCACAATGTGATATTTTTTTGATTTTTATGAGGGAAAAACTGAGTCAGTGGTCAATAGCAGTCCACACGCGGTAACTGACTTTCCTGTGGCATTTTAAGAACACAGCTGAGTGGGTTAAAACATGTTTTCCCTTATCATCAACAGTGTACATTTAAAGTTGACATCACTTTTAGTTTTAGCCAGTAAAAAGAGGTAGATTTTGTCCAATGTGCATATCTGTCAGTTATGAAGACATTTGAACACAGCGAGTGTTTCAAGCATGACCAAATAGAAAATTCTTGGTGACACAAGAAGAGAGGGTCTTTCCTTTCTTTGCTTTATGCCTTAGAGAGCCAAGTCCTCAGATCCCCCACAAAAGCATCCATTCACTGTCTTTTTTTTTTGTTTTGTTTTGTTTTTTGGTATTTTGACCCAGGCACAGCAAAGCTATCGCAGAAAATAACAAACCTTGCATTAGTAAAATGCAAGTCCACTTCTTTGTTTGATCCGTTTGGGTCTGTTAGTTACGTGTAAAATAATCATTTGCAACCTTAACCGTTTTCTTTGCCATCATGTTTAACATTATAGTCATGTTGTCCCTAGATTTCAGGTCTACTTAGGACCCTTTGTTACAAGTCTGTGGAACAATGTGACTTCAGTAAACAAAAAAGAGTGAAGTGAAATCCTTTTTAGGATTTTTTTTTTTCTTTTGAGTGTTTTGTAAATTTGCGAAAATCAGTGTGAATAGTGTTGGGGCTTTTCGCCTCAACATTGTTAGTTAAACCTTATCAAGACTTCAGATTTTATGTATTAAATGAAAGATGTTTTAAAATCTTAAGAGTCAGAAAGGCAAAACAGGATATCCATATTCTTCCTGTCACCAGCCCCAGATAAATTTCTCTTTTCATTCTTGTCAAAGAATGTAGATTTGCAATTTCTAGGTATGCATATTTGAAAGCTTGATTTCAACGTTTTGTTTTGTTTTTCTCACAATACACTGGCTAAAATAAAGACTGCTCCTTTGTATCACATGTAACTCTGTTCTTGTTAAGCTCATCACATATGTATATGCATTGTTTCATATATGTTTTTATTTATACACATTAGAGATGCTAATAAATTTTATTTTTAAAAGTGTTGAAGTTTGGGATCCATCCTTACCTTGTGAATTTTGTTGTGTTGCAGTTCAAATTTCTTTGTTGATGACTGGGTTTTAATGTCCACGGGTCTTACAACAACAAAATATATATATATATATATATATATATATATATATATATATATATATTAGGGTTCTTAGAAATCTTCAAAGTGAAAACAATTTTGATGATTGCTGAAACACTGCTCCTCATACCAATTTCAATTTATCAAAGCGCTGCTTTTTTGCAGTGTCAGTTTTATTTATGTATATTGAAGGCAGCATCACATTTAAAATAAAGGGTATATCTTATGTTGGATGCTGCACAAAAAAAAAAAAGATTGTTGACATTTAATTTCAATTGAGTAAATGAGAAGCAGAGACATCAACTGGACACATGGCAAGAATAACAGGAAATATTGGATATGGAAAACGTTCTGTTCATAGGAGGGACGTGGGCTGGAAAGGAAAGGAGTAACATCAAGGTAAGGTCCCAATGCTTAAGTATATATTATATAAGATAAGTCATTTTACTGATTGGGAAACGTACACTGAAGTCAGAGAGAAACGGCAAAGGAAATTCAAAGTCTAGCTGGAAAAGATAAGTTAAAATATCTCGAAAAACGATTCAGGATAAGATATAATAGAATGACAGAAACAGGATGAATAAATAAGAATAAAAATCAGACGTGGTTCAGTTTCCAAAAGGGAGAGAGAGAGAGAAGAGCGGGAAAAAAACTAAAATAAAATTTAAAAAAATCTACCGTTTCATACTTCAGTCCGGTTGGTGGCGCTGATGCGCATGCAAAGTACTTTGTTAACCACCAACATAAGAAAAACACAGGATAGAAGAAGAAATACAGGCAGGAGCGTGTGTGTTTTCTGAGTCTGTGTGAAGTTAACGGAAACATGGCCGGTCTGGAGCTGCTGTCTGACCAAGGATACCGTTTGGACGGAAGAAAAGCCACCGAGCTGCGGAGGGTTCAGGCCCGCATGGGTGTGTTCGCGCAGGCCGACGGTTCCGCTTACTTAGAGCAGGGAAACACGAAAGCTCTGGCGGTGGTTTACGGTCCCCACGAGGTAAGCTGAGCTGAAACATGACGAGTCAGTAAGCGGTAGCTGTAAAACCTTCAAAAGATAATAGAAAGACACGCGTGAAACACTTCAGACACGGACCTGATCATATTATAGGCTAAAATAAGCCTCCCCTTCCTCCCAAGAAAAACTAAGTTTAGAGTTAAATGCAGTATAATGATAATGATCATTGGAAAAAAAGTGATCCAAGTGATTTTAGGCAGCACATATTTATGAAAATGAAAGTCAGGATAAAAGTGTTAACAGTTACAAATTCCCAAACATGATCTCTGGATCTGGCAGCTTGCAGGTAATCTTTGGCGGATGGGCCAGCATCATTAGCTCTTTACAGTGTTTACCAAAATCTTATATGTTACATTGAAACAAGAAGATTATTTGTGTTAATGGATTTATAAGAGTATGGAAGTTATAGACAGAATCACAGATTGCCGGCTTATTATTCAGTGCAGCTTCCTTCAACTTGTTAGTTTACAGTTTGCTTGGATGCATTTTTTTTTTTTTTTTTACATTTATTTTAAGGTACAAACCTTCAGCACTGATTTGATTGAAGAATTTTAAGAAGTTGTACTTTGATTATTCAGTGCTCCTCTGTCCCTCCTCAGATGCGAGGCTCTAGAAGTCGGACTCTTCACAATCGAGCTGTTATCAACTGCCAGTACAGCATGGCCACATTCAGCACAGCAGAGAGAAAGAGGAGACCTCATGGAGATCGCAAATCCACCGAGATGAGCCTCCACCTCAAGCAGACGTTTGAAGCTGCTGTGATGACCCAGCTATACCCACGCTCTCAAATAGACATCTATGTCAAGGTAGATGTTAAACCAAAGGTATACTGTGTCCCACATTTTTAGAAAAGGAAATTTTTTTTTTAAACAATACCACCTTTCATATTACAGATTTTGCAGTCTGATGGCGGTAACTACAGTGTGTGTGTGAATGCTGCCACGTTAGCAGTGATTGATGCAGGAATCCCGATGCGGGACTATGTCTGCGCCTGTACAGTAGGCTTTGTGGATGAGACTCCTCTTGCTGATCTATGTTATGCTGAGGAGAGTGGTGGTGTGAGCTCTCTGGCCTTAGCGCTGCTGCCCCGGGGAGGACAGATCGCTCTGCTTCAGATGGACGCCAGGCTGCATCAGGATCACCTCGAGACTCTGATTGAAGCTGCAATGACTGCATGTAAAGGTGTGAGCAAGGTGCTGGATGAGGTGGTGAGACAACATCTTCAAGAGGCTTCAGTACTCACCAGAGAGTGAAGTGGGATCAGTGGAAGAACATCTGGACTGTTGCTCTGGGAGCAGCTTTTTTTTTTTTCACTCATAGCATTTACTGTATAATTTGTATAAGAGCCCAGTAATAAATATTTGAATGTTCATCTTCATTTTGTTTTTTATTTGCATATAATGAAAACTAGATTTGCACCACATTTGTGTCTTGTGATGCTTATTATTTGACAATGTTTAACAGCAATAGAGGAAGCCTCAGATGAATCATTGTAGGAAACTAGAGGAACACTGACACGTTGTACAAGAAGTGAATGGACATGGATATTTTGAGGTAAATTATTTATTGTTCTTGGAAATGAATGAATGGACAATCCACCTCTCAAAGCAAATCTAGATTGGTAGAAGAGTTAATTTTTCTAGCATATTCAGCTTGGTTGTCAAAAGGAATATTTTAGGAACTTATTCTTACCTTTGCTCTTAACAGCACCGTACTGTGAAATGAGTTAAGGGTGAGAGTAGGGTTACTGTTTTAATCATCAATACAAATCTAATTTTTCTGTATTACGTCCTGTTTTGTTCAGCA
>JAOWBL010000009.1:12359468-12390309 GCA_028564865.1 Zenarchopterus dispar | reverse complement strand
TTATTTTATTTTATTTTATTTTATTAACTGCTTGAGCGGAAGTCAGTCCTTAGTATTAGTGTTCCGACAGGAATAAGGAAACGTAAAGTGAACAAGCCCCACCCCTTCAGGTGGATGAGACCACTGGACTGAGGTACGTTTTCATTCATTAAATAATAACAAAATATTTGAATGATTATAAATACCATCCTTGACCGAGGGCAACATTTTAAAGCATTTATGATTTCGCTAAAGCAGACTGCTAACTAGCTAGTAGCAAGCTAAGTACAACGATCAGGAGATGCATGACAACCGGTGCCAGAATACCGCTCGAGTTTACTAAAATATATATGTTAGACATTATACCATTCCGTTATAATACAACCAACTATATGGAAATATCCTGCTGTCCTGGTGAGCAGTAATCGATCAGTTTTCACGCTATGCATAGAGCTGAGAGTTGCTCTGCTTGTGATGCCTTCAGGGTCCACTAAATCCAGACTTGATTATTGCAGCGGACAACATGGGACTGCTGTCTGACCCCAACAGAAGAAGGGCTTTGATTAGCCTTTTGACACGCCTCAATGCTCCAATCTGGTGAGCTTCATAAATTGGTGGATTGCTCTTAATCTTGTTTTTTTTTTTGCAATTCATTTTTTGGACCCAAGCTTCATCAAATCTAATTTCTCCTCCTTCTCTCCACGTAAGTGCGATTTGCTACTTCGCTGGAGTAGCTTGGTTCATGGGGTTGGCATTTGAGCCATTCACTTTACGGACCTACATGTCAGAGAATGCCATGGGATCCACCATGGTGGAAGAGCGCTTCCCAGCGGGTGAAAGGGCGCTGGCCACAGGCAGAGAGTTTGCTGCTCACAAGAAAAAAGTTGGGTAAGTGTTTTTCCTTTTTTTTTTTCTTTCTTTTTTTTCTTCAAGCTAAATTAATTTTCAACATTTTTTGTCTTTTCATTTAACTCTTTTTAATTATGGCAGTTCTATTACTAGTTTATTTGACTTTTATTGCCCTGCAGTGGGATGCCAGTTGACTGGCTGGTGAAAACTATGCAGGCTCGAGGACTGGAGGTGTTTACCCAGAGTTTCTCTCGCACACTGCCCTTCCCTGATGAGAACAAAGAGAGATATGTGAGTTTGTGATGAACCCGTTTTGAATTTATCCAGTGTAGTACCTGACATTGCTGCTCTCGGCTAGTAACAGACTATGTGTTATATTTATAGTGTTATTTCTTCTTGGTAGATTGTGAAGGGCACAAATGTATATGGGATCCTTCGGGCCCCGAGAGCTCCACGGACCGAGGCTCTGGTGCTCAGTGCTCCCTGCAGCCCTGGCGATGACAACAACCAGGCTGTGGGGCTGCTGCTTGGCTTGGCTCATTACTTTCGGAGTGCGTACAGCATGTTCGCATAATTAGATAATATTGGAATAATATTGGAGGTGTTTTTCTTCATAACATTAGTTTTGTCTTTACAGGTCAGATTTTTTGGGCCAAAGATATCATCTTCCTTGTGAATGAGCATGATTTGATTGGTATGCAAGCCTGGTTGGAAGGCTACCACCACACCAATGTTACAGGTGATCATTTGCATTCATCCAGTGCCCATAACCAACTATTACAACTAAACAATACATGATGAGTTATTTGAGTTCAATTTAATTTGGATTAATTTGTCAGAGGTATTTTCTTCTGGTGTGGTTTATCTAGGTATGGACTGGTCTCCATTACAAGGCCGCGGTGGTTCGATCCAGGCAGCCCTGTCCTTGGAGCTCAGCAGTGATGTCATCACCAGTTTGGACATAATCCTGGAAGGCCTCAATGGGCAATTACCCAACCTGGATTTAGCAAACCTCTTCTATGCTTTCTGTCAGAAGATAGGGATCCTTTGCACCATCCAGGGCAAGGTAAAAGCTTCTAATCCTGTGTAAAATCTATTTTTTGCAAATCCAATGTAGCATTCCTAAAGGAATGTATCGTAATTGTTTGCAAAGCAAATGTTGCACTTTTATTTTTGTTTATCGATGTTTCTGCAGCTGCAGAGGACTGACTGGGACAGTGTGTCAGGCTACAGCCACGCAGTCCAGACCATGATGCTGATGGCGATGAAGCAGGCCAGTGGGCGGCCATGGGGGGACCACGGCCTGTTCTTGCGGTACCACATTGAGGCCGCTACCATCAAGGGCTTCAACAGTTTCCGCCAGTACAAGACTGATGCCACCACCATTGGCAGGTCAGACCTTTTGTACTTTGGATTAGAATGTTTATTATGATTTTTAGTTCTAAAGTAATTCCTGATGATTTTTTTTTTTTAATAGACTGCTGGAGGGAATGTATCGCAAACTGAACAACCTCCTGGAGCGCCTGCACCAGTCCTACTTCTTCTACCTAATGCCGTCCCTTTCTCATTTTGTTTCTATTGGATACTACATGCCAGCCTTTGGCCTTCTTGCGGTTATCCTGCTGCTTCGTGTATCCTCACTCCTCCATTTAAAATACATTTTAAAGTCCATCTAAATAAATTATAGAAAAGTGACTAAAAAACAGCTGAAAGTAGGATATAACTGATAAAATGCCTTGCAAACTTTAAAGTTACTCCTTGACTAACATACAGGCCTTAGATCTATGGGTTCAACTTGTGACTCCACCAACCACAAGTGAAGATGGAGTAGTTGATATTGAGCAGGTTTGGCACAAACACCATGATAAAAATATAATAAATGGTTCACTTGAGGCTGTTTAATTACCTCTCTAACAGTCTGCTTTGTTCCAACAGTCCAGTCCAGGAGTGCTGTCTGTTTTGACTCCTCTGGTGATCAGCCACCTGACTGGAGTTGCTCTCTACATGCTGCCAGTCCATTTTCAGGAGATGGCTGTTGAACATTTTCCAGTTTCTGAAACTGAAGCTGTTGTCCTCACGGCAATTGCTGTTTACACAGCAGGACTGGCTTTACCTCATAACACTCACAGGTAGTCACTCTCCATTCCTAGCTCTAATTTTTTTTTGTCTCCTACAGGTTTTATTTGAATTTTATTCTGACTGATTTTAGAAAGTCTCGATATTAAAATACTTTTTTAAAAAAATCCTTAAAGAGATAATACTGATCCAGATTTGATCCAAACCTTACGTGTAAATGGTTTAAAGTTCAATGCTGATCAGATTTCCTTAAGCGTGTGTCACTGTAGCCGCTTTGGCAGCTCAAATTTGATTTAGATTTTTGTTATTTGTTTGTTTTTGTCTCTCTGACAGTTGGTCACACAACCTCAAATCCAGAGTAACAACACTTTTATGCATAATCAACACGGTGCCTATAAAGGAAAATATGTTGGCCAGTGCTTTGTAGAAAGATGAAAAAGACTTATGATTTTTCGGAGTGTTTGTGTAGGTAAAGTAGAAAGAAATCCACGACTGGAAATGCTGTATCAGCTGTGAAGCGAGGCATTTACTGACCCGGCATTTAACCTGGAGTTCATACACTTTATTTTAATCTAATTTGAGAAATTAACCCAAATTGTCTGTAGACTGAACACAACCAGACAGTTAAACGATTTATTTATCTTTATGTCCACTTTGATCATTTCAAATGTCGCTTTATTCCCAGTGGTTTTAAAGAAAGCTTCATGTTACTCAAAACCTTGTTGACTCCTGCTGCACCTGAACCCAGTTTGCAATGGAGTTGAATCAGTGTAGATCTGGTCACAGTGGTGCAGCTGAGTGAAGCGTTTATCACACTGTCTGTTGCAGACTGCTCTCAGGTGAGGGGACGGAGCAGGGCTGGAGGGTGTTGAAGCTCGTCGCCGTGCTGTACCTGGCTGTGGTCCTTGGATGCACTGCCCTCATCAACTTCTCCCTGGGATTCATCCTGGCTCTCACGCTGGTGCCCATGGCTGCTTATGTTACGCCCCACGTGCCTAAGTAATACACCTGCATGCACACTTCAGTCATTGCCTCTCTCTGATGCCGTATTTGATAAAGTAAAATTTCTCTGTCCTTTTCTTTTCTTCTCAGGTTTCTATCAGCGTTGGTCTTTGTCATCCTCAGCCCGGCTTTCACGCTCCTCCTCTCAGTATTTTTCTTCCAAGAGCTGCAGGAAATGCCTGTCAGCTTCCAAGATGGTTGGGTGCTGTACCTGTCAGTCATTTCCCAGGGCATACTAGACCACTACCTGTATGGGTCTCTGGTGTTCCCACTCATTGCCTTGCTGGTCTATCCATGCTGGCTGCTTTTCTGGAATATCCTTTTCTGGAAGTAGCCTGCAGATCCACAAAAGGCTTTTGAGCGTATCACCCCCTTCTGAGTGGATCTCAGGATTGTCTGTACTGAGGGGAATGTGAAAAAAACTGATGTTAAAATCCACTGGAAAGAAGACTTATCTTGGGGAGTGATATCACGTCCTTGTTAGGTATTTTTTTGATGTTGTAATATTAACTCCATGTGTTTCATTCTTTAAAGATTGAAGCCATTTTGGAACTGACAAAACTGAGAAGAATGAACTGATTTTACTTCACTTTTCAAATTGTATAATTTCATAAAGGGGAAGGGGAAGACCTTAGCTTATGTTGTGTTCTTTCTTCCAAAACAGAATATGATTGAAGAACTTCTTTGTGAATTTCTTTCTACATTCTTTGGTTTGTGGTGCATGAAGAACAGTATAGCAGTTTCTTTTCGTTTTTATTTTTGTTAATAATTATGTATATCAGACTGGTACGAATGGAGGCCAGTTGGACAGGACTAAACAAACGGTTGTAGTTGGCTGCTTCCTTTTAAGATCACTGTATAACCCCTTTACATACAGCACTTTGAAGGTGGGACCGTAGCATCGATGTTCCTCCTCGTTTTATACGAAAGATCCAGAGACAGAACAATGGGGTACTTTTTAGTTGTGCTACTGTTCTGCCTTCAGAGAAACTAACAGAGTCCAAACAAAGGTGAGAATCATGGTGGAATATACCACTCTTACCAGCACTGCACCTATCACTCAGGTGGGGCTGCGTGCAATCACGGCGCTGAGCCACATCAGTCTGTGGGAATTTTTCACAGGGCAACAGTGGAAGATCAACAAGAATGGCCTTTTTTTTTTTGTACCAAAATGGTGCAAACTGTGAAAATGGCTTATATCTACATCTGTTAAATAAGCCATCCATTATTTTTTATACCTGTTTTGATACATTTTCTTTGAAATATGTTTATTTCATATTTATAACTGCCAAAATAAAAGTCTGAAAACCTTAACGCTGTTGTTTATATTTCTGCATTTAGGTTTGGGTTCTCTGCATTTGTGTAGCATATCTAAAACTTTGGGAGCCACTAATGTCACTTTGTTTTATAAAACAAATCTGTTTCTTAAAATAAAAAAGTTGTACTCGCTACTACAGTCTACGTTTTGGTGAAAATGATACAAAGATGACAAATCTTCAAATGGAGACATTTTGTCATTAGAAGGAAAAATTTGATGTTTGACACAGAAACAGTCACATAGGTGACTATAAAAAAGTACCTCCTGAATAGATATGTATATGCAATATATATATAACTTAGGTTATGAAATTGGACAATAATCTGAAACACACCAGCGAAGAAAAAACTGACTGACAGTCTGACTGAACTTTTTGGAATGACCTTTGTTAATGTTCAAACATCAACCCAAATGAAGTGCTGAGACAGGACTTTAAGAAGGGAGTCCAAGTGGATGTGTCGAAAGCTCTGTGAACCAAAACAATGTTGTAAAGAAGAATGGGTCCAAAATCACTCCAATGTGCTGATGAAGTTATACAGGAAATGACTAGTTATTGCTGCTGAAGGTCGATTTACAACTGCTGAATCCTGGAGGTGCTTAATATCATTTGCATGGTTTTCTTCCTAGAAAAAGTTATAGTTCAGCTTGCACATGTTTGACACCAAGACCCACTAAAATCAGATTATTATTTAATTACTATGCACACACTCTTTATCGGTGCCTAGCTTTTTACATTGCCTTTGTACCATTTTCGCTTAAAAATAAAGTGTAAGTCATCACTTCCTGATTCAATCTTTGTGAAAAATTTAATCTAAATTCAAAAACATCCCTTTGAAATCACACCTCCTGAATTTACTCCACATTATGCACTAGAACAAGCCATTCATTTGCTGGCACAATTCAGAGGGAATCGAGTTTATTTATACCACTTGCTGACATGTACATATAATATTCAATGCATCTTGGTAAAAATAATACACTAAATACAATGCTATTGAACAAAAAAATAAAATAAAATACAACCCTGTAAACTCCGCATTCTTCCTTGCCTTTGCACTCCAACATTATTTTGGCAACAACAATTGATGACACATTAACTGAACAGGGTATTGCTCAAGGCTTCGCCTTATCTCCGTTCACAGTTGGCAGACGCTGAGGATGACATGAACTCATCATCAGATGAAGAGAAATTACATCACCTCTTTCTCCCCTAAAATAAATATGAGGCTGTTTTGTGTCACTTGCGGCACAAGGACATTCCTCCTAAAATAAATAGTAAAAAGGTCTGTTCAGATGCATATGTATGTCATGGTCGTGTCGCGTTGTCCGTATAAACGGAAAAGATTCTGTCAGGAGTTCATTGTCTGAGCCTCGACTGACGCAGCTCTGCGTTAGCTGCAGTGCTCAAGTCTTCAGCAGCCGACCAGCTGTCAGAGGACTCTCAGTGCACTTGACTTTCTTGTGGGTGAGTATTTTGTCAACATGTATGTGGCAGATTAGCTTCCTCTTCTGCGTATGCTCTCTGCAGATGCATGAGTGGAAGTGAGTTAGAAATGAAATCCAGACAGAGATGAAGGGCAGTCAGCTGCTGCTTAAACCACACTCTCCGTGATCCTCTCTCCTTCCTTTTTCCTTTATGAGAGATGAAAAAGATGAGCACTGGTGAGGGGAAATGTTTAGACAATGAACTGAAATGTGCTGATTACTATATATCATGTGGTACCTGCTGAATGCAGCTCTGCGTGTCAGGTCTGGCCGTAGCGCAGATCTCGCAACCGGGGCGAGACGGCTTGTTGATAAAAGTGCATGAAGGACAAGCCCACTCTGTGTGCTGTGAGAGGAGAGTATTCACATTTATAGTTACGTCTCCCATTCAATATATATGACAGGCTCTAGAAAAATACTTTTAATTCTCTCCAATTGCCATCTTTAAAACAATGTGGTTTGGTAAAATACCTGTGCTTTACTGGCTTTGTTGGTGTGATCGTTCAGCTGCAGCTTCTCAATGTCGAGGACATCTTTCATGTCAACTGGTCTCTCACTCCCTCCACACGTACCTGTTGAAAGAAGCAGATGGTCATAAATCAAAGACATACATTTACACAATCAAATTCCAGTTAACAATATTCAAATAAGCTGAAAAAAAGGGAAGAAACATCATATCTAATCAGAATTTGTGATCACAAAGACTGAATCAGATTCAGATAACACAATTGCTTTAACAAGAACCTCACAGAGGAAGTACTAAATTTGATAATAAGTGAAAGAATGTTAGAATTATGAATTGGGTTGAGGCTCTTAATTTTTTATATTATTATTACATCAGAAAATAAAGGTCATAGACATTTTTAAATCTTACTGTCAGTGGCCCATAACTGAACCAATTCTCTTGATAACATTTCATCATTCATGGAAAGAATGGACAGAAATAGCTTGGGGGAGTTTGTTGTCACTTGCTGATATGGAATTACAACTGTAAGGGTCACTAAAGATATAAAATGTGATTATAATGCCAACTTTCTTCCGAAAATACATGGAATCAGAAGAATTTTTTACCTTAAACACTCGACATGAGCAAAAGACTATTATAGCACCCCCTACTGGCCAATTAGTTTAAAATTAGATATATTTATTCCATTTGATATTCTGAACAGCAAGTTTCCTTTTTTTAATTTTTATCTCAGTTGGTTAAAAAGTTCTAGACATGTGGGAGTTGTAGCACACCCACTGACAAAAATTTCACAACATACTGGTGCGCTTCCAAGAAATGTCCAAGTTTCCTTAACTTTCTTATTACATCACAAGATACAGGCTGAATAATGTCTTTGGGTCACATCCACAAGTTTAAATGGCGCATCATCAAAATTCATTTCACAACTTTTTGACAGAATTGTTAATCAGAAAAGTATTTCAAATTTTCTGGTTTCCCTTTGAAGACTTCTAAACAAATATTTTGGTTCATATCGTCAGCAACGAAAAAAATGAGCAAATGTAAAAATCACAAGGTTTTTGTTTGTTTTGTTTTGTTATTTTAATCTTTGACATAATGTCTTTTTTTCTGAATTGGGGTTGAACATAACACCCTACATAAGGCCATAAAATCTTGATAAAAGATAACACAAATATAAGGATTAAGGATTAATTAACATCTGGATGCAACTTGAACATTAACGTTTTGGTTCTGCTGAACCTCCCAGTACTATTTGTTTTGTTTTGTTTTTTTCTCCAATTTAGCATTCTCCATATCTAACAAATGATTTGACAGATGAAAATTTATCCAGCCACAAGGGACAGTTTGGTCCTTAAACTACTTTGCTGCTTTGAAAGTTGAGGACTGCTTCCCTTTAACATCAAATTAGGAAACTGACTGTGTTTTTCCTGAACCTCTGTCAAATCTCTGATATATTCTAAATCCAAATCTCTGTCTGGTTTGCCAGAGAAAGCTTGTGTGAACTTTAAAGAATATGGTGTATACTCTATGTAAATGTTGACAGACATTCGCTCAGCTCACTCTGATTGTGGTTGGGAAGCCTCGAGGGCAAGGTGCTGTAAGCCCTCCAGTCTTGGGACGTGGGGCCATTGCCTGGGGGGAGGGGTGGGGCAAGAAGGGCTCCCTCCAGGTCCTGCTGAAACAGCTGGCGCGTGATGCGGGCTTGGCGGGCAGAGATCAGGTACAGGTACGCTGTGTCACCATCCTTCTGGACCCCATAGGAGGCCAAGGACCTTGGCTCGGTGCACAAACACTGACCGATCACCCAGCGCTGCACACGAGGGTGGAAGCCGTACTCAAGAAACACCTTTAGAAGAAGAGCAGTGGAAATTAACCAATGAGAATCCACCTCGAACAATGCCTTGATTAAATGTCATTTTTCTGACCTGTTGCTTTAGTGCTGCCACCGTCATGTAGGGAAAAACTTTCACTGTGACACAACAGGAAGACGAAACATCCTCCACCACCACAGATAAACTGAAACACACATTTGTCAGTGTAGGTTAACACACACACACAGTGACCTAAAAGACTATTTATTACTCATACTGAACAAGTCTCGGTTTTCTTCAGTTCCCACCTGATTTCTCCATCAGCATAGTTTTTTTGGGACAGCTGTATTGTCAGTGCTGCTTTCTGCCGAGCCAGCGAGCACGCATGCTGTGAAGCAGCCTGAGCATCGCCCGCTTCGATTGCCCTGGAGAGCTCCAGACACAGCTCCTCTGAAAAGCATCAGTTACCACTCAAAAATGTACCATTTCACAGCATGTCGTGAACAAAGACAGAAAAAAGATGCTACAATAAACTAAGAAGCTCACCAGAGAGAGGCAGTGAGGCAGAGCTCCACTGCTCCGGTGTAGCGGTGTCATTCTGTTTTCCATCTGATTCACACACGTTAATATTTGCAACTGTTGGCACGGAAACAAAGAAAAGGGTTGGAAAAGGTTTAAAAAACATGTGCTTGCTAACACAATAAACATGATAAATGTGTAACGGCACAGTGAACAGAAATCACAAAAATCAACAAAATATCCTAACAGGTACTCTTGCAGTACCTACCCAAAAGAAATATCATATTTATAATCTTATACATTTATATTCTTTTACCTACTTGTCAAATTCAGAAATAGTGCTTTTTAAAAAGTAATACATTTCTTCTTTGTATCGAAGAGAGAATAATAGAGGCTGGAAGGGAAACATTAGACAGTGAAATTGGTGCAAAAAGCAATTAAAAGGACCAATCAGAATCAGAACAAAGGAAGTGGTAAATAAAATCCATATGGGAGCTCTTTGGTGTGCAGATCCAGCTGTTCTTTATCTATAACTGACTATTAAAACCTTAACATCCATCCCACTTTTACTGAAACAAAAACCCCCCTTAAGATGTTTTTGTTGGCTAGACTTTTACAACGAAAACAGTTTGAAATGGTTTAAAACACAAAACAATTTGGGTTCTGCAAATTCCTGTAAATGTTTCAGCAGAGTTCAGAAGAATTCCTAGCTGCATTTTTTTTTAAATCATCTTTAAGGCCTGGTGCATCATTTTTAGCAGGGGGGAAACACACACAGAAAAGAAGGAGCAGTCAAACATACCTCTGTGTGCTTCTCTTAGTGACGACATCACCACGGTGGCCCACTCCTCAGCCTCTCTGTCACAGCGAAAGTTGAAGCGAATGCAGTCATGCGGTGGAGCAACAAGACGCATCTCATGGCAGCGAGAAGATTTGACTTCATAATACACTGAGCGCAGGTCAAATTCTGCAATAAACTGAGGGTAAAAACACCAAGTGATTAAACAAAAGAAAGTAAAATCAGGAAACATCTGTGCAAATCAAACTAATTACCAAATAAATGGGGTATTTATTGTTAAAATGTTTCAAAGCTTCAAGTGTGAAAAGCTGGAACTGAAAGATGCTTGGGTTTTTTTCTAAAACAAATTCAAAACCCATCTTTCATTAAAACAGATACAATACTTCTCTGTTGTTGAACTTATGAATTAATAACTGATAATTTCCGACCTACAACAGTTTTTGTTTGTTTGAAATAAGCTGAATCAGATCAAACAAATAAGGGCGGTCCCTAGAAACTGTAAATTACTGTACAGTGTCAAACATTAATAACTGTTTTTGATCATTTAAAATCCCCATTAAACTCTCCATGAATTTAAAAAAACCCCACAAAGTGCAAAATGATGATGGAAAGTCAAGTGGACTTCGCACAAGAAGAGAAGGGAATATCTCCCTTGAATATGCCAGACATGGCGGGAAGCTTTACTCAGACACAGAAAGACCGTCATCAGGGAGTGAATTTGGCAGCTGAATATTTCTGTTTTCTTCTGTTCACTCCAACGTGGAGTTCACTTAAAGCCACTGTAGTCAAGCGCTGGGAAACAAAAGCAGCACAAACACCCTATGGGGACAGTTACCTTAAACTACCTTTATTCAGTTAAAAAAAGAATAAATTTGGCTGCAACTAATGAAGGTAAAAATCCTTTCTTAATGCTATTGATTTTCTAAAGTGATCATCTGATCTCTAAAATTTCAATTTAATTGCTTCAGTTTTCATATCAGACCAGAGATGCCAAAAATACCAGTTTATTGTCACACTGATACTCACATTTAATCAGACTAAGCATGTAAGTGTATGGTCAGGTCATTAAAATCAGCTCTGAAGTAACAGATAAAATCTCTGTGGAAAATGAAGAGGTGGTTCTTACCTCCTCATCCTCTAGTACTTTATATTCAAGCTCTACTTGAAACTATGTATGCTGCTGTTATTCAAACTGAAACAATTATCTGAACAATTACTAGGTACAAACTACAATATGACATCCACTGGTTTGTCAGTTGTGAGATACTTTGTGTGAGTAGTCCTCATTTCAGTAACGTTATTATTGTTATTTCAATGTTATTTTCAGAAGACTTGTGTGGTTTTAAAAGTCATAGCTCAAACAGTGACTGCAGTAATGACCATTTTCAGTGTTATCAGCTAATAACCACAATGCCACCTTCTTCACCATATCAGGAAACATGCAGAGGTGTATTAGTCATAACTGTAGGGGAAAAAATAAAGATTAATGGAAAAATTGCCAATAATGTAGCAAAAAAATGTTAATAAATATATTTTGGATGCACAATAAAAAATGCAAAAGTTTTCTATAAGGTCTATGAACACATTTGACAGCTATCTTAGTGAGTTGGCTGAGTTTTACTCAGGATCAAGAACTCATCTTGTGTCAAATCACATGAAACTCAGGATCTCTTGCTTATTTTAAGTCTTTGTCAGATTTAAAAGCACTTATTCATCCTCAGCTGTAAGCCAGAAACAACTCAGGTGAAAAATATTAATGACACCGTGTGCTTTTTGAACAAATCTAAAAACTGTTCCATATTATTAACCTTTATACCATTAAACATCTGTTTTCTTATTATCTCTCAAAAACCACAATATTAACCTCTATAAATATTCTCTAAAAGCATTAGGTAATCACAAGACTTTCCCATTTCAAAACCAAATCTCAGTTTTCAGGTTTAGTTACACAATAATCTGGTGAACAGCATGATTAAGTGAGATGTCGACATGGATGTCAAGGATGCTCCCATGCTGTATCATGAGGTAGGGGAAACTGAAAGTGGAACTAAAAGCCTTCTTAACCGTATTACTAGCAATTCAACTGCCAGTCTTTAAGGCACTTTAAGGCAAGTTTTATAGTTTGTATGTGAGCAGATCTTCGACCCAAAATAAGAATCTGCCAGACTACCTGACTCTGGACGTAGGCTCTTTAAAATGGCGTGCTCAGTACAGGCCTATACTGGTATAAATAATAATCATGATATAACAACAGTTGTTACTGAACGGATCACAGCTACGCTTCTTCTAAGCACGCAGGTGTACGTGTGAAATCTTACCACACTGCGGTTTCCGCTCGTATCTCTCAGCGCTAGTCGGAACTCTCCGGCCCGGCTTGGGTCCATGCTGAGCTGCAGGCGCAGAGCCTCGCTGCCCGCTCCTGGAAGGCACAAGGGTCGGATACCGGAATGGGACACCGAAACGCGGACCGACATTAGGACAGTACTGCAGCAAGCGGTCGGCGCGGGGCCACCGCATGCAGCCTGCTGGGACGATGCGGAGGGAGGGACCGGAGCTGGAGGAGCCCAGCCGCCCGAGCTGAGAGCCATGTCGCGGGCACCAGGGCCGGAGTGAGGTTCGTTGCTGCTGCTGGGTCTATAAGGTCCGCCGGTGTGTAGAGAAAGCGCATGTGTTCACGGGTAAGCTGTGGCTAACTCCCTGCCTCGCAAATTCTTCCATATCTACACCATAAAGTGTAAATAGATGTACACAAACCAACAAGCCGTTGAGACGAGGAGCGAGAGCAAAACAAAACAGGAAGTGGGGCAGTACGTCTCTTATTTTTCTCCGTGGAGAAACAATTTAGCAGTGAAACCAGACCTAGTTGAGCTGCCGCCATAAGATTAAATAAAAAAATAAAAAAATACGTACATAAATTTTGAAAAAGCATTTAAAGAGTTAATATTGTGATTGAAATCCCAATAGTACTGTCGTTAACAATAATAATAATAATACTGATAATAATAATAATACTTTTGTATAGTTTTGTGTAAAAGTAGGTTCTTCAAGCTTCTTCCAGATATAAAGCATTTTTAAAATAAAATAATCAACTCTCCTATCTTTCTTTGTTTCTTTCTTTATGTCATATGTGGCACCTTACAACGTTTTTATAAGCCACTTTCATGACTTGATAAAGTAGGACACATGAATACATCGGAGTCATTCCTTTTATTTCCCAGTTTACTCCGCCATCCCAATAAAGTAACACGTTGTCTTCAGTTCTCTACTCCAGCTTTTGCAGTTTTGAAGGAGATGGAAACTCATCCAGCTGGCACTGGATGAAAGTCTGGTTTCATCCAAATCAATAATCCACCCGGAGCAAACACAGAGAGGCAAACAACCATGCAGACTCACACATCCACATACAACCAGTTTTAGTAAAAACAGTTAGGCTGTTGGAGGAAACATGCTACCTATATACAGAAAGCTTCAGCCAAGATGAAAGAATATCTTAAAGATAACAATTGATAATAATGTCAAACTTCTTCATTACAACACCAATAAATGAATAAGTACATCCCAATCTAGTCATAATGGGGAAAACCACTTCTGTTTTGTCACATCATGCATGGTGATAACTAAAAGTTAACATGTAACAAAGAAGTAAATTGCTTTAGACGTATGGAAGGTAAATGAATACAGCATAATGCCTTCCAGCAGCAGGTAGACTGTTTTCTCTGTTAATAAAGGACATATCATAATTCATCCATGTATATCTTTAACTAGGAAAACCTTTTAAGACAGAAACTGCTCAGATACTTCATTTCAGCCTCTGGTCAAAAAGAAGTGAAGACAAATCACAGAGATGTCTGTCATGCAGGAGATCAGCTCAAATGTGAAGAACATGAAACAGTTGGAATATTCAGTCCTTGTGAGGCGGTCTAACCAGATCAAGGAGGAGTTCAGACAGGTAAAGACACAGAGTTCTTCTCACAGATCTGCAAAGTATAGATGTTTAAGTCAAATTTGCATCCCGTCCACAGGGAGTGAGAAAGCCATACAGAGAGGTGATAGATGTATCTTGGGGCGATCCTCAGAGAGGAGGTTTGAAACCTCTGTCATTTGTCAGACAGGTAATCTCTGCACATCTGTGCAAGATTATGTTTGTTTGGATTACAAATGACTTTGATGTTAACTGTTTTACAGGTTTTTGCAGCATGTCTTTACCCTCAGCTTATGTACAGTGACAAATTGCCTGCGGATGCCAGACAGAGGGCTCAAAAGCTGCTGAGTAGATGCCCAGGAGAGAGCGTAGGTGAGGGGCGTCTTTATGGTTGTATGATGAAAATATAAGAGCCAGTGCATTTAAATCCCACATGAAAAGAACAAAAACTCTTAATTTCTGACAATGCTCTTACATCAAAACAATCTGTGAGTGTAGATGTATAATACTTTAGTGTAACTTGCACAAACTAAACCTGTAAATTGTAAAAAGTTTCATTGTGAATTGCTTCTAACTGATTGAAATTACAAGTATTTAATCAGGATCCCAAATGGAAGTAATAGTTAGTGTTTTTGTAATCGATTGCATAAAGTGTATTTCAGAGGGAACTGTGTGGATTTTGTGTTACGCAACAATCACATTAATGTGTCTGCAGTGCATTGCAAAAGTTTGCCCTCCACCAGGTCAATGTGTCTGCTAATGTTAATGGTTGAGTGAGTAAAAGATTACTTAATTTTCAAGAGGCATGAACATAAATAGGAAGTTTTTCTTTGATATTTTAAGCCAAATTACTTTTTAAAATCTCAGTATTTAACAGTTTATAAATAATAATTTTTAAAACATTATAAGAAAAAAGGATGAAAAGAAGAAGAAGCAGAAGGATCCTGAAGCAAAATTTTGCATGATGCACAGCCAGTAGTCAGTAGCAACCAATCTAGCAAACATCACAGCATGAAAATGCTGTTTGTAGTCATCTGGGAGTTTCTGTTTCAGGGATTTGCTCCCATTTTTACTTCAAAAGGTTTCCAGCTCTGTAAGATTTTTCTCGGCCGCCTCACATGCACCGTAATGATAATTAACAATGATGAATAGTTTTCTTCATCTTCAATCTTTTTACAGATGGTTTAATGTTTGCCTCCAGAATTTGCTGGCGTTAAATTGAGCCCAGTCTTGTCGCTGGCTGCAATACAAGCCCCAACCATGATCAAACAGCTGGTGAACCCTTTATACTTCAAAGATACTTCTGCGCATCATGTTCAAAAACTTCTGTTCTATCTTCCTCACTCCACTGAGCTCTTCTCCACAAACACATAAAGACTTAATCAGTAGAAATTCTGAACAGCAAATGTGGGTTTTGATTATAGGCATCAAACAGGGTTGTTTTCTTTTGGAAAGTTTTCCTGGTCTTTCAGACATCAACTTGACCTCAACTATTTATTTCAACTATAATTTCTTAATTATACTGAGGACCCATCGACCCAAAAAAAGCTTTGCTTTTTTATTTCAAGAACAATTTTTATCTAAATGTTTCTTTTTTTTTAAAAAACTTATGCTTTTTAGAAGTCAATATTCCTCTACTTATTTCACCGTTAATTATAGTTTTACTCGGTACATGAAGTTGGTTACGTGAGCATAATTAATAAATCCATAAACTCCCACTAATAGTAACTAAAATATAAATAAAACATTGTGTACTATGTTTTATATGTATTTACATAACAATATATAACAGTTTATTTTGGAAACAGGGAAAACCCCCTTCACAGTCAATCCAGAGATACAAAATGAGATGAAAGTCAGTAGATTAACTATTATATAAAAAATTTGTCTACTATTACGTAACAGTTTTGCTTATCCATCCATGTGTTCTGTTTATTACATAATATTTTCTCTCTCCCCAGGTTCATATACTGCTACAGCAGGTATACCAGAAATAGTCCATAGAGTCTCTGAGTTCATAACGAGGCGAGATGGTGGGGTTCCATCTGATCCTGAAAACATTTACATCACCTCTGGCTCACAGTGGGCACTTACGGTAACATCACTGACAGCTTTGTCTGTTCCCACAGTTTATCGTCAAACTGAAACTGTGTATTTTACTGTGTTTATTAGAACATTTTCAACATCTTGGTGAACACAGAGGCTTCATCCAGGACAGGAGTGTTAACTCCTGTGCCATGCTATTCTACCACCCCTTTGTCTATAATGGGTCTGGGAGCAGTCACCGTCCCCTACTACCTCAGCGAGGAACAGGGCTGGGCTCTGCAGGTAGAAGAGCTCCACCGAGCACTGGAGTCTGCAAAGGGAGTGTGTAATCCTGTTGCACTGTACCTCATCAACCCTGGGAACCCAACAGGTTGTGAAATCTATCCAGCAAGGGCACAATCTCAGTGGCTTTTCTTTGTACTAGAGGATGAATTTCACATGGTTATTTTCATGCCATGTTGCCTGTAGGGCATGTTCAAAACAGGAAGTCAATTGAAGAGGTGATCCAGTTTGCTGCAGAGAAGAGGCTCTTTCTTCTAGCTGATGAGGTAGGAGGTTCAGGGGTATTTTAACCAAGAAACACCAAAGGACCTGTGTGAACTAACCTATAGATTCATGGGCTCCTCTGTAGGTCTATCAGGAGTGTGTTTACGGGGAAAACAGAGAATTCATCTCCTACAAAAAAGTTCTAGCTGAGATGGGGCCGCCTCTGTCAGACACAGTGGAGCTGGCGTCCTTCCACTCAGCATCAAAAGGCTCCATGGGAGAGTGAGTTTTTAGTCTTGATGTGTGTCTGAAGTGTGCCAGCTATTTTTTTTTTTTACATATACCTGCAGGCTCTCCCCTAAGACAAATAAGATACTTATGCAGTAATTTACAGATACAAAAGCCTGATAGTTTCAGTATTATCTGAGATCAGCTTCCACAGGAAGATTTAGTTTACAAATAAATTTTTATCCACATTGTAGTTTATAATAAAAGAAAAAATTACTCAGGGTCTACATTTCTTGAAGATGTTTTAAATAATCCTTAAAGTGCTTTAGATACTTAATACAAGTCTTTTCCAGGTGTGGCCTGCGAGGTGGATATGTTGAACTTGTAAATCTGGACCCTGGTGTTATGAAATACATCTACAACCTGTTCTCCACTGACAGCTGTGCCCCTGTCTTGGGTCAGATAGCCCTGGATGTGATGGCAAAGCCTCCACAGCCAGGAGACCCCTCATACCCACTTTATATTGAGGTGAGGCCTAAAATGGAGTGTATTCATGTTGTTTTGTTACAGACAAGCTACTGCCACTGTCACATGATGCTCCAGTATTAAATTTGCAATTACACCAATATATTGCAAATAATTGGTCTGTACTGTGCAGGAGACTCAACAAATCAGAACTACGGTGGCTCAAAATGTGAAGAAAGTCTTTGAAGTTGTCAACAGTTTGCAGGGTTTTCACTGCCAGCCACTGGAAGGAGGAGCATTTGCGTTCCCCAGACTGCATCTCCCACCTAAAGCCATTGCAAGAGCCAAGGTTAGAGAATAAAATATGTGCTGCTAAACTAGAGGGATATGATTCAGTAGCACAGTAACCATAAGAAACTCATCCGCTTCTCATGTGGCATAATGCAAGATGTGTCTTTTCTAGGAAGTGGGAATCCAGCCAGACACATTTTACTGTTTGAGACTGATGGAGGAGGGTGGAGTGATGGTCAGTCCTGGATGCGAATATGGACAAAAAGAGGGCACCTACCACATCAGGTAGGAATTGAGCAGTAGTCTAAATCAACTACCAAGAAAAACTAGATTTAAAGCACACAGTTTCTAACATAAGTGGTTAATGTTGAACATTAAATGTACACATTTCAAATGAAAACACTGAACTTTGTGTTTTGCAGATTTTGCATTATGACCACTCAGGACATAATGGAGGAATTACTGAGGCGCCTGAGCAACTTCCATATAAAGTTTATGAAGGATTTTTCATGAACTGCACCATTTTTCTATCAATTTAAAAAGAAAAAAACAAAAACAGGAAAAAAACAAAAACAAAAAAAACAGTACAACTAGCTCATGACAAATGTTTAATACAATAAATATTTAATAATATACAGTCCATTTCAAAGACTTTTGCCTTTACTCTTGAGGTAAGCCCAGTTTATGCTTTTTCAACGAGCAATTAACGTTTAGGCATTAAAAAAAAAAAAAAACATTAGACTCAAATGATTCATTTCCTCATATTATAAGGAGCTTTGAATTTCCAAAGAAAACAACCCAGCAGCCAACAGTCCACTGTGGATTTCTGCTTCTGAAAGAATTCCTGATTAATTCAGCGTGTTCAACAAACTATCATTCAAAAGTGCTTACAAAAACAAATCCTTTTCCTCTTTGGTCCTTCTGTACCAGTCAAAAGAGCCAACATGCTAAAAAAAAAAAAATATTTTTAATCTACCTCATTTTCTCTACTGCCACTGTAAACAAGCGGGTTTGACTCTGTATTGTTTAGCAGTTCCACGATTAAGGATATGAGCTTTCCATCTTGAAAAGTGTTTGTGTTGTTGGGATTGTTGAGGTTGCGGTATAGCATGGTCTGAATGGAAGTACGCAGTTCCCACAGAAACTCCCATGTCTCCACGGACAGCTCGCAGCGCACAAGAGAACGCCCAGGAAATGATACCTCCACTCTGCTGCCATTAACTGGGGAACAAGAAGGAGAAAAGAACACTTAAATGTTTGGTCCCCCCAAAGAATTTTTTTCTCCTGTCCTTAATGTACCAGCTAAACTATGAATTAAGGACATTTTGTGCCATCTAGACCAAGTTTAAAATTAACAGCAGATATATGTAAGTATTTTTCCTGGCCAGACCATCATAAAGTCAGGCTTGTAGACAAGACCACATGACGGATTCGAGGTGCAAAGATATCAAGGAGGTGCCAAATTACTATACTTAAAGCTCAAATTAATGCGGTACATCCCAATATAGCTTATATCTGATGTCTAAGTCAGGCTTACAGTCAAATCAAAGTTAATTTCTATAGCACATCAGCAAAAAGAACCCCACAAACAAATTGCTTTGCAATTACTTGAATTAGTTGTGTCTCTAAAACCTACCAGGGTGACAATGAATGTAGGAAAAACTATTTTAGTGTGAGGAGGATATTGTCAGACTGAGTGCAACCAGCCGAATAGCCCTAATCCATCCCTGAGCTATGGTGGTAAAAAAAAACAAAAAGGTTAGCTGCAGTTTCTCTGTTCTGGCAACTATGGTAACATTATGGAGAACTGAGGAGGGAAGACTGACGCATTTTTGCTTGTCAGTGTTTTTATACCCATTCCAAGGCTATTAGTTCCTTGACTCTTATTTTTATTAGTGAACAAATGCAAGGAAATGTCTTCCCTAATAAAACACTGCACACCAGAATTTTAAAAGCACGATAACACATCCCTGTCAGGAAATGGTTAACATTCATGATTTCACCATTACATCCCACTGTCTTTTAGCCCAGCACACTCTTGCAACCATGCACAAACATTACTATCCCTCTGTATTAAAACGACAAACAGCAGCTAACAAGCCACCTGTCTCTGTGATGTCACAGTCTGTAAGCAGCAGCAGGGCGAGCGGATGGACTGCAGAAGAGTCTCTAATGAAAACATTCCCATTAGACTTGACTGCACTGAAGAAAGTCAACCAGCGACTAGGGAGGTCGTCTTTTCCCCTGCAAGAGAAAAGACAAAGTTAATATTCACACCGTACAAGTCTGTAATTCTGTAGTAAAAATGCATACAAGTCTTCAAACCTGTTCACTGAGGAGCGATGAAGCAGCACTGGCCCACTGAGTGTGCGGAAAAACAAAGTGTTGGGACGAAAACGTCCTTTGGTTACAACACCCTTCTTTACCTAAAAACAAGATAAGCAGAAATTAGATCTCGGCATGTTTTATTAATGGTGATCAGGATCTAGTAAGCACATCCACAATTTGGAAATAACTTCAATTCTTTTCTCATTGAATAATTTGAAACAAGAAAACCAATGTTGACTCAAAACATACACCTTCCATTGCAACCAAATTTGCTTGTTCTTTGAACATGAGCAACACAAAACAAGTTGCATTCATTTATTTTGGGAAGTTGTCAGATACCTGAATGAGGTTGGGATACAGTCCAGCCATCAGCACAGCTTTGATCAGCTCAGTCTCATTACTGTGCTCATTGTAGAGAGAAGCATGATGATGGCACTCACTGGCACGTGAAACCAGTCCTGCCTCACGTAGGTTATCGCTGAACTGGGAGATGAGACCTGTCACGGGAGGAGACAAGACCAGAAACTTTTTTTACATTTTAACAAACGCGAGTTAAATTCCAAACAGTGGATTCAGTCTAGGATGGACAAATATAGTAATTCAAGATGCAATACAAAATATCACTCTCTGCTTGTGTCATTGTAAAATACAACAATCTTGTATCACAATACTTTCTCATGTACATTTCTATACTCAGTGGCTTAAGGAGACACAATTTCTTCTGTTTTCACATATTAAAGCCCCTCATTGCTCATTTTCAAAACGGACGATTCCTCCCACCCCCCACCCATGACATGAGGCTGAAAGAAGTAAGCAAAATAACTTAACCTGGGTTAGAACATTTTTTAGATAAAAATAAAAGTTTAGGTGAAACAGTGAAGGATGTTGGAAGTGTTTGCCAAATCAATAAAAAACGAATGCAAATTAATCACGTGTGCTGGAACAATTTTCTTTTCCACATACTAATCCAACAAAGTTCATAGTGCCCATGCTTTTAAGGTTCTTTTGTTATCAGACACATATCTACGTAAAACATACATGATGAGGAGGGCCTTCCTGCTCTCCTACACCTGGAGGGACAACCAAGCAAAAAGTGGCCTCGACGTGTCAAGTTTGACAGGTCGACACGCCTCAGTGAACATCAGGTGTTTTATACACATTACCACCTAGCAACACCTCTGATGAAGATGGAAGTTTATTGTTGAAACATGCCTGCCATGTTTCGACAGATACGTGTCTGATAACAAAAGAAATTAAAAGATAATTTCCTTTTCTGTCTGGAAATGTTCTGACCAATGATCCAAAGGCTGCATGCATCTTCTATTCTGTCATGTCATCTTATAAATTAGAAAACACATTTTGTATTTTGAACACATACATAATGAATACTGTTGTTTCTTGCAACCAGCACTGTTTAAATGATTTATTTTCAGACAAACCATTGATGAATCTGAGACTGGCTTTGGACAGAGTGTGTTCCTCCAGATATTCATCTCTGACTGCTCTGTGCCCCTCCTGCTGAACTTTTCTCCAGCCCAGAACTGCTCTACTGAACGCCAGATAGTCACTGCAACTCGAGCCACTCAGAGCCTCCTTGGCCTGGACAGACAGAGCACAAATGGATCAATGATCTAATGCATATTTTAGGATTCAATTTATTAATATGGACCAAAATACAAAAACTGGTAAAACAAAATAGTCAAAAAAAAAAAAAAAGGGGGGGGGGGATATGTTTAGCATATTAAATCTTGACGTCCATACAGGGGAGACAAAAAACAAAAAAAACAAAAAAAAAACCCCAAGAACTGTAAAGACATGACACCTTTTTGACAAGTGCTCTGTTCTGCAGGCTATTGTAGAAGGGGTCTCTGGTCAGACTGGCAGCTACAGCTGACAAGGGCAGAATACATCTGAACATGGCGCCAAGAACCAGAACTTTTCCCAGCCGTGGATCACATGACATGCAGGCAACACGCTCTCCTAGAGGAGTCAGGGTTTCCGTTTTGTCCAGGACTCCTGCCAAGAGAAAAGCAATGTAGTAAATTTAGTTGTACCCTGATTTTTATTTATTTAAAAAAAAAAAAACAAAAACAAAAACAAAACAAAGACAGTGTACACATCAGCCTTTTAAGTGACTCCAAGTTACTCACCTATATCTTGAAGAATTCGAACAGCATCGCTCACAGCTTCTTGTTCTGGACTGTCCAAAACCTGGGATAAGAAGTCCACAGCCTCCACAGAAAAACCAACAGTTATGAGTTGAAATGCCCTAACTAAATACATTTTCTTAATTTTGAGGATCTCATTGAGTACTGTATAAAGGGTTAAAGTACCTTGCAGTTAGGACTGTGGATTTTGGCCTGCAGCACTAGATTCTCCAGTGGAGTACGCAGTATCTCTGGAATGGGGAAGGGAGTCATAGATGTCAGTTGTTCTCTTGGGAACAGGTGGTAGGACTGTCCTGGTTGACAACGTCCTGCTCTTCCTTTTCTTTGTGTGACATTAGAGCGAGATACCCAAACTGTGTCCAGACAAGAGACCTGAAAAACCAAACAGATGAATTCTCAGTTTTATCAGACTGATATTTTTTTTCTTCTCCCCTTTGATAAATGCAAACTCTAACCTTTGTCCGTGGGTCATAATTCTGCTCTTTGTGAGTTCCTGCATCCACCACATAGACAATATCATCTATCGTGATGGAGGTCTCAGCAATATTGGTGGCGAGTACAATCTTCCTCTGGCCCTCTCGGGGTCGCTGGAACACAGCCTGCTGGTCAGCCACTGATAAGCTAGAGTGCACTACAATGAAAATAAATAAGATTACTACATTTGAATTGGTGCTGAAAGATTAATAATCCATTTGTCTGGACTTTCTTACATGGCAGGATCATGTGTGAGCCTGAGGAGAAGTGCGATTTTGCATCAAGTTTCTCTTGAACTGCTTTGATGTCCTGCCACCCAGGGAGGAAACACAGTACTGCACCTACATGAATGACAGGAAAGCAGTACTAAAAATATAACTGAGGATAAAATTCAAACAGTAAAAAAAGATTGTTGTTTAAGATCGTGTGCAAGTTACCTGGTTTTCCATGTCTGTCAATGTGCTCTATAAGATCAGCAACTAAATCCAGATCTGGTGTGACTTCATCTAGTCCTTCCTTTAGAGAGAGAGAGAGAGAGAAAAAAAAAAAGATTGAATGAAACTAAGTAGTAAAATGACTGACAGTGAAATAAATTATAAGTGACTCATAATCCAAAAGCAAACAAATCATGAAACTTTGAGTTTCACCTTCTTGTCTGCCTTCATTCCTTTTTCCACCATGGGAGGGCGCCCCATCTCTCTGAGTATGTCCTCCAAGTATCTGTCTTGTACCGGGTACATGAACCCCGGCACCTTTACAATGGGGCAGCCTCCAAAGTATTCAGCCAGCTTCTGGTTGTCTCCTGTAGCACTCATGAGCACTACACACAAATTAGGGTTCTCCTTTAAGCTTGAGCGCAGTAATGCTAGCAGCAGGTCTGTGTTTACGTCCCTCTCGTGGACCTCGTCCACTATGACGTGACTGATTCCCATCAGCGTTGGATTTGACTGCAGCTTCTTCAGCAGGACTCCCACTGTGAGGAAGAGCATGGCTCCTCCGCTGTGCTCCGGGGGCTGGCTCTCAAGTCTCACCTGTGTGCAGAATTTACAACAATTTTTTTAAATAATACTTTTGTCTTTTTACTGTTGGGCTAGATGTGTAAAACAAACTCAACATATAAATTAACATAACGAGTGTCACTTGATTTGCACGCCATGTCAAACTTGGAAGAAGTTCCTTTCTTGCAATATGGGGTTATATTGCTTCAGCTTGTACAAATGTCCCATTTCAGCTTCTTCTGTGCAGCTGCAAAACTTCTAATTTTGGATTACTTATTGCTCACTGATTGATGGAAAACAACAAACAATGTCAAAAAGTGACACCTATGACAGTTAAGTTACTGCTTCTTTTCGAGTGTGCTGGTGTCCCCTACAGACAACTACTGAAACAGAAATTAAAGATTTTCACAACTGTGTCTGAATGCAGAAGCAAAGTGTAGAGGCTGTTGAGCAGAGCATATTTGAATACAAACTGTAGCAGAACACTTGAAAGATGCCAATATACTCCCAGATCACAAAACCAGAGTACTTCCACATATAACTCGTACCAGAAATTCACATATTCTAAAAACAGTTTGATCTTGGGAAGCTATTTAAACTGAATTTTTTTCAAAAACAACTATATATTTTCACTCTGCCTGCCACAAAATAGTAGTAGTTTGTAGAATCGCCGGTACCTGATATCCAACATGATGTTTGAGGGCGGGACCCATCTCCTGAGCAACACGGTGGGCCACGGACACAGCGCTGATCCGACGAGGCTGGGTCACCAGGATGTTGCACTCTGCACCCACCCCACTTCTCACATGCTCCTCCAACAGAAAGCGAGGGATCCGTGTTGTTTTACCACATCCCGTTTCACCAGCAATCACCACCACCCTAGAAGAGCGAGCTGCCGAGACCACCCTCTGACGGTGGGCATCGACTGGCAGCTCCACACTCAGTCCAGGGTTTGCCCTTTCCCATTCCCTCTGCAGGTTCAGGTTAAGCTGCCGAGCTTGATGATCAGACAGAGGCCTGTATGTCCTGCCCGTGATAGCATCAGTAACAAGGTCGTCCTCCTCTTCCTCATACTCATGGTTTATTGGTTGCTGTCCTTTTGCCTCTTCCTCTTCCCACAGTTTCTGTACTTCTGTTGCCACTGGGTACTGTCAGAGACATGAGGTAATATGTCATATCTTTTATAAATAATTTCATTGCCAACGTGGTAGTTTATGACACAAAGAAGCCCCAAAAATAGATCTGAGGTTAGAGCAAAAACAAAAAACAAAACAAAAAAAAAACATTGATAACTTGAAAGTAGTGTGCATTTTTCATTTATGTTGGAAAATTATTTTATTAGGTTTTTCCTGAAATCAGAACCAAATTCTCTTATTTTTATTATATATATATATATATATATATATATATATATATATATATATATATAAATAAATAAATAAAAGTATTAGAGGATATTTGCCATTTGTATATGTAGTGGTATCTAGAATAACCTGGATGATGCAGAACCAAGAGGCCTTTCGAAAAGCTTACGAGTGCATGCGTCTATACATTTTGTTCAACTATACATGTTTCATCACCATAACAGGAACAACCCTCTTACCAACTATAAGAGATGAGAACCAACCTGTGTGAGGTACTCCCTGATGTTTTCCTGTAAGTATTCTGGGATTTCCACTGGGAGAGGTCGCCTCTCCCTCTCTCCAGCCTCTTTCACCTTTTCTTGATGGTACTTGGCATGAGACAGTGGGTTGTTGTCTTTACCCAACAGCTCCAGCTCCTGCACCACACAGCAAGCATTAGGCGTATTTAATACAATCCTTATATGTAGGTATAGGCATGGTGTCTTACTAAAGTTCTTCTCACCTTGAGCTTCATGCAGGCAAGCGCTGCAGCTTTCTTTTCTGCAGACACGCGAGTGCTTGCAGTGGCTGTGAATGTCATCTCTTCAGGCCAAAGCAGAGTCAGCATACACTTCTTTATCTTCCCTCCACTTGTTTTGAACTGTATTAGCTCCTGCAGTAGTTCATTACAGGGAATTAAAAAAACGTCTGACAGGTTCCAAGTAGTAAAGATTCACTGAAAATGAAGACATTTACCAACCCTGATTCTGTTGGATGATGTAGCCACCTGAATGACCCTTGTCAGGAGAGACTTAGGCTGTGGAAACAGGGAGAGAGCTTTGGAGACTTCGGGGGAGTCTTCTTTAGGAAGTGAGCATTCATCTGCTCTGGGCAGGTGAGCCTCATTTGTCCAGCAGTTTTCCTCATCGTAAACGGGGGAGTGTAGCCCTCCTCTACCCCGACCAGCTCTCCTCTGGGGAAGCTGATTGTTTGGACCAATCACACCCATATCCTGTGGCAATTACAGTGACAGAAACAAAAGTCTAACTCTGGACTGGAAAGACATTTTTTTTTAAAAAAAAGGGGGGGGAGCAATTACTTCTGTCATAGAAGCTTACTCTGAGCTTGAGACAAGCAGCAGCGGCGGCAAGTCGCTCCGCATCAATCTTTTTGGAAGCATAGCCCTCTTCTTCAATCTTGCAGGGCCACTGCAGCGTTACTGTGACTTTCTGCAGAGACGCAGTAACAAAACAAATGTCATGACAGAAACTCAAAAACACACTGGCTGAAACATGCACGAGGCGACCACGGGCAGATCGTGACTGCTCCGACCTTGATACCGTCATGTTCCGTGCAGCTGTACTGGATGAGCTGGGACAGGTCACTCACTCCCAACGACCGGGAAATGGTGTTGTTCAAGAGACTTTTAGCATCTGGGAACTCCTTCAAAATGTTTGGGTTACCATTACCTAATTGTAACCAACATAAAAAACAGGAACACGGAAAGGTAAATCGTGTGTTTATATATCTAGATATAAACAATTTCCACAACTAAATTCTAAAATACTGAACCAAGCCATCTACAAATAAATCTAAAATGTGCTGTGTTTTTGTCTTTTTCTTACATGACGAATGTCCTTGAAATTTTGGTGCTTCTGCGTAACTGTCACATGCTAACTAACGTTAGCTAACAGGCTTTTTTCACTCACCTCGTTTAAACTGGACGTACGATGTGCTGTGTTCCTGAAAAGCTCGAGGTCTTGTTCCATACCACCGCATCTTTTTGCTCCAGTTGGACGGTGTTTTTCCTCCAGTTTGAACGCATTTGGCAACATTGCCCAGCGCTCTCAGTCGCACGAGTAAAACACCGGGTAGCGCCATCTTTAAACTACAAATTCTTCTTCTGCGTTCTTGCGTTGTAGCAAACAACCAGTTTCACAGCGACTCCTTCTGGCTGAGAAGGTAGAGGAAGTCTTTTTGCTAAAAACTAAACAAAAACGACTTCTATCAATGTTTTATACTTCCTTACAACTGTTTTCTTCCCAAAGAGACAGAAATCTTAAGTTGTTTCCTTACACCTTAGGCGCCAGCTCCTGGACCCACAAAGCCTGTTTGTTTATATTCCAATGTGCACAACTTTTCCATTCATCTGAAATATTTAATTAGCCTTTTAATGTCAGCTAAGGCTTAACTTTATAAGTCAAAGGGTTTTTGAAATACAAAAATGTAATCCTTTAAAATAACAAAGTCTTTAAATTTCATCAATGGAAAATGCGCATTGGATACATTTTACATGGATATTTATATGTTTGTATGTGATGACCAAAACCAATACATACATTTTGAATATGAATTGCATTCTTTAACTACAAGTTCATTGCCTCCTCGGCTGTTTGATCAAATATTTATTAAGCTTTCAATGACAAAAATCCAATTCTTTGTACCATCTGGGAAACTAGACTGCAGAAAAAAGACTTACAAATAAAAATAAGATAAAATCTGTCTGTAAATTGAGTTCTCTGTTGTATCAAACCCACTCACTGTCTCAGATTGTTTCATATTTTAAAAAAGTAGCATTTTCCATATTTATTTAGCTTACATATTGATTTTAAAGGTTTTAAAAATCTTTAATTATAAATTTACTGTTTAAAGCTATATCAACAAACAGAACAAATGCAGAAATACATTCACCAGACACTTTATTAGGTGCATTTGCTATACATTTAAGAGCTTAGTTGCACCTGATGTATACCATTTAAATGTACAGTGGCACTGCCATCTGTAAAACAGAAAGAAAACTCCAAAGGTTGCCTCTGGTCAATTCCCATAAATAGCTCTTCATGATAAGTCAGTTCTTTTGGACAAACAAGAGATGGAACAGATACGTGTCTTACTTCTGCTTGTCACAACTGGTATGCTGCTTTAAAAGTTGCTTTTTGATCAAAGTACAGCTAACAAAAATCAATGTTAAGTAAGCTGATGGCCATAACTTGGGAGAGATTTCTTTATACTTCAGGGCCCTTTAAAAAAATCCTTTGTATTTGTCTCTTACTGTCTTTAAGTTTCTGGGTGTGGTGTGCCCAGTTACCAGCCCAACACTGGTCGTGTGGTGAATGGAGAAGAGGCCCGTCCATACAGTTGGCCATGGCAGGTGAGTCAATGTGAAAACATGTCATTCATAATGCAACATATTAATGTTAACATGTATAAACTGCTTTAATGACAAAGATGGCTTGGTTTATTGGTCCAGTCTCTGTCAGATATGCTGTTTCTGCATTGCTATGGTATATTTTCCCATAACTAAGGTCATTAGGTTATTGAAACTGATTTTTAGGCTATTGTAATGTGGTAACCTGTAACTAAGCATCTGAACAAAATTCATTCCTATATCTCTCTTTGAAAGCTTAATCATCATTTATTTAATTGTCTCCTCAACTTTAGGTTTCCTTGGAGTCTTTCTTCCCCTCTTGTGGTGGAACACTTATTGTTCCTAACTGGGTCTTGACTGCTGCACACTGCATCACGTGAGGAATCTGCGCCTCGACTCAAATATTATATGAAATATGTCAATCAGTATGATAATCATCCAAAAATCCCAAACTGACACAAAAAGAAGCTTTTCTGTATCCTTCTTAATATAATGCATATTTTATCTTGCTTTGAAGTGAATGAATAAGGTTTTATTTTCCATATCCAGCTTCCACACCTACAGGGTGGTTCTTGCTGAACATGATATGAACAAGGAAGAGGGACCTGAACAGTTCATCATGGTGGCAAAAATGTTCATCCACCCCAAATGGAATGACAATTGTGTGTCTTGTGGGTAAGCTGACCTAATGGGTCTGTAAAAAATATAAAGAAATATGTGAGTCTAAAAAAAGAAGGTGAGAAAAGAGAACCAAAGCGTTCAAACAAACACATGTTCTGAGAAATTTTATTTCTGGTGTCATGTAGGAATGACATTGCCCTGCTTAAATTAGAGAAGAGCGCCGTTTTCAGTGACAAGGTGCAGCCTGCTTGTCTGCCTCATGACGGTGCTTCGCTTGCCCACAACCAGCCCTGTTACATCACAGGCTGGGGCCGTCTCTACAGTAAGACCACTCTCTGTGTATAACCTGAAATTAATAGTTGTTCTGATGTTCTCGTGATGGATCAAATGTTATTCAGTTATTACTATGAACAATTCATGTTCTTAGCTGGCGGTCCCCGGGCTATTACACTGCAGCAGGCGCTGCTTCCTGTGGTGGGTCACAGCGTCTGCAGTCAAAGTGACTGGTGGGGCAGCTCAGCAAAGACAACAATGGTCTGTGCAGGAGGAGGAACTGAGTCAGCATGCCATGTGAGGAAACTAACAGAATTTAATGCTATATTTAATGGAAAATTTTCCTTTTTAACATTTAGTGATCATGTTCTAGTATCTCTCTGCCTGAAACTTGCAGGGTGACTCTGGAGGCCCTCTGAATTGCAAGGGGCAAGACGGCAGATGGTATGTGGAAGGGGTCACCAGTTTTGTGGATGGACGTGGATGTAATACTCCTAAGAAGCCTTCAGTCTTCACCCGTGTGGCTTCTTTCATAGCCTGGATCAGTGAGGTGAGAGTCACTGCTCCCCAGACCCCAAAAGTCAATCATTTTACACACAGACACACAGCAAGCTCTCTGTGAGTTGTGAAAACTTTAACCTGTCATATTTCCTTCCAGACAATGGCCAGAAACTGAAGAAACCTTCATATCTGATGAAGTGGATTAATAAAGCATAATTGTACTTTTATTATATTTTTGACTTGTATTTCATTGAAACACATACAGATTAAGAAATACATAGTATTATTCTATGAAAAGAAGGAACATTTTATTTATTAATGTAGAAACATTTGCAAAGCACAGGACATAGGTATATCTTTTCAACAATTTCAGTGCTGTTACTGTATTTACAAGGACTTAAGACTTTAGATTAAATACATGTGGTATAAACCAAACATAGCTAATTTTAACATTCTGGCTGATCAAATAATTCTTTGCAAACCATGTGCATGTCTAAATCTGGCCTGGATAACTTCAGATGAACAGATAAAGTTAAGTTCATCTATAACAAAAGACTTTTTCTTCAGTAGCTTTGCTTTTTGGCTTCAGAGTTCGCAAAAGTAAATCATTAGAGGAAATGCTCAAGGGTCTGAAGGCCTCCAAGTGAAGAAGTTAATTCCCCGCAGCTCCTCGGGTAAGTATTCTTGCTCCACAGGACCGCTGAACGCTGGGTTGTATTTATAGCCCTTAGCGTAGCCCAGCTGTTTCATCAGCCTGGTGGAGGCGTTGCGGAGGTGCAGGGGGACGGGAGGCAGGGGCCCTTTGTGGTTCCTCAGACAGGCCTTCACATTGGCATACGCCTTGTAGACGTCCACAGACTTGGGCGCTCGAGCCAGGTAGATGACACACTGAGCCAGAATAACCTAAAATGGATGAATGAAAACAACTTCTATAAAAATGACCCACAATTACAAAGTGATGCTGAGTGGGGTCAGTGAGCCCACCTCACATTCAGGCATTCCTATGAAGTGACAGGCTTGGAAAGCGGACACAGCCTGAGGGAGGGCAGCGGGATCTGCCATACCTGGGAGAGGCAAAATGCACAACATATCAGTCACACTGAAGCATTAAAATCATGAGTGGCTTTTTTCCATTACACACTATTGTTATTCTGAGTAGGGCACATATATCACTCACACACACACACACACACACACACACACACACACACACACACACACACACACACACACACACACACACAC
>JAOWBL010000009.1:12335366-12350500 GCA_028564865.1 Zenarchopterus dispar | reverse complement strand
CTATCTATCTATCTATCTATCTATCTATCTATCTATCTATCTATCTATCTATCTATCTATCTATCTATCTATACAGAAAGAGAGAGAAAGGGAGAGAGAGAGTAAATCATATAATAAAATAGTAAAATGTACAACTTTCTCTACCTTTTATATCAAAAAGGTCTTCCGGTGATGATGCTATGACCTCCATATCCAACCATTTTACATTTTTCATTATTACATTATTAGACCATGATGACTCTGTGAAATGATCACTAACACCCAAGTCTCAAGAAATCTGATCACAGGCGGTGCTTAGTGTCTGCTTGTTCACAACTGGCATTAAAATGTGGACCCAAATGTGTCTTGAGTGATTGAATTTGACCTCTCTGCTCTATATGCAAACAAACACTCGTGTTGTTTTTTTTTCTTGATGAAAATAATGTTATAACTAAAAGGAAGAAGAAAAAAATACAAAGACTTCGCCCCAAAACTGTATTTAACCAAGGATACACAGTACAAGTCTGTACACAAGACTGTAAAAAAGCCACCACAAAAAATGTATAGCTTAAATAAAAAAGAGCCTTATTATGATCATGAATTGAATAAGTCATTGCCCACACCAATGATTTTAGTTTATTAGGCATTTATAAATTTGTTCCAGGGTGTTGCTTTTGTGTTCAGACTACAAAGCGAAAGTGGACATATGTGTCCTAGATCCCCTAGACAAGTATGAAGATTCTGTCTTTGAATGTGTTTGGACCTTGTGTTAGCATTGGCCACGTTTGATTAGGATGCTTTTTACTGCAAGGTCTAAACGGGGTCTAAGTGGTCCTTTGCACCAGAGGCACAGAGATCATCACACTCTTATCACTTGCATTTCAGAAGTGTGATGTACATATCGCACACATCTTCCTGACAAAGAGACGGGCAAGCTCACCAGAGGGTTTGTGACGTCATATGGTAATATTATAACATAAGTGGAAAAAAAAAGCTCTCACAATGCATTTGGCTTTTTATCCACTTATTTGCAGTGAATTAAATTGGCTGATTGAATGTAATTACTGTTCTGGTAGAAACGTATCTGGATCACCTCCTGATTCGTTGTGTTCATACATCAGTCTGAGAGTTGGCTCATTTTCACTCTGTTGTCGTCAGAAAGTTTGTCAGGCAGTTGTTTCATCTTCTTTCATCTCTGGAAGTGTGAAATATTTAGCATGTATTTCATGTTACTGGTGGTCTCTACACACACACCCCAGTCTCCAATCAAACGTTTGAGCCGTACTACTGTCTCTGGGGCAGCGCTGCAGTTGAAATGCCTCCTCTGCTGTTTGCGTCACAACAGGGTTCAAAAACAAGTATACAACAAGTACAAGGCACTTTTTCCATGCTAGCTTGATTAGAGAGTGTTTAGTAGGTCTCTTCAACCTCAGCTGAGAAATTTGAACAACCATCAACGACTTGTAATATTTTCCACTAAGGGTCAGCACTGCATTCCTTTGCTCAGCGTGACAACTGATAAGCTATAAATTCACTGTCCTGCTGCTGTCTATCCATCAAGTGTGAATAAGCAAAGGCATGCTGATTATATAAGTCAGTCTGTGCATGGTGACGTGCAGCAAAAACGCCCAATTGTAAGGTGACGGGTGGGATGGGGGATGGGTTTTTGGCTGGATGCGTCACCCTTGGTTTGTTCTTTCCACCGGTCTACCTGTCATATATTGAATGTGTAATTCAATGTTTCACTGAATTATGTTGTGTTTGTTTTCTAAAATCAGTTTGGCAACATGTCTTCATCATTTCCTTATGCAATTTATCAGTTTCTTCATCATGTAGATTGTACTTCATGTGACTCTAACATCATGATTCAAATCTCTCTTTACTGGTCAGACATTAAATATATGCTCCACATTCTATGTGCATTCATTTAACCCGACTAAGCATTTTCATCTTGTCTTTTTGCTAGAAAAGTACTTCTAACAAAGCCAATAAAAGGAAACAGGACATAACTGCTGCATGTGAGCCCAATTGTCTGCCGCCTTCTCACAAGAAAAAGCTCCGTGGACCAAAGCATTACCTCGCCTCACGTAAATGTGGAAATGTTGTAGGTTTATTTTGCTTTAAGACTGTACGTACACTATAACTTACCTTTTAATCTGTACCTTGTATGTGCTTTTGCATTTCTTGCTTAATGCAATGTTACCTCATTCTTCATGTTTTGAGTCTAAAATACTGTTTTCATATTGTCAATATTTTTGTCTAAAACATATAACAAGTTTGGGATATTTTCATCACAGAAGAAAGAAAAAAGAGATCCTCAGCTTCACTGACTGTAATTCTTATTTTACAGTTTAAAGAGCACAAAGGAAAGGATGTGACGGACAAACCCTCTTTGAGCCAGAAGGATCTTAAAACTCAGAAGAAGATGAAGCCTCCAGATGCAGCAGGTGCTGGCATCAACAAATCAGTTTTTATACAAATTAGATGTCCCTATACTAGTTAAAATAATATTGCACTTTAATGCATAAAAAATGTATAAATGCACTCCTTTGTTTTTACTTAGGTGCTCTGTTGGGCAAATATGTTATTGTAGATGCAGGTGATGAACTAGCTGTCACAAAAACCAAGTTCAGAATGCAAGGGTGATATAGCATGAGAATGTAAAATGTTTCACAAAAAATAAACATCTATAAAGGTCTTTTTTTAAAAACTTTTTCTAATATATGAGAGTCCTGATGAATATTTAATAGCTGGCAAGAGACTAAATCCAGATGTGTGGATTTCCTGTAGGTAATATCTTCCTGAAGAAGCAAAGTTTGCTTCTGGAAGAGGTGCAGAAGCTCAACAAAGAGAATGCAGAGAAGTCAGGTCACCTGACTGACGTGTCCCCTCAAGATCAGCGACCTGTCACCCCTGCTTCTAGCCTGGCCGACTACCTGCGGGAAGACTCCAAAGAGGCTTTGGTGGAGAAAGATAAGTTTGTAGAGCTGGTTTCTAAAGAGCAGGTCAGAGAAAAGGAACCTGAGGAAAAAGCTGCAGCAACAGAGGAGACCAAGCCTGGTGGGGAGAATTTAGTGCAAACTAAAGAAGAAAAGCTTGAAGTCCCAGAGGAAGCACTGGAAGAAAAAGCTTCTGTTGTTGAAGGAGCTGAAGTCCCAGAGATCCCTGGTCCTCCTGAAGATGAAAAAGAAGGGATTGTTTCAAGGTATTATTATGGCAAACTCTTATTAGGGATGTAACAATGAGTGTGTTTTATTCAAGGAAAATACATCTTAGCCTGGTTATGAATATTTTACATTTTAAAATACCAAATATTTAATGTTGAACTATTTTTTCTAATTTTATGACAACTGGAATGTTTTGGGACTTTTTAGGGACAAACCAAGCTACAAGAAAAGCTAATTTAACGTGCATTTTTCATTTACAAGAGGTTTTATTGATTAACACGAACAAAACTGGGATAATTAGATCAGAAAAGTACAAATAATTTCCCCCATTTCTAATTCTAAATCAGAGTTTGTTATCCCTTGTGGATGCAATTAGTCCGATTTTTAAAATGTTGTTTTTACTTTTGGTTTAAGATGTTATGTACCTTAGCTATAGACCAGGCCATGACGTAAAACTAAATAAATGTACCCCACTTTGCCCCACAGTGACGACCTCAAACATGCCACCCCATGTGTGGAGACTGAACAGGAGCAGATTATTGTGACCCAGGAGCACCTTGTAGCGGAAGAACACACAATAAGCCAAGTGGTGGTGGAGGAGAAGGAACACAAGGAGCAGAAGAAAGATGACAACACAGAGGATGAGCAGAAGCATGAGTCGGAGGGCTGGGCCATCTTCAAGGCAGATGGAATTGAATTCAAGCTGAACCTTCAACAAAGGGTGGAGAAGGAGAGAAAAGAAAAAGATGCAGAAAATGAAGAGGAAAAAAAGGATGATGATGAAGATGATAATGCCGAGAAGTTCTTTATAGGTGAGTTGCAACTTCTCTATTTTTTTACATGGATGTTAGAGGGGGTGGAACAGGGTTCTGGTGAAACACAATACACTGGTAAGCATATCATAAGAGTATTAATTCTGTATTTACCATTTGCTATAGCTTAAAAATCTGAATGAGTTTCAGTTTAATATCTGTGTGCACTGAAAGTCTATGAACAGTAATAATTGTTCAATTCTAGGCAATCTGAACTCTAAATTTCAATCAAACAGTTCAAATAACTCGAGGAATTCTAAACAAAACCAACAAAAAGAAACACAGAAGACATTACATTTTAGATACAGGAACAGGAAGAAAAGTAAGAAGACTGTTTTTCAAATACTTTCAGTTTTCACATGACTTGAAGTAATCCGTGAATGTTGGTTTCATTGATGAAAAGAGCTTGATTTTTTTTTTGTCATAATGGTAAAGTTCATCACTCTCAGTATTTTCAATGAATGAAAAATGAATTGATTGGTTGAAACGCATTTGTCAAAAAGCATAACAGTTTCAAAGGCTATAAGGCAATCTTAACAATCCTTCTCAAAAAAAGCAATCATAAAATTGTTAGCTGAAAAGAAAACAGTGGATATTTAATCATGCTATGGGAGTGCTTTGCTGTCCCTGATACTGGACTTGATGAATGTATAAAAAAAGGAGATGATCAAATCAAAAGATGACATTTTAAAGCAGAATATGTTATCCACTGTAAGAGACATAGATCTGAAATTTAAAAAAAAAAGAGAAGGGTCTTCCTGGAGGACAAAGACCTAAAGCATATAATCTGACAGCATAATAGACAAACTGTTTTAAATGCCTTGGAATGAGTTGTGAAAACAACTGGAAAGAGGTTCATCTACTATTTCAGAAACGACTTTTGCAACTTTGGAACTTTAGCACACATTAGTGCGAGAGCTGGAACTACGCTAGCAGCAAGGTGAAAGAGGTTTCTACCTGGATTAAAAAAGAAAAACATTTAGAGTCAGATAGATTGCTGAAGGCTCTGCAATAAAAATTGAAGAAAACTGCCAATGATTATACTTGAGGAATGTCACTTATCTATATTGCTTCATGAATATACAAAGTTGTGTTCTCTTCCTTTTGTTGAGTAACTCAGTTTATTTTATATATTAAAAAACACAATCAGAAAATTCAAAATGTATTTGTTTGCATTTATTTCTGAAGATTTCCTCAATTTTGCACATGAAGGATTCACAAGGCAGATTTTTCATGGTAAAATATCAGTTTCAAATTCATTTGAAGGGGTGTTTGGCTCTGAACAAGTGTCGTCTAGCCTTCAGGGTGTCACGTTCCTGCTGTTGGCAAAAAATCCAAAGTAACTTTGGAATCCTGTCCTGGTCATCTCTTGTGATGATTCCGTATCACTTTACAATATCCTACATCAACATCCAACATCAACAATATTAAAACAAGCTCAAAAAGCTAAGGGAGATATTAATGGAGAGGTAACAGAGACGCAATAAAGTAATGACGAAAGAGAAAATGACGAAGTAACTGGGCAAAAAAAAAAAACACAAAAAGAGAATATCTTGTCTATATCTTAGGGGAACTCATAAAGTTAAAAATGGCAAAAGTTAGTTTGTCTTGGTTTAAATGAAATGGTTACTGATATGTTTTAACACGTTTCTTGATTAAGAGTCACAGCTGTGAATGTTACAAATAAAGAACAGTATTAGGAAGTAGAATAAAGTGCAGTTTTCTTTTGTCTTATCTATACCTTTCAATCTATACTTGATGTTAAACACAGCATGTCACTACATAAATGTGCTAAGTTAATTATCACAACCTTGTACCCTCTCAGAAGCCCCACATCTGCTGATTATCAGTAAAGTTTGCATGTTCTCAAGTTCTTTGTAACTAATCAAAACATACCTCATCTTGTCTCTTCCTGCAGACACCACACCTCCTCCAGCAGCTCCTTTTAATCACCGAATCGTGTCGGCGAAGCCCAACCAGATTAGAAACTTCTACACCATCAACTGGCAGGAGGTTCTGGGCGGGTGGGTGCTGCACTTCACCCCAAATTTCCTTCACATCTATTGATTACAAGCTTATCAACAGCTGATCATAGATGCCATGAAAGAGGTTGTCAGTTCCCCATTAAAGCTTAATTACTGTAAACCTCTCCCCCCTCCTCCTCCTTGTTACTTTTCCTCTCCTCGATGGCTCATAACTTCAGAGTCATGACAGTTATTTTTACTTTGGAACTGACTGGTATGTGAAACTGTACCCGCAGTGCCAGCTGGTAGCTAATCACTAAGTGTTAATCCAGGTCTTCAAAGAAGAGACGCAGGCCAGCTCAGATTTATTGAAGGAACAGATTAAGATGAACACTCTGCAGAAACAGCCCTGTTTGAAAGAAAATTTGCATTTGGTTCATCATGGGAGCTCTCATATCGCACTGTCACTGTCTTATTTCAGAACTGCTTCCTGGAATGTACAGTGTCATTGGAGCTGACAAAGTTTGTGACCGTCACTTTGTAGCCGCAGAAAGTGGGTTTTTTAAAAATCTGTTTCTCTCTTTTCTAGCGGTCGGTTTGGCCAGGTCCACAAATGTGTGGAGAACTCCTCTGGCCTCACTTTGGCAGCAAAGGTCATTAAAGCCAGGAGTCAGAAAGAAAAGGTACAACTGACACACACTGTCACCACAATGAATTATTCTATTTTGATAGCTAGCATGAGAACTAAGCCACATATGATATAAAAAGCAGGCGTCCAGTTATAGTTTTTAGTACTTACTAGAACGCCACAAGGCTTCTCTTGGAACTGTTCAGGGTGAATGCTTCTCACCAAGGTGAGAAATATTTGACCTGGAAGAGAAGATGCATAGTTTCTGATAGCAGAGAACAGCTGACACCTCTCGTGTCTGCGTGTGTGTATCTGTCTGTGTGTGTCTCTGTGTTCATCTCTGCCTCTGCATCTATCTGCGCCTGTGTTTTTGGTAGGACGTGGTGAAGAATGAGATCCAGGTCATGAATAATCTGGACCATGCCAACCTGATCCAGCTCTATGCAGCTTATGAATCAAGAAATGACATCATCCTTGTACTTGAATAGTATGATCCTCTTTTTATATTTTCATTGTATATTTATTCTAGGGAACCAAAGCAAAAATCACAAATAGTTGGGTTATTGTCCTTGAATGTTTTTGATTAGACCCTTGAATCAGTTGCATTTGTATTAACTTTCTTATTGTTAATATAATGATTAGTGAAATGAATCCTTCTTAGTTTTGGTAATTTATCAAATCATGGATCATTACTTTGAATTTAAATCAAATATTAATTGTGTGTAACAGTTTTTCATGTATTTATCTTTATGTTTAGTGTTGGTGGAGGGGAGCTGTTTGACAGGATTATTGATGAAAACTACACTTTGATGGAGCTGGATGCTGTGGTGTTTATTAGGCAGATTTGTGATGGGGTGCAACACATGCACAAAATGTCCATCCTGCATCTGGACTTAAAGGTAACAAAGACACACACAGTGCTAGTTGAAGTATTGACTTTCCTAAACTATAAGTATAGAAATTTTAATGTTTTCAGAAATTCCAAATAATGGTGGTAGTGGTTTTCTGCTAATACAAAACACTGTCCACGACTTGTGATGGACAAAGACTCCATGGACGAAGACTTAGGTGGACACCACTGCTGACAGAAAGACACAGAAAACAGGATTTATATTTGTTTCTTTTTTTTAATAGAGAAATCCCATTCTTTCTGGAATGTGGAATTATTAAACAAATGTAGTTTTTGGAAATTCAGAGAACCATTTTTTTTTCTTTTTTAAAAAGTGAATATAATTTAACCAGGACAAAAACCTACCTACTGTAAAAGGCAGTAGAGGTGTTAACATGCTGCTTGGCTTGTTGCCTCATGTTGGACTTAATGTATCAAAGGAAAAATGAAATTAGAAAGTTACAGGGGTATTTTAGATTGAAACGTTTCTTAGTATCAATGCATTAGATTTGACATGATGATCTTAGGTCTTTCAGCATGACATCAGTAGGACACATCTCCATGAAAACAAAAGATTGGATGAAAATATCACAATTAATTATTTTAAACTGGCTAAAAAAAAGTGTCTTGATGAATGTTCCACTGAAAACCTTAGAGATGGTCAAAACTGACTTAAACTGTCGTTTTAAAAGCATGATTGATTTAAGCAGCGCATTAAAGTTTTAAAAGCTCTAGCATATCAGGAGCTTCCCACTAAAAACAACTTTCTCTTTATGTATAAAGACTGGTCCTCTAAACGTTTAGCCCAGGCCATCCATCTGTCCCTAAAAGGGGTATTAACATCCATCCTGAGTGATCTCATCACAAGTGGACGGTCTTAAGTAGAGGTACAAAGTATAGGATGGATTGATATCTGACCAGTTGAACCACGTTTGATGGTGGGCTGTGCCACATGTAGCCACATGGTTTTAGCAGCGGGAACACTGGAAGCAAGGACGCACACATTCATGTCGTGTGAAACAACAGGAACAAAAAATCACCAGCTCCTCAAACGTCTTGATCAATTTGACTTAGGATCTGTGTGTGTGTTTTTTAAATTTGTTCACTGAAGGTTATATTCCTTTTTATCTGGGTGACTTGGAGTGTTTAGTGCATTGCTTTCTTTAGGCAAAAAAAAAAAAAAAAGAAGAAGAAAAAAAGTAAAATAAGATATATAAATATGTGAACAGATTGTGATCAGATCATTCAGGTCTTTTGTCCTGTTTTGCAATTTGTTTTAATTTTTCCAATAACTTTGAATATTTTATTGATATTGTATTGTTTCTCAAAATATTTTAAATACTACTTTTATGTATTTTAACAATTGTGACCAGCTCTGTATCTATTATAATTTCTTTTAGATATAAATAGAATTAAAATCTTTTATTTTGTTTTGTTTTGTTAAGTAAAAATGGTCTGTTTTCTTTCTTCTAATTTTTCAGCCAGAAAACATTCTGTGTGTGAACAGAGTTGCCAGTAAGATTAAAATTATCGACTTTGGCCTTGCCAGAATGTAAGTGCTAGTTTTTGTATCTAGTTTGTTAAGAGCTTTATTATTGGTGCATTTTCAAAAATGTTTAAATGTAATTGCATGAATTACAATCACTTTTTAGATACAAACCACGAGAGAAACTGCGAGTAAATTTTGGCACTCCAGAGTTTCTTGCCCCAGAGGTCATCAATTACGACTTTGTGTCGTTCAACACGGACATGTGGAGCCTCGGAGTCATCACCTACATGCTGTATGTAAACATACAGGTGTATGCAAACTTGCACACAAAGTGTTACTGAAGTTTTGTTCTCCTCTGCTGTTAGTCTGAGCGGTCTTTGCCCCTTCCTCGGTGATAATGACAATGAGACTCTGAACAACATCTTGGCCTGTCAGTGGAACTTTGACGAACCAGAGTTTGTTGATACATCAGAAGAAGCCAAAGACTTCATCACCAGACTCCTCATTAGTAATAAAAGGTAAATGTACTCACTTCACATCTGTCTATCTGACCTGAGCTGGTTTTAGCATCTATTGTGGGTTTAAGATATGAAAAATATTGATGCGACTGTGTTTCTAATTAGTTGGAGGATGGGGGCATGTGAGGCATTAAGACATCCATGGCTTTCTGACCCTGTCCTTCATCATCGTCTTCATACAAAGGTACACAGTTGGGAAAGAAAAATTATAAACAATCTTTTAAATTGTTATCAAAATAACAAATGAAAATCATAGGGAGCATTAAAATTGAACTTCCAATATGGATAGTTTTTTACATTCTCTAGTAATGCCATTTATAAATCTGTCATTTACAAAAACTTGACATTTTAGCAAGTAAAATGTATAATTTCTAAAACAAGATAAAAATAACCAGTTTAGGAAACATTGCAAGCTGCATGGTGTTACATTGTACTTTATGTGCTCTGTTAAGGCTATATATATATATATATTTTTTTGTTTTTGCTTGTTTTACAGAAAACTATGTGCCGATCACGTCGATCCTCATGTGTGCCTCCCACTGATAGCTAATGTGAGTAGGAAGATTCCACTTTTCAGCAGTTACAGGATTGCACAAAAAGACATGAGAGTATAATCCTACTAATTTAATCTAGAATAAAAAAAAAAACAAAAAAAAAAAAAACATTCAGATTAGCCACAAGGGGGAGGCATGTCTCAAATTTTGCGCTGGGCAGCAGAAATGAAGAGTTGCTACATATATGGTCCTCTGAAAGTGACCCATCTCAATGTTTCCTTTTAGAGCTCCACACTGGTTGGACGGCTCCAGCTGTGACCACTTGGACCAACCCCTCTGCCCTGTAAATCACCTAAATTCCAGTCTGTGCAGTAGAGACATGGTTAGAAGTCCCGGCCACCCCACAACCCTCTTCCTGACATGCGATCTGTTAATGTCATTAATATACCACAGCAAAATAGGTGTAGTTTATTAAGATGTAATATCATTTAATATAAATATGCATTTCCACGTACTTTGATAAGCGTCTTCTTTAAAAGAGCTATCAAGATAGAAAATAAGACAGTTGACTCAGAGTTAACAATGCTCAGTGTTGGTGAAACTGCTTCAGAGCTGTAAAATCTGTGGTAATGTTGTTCTATAGTACTTTTGTGTCATGTGTTACTGAGTAGTTCAAAAGGTGCTATGAGAATGAAGTTAAGAGAATCGAGACTAAGTAGACACATGTCATTATATACTTGAGATTTAAGACTGATTGTGTGTTCCACCTTTGCTTTGTATGTTGACAGTACACACTTTACTCTATTATTCATACTAAGATTTTCACTTTTCCCACTTTTATTCATGTTTTACCAAATCCACAGTTTTTTTTCTGCCAGTAAGTAATGAATCTCTCCACTGATTTTGTATAAAGGTTGCAGAAATCTTCACAGTACACACATGTGATAATCTGCCTGGCATTTCTCTGCTCCTAGATATAAATATTCTATTTGAGCTGTACATAGGCTATACGCTGAACCTTTAGCTTAAAGTAGGATGAACTGCACAAAAATACTGGATGTTAATTGCGTGTGTGGACAGAAAGGAATTTTCCGTGACTGGCGTCAGAAGAAGTAGAATGTGCACTTTACAATATCATATATTTAAACAAAAATAATACACAAGCCTAGTTGGGTAGACAGACTTGCATGGTCGCTTCTCTTCATGCCTCTTGCGTCTGTTAGTATGTTTTACCTTAAAAAGGAAAAAAAAAAAAAACTTCAGGAGCACAATCACAATACTGTATATGTCTTATCGGTTAAGTTATTTTTAAAGTGTTGTAGCATGACTCTAGCTTTATGTTTGATCAGCCCCCAAGGTTAAAGTAACTCATATAGGTATTTTTTATTTAATTTTTTTTAAATCTTACTATGCTGTATTATTCTGCTTTCATGCCACTTGGCTACAAATTCATGACACTGTAGAGCCTTTTTCCTGTGACATGCCTTCTGTGAAGGTTCACCAACTGAAAATGATACACTACCTATCTACTGTTGCCTGAGCTGCTAGAGCTGCATTTCTGCTTGTAATTTACCTTCAGGATGAATGTTGTGACAGATTTTGGAACACTGAGTGCTAGTAAACAGAAGCTGTGTGTAAACCAAGTCAGCATGCATTTGTGAAGTGTGCACACACCTATTAAACTGCAGTTGTGTATTAAAGGATTGTTTACTTTTCTGTATTTTGAAGAAATTGTTCTCCTTTGAGAGGTAAATTTACAGATTGGATTTTATACAGCTGGCGTAAAATTGTAGGATGGATGAACGTTATTATTTAAATATTAATTTCTAAGAACAAATTAGTCCGTGTTATTAAATGATCAAGCATATTCTTGTAATGCTTACAATTTTTAGTTTACCTTTGATTGTAAACTGAAGGAAAAAGTGATTTTGTTTTCATTTTTACTTTATTTTAATCTAACAGTTCCAGGAGCCTAATTAAAAACATCTGAGGACACTAGTTGCTCAACACGGTCCCTGTTTCAAAACAATTTTTGCTATACAGTAATTGTCATTGGAAAAGATAGTTTTAAACATTGCATTTAAAAAATAAAAACTATATTTTTTATATAGATGATAAAGAAAAGGTTTAAAGACCTGGAGGATGTGTGCAGTTCAAGCCAGATTCTCAGAAAATCCAACCTTAAATTTCAGCCTGCTGTATTCTTTAAAAGGTCTGGAAGGTCTTATTTTACAGAACCCACAGGGTTCGTCTGGGATAAATGCAGACTGTACATGGGAGAACCATAAGAGACATGTATTTAATTGTACAGAAATCCCAGAAAAGCAAACTGTCCAACCGAAAAGCATAGAAGACCACTTTTACATCCACATACTTTGGATGTTTAGGGCTGTAAAATTGCAAGGGTTGGGAAAATAATTCACAGTTTTGATTTACCGTTTTTAGCAGTTGTGATCCACATAGCGGAGAAGATGGAGCAAGCGTGAGTGATGGATGACAGAAAAGACCTGCCAGTTCTTCTGAGAGAGTGGATAAGAAGATAATTATGCAGAAAAATAAGAAATACACATAAAGAGTATTTACAGAAAATTATTTGTCAATACCACTAAAAAATTTGATAAAATATATCAACTAGATAAATTTTTCATAACTGTGCATAATAACATTACTTTTTTTCTCCCAAGAAAACTTATAAAGTATAATAGAACAATCTAAATTTATAATCCGACAGATTTCGAAGACTCAACTTTTACTTTAGCTTTCGCCGTAAAGGGAACTCATTACTCTTTGTTTCCCTCAGCGAGTCGCATTCTTCTTGGTTGGTATGTTAAAAATTTGGCAATAACCAGTGAAACAGTCAAGTCTACAAGATCCGGCATCTCGACAACAGTGTGGCCTCTTTGATTGACTGTTGGGATGTGCTTCTTGCCCTTCTGAAGCCGTGCATACCGCTTATCCACGGATCCAAACAGTTCCAGTTTACTTTTCCTGCACCATTAATCCAGACTCCCAGAACCTTAGAAGCCTCTGCAAATTTCTGGCATATTCAGTTTGACGTTCATGTGCTGTTTGGTCAATAATATACTGCTCAAAGGCATTCATGCATGAAGTTCATCTCAGTGTTTTCTTTCAGTCAACAAGTCTTTGGCAGTTATTGCTTTCATACATGTGATATTCCTCTTGGAGACACTCTTTCCTGTGTGAACAGGAAGACTTGCTATTGTAATATGAGATAAAACTTGCAGCTGCCAACCTAGCATCTTAGAAATGTTTGTCTTTTGAAAGCATTGTCTTTTTGGTTTATGGACCTGTGGAGCCCTTTCATCTTGCTGGTCATTGTGTGTTGCAGCTGAGAACATTTGCGTTATTTCCTCTGAGTTTCCAGGAGTTTGATTATGTTTCATGTCACTGTGATAGCCTGACATCCCAGTCAGAGATTAAAAACAGCTGTTTTGATGGCTGAGACTATAACACATTATAGATTTGATCTTTTTTCCCCCCCCTCAATGCATACAAATACAATCATGGAAAGTAATTTGAAAAGCACGAATGGTATATAAACTTCTACATACTCAATTTAGATTTTGCAACAATCTATTTATTTTCCTGCTGGATACTATCAACATTATATGGACTATTGGAAGGCTGTTCCAGCTGTGGCGTACATGAATTAAAAACAAACATTTTTACAATTTAAATATGACACTCCAAACATAAATTTCAAATACTTTCCACAAAGACTTCCTACCTAGAGCTGACTGCTTGGTTTAGTCTGCAGTTTATCTGTTTTCACACATCGTTTCATTCATCAGACAGAAAAGGTTTCATGTATGGGATGGTTCAAAGAAAGTTCATACATTCCTGCATCCCAAACACAGGCAGAGAGAATCTGAGCCAGATAATAGGCATTACTCTGAACATGCAAGGCGTTTGGCAAAACAGGTGATACTGATTTCTTCCAAGGATTTTTTCCTATTTTTTTCTGCTTTTTTTTTTTTTTTTTGGAGCCTCAGGGTTGGAACCAAAATGCAAGCTCCCACTCTATCCATGGTCCAAAGCCCAGCCTGAAATGGTGAGAAATTCAATTTAAGATGAGTGAAAAGGCTCCAAGACCTGCCCCTCCACCACGCTGCCTCACCCTTAAGTCCCCTCCATCCATGTCTCCGGGGGCGATCTCGAGAAGCCAAACTAAAACCAGATGGACTTATTGGACCTAAAGATAACAAATAGTGCCTGAGTTCCTGTCAGTTAGAGACCACCGGAGCAAAGAAGCAGACAGTGGAAAAAACAAAAAGCTTAATGACAGCTTTATCTTTTGGTGCAAAATGTAATTAATATTGACAAATGTTAGAACTGAGTTCTTGCGACCAAAAGAGAAGAAGGAAGTTTCCGTCTTTGCTGCCTGTGCTGTAGTTTTCCTGTTGGTATCTGAAATAGAGAAACTTGCTGTCATCCTGATGTTGGGAAAGTGTCAGCAGTCACTCAGATCATAGGTGGCATGCTCTTCAGTTTGTTAGTCAATACACTTACCACCCACACACTCACTTAGAAAGGGCTAAGGGAGAGAAAAAAGAGAGGGTGACCCCAGAACTCCTCACAGCCTCCCTCCAGATTCACTAAGAAAGTGTCCTTTGTAACAAGAGTTTCCTGGATGTAATTAAAAAAATACTGGGCCCTGCTCAGAAGGGAGGAGATGAGACTCGGGGTTGAAGGAGGCTATGTGAAGGGTAAGATTCCCTTCTCTTCTCTTCGTTTCATGTAAGAGCCCCTGGAGCTGGGCCTGACGTTTGTCCAAACAAGAGGTGCTCTCTCTCAAAGGAGGTCCAGAGAGAGGACCAGCCAGTTCTCAGGACCTGCGGCAGGTGGTTCTGATTTGTGCAGGAGGGGAACAGACCTCGTTTATGTTCAGTTAATAGCAGTACACGTGTCGTCACGTCCAGTTGTGGGAACATGCTGGGTGAGTGATCTGTTTTTTACACTACTGAGGTCTGCCACCAATATAAAAGTCCAATTATCCCTTCACAGCTTTCTCAAGAGCAGTCACACCTTGATATCCCTGTTTTTACATTATATGTTAAATACATTTATATTCCTTTCACTCATTGTATTATAGCAAAATAATTTAAAAAGAATGTTCTTACCAATGAAAAAGCTTATGTATGTATATATACACACACACATATATATATATATA
>JAOWBL010000009.1:12306254-12328868 GCA_028564865.1 Zenarchopterus dispar | reverse complement strand
ACACACACACACACACACACACACACACACACACACACACACACACACACACACACACACACACACACACACCTGTATTTTTGGCATCCCAGTTTTTCCCTCTTCAGTTGTCTCACTGTGTCCAGTTCTATGACTGATCCCTCATATGTAGCCCTTGAACATTTAAGAGTGCTTGCTGTGACTGAGTTCAAAAATGTAAAGGAGCCCACCCATGGAGAAAATAAATGGCATGATGGAGCTTGCCGTATTTGGAATTGTGGTAATTCTGTGCAAGTAAACCACACTATTATTGACAGGAAAAGGAGAACAGCAGGTCACCTCTCTGACCAATAGAGGGCAACCGAATCGCTTGAAAGACTCCCAAGACATTTCTAGGCCAACAGGCACTCCCTCCCATTTTCTCAGTGTCAAAAATAACATCTACCATTACTTTCATGGCTATAGAGGAAATTTAAGAAGGATGGTATGAAAACCTCCTGCCAGCCAGAGCTGGGACTAAATGTAACACTAGAGTCTGTGAGAAGATTGTGTTCTCATTCAATGCGTGTGTGACTAAAAGGTGCAACATCACCTTAAGATTTCTTGAACATCACTGAAAAATCTCATTTATTTTTCAAAATGGCTTAATAGTTTGGAGATGGACATTAGTCCATACAAAGCTTAAAATTTAAAATTACAGTCCCGTTTTGGAGAACCGTAAGAGTTCACCTGGCAACACAATGCAACACCATAAAGTCTGGATACCAAGAAGTGGCCACTTTTAATCATATCTTATTCTTCTTTTCTGGTTCTCAGCAAAAAAAAAAAAAAAAAAAAAAAAAAGTCCCCACCACTAAGTCAGCAGAAGTGCCACTCCCCCACCCACTGCAGCACCTCTCCCTGCTGTTCCCATGGTGAGGACCATCAACGGCCGGTCCAAGTCAGCCGCCAGGACCTTGGTGGTCTGGAGAGTCTCTGAGGTGGCACGGCCGCAGGCCTGTGGAGAGTAAACAGGACATTGGGGGATGGAGAGATGGAGAAAAAGGGATTGAAGGATGAGAATGTGGAGTCAGCAGCTTCTCCACCCTGCCTGGGGAATAGAAAAGCCTGTAAAGCCTGCAGATTCAGAGCTCACACAAACAGAGGACTGCCTGGAGAAGCAGCTTAGAGGATAAGGATTTGGCCAGACAGAGGAGGTAGTCAAATATCTGCTGAATAATTATTCCTGAGAGCACAAATTTGATTTTCCCCATAATTTTGGTTGGTTATATTTGGAATTATGAATCAAAAGAATTCTTCTGTTTGGACACTAGCATATTAAAGTACTTTTACTGAGTGGACAGTATTTTATATATTGTTGTTAAACCCAAACTAAAACATAAATTGTCATAATCGAATAACTATTTTTAAACATACATGTCATTATTTGTAACTTTTTGGTCCCTTTCCATTACATATATGCACATATGCAATGGGAAGGAAGTAACATGGGGGACATATATTATATTATATTATATCATATCTCTCTCTAACATTATACAGTATTATATACTTTACTGCATTTATCTAACTGCTTTGCTTTACAACTTATATTATCAGTTAATTTTTCTAACATTTGATCAGAATTTAATGATAACATTGCAACAACTGCAGGAAGCACATCAGAGGCGTTAGAATTTCTTTTAGCCTTGCCCACAAGTTTGATTTGAAACTTGAATGTATTAAGCAACAACTTCATCATGATCAACAGGGGTTAGATGTCTTAATGTGAGCAAATGGTTCAAATATGTACATAAAAGACTTTCACAGTTCATTCTCCCTCATATTCGGCTGTGAGTGAAAAAGGTGATGATCTGGAAGATGGCAATTTAATGGAGGACGTAAGTGAATATGCCAAGGTGATGTGCAATCCATTTAGAACAGTGCCAACAACAGCACTTAGCGGTTTGCACATTCTCTGCGGTTCATCATGCAAGATGAACTGAAGGAGAAAAGAACATTTGTACAGTGCAGAGACAAAAGTGTAAAAAACTCTGCACTTTACCTCATTCTACCTGAAGGAAGCACTGAAGCCATGGTATGGAGCCAATCACAGCATCACTTCTGGAAGTAACACAATGTAAAGTATGTATAACTCTCACCATGTGGAAGCAGTCACATCCCTGCAAATCCCAAATGCTCTCCTGGACACCCAGGGATGTAAAAACCTTTGTTATCAGTCACAGGATAAAGTCAGCTGAAAAAACTTGTGGAAGTTATGCAACAGCCTCCTCATCAGTGTGACTTATACAACTTGCCAACTGTTTAGGTTAATGACTGTCCTGCAGAAATCACTTTAGCACTGCAGGAAGTAAACTTCACTGGCTGTTTGTAAATGTTCAGAACAGATGAGTCAACTCAACCTGCAGTTGAGAGACCAATAGGTCTTCCATATTTCAAATGGAGGACTTACTGGTCTTCCATTTGAAATGGTTAATGCAAAATGTCCTTGCATCAGACAAAGGTCAGGATTAGGATGAGCTAAGTCTCATATGTTCTTAGGATGCATAGTTAAAGTTCCAACTCAAAATGCTTAACAGATTATGAATTATTCTATGACTTTTAGCTTCTGGTTTTTATTACTGTTTCAAAGAGCTTCAGTGTTTATTGGTTTAAAGGGAAACTGGATGTTTCTGCTCCCCATATCTCTTTACTCTGTTATCTAGATAATATTATGTAGACACCTTTTTTTGACAAATACAAATATGTTATATTTGTACATATATACATAAACACCTATACATATGCTTTAAATGGTAGGCATCCTCATTTTTGATTGTTTGAGTGGCTCTGGAGGACTGACACCTGTGATTTGAAAACCAAAAATGTACTGAAGCTCAATAGAAATCCAAATGCTTGTTTGAAGCCTCAGTTATCTAAATGGGACTAGACTTTTTTTTCTCTCAGTTGAGTAAATGTTTGTTTTCATTCCTGAGCTAATTTTCTCATTTGAAAACACAAAATCTGATAAAAAATATGCTCTTCATGTTAAGGTTTTATATGTTCATAAGTGGATGTCACATTGATACTGTGATTTACTTTATGAGGAAAGTTGTCTTTGTGTATGTGTGTGTGTTTTCATGCAAAACTGTAGTAGTTTGATTACAACAGTCTTATAGCAAACAATTTATCAGCACTGCTCTTGTACACTTTCACATAAAAGAGTGATAGTGACCCCATACAAGCTTTGAATCTGTCACTTGCTTTTGTAAAATCTGGGACCTGAAAGTTGATTAAGCCACTTTACAGCCATTTTTTTAAGTTATCCAGTTGACACTTGGCGTACTTACACAAAATTTAAGAATTTCAGCTCAGCTAGTTCATGAGGCATACACTTGTGTGTGTTAACTGTGTAATTCAAACTTTTATGATTATTGCATCTCAGATAAAAGTATCTTTGGACCACGAACAAGCTTGACTGGGTCATAACCTTTGTATGGAATGTGGATTTAATTTTTTTTGCCATTGTGATCTTGGTATGAAGTCTAGCAAATTTCCATGCAGTTAAATGGCTTCAGTAGTTTGATTCACTTTAACTTCTAGTTTTTTGAAAATGGCTAGAACATTTTAATGGCAGAAACTGGCTGGAATGGGTGGGTTTCATTTGGGAGCTTCCAAGGAATCAGAAGACGGAAAAAAAAAGAGTTTTTGTTCCAACCTATAAAGTTCTTAAGATAGAAGCCAAATACAAATATTTTTATAATAGCATCACCTAGAGGCCTGCTACGTTAATTCTAATTGTCAGAGACGTCAGGGAATACTAAATCTATGTAGCAGGTTTGGTGTCTATGATGTATAGTTTTTGCTTGACGCTTTTAGGGCAATAAAAAGTGGAGAAAAATAACAACCAGCGAAAAACAAAACAAAACAAACAAACAAAAAAAGAGATAAACCCTGGATTAATTATATAGGAATATGATAATGCTCATAGAGGCAGATTATATGTGTATAGAGCATTGCAATACAATCAATGTATTTTGTAATGAAAATGTTGCTTGAGTAAAACAGGAAAACTACTAATCAGCGACATATTGAAGTATGCTATTTTTACTTAAAAATTTGAAAGAAACTTTTATAGTTGTTGGGGAAAAGAAATTGCAGTTTATATAAAGTATACTGCTATTTAAATTTAAACATGAAAAAAGCTAAATCTCTGCCAAAAAGAAAGTTTGAATATAATTTAAGAAGAAGTGTGGAATTCATCAGTCCCCAAGTCTTAAGGGGCCATGAAATGAGTAGCCAATATCCACATGTTATACACCCCACCTGTTTCCAATAATATTAAACCTGTGGGTGATGACAGGTTTAAAAGTGATTTACCTGAGCGGGCTTTTATTACAAATCTTTCTTGCGCCGTTCCCTCTGCTACTTAAGAAATCAGACTGGCCTCATGGTGAAACTGAAACCCATTACTAAAAATCCTATGTTTCCAACCAACTCTCATGATGAAGATAAATGTGGTGAAGTGGCACAGATGATTTTAACTGGCACTGTCACTTAAAAATGATTTTCTTTGTTTACAAAGAAAAAAAAAACCCAAATGTCTCCAAGAGATACACCTTTAAAATAGTTCTCCAAATGTACTCTAAAAAATGAAATAAAATAAGACAATAAATCGTGAGTAAAAGCGCAGAAAAAAAACTGTACCAACTACTGCTAATCATAAAAGCAAACAGAGTCTTCTCTGTTGAATTGTCCTTTGAGAAGCAATTTTTCCCCCCACCTGTGGATTTTTCATTATTTTCTTTCAGAATCCACTTCCAAAGCAGTGTACTTTGTCCTTGTTTTTATAGATTCAGAACCAGTCACCTGGGGTTTGTCTCTCTATTTAATGTGCCAAAAGTGAAGGCAGAGATGAAGGCTGTTCCACCAGGAAATATAGGTATCTAATAGATCTACTCCCCTCTCACATTTTGACAGCAATGGCAGGTCTGGTGAACTAATGGCATGCTTTTCCTTCTGCCAGGGGGGAGAAATTCACTGCCACATGGGAAGCCGCAATCCTAATAGGCAGCTGGAAAAAGAGAGGCAGACATAAACTACAGCCCTGCCGGCTCCAGGAAGAAGGAAGACACTCCATGTAACAAATAACCTTTACTGAATTAGGGCAGACTTTTATATGATTCATTTTATGCAAGAGGTTAAAATGGGGCAAAATATCCACAGATAATCTAAATTCGATCGTATTTCACCGAGACATGTGCTTCCTCTTTCCTGGATTGCTGAGGCATGTAATAAAACCCACAGTGTTTGGCTTGCTTCCTCTGAACCATAAAGCTTCAAGAGAAGGTGTTCAAGTTGATGTGAATGCTTCTGAAATTTATTTTTGAGTACGAGACCCGTAGAAAGTAGTAAAGAAGATGTTAAAAAGAAAAGAAAAAACTTGAGGATTGCAGAAAGCTTCTTATTGCAACATTAAATAAGAGCTTAATGAATATAATAGCCTAAAGATTGAGGCATCAGTTGTTGTTGGGTTTTTTTTAGTTGTTTAAGAGAACTGAAAAAATCTTATTGCAATGCTTTCCATGTATCCATCCTTTCTATCCATTATCTACACTTGCTTATTCTTATTCAGGGTCATGGAGGTCTTCTGGAGCATATCCCAGCTCCCTTCATGCGGGTACACCCTGAACAGGTCACCAGTCCATCACAGGGCCACATATAGACTAACAACCGTACACTCATTCGTATGGACAATTTTTAGAATCACCAGTTAGCCTGATATACATGTTTTTGGAACCATGCAAGCGCAGAGAGAACATGCAACCTCTACCCCAGCTAGGAGTCAAACCAGGAACCTTCTCGCTGTGAAGCAGCAGTGCTAACCGCTAAGCCACTGTGCCGCCCTCCAGTAAAGTCTCCAAAACAATATTGTAGATTCCAAGGTTATTGCCTTCATATGAAACAACAAGTGGGCTTCTTCAGTAAAGAAGACTTTGACTTAACCAATACATAACAATTAAGTTGAAGCATACTGTCATAATGCTGGTAATAACAGCAACAATAGTAATAATAAAAATCATAATAGTAAAAGTTAGCAGAATGGGGTGAGTCCAAATATAATTCAATTCCTGAAACAATTAAATCCCCATAAAGAATCATTTAAAATTCAAATATTAATTGTACCATATATTTGACATTGTGTGCTGAATTTTGGTATTTTGCATTTCAAGGTATTTTTCAGTATTTAATAGTCTCTAGTTTTGGGAGGTGATGGGAAGACATAAAACAAGAAAAAGAAGAAGAAAAAGAAAACAGCTGTGTTTCATAATAGAAGGGCCAGAATTGAAAGCACCTCTGATTTGAAGGTCCATGAATTACTTTTTTTTCTTTGTTGTTGTTTTTGTGTGTGTGTGTGGCCTCCGCTGTGGCCTTTCGTGTGCTGGAGTGCAGAGCATGAAATAGTTCTAGATTGGCTATGCTTGCCCTCATAGGAGCACTCTATTGAGATCATATCCTAATCCCTCAGAGAGGGCGTCCACAGGGTCGCTGCTTATTCAATTAGTCTCAAGCGAAGGCTCTAAACATATTAGGGTGAGAAAGAGTGTGAGAAAGTGTACAGAGAAAGGGTAGTGTTCATGTGCGTGTGGATATGTTGGATGTGATGGTGTGGGACAGTTGAAGAAGCTGCATTTTTCTCCATTCTTACGCTGATGCTTTAACATGCTGGACTGAGTCAGTAGGAATCAGGAGGTAAGAACATGAAAGAAAGCTGAAATAGTGGTATGAACTTGCTGCTGAATGCAGATTACGTCTTCTGCCAGAGGGTGGCGCCTATATTACATCTCATGTGCGGTATTAACCACCATTAACTTGGCCAGACAGCGTCTGTGGCACATTTATGAGGTGTCATTATTGAAGACAAAATATCACAATCTGACAGCTGCATAGTTAAGCTGGAACTCTAATTTGATCTGTTCGTACATAACTACAAAAGCTGCATATGAAACTTTTGCTTTGTGTTGTCTTGCATGGCCTTAAAATAATTAAACAATACAGTATAATCTTAAAGATAATGACTAAACGTGTTAGATGTATCTGTGACACATGTCTTTTGAAAGTATTTTTAAAAGATACTATCTGTGGGGAAAAAAAATGAAAGCTGTTTATTATAGTTTGGGTATAACATAGTTGAATGTATACTGTATAGTATAAAATTTCAGAAAAAAATATACACTTTTTATTATATAAAATTATTATATAAAATTTGCTTCAAATCCATAAATATGTAGAATAGACATTCAGTATTAACAGCAGCAGAAACATAAAACGAGGTATCAAACATGAGCAGCATTTCTGTTTTAAGGCATAACTGCTGACGCAGGGCATCCTCACTTAAAAACTGAAAAGCATGGGCATATCTTTCCTTTTGCTTTTTCTTTTAAAAGTTCATAATGGTTTAGTAACAATGGTGTTGAGAGCAGACGTGACCACAGCAGAACCCAAGGTGTTAGAACAGTAATTTGTATTATTATGGACTGGAGAAAAATATTTTTCAACTGGAGATGATGTTTTATGCATGCAGACCTATGTCACACTTCTCACACTGGCACAAGTCTGTCAAGGTTGGAGTCAACCAGTGTTGAACTTTGAGCCAAACCAAGTGCTTGTTAGGAGAATCTTGCCACTTTTTAAAAAAGGCTTCCCGAGCAGCTTAAATCTGTTGCTCTTGGAGTCCAGCCTTGTCATTGCCATGGCGGCTGTGAATTTTTGTTGCCCCTTTGCAGTTGGGGTCAGTGTGGTTAAATGTCATATGGGTTTGTTGGGTTTGGGAGTGAGACCCAAGGCCAGTGTCGTCACCTCCACTCCAAGTCAAGCCAATCTCCTAATGCAGCTCTCCTGACTTCTGTGGTTTCAAGGGCACTCCAGATGAAGAGCTATTTGAATTAAAAAAAATCTTTTTAACAAGTTAAGACAGAGGAAGAATTACATCATCAGTTTTAACCTGTTTTTGGGACAGCTACAGTCCTTTAACAAAGGCTTCTAATTAAACTTGTAATGCTCTCACCTACACTAACTTTTGCCAGCTCATCACGTCATCCTCCTCCTACCAACATTAGCATCACTATTTTTACTTACATTATATCATTGATCAAAAAGAAATGGTGTGGTCACAGACATCAGAGCAATCACAGACCATCTGTCAAACAATGACCAGGTAAGTGACAATAATTTACTGGAACTCAAAATACAGTCCTTTGTGGACTTTAAAAAACAAACAAAAAAACAAAACAAATATCATTAAGAGAAATTATTAGTGCCAATAAAATAGATTTATTCTGGCAAATTGAAACCTGGCTTTAACAAAATGGAAATGTAATTTTGGACATATCTATGAGTAGCGGCTCATAGAAACTTTCTGAACTTCATGGATTTGGAAAAAGGATGCAACGTCGCAATTTCAGCCAGTTCAGGTATTCTATTTACTCCAAGCTTTTCAGTGACTGAGACACCAAAAAGTCTCACTCTCAGGTCCAAATATCACTTAAGTTGGTTGCATTTTATTGTTCTGTTTGTCAGAATTTTCTGATTTTTTTTCTCTAAGTTAGTTAATTCTGATAAAGTTATTATATTGGGCCATATTAATACTCATGATGTTGTGTGTGAGAGTTTCAGTTCTGCACTGAACCATCGGAGAATCAGCAGGTTTTTGTCAAATAGGGATGAAACCCACTCATCTCATAGATTCTAAATTTGATCTTCTTTTGTATGGTGACATAAAAATGGAACAGGTGTTGGTATTTACACAGAAAACTCTTTTGTTTGACTTATTCTTACCAACATTACCTTAGAAGATCCTTTTTACTGAAATGACAGAAAAAGTGTAGTCTCATAAGGGCTGCGTGTTTCCAATGTCATTATAACACGAATACAAACAGTTGCTTAAAAATCCTTCAGGTGATCCAAAACTGGTACTGCCAGAGGAGACCACATTTTTGTACCTCCCACATTCATTGTATTGCTTTAAAATGTCATTTTAAATAGAATTTAAAAGGGTCTTGCTCATTCCTGTCTTCCTGTGCAACAAAGGAAGAGAGGTTAACTTGTAACTTGGAGTTTATGCTTAGATTTTCAGATTACAAATTGTCCGCAAGCCCCTTCATTTATATGTTTCATAGCCTTGATCAAATTACACTGAAACAGGATTTTAGGCAGAAGTACTGAATGTTGATGTCTCACATTTTAACCAAAGTGAAAGTGCTGAATCAGTGCTGAATAAACAGTGTCACCGTCAAATGGCTGGTAGAAATTTAAAAATGAAACTTTTGATTGATTCTTTTCAGTACTGAAACTAATCACTGAGCCACCATGCTGCCCTATAGATAGATTGTTTTAAGAAAATATTATAATCTTTAGCAGAAGTCAAGCAGCAAATTTTGCTGAATTAACTAATTTCTTTAAATAAATCTGTGGTGATAAGAGAGCTGTGAAGGATAAACGTTTTACATGCTCCATGGTCATGATCATCATACTACCCCTGGGCTGAAGATTGGTGGTGACAATGTCATGATGTGAAACTTCAAATGAATAAAACTGCAAATATTGGTCCACACATAACCTGCTGTATTGTATATATTCATGAAGCTATGTGTGATGAGTGCCTTTGTCCAGCATTCTTATTTCTTTATTCTCAGGATATTGCTCTTACAAACACAAGATAACTCAAATTATGAGGTTCCTCTAACCTGACTTAAGGCTTAGGCTCAGGGCAAATCATTGCAGTAGGCACATTTTTAACCCAGCTGAATGTAACATGAAAACCACAGTCAGATGAGGTACAAATGAGCGTGGCACAACAGAGCCAATTGAAAGTGCTTCGTGCTGTGGTGGGGGTCGACCTACTGCCAACAGTATTTCAGCAAGCCAGTGTCTGTCAGACCAGGCCGTCCAGAGTACATAGCTTACCGGAAACCAGGGCAGTTTGATTGAGTTCCTGTTATTGACTGCTTTTTTGTGGAGAGCAGACTTCTGCCAGGTTATTTTTTTTCCTTTGCCAGCTGTCAGAACACAGACTGTACAGAACCACACGCCTAAGCACTCAAGGCCCAAGACTTTCAACTCCAAATAGTCATTAGTCATCCCATGGCAGGCATACAATATTTGATAAGCAATAAGTGTCTGAATGTGGGCTTTTCTTTGTAATTTGTACCATTGTGTCAGAGGACATATGTCTACATGCTGTTACTTAGTATGGCTCCTGTATACTCTGGAGCAGGAAACTCATAGTATCCCTCAGACAGTAAATCAGCCCAGGCACTGGGATGATCCTGTTCAGAGAAAGGCTAACTGGAAGCAGTGGAGGTTAGGCGGTGAGGGGTAATGCATTGTTTGGCCCAAATCCCAGGCCATATGAGGCCGGTGCTGGCTGGAAAGCCTGAAAGATGTATTTATTGTACAATAAGTTGTAGCACCATTGCCATCTGGGTATAGACCTTTGGCCAGAACTGCACAGACATATGTGTGGCTCCCTGTGCCAGAAATAATAATAATAAAACAAAGAAGCCCATTCATTCTTCCTCTCCCAAGATGTATTTACTGCAGTAATGATATTAGAGATTCAGTGAGGATTAGCAAAGCAGCTTTTTCTTTTAATGTCACTGCAGAGGGCATCCAACATCTTTAAATCCACTGAAAGTGGCATTCAGTGGATAGAAATTAAACATGAGCCCTGTCTTTATTGGCTACCTTTGCAAAGCTACTTATAAAGACAGTCAATCTTCCTGTTATGTTACCCTGACAACTGCAAACTGTACTTAGCTGTATGGATTATAAGATTAGTGTAATTCAGGTTTCAAATTACTTTTAATTTGTTGTTATCTTCACCTTCGTTCATTCTCTGTCGGTGGTTGGCATCTTCAAGCTTGGGTCCTCTACCTTAATTCTAGGAACTTGAGGGTTCAGTGCAGTACTTTTGCTGTTCCTTGGACTGCACACCTCTGGAGAGAGACCTCTGACATCGTTCTCTTGATATGAAACACCCAGTCTCCCAGCTTGAAGTGCTCCAACTACCACTACTGTTGGCTTCATCTTCCAGATCTTTTCTAACTCCGTCCCTGGTATTTTTCATGTTTCTCATGTTACTTCTTCTTGATGTTACTCTGAATTTCTACATTTGCTTCATTCTAGAGTTTGTTGACCACCACAAAGTCTGCTTGGTAAGTCCTCACCCTTTCTTTCATTCTCCACTATTCTCGGAAGTCTCTGTCACTTTGACTTTGGAACTTCCAACCCATACTGGGGACAGATGCTCCTGTACACGATTGCAGCTGCTTAGGTTGTAGTGTTCAATGTATGCCTCACCTTTTTGGATTTTACATCTCTCTATTACTGTATGTGCTGGATTGTTTCAGAGGCATCTTTATGTAGTATACAGCTGGGGTCTTTTCTGTTGTGGTAGACCCTGGCCCCTATCCCTCTTGTGCTGAAGGCCTGTTTCTGTGCTGCCATGATTAATGTCTCAGTCCTGTCCTTCAGATCAGCCTTTTCCAGCCACTGGTAGAACTTCTCAAAATCAGTCATTTCTCCAATCTGTTGGTGATACATGCTGGCACTGGCTCCTTTTTCCATGATATTTACTTCTCCATATCTGTTTCCTCCTTACTAGATCTCTACTGCCTAAAGCATTCACTTAGCACTTCATCATTAGGATCCATCCTCTGGATGTATTTCTGGATCTTTGTTGCTTCATCCTGGATGGTGGCTTTGACCCTCACTAAGCCCTGGCCTACCTCCTTCTACTTTGTGTAGAGACTCATGCTGCTGGAGTTGTGGTAAAATTTGCCAAGCATCGTGAAAAAATTTATTGTCTTGACATTTGTGGAATCCACCTCTTCCTGTGGCCAGGCTACTATACGTGATTACTGGCAGGGCTTAATATGCTGATGGGCCAGACTTTGCTCTTTCCACTAAGCCAGCTCCTCAGGATCTTCTGTAGTCTTTTTCAGGTTGTTGGCTGTGATGGACTTCTTCGCAGCTCCCTCATAGTTGCTAGTTGCTTGTTTGATCTCAATGTATTTGTAGCTCTCTTGAGTATCTGACATGTTGCCTCTGTTAGTTTTACCCCTCACTTGTGATTATTTTGACCCTCCTGGTTTCACAGTAATATTCCAACAGAACAATATTCTTATCTCTATTCCATGTGTATCTTCTTCCAGTAGTCCATTTCTCATCAGTGTGCCCTGCTCCCCCAACAACTGATGCAAAGCTGGTTAATCTTGTCAGTGCCTGAACAGACAGAGCATTACTATATCTCTCACTCATGCTTTTTACCCAAGGTGTGTGACTGGAGTCTTGCCCTGACCCAGATACACACAAGGGTTCGAACCTGGGGTCTCTGATACCACTGCACAAGCTACTGATCAATAGTTTTAAAACACCTCAACTTTTATTGTTAAAAAAATAAAATAAAATTCAAGCTGTTCAAGTCCAATGAATAGCTTCAAGTGGTATAAAGTTAAGTGATGACCCTTAGGAAGAAAAAAAAGAAAAAAAATTGAGATTACCCAAAACTGAAAAATAACCTACATTTCAGAATAGTACATCAGTATGTGACATCAGCTGTCAAGGAGGAAGTGTGATGGTGTGAGGCTGTTTTGCTGGATCCAACTTTAGTGATTTGTAGAGAGTGAGAGGCACCCTGAACCAAAATGGCTACAATGGCATCTTCGGCATCATGCAATACCCTCTAGTTTGTGCCTAATTGGTCAGGGGTTCATCCTACAGCAAGAAACTGAGCAAAAGTACAAGTCCAAGCTATGCCAGTATATCTTAGGAAAGAAGAACAAAACAGTAAGTTGAAAACATAAGGTGGTCAGCTCAGTCTCCAGATTTAAACCTCATTGAACTGGTTTGGGATGACCTGGACAGAAGAATGAAAGAGAAGCGATCTATAAGTGTCTCACATTTCTGAGAACTTCTGCAACAGAGTTGAGAAAAACCTTCTGAAGAATATCTGATTTCCATCATCATTACCTTTCCATTTCACTTACCTGGCTACTCTGATGAGTAAAAAGTTGTCTGTCTGTTTGTGTGTCTGCATTATGTTGGGCAGAAACCGAAATGGGTCTTGTTAGTATTACTCTCCCATTAATAGCATGTAGTTTGTTAGTGTACTGAAATGAGTTTGATGACCACGTATGAGACCACATTTAAATAGTTTACTTTAAATGTACTTTATATTTGGATGAAAACATAACTAATGTAACTAGTGAGCTGGTGGACTGCACTTATTCTTCAACTGTCAAGGAAGCAAGTTTTAAAAAAAAAATCTGTTTATTATAAAATCTATTTTTTGAAACAAGTTTTGAAAAAAGGAATAGATTTTAGTCTTTTTTTAAAGAAACAAGTTTCTAAAAAAGATGAAAACATATCAAACACATTGCAAGGGATTATATTGTACATTAAGTATGAATTTATGATGACTTGTTGGAAAGTTACAAAGTGTTACATAACAACCTTTCAAATACATTTATTTCAGTATTGTGTGGTAAATAAAGGAATAACACAATAGTAACAAGGCAAATTAACACAAAATCAAGTGTAAGCAGACTTTAAATTAATCATAAAATTTATGACATCTCGGCCAATTTTATATTAGGAAAAATCATTGCTGTGACAGAAAAAAATGCAGCATTTCAACATATCATAAAAGGAACTTCTAAATCAATTTTGGGCCACCACTAAACCACCTGTCAGCAAACATAGCAATCCATTAAGCGCTACCCAGTGGTGCTGATTGGTTTGCCCCTGACCCCAGCTGCTTGTTTACTCAGGGCACGGTTGCCAGTGGGGGATGTGAGGGTGGAGAGAAATAATTTAAATTCCATAGAGTGGAGTTGTGGCGAAGGGTGCAAACACCCTCTATCCCCCTCCACCTAAACTCACACAAACACCCAGTCAGTCTCTGCTGTGATGGGCTGAAGCCAGGTTCCTGACACACTGCGGGCCCACTGCCTGGCTGCGCAGGGCAGAAGGGGGATGTGTTGATACAGCTGGGAGAGGCAGAGGTGCCGAGAAGTCAAGTGACTTGACCGGGGTCAAAGCACCTCTCTCAGCCACGCACGCACTCACACACTCACAAACACAGTCCTGCGATTACATGTGCACGGACTCATAATTCACAGTTATCCACATTGTCTATCATCTTTCTTTGCAGGGATTGCCTTAATGCCTCCACAGAGAAATTTATTGTCGGCGCTACTTCAGCTTTACTCAGGAATGTGTTTATGAAACACCCTCAGATTGCCTTTTCTTCCTTCCTCTTGTGGATAAGACCAACCTTTCAGCATGGGCACACTTTTAAGTCTACCTCTGGTCTCACCTTTCTTGTTTCTATAGCTGACTTAATCTGTGTCAGGGCCAAGAACAGCTAAGGAAGGCAAACAGAACTCAAAAGACGTCAATATCCTTCTTGCTGCTGGGACTTAATGTTTTACTTTAATATTCAACCAGCAGGAGGTGCATCGTAAAGTGAGTCACAAGTGTTCATCAATAACAAACTGCTGCACAATTGTTTCTTCCCTCTATCTAAACATAGCAAAAAAAGAAGGAAATGTATGTTTGGTAGATTATTTCTTTGTTGTAACAATTCTTCTTGTTAATAAATCCTTAAATGATGCCACATTTGTAAGGAATGTGGATTTGTTGGATGAGCAGCAGAGCTGAGTATGGGTTGCACCCATGAAAAATCTGCTAAAATTTGTCAAGTCTTCTCTGTCAGTTTTACGGAACACATATTAGCAATTTAACAATTTATCCATTTAACAAACAGGACCCTCAATAGCATGTGGAAGAACTGTACACAGCCACAATGGGCTGGCACCTCCACGTCATGCTGGTCACCAGACTGGTCACACACTGCTGTGGGATTGCAACCCACTCTTCAACCAGCATTTGTCGCCAGTCAGTCCCCATGGTTGTGTTGGTCATTCTGTTGGGATTGCCCAAGCTGATCCTAGAAGTGTTCAATGAGGTTGAGGTCAGGACCTCTGGCAGGCCATTCCAATTCTCTCCACTCCCAAATCCTGGAGGTAATATCTGATAAACCCCACTCTGTAGGGGCAAAAGTTGTCATCTTGGAGGATAGAGTTTGGTCCAAGACTGTGGAGATGTGTAATTGCCCCTAGTTGCTAAATCTCATCTAGATATCTTTCTTTACTGAGCTTGCCTCTACTGATGATGAGCCTCCTTCTTCCAGTGAGGGAGATGCCATCCCACACCATCACACTTCCTCTGCCAAAAGATGTTACTCTATTGGTGCAGCAATCATCATAGCATTCTCCACATCTTCAGAACACTTCGGTCCTGTGATCCAACTGCCATAAGCAGAATCTGGACTCATCACTGAACATAACGTTCCTCCACATGTTCAGGTTCCAGTGCACGTGTTGCCAACACCAGTGCCTGATTGACACCTGATTGGCAGCAACTGAGGGTATCAGAAGCTCAAAACAAGAGTCAATAGCAACAGCAAAATAAACTGTTTGGCAGAGAAGATTTGTCAAATTTTTCATGGGCACAACCAGAATACTCAGCTCTGCTGCTCTTCCCACAAGTGCATGTTCCTTACCAATTGTGTTATCATTTTAAAGAGCAATTAGCAGTCTTTCTAACTCTATAAGCATTGGTACAACAAAGAAATAATCAACCAAACACAAATTTCCTTGCTTTTTGTGCTAAGTTTAGAATTATTTTCAGCCTATCAGCTGGTTTACATGCTAAGCTGTTATCCTCCTCTCGGTGGTAGTCTGCAAAAAGGAACAATATTAACAGTATTTAAAATATTTCAGGCATCCCCTAGGCTACCACAGCACCAACCATGATCTGTATCCTCCACTGCCTTTTTCTTCTGTCTGTCTGAGGCTGTGTTAGACTGAGCACTTCACTTTTCTGACAGCGCAGGAGCCTGTTTCCACCTCATGAGTCAGCCTGGCAAAGCCCAGGTGTTTTTAATCCAAACTCCGAACAGTCCCTGAAGAAGATTGATGAGCCTTGTTACATATGTCCAGACAAATGGTAATAGGGACTGCTCTCAGCTGTTCCAGACAGTGCACGCACTCCCTTAAATAGGTGTGCTCGAGTGAATTATTGAGTGAATGAGCATGAGAGTGAGAGTGGTTGTATGTAAACATGTATTTGATGAAGAATTTCCGGGGTGTGTGTCTCTTATAGGTGTTGGTCCCTTGTTGGAAAAAGGGGACAAACAAGTTAACCCTATCTCTTAGGTCAAATATAATCATAAGAAAAAAGTATTAAAGACATTTCCAAAGACTCCCGCCCTGAAAATACCAGGAGGAGCTACGAGTTAGAGTATCACGTCCAAATTCCTGGAGTCGCCACCTTGTTAGTGCTGTAGTACAAAGTTGAGGTAATCTTTAATTGGGCCAATGAATGATTATCAACTTTCAAAACTTCTAAGCCTGATAACTGCAGATCCTTCAGTTATCAGGATTTCTTCTCCTGGAACCATGTCCCAGTTGAGGTTTGGGAGGCAGACAGTCTCTCTACCTTTAAGAAGGACTTTTTGCTGAAGTCTATAGCTAGAGAGGATCTCTGGTGACTCTGAGCCAGACATTCATTTGCTTCAGTTCATGTCATGAACTGGGCTGCTGGGGAACACACCATGGCATTCTGAGGACCTCACCTCACTCTGATTTGTTTTCCCTTCATGTGAGGAAAAGATAGTTAGAAAAGAGATCTCAAAATGTTTCTATTATTTCTCCTAGACAGCAAGGAGTTAACTGTGAGACCAAGCTAAAACTATGGCTCCTTGTTTCTGTTTCTCTAATTTTTTCCCCCTCTCCACAGTCAAGAGACACACATAATCTCAGTTTATTCTCCTTCTAAGTTTTAAAAGAGATCTCATCTGGCTCTAATCTAATTCTCAGATTTTCTAAACTTTCCCAACTCCTGTTAATCTCAGACTGGGAAACCAGAGAGCTGTCTCTATGAACCCAGTCTGATCTCATTTTAACTGAAATTACAGAGCTCACACTGCAGACTATTCCCATCATAGAGGGTTAATGCACCAAACCATGCAAAATTTAATTTACACCTAAAGAAGCTTTTAATTAGAAAATTAACTATCAAAATTGAGATGTAGGAACACATATGTGCATTAATACATTGTCTTTAGGTGAATGAATTTGACCTATATTTGCTTATGTTAAACCTTACTGATGATAAACAAAATGTGATTTTTTTTTAATCTTTGTATTTCACACAGGTTGATTTGGTTTGGACTTTGATTGTTTTGAGATTGTGATTTGTAACAGTTTTTAATTATCTTGTATTGAGCCACTATGAAATACATTCCTGTAGCCAGTTAAAAGACATATTTTTAAAGTACTCCAAGCACTAAACAACAAGTAACATGTAACTTTGCATTTTGGCAATGATGAATATATGGAAACCAATGCAAGGTTTCCATTTATGAGTGGTCTACTTTCCTGGAAGGTCTTCATCTCAGACAATATGGTAGAAATTGATCAATTAAAATATGTGTAGACTCACAGGTAAGGCCTATTACATAGTGTTAGTAGTTTGGACTGCTCCTTTAGCGTGTGTTCTTTTATGTCTCAGAGATTATTGAACAAAACTGTAGATGTACAGCCTCATAGACTCTGTGTGTCATTCTGACCTAAACTGCAGGTTCCTTTTTACTCTGACCAACAACCTGCAAAACCATGTGCATGACATCCTTCCTCCATCAGGTTTGCATTCTGACTTGTCATTTTCTTTTTACACTCACTATTACTGTGTTGTGAACACCACATTACCCACTGATTCACTAATATAAGATCTTTTCGGTAGTTTCCTTCCTAAATAATTATTGAGAACAAAGAGTCATGAATTGGGATTTATTAACAAAGTATCTATACACAAAGTCCTGAATTGTAGACTGTTACTTATGCCCTGTAGAGCCGAATTTAACTCCTAAAAGCACTCCTTACTTTCTTCTTGTTTCCATATGACAAGCAGCAGATTCTGTAGACTGCACAGCAACTGTAATAGATATTTATTTGCCTTCATCCTGTGGCTTGTTACCAAGACCGAGCTCCATCCCCTCTATAACTTTCTCCCAGCGTGTAAGTTATCATTTTACATATAAATATAGCCAAACTATTTTTAGTATTGTGTATGTGTAGGTGGATTTTGCCAAGCCTGGTTGCACTTATGTAATCAGGATTTTAGAGGGGCGGAACCAAAGCGTGGTAGTTAAGAAAGCATATTAACATTTTATAATATAAACAAAAAATAAACAAAAGAACATCCATTACTAAAAAATAGAAAGTGTCACTTAAAAAGTGGAAACTTTTCACATGAAATGCATCAATAAATTTCTATCACAAGTCAGTATGTTGTCATTAGCAAGATTCATGAGCAGAAAGTTATTTCATTGTATGACACACATCTTGATGGTAAACAAAGTGTCTGAAGTTAAAGCAAGTGAGCAGCTGACTTGTAAAGGCTTCACACTAAACTGTCATCTAGACACATTTAACTACTTCTCTGGAGTGATTTAAAGAAAGACGTGTCCCAGAAAAGCACTTCTTTCATCTACTTTCAGTTCAGAGTTGCTAAAAATAGTACTTTTTGTTTTAACAGTCCCAAGAAGTCAAAAATCTTTTTTTTCCTTCTTTTTCCCGGAGGAAATCAGGTAAAAGTCAGGTGTTGACTACGTTCTTCCCTCTGAGTGTCATAAACATCCTGTTCATGTAGCTGTTCCGCTTAAGTATAAGTATTGAGACAGGCAAGTATGAGGTATAGTTTATTGATTTTCTCTAAATACAATATTTTATTGGCCAAAAAAAGGCTTCTACATAGTGAAGGATTTGACCAGATTACACATAGTGTTTATTTTCTACAAAGACAGAGATCTGAAAGCTGCCTACAGGTTTTAAAGTTTACTTTAACCTTTGGCTCTGTTGTTTTGGATTTGAATGTTGTTGTTCTTTTGTTTGGCATCAGGAGAGACCAGGCCCATAATTAACAAAGTTAAATACAAAACCGATTATTAAATTATTGTATTTTACTTTATGTTAATATCACATTTAAATTTTTATTATTTGGCCAAGAGAGCGACTGTTGTGGGGGATTAACCGGGACTGTCTAGACTGTTTCCAGTTAGTCAAAGACATCATTCCTTGAGTCATTAAAGGGTCAAAGAATCGTGATCACATCAGCCCCATTCTTACCTACCTTTAGACTCACTCTCTTTTTTTTTTTTTAAATTTACATTTTACTGCTCACTAACCAATCTGTAAATGGTCCAGCATTCAAATAAATTTTCTTATTATTATTCTAAATAGCATCAGGTCTCAGTAGTAGTAGCAGCAATAACAGTAGTAGTGATAGCCATTAATTAATGATAATTAATGTTGTAACAAAGATGTGGCACAGTGGAGGTCCTTTTTTACATGTGTTTGAAAAAAATAATCTTACATCATAGGAAGAATGGAGGTACACACAGGTTCAAATGGCCATAGAAGCCTGCCAGCAAGTCATATTGTCTCAGGTTTTACTCACTTTTTGAATTGTGTTGTTGTTTTTGACTTTGTATGAGAGGGAAGTGCTGGCACCAGGATCAGGGCACCACAGGGGCCTCTGGTCTTATCAGTAACCAGGTCAAATGACAGACTGACGGGGCATATAGGCAGAGACGGACTGGAACAGAAGGAGCCAGACAGAGTCGGGGAGAGAGAAGGAGGAAGGAGAGGCGGACTGTGGGACTGCTCCAAACTCTCCCAGTTGGGTTTGTTCTCCCGGAGGACCCCTGCTGTGGCGAACAGGCATGTAGAGGGCAGATAACTATGATAGAGGATGAAGAGACGTGAGAAAAAAAGGACAAACAATACATGGCTGTCATGCGTACTCAACAAAAAAAAGTGAAACAAAAATTGCATTGTCATTGTTATAAATGTTTTTGATGACTCAGCCTTACAACATAAAAGGCTAAAAGGCTTTAAAGCTGAGTGCATGGATCAAAGACTGCAATAAAAGAAAATGGAGAAACATTTAATGCATAAATGGGGCATAAACATATGTGTTTTGATTTTTATTACAAAGTGTTGTTGCACAAAGGCACTAAATTTGTATGTAAATTATTCCTGGGTATTGGTCCTGTGCATATTTCACTGGCACAGCCTGGTTCTCTTCTGGTCTCACTCGTTATTTTCCAGTCTTTTCTTTGAATGTCTGCAGTTCCTCAGGTTGCTGCAACAGTGAAGGACAGGCCTGCAGGGAGTCACCACTGTAATACTAAACTGAGCAGCTTACCACTGTGTGTCTGGTGCCAGCAGAGCCGGTCCACACACACACACACACACACACACACACACACACACACACACACACACACACACACACTCCAGGCAAAATATCCATTCCAGAGTTTTACTTACTGTGCTGCTTAAATGCACCCGCCACCTTATTCAATTAGAGCTTCGTTAGGAGCCATTTGAGGAACAATTTGCCTGATTGTCTGAATGGTGATTTATGGAGCCGGGTGTACAATTTTCCCTCAGCTTGCTCTCCTGCATGTCTGGTAGATATCTGCAAGTATTTGGTGTATGATTTACATTCAGAACCATGACAACCAGGTGTGGAAAATAAGTGATGTAGTGAGTGGAAAAGAAGGCAATGGGGGGAGGTTGATGGAGACCATGGAAACAGAAACAATAGTGGGATGAAAACAGAGGGCAACCTAGAGAGATATAGGCAGCAAAATATCTATTCTAGGCAGAAAGATGTACCGCCTGTTGAACATAGGTTGAGTTGACTTAAAAATTTAGTAAAACAGAGTGTCGTCGAGAGAAAGAGAAAAAAAAACAAAGGAAAATGTTATTAAGTTCTGATCCTGGCTCACTTTGATAACCTGTTGGTGGAGCTGGTCTCTGTGGGTTTGCAGCAGAGGGGTCAGAGCAGCAGACCTTCCCCCTCAGGATGTCAGTAAGGAAGGACCACACCTTGTTTGTCTGGCCTGCTGCTTACATCTTATCATTTATATCCTTCTTCTCCCTCTTCCTCAATATCATGCTATATGTAAATGTTTTCTGTCAGAAATCTTGAAATGTTCCCCCTCAGAAAAAAGTAGACATTGGCAAAAGTTGTGTCCAGATGAGATCCATAACAATTATTTATGAAATGTGATATGCCTGTGAAAAAATTAAGTAAATGGATATAATTAATGTTACATAGGTATTATTCCATGGGACATGCTGAAGGCTTATAAAAAAAAAATTTAATGTGAAATGATCACATCAAACTTTACACAAGTAAATACTCTGATAATGCATGGTTGTTTATCATTTTGTGTTTAGTTTGAGCCTGTGAGCAACTGGTCACCCTTCCACCTCTTTTCATATCAAAGATAACTATAATCCTAAAGTGGGTATAGAAAATTAGCAAACTGATTATTTGGATGACTCCTCAAACCTTTGTCTTCTCTAAGAGGATATCTAGCATTCTAAAAAAAGTGTTTTGTACAACCACATTTGCACAAATATAATTGTCATGGAAAAGTCTCCATCAAATAACCTTTTTGTATTCCTAACCAGATCAGTCATAACATTATGACATTACTCATTGTTTTCTCCCAAACGAGTTCTGACCAGTCAGGGTCAGGACAAAGAACATCTGAGGATATTCTGGAGTGTATGGTACCGGGATGCAGCAGTACATCCTTCGTGCCTTGTGAGTTGAAGGGAAGAGCCTTTATGGATTGCTTCACGTATAGGGACTTTTTATTGCAATTAGAACTGCAAAAAACTGACATATCTCAAAGAAAAACATGTCAGTGACATACGTAGAATCAGAAAACACTGCCAGTTGTTGCAAAAACCTTTTTATGGTTTCACAAAGTGGTTTTTCAGAAGTGCTGATTGTCCAGTTTAGTGCAAAAGTGTAATGGAAACACTTTTTTCACACATTCCAGCCTCACTGGATGTGATGTAGTTGGTCATGTAACCAGAGCATATGACCATTTGAATGATCATCCGCTGCCTTCATCTTCCACTGACTGTTTTGACAACAGAAGTAGCATGAGCCACAATAATTTGTCCAAAGCTAAAGATGTTTCTGTCTTCTTGTTTTGTTGAAGAAAAATCTCACAGTATGAGATTTTAGGAGAATTACACTCTTAAAAAGAAGCCTCACAGGACATTTTACGAGAATTGTGCTCATTTGCAAAACACAGTTCAATGGAAACATTAGCCCCCTGCAGCTGTATCTTGTCATAATTTCAGAATTGTCACTTTTGATTTGCGATAAAGTGTTATGGAATTCCACCTATAGATGTCCTCTGGTCTCAGATTGGTATTTGAGCAGTGTGGAGACCAAATGAACACCTCAAAGTCTTTGCTGAACTTTTTGAGCATTTCCAAAAGAAATGCTCAAAATACATGGCTGTCATGTATTTTGCAGTGGTGCTGATAGTAGTTAGAGCACTTGGAGCAGTGTCTTCCAAGGTTGGAGAGGTGCTCCATCAGATCCCAGAAACAATATCAAAGATCTCGATCAAGAAGAGTGCCGTCCTAGGAACAGCAAAAATACTGAGCAGAAATCTGAAGCTCCCAGGAATGAGGTAGAGGACCCAAG
>JAOWBL010000009.1:12289826-12306154 GCA_028564865.1 Zenarchopterus dispar | reverse complement strand
TGGCATAAAATGAAATGTCATGCATATGACATGACATTTCTAAAGCACCTAAATCATAAAATCCTTAAAGGACTCATTGAGTTTCATTTGTTTGGTGTGATTATTTTCCATATTGAGTTACTTATGATACACTCCTCTGTATCATTCCCCTCAACATAGGTCCATGACTAGGAAACAATCCAGTCAAGTGCAGTAAAGTGGCACAGGTGTCCTTGGTGATTAATCATTCAGTACGAACCCATGCACACACCAGAATATTATCTCTGAAGTGTTTGTCCAGGGCGTAAGGTCAGAAGATACCAGCATGTGTCCTTCCCTGTCATTCACAAAAACAGATAAACTAAATTTAAGGAAACTTCAATTAATTTAGCATCTTTGCAAAATAATGTACAGTGCAGATGATCAGATTGTGCAGTTATAAAGTCATACTACACCCTCTCTGTGCTTCTTTGCCATCTCTATGTCAATCGGCAAACAAGTGAAAACAAGTGTCTGCCTGCTGTTCTATGGAATTCCAGCCATTCCCCTTACGTCCCATTTTCCTGCCTGCTAATGTAATCGGAGGGAAACAGAGTCAGCTTCCCAAAGGCACAATCTCCAGATAAGACCTATTTATCACATGTCGTTCCTCTGTGGCTTGCTCTGCTCTAGCCTGACCAGATTGGGTCTCAGACCCTGTCAAATCACTGGTCTCCAGAGGAATAAGGTGCACGGTGTCTGGCTAAGGTCTGGTGTTTGGCTCACATGTAATGGAAGAAATGATAACTGGAGACATCTCAGTCGGGAGCTGACCTAATACTTTATTGGTGTGTTACTATGGCTCTTTTATGGTTGATTTATTTATCTATCACATCTTGTAAAAAGATGCAAAAGATGTTTTCAGGTAGCAAGAAAGTTTGGATGAGTAATAAGTAAAGCATTATTGATCCAAAACTTTAAAAAGGTGGGTTTACTTTTTATTGGAAGTCTTCAGTATTCAGACATAAGTGATTCTCTGAAAGACCCGGTGTCTCACCTCTAATCTCACAAGAGTGATGTTTTGATTACAAATGATGGGATTTTCCTTTGAATTCGCCACATTTGCCAGGGGAAAATATGATGAAGTTTTCAGATCAGTCTTTCAACTCAGCTGGTTGACAGTGTGGCAAAATGCCAGATGCCTCTTACTCAGCAGACACACGCATACAAGAATGCAAATTCAGTGAGCGCATGGCTCACTGAAGCCTGTAAACATAAACACAAGTGTGCATCATGTGGCAGAGTCCAGAAACAGGAGGCCTATGTCTGAATGGTCTGTGTCTGCTTTTTACCATGCTTGATTGAATCAAACAAGCTTCAGTGCCATTAAATATTGTGGCAAACCCTAATCCTCTCACCTCTTCAGTTCCAAGACAGGAGAGCTTTAGTCCTGCTGTCTGTAAAGACAGACTACATTAGTGCTGGTCTTGGATGAAAAAACTGCTTGTGTTTCAGGAGTCAGGCCGTGGTCTTTTTCCTCAACGCATGGAAATTCTTAAAAAACTGGCCTAATGTCAGGAAAACATTACCTGTGGCAGTGTTTGTGGTGAAGGGGGTACTGAGTGCCAGCCTACAATGGCCACTGGATCTGCAGGGAAGCCTGACAGAGTGAACCTATTTGAGCTTTCCATGCATGCCCACACCAGGCACCCAGCTTCAGCAGCAGGGGATCTAAATTGCTTGTGACGGTTCTGCTGGAAACAGAGTCTAAAGTCCTGCAGTGTTCTGAAATATCAATCGTGTCTAAAAAGACCAGAATGTAAACCTTGGAGCTGAATCATAGCCACACACATGACACTAAACATGTCAATCATCAGGGTCTGTGACTGGAGCATGAGTTTTGGCATTGTCTGTACCAGAAAAGACTGACACTCAGTTGCAAAGTTAAGTAAACATGCACTCATGAATAGAGTTGGATGCACTGCAAAAATTCCTCGATATTCGCTCTTTAAATGCTATATGCTCAAATGAAAATATGGTTTATGTTACTGGTGTTTGTTTTTGTAAACCTGCTGTCAGATCTATTAGTAACAATAAAGCTGTTCTCACCAAAGTCACTTCTGCCCAAAGACAAGTCAACTGGTACACTTATAAATCATCCACACCAAGGACAATAACCATTACAATGACTATAAGAACGTTAACGAAAGAATCTATGAGCAGTAACATTCTGCAAACAATGTTATAAAGCACAAAAATCCAGATTTTTAAAATCATTCTGCAGTTAAATGTGATAAAACTACACCCAAGTTATAATTATTTAAAGGTTTTGGTTTTTAAACTATGATCGATGTTAGAGGAAAATTCCTTTATTTTCTAAGCAGGGACCTATTTTCTGATCTTGATTTGCTTTTAAGTTTATGATCTGAGTCTTGTGACACACAGTGCTGTGCAAAAGTTTTAGGTAGGCAGGTATGAATAAATTCTGCTAAGAATGCTTAAACAAATGTTACATCTAGTTACTTATTTCTATCATTTTCATCATGCAAAGTGAGCAAGTAGAAGAAAAATGTAAATCTAATCAATATTTGGCGTGGGCATGCTTTGACTGACAATCGGTTATTTAAAATGTACTTGCACAAACACAAAAAATTTGTAGGATTGTGTTCAGGAGTGTGAATAACCAGTTGCACTGAAGAGGTGCAAATCACCATCAATTTTATGTGAAGCTGAAACACAGTCTTTAACTGAAATAGGAACTGCTGTGTGGCAAACTTAAACAGCAAAACTGTGCTACAAAGGAGAGATTGGGGAAGACAGTTTCATGTCACAGGCCATCCGCCACGGCAAGACGCACCACAGCAACAATACTTAAGGTAGTTATACTGCATCTGCAATGTCTCTCCCAGGCAAAGATTTTAAAGACAACAGGGTGTTAAGGTGAGCTGTTTAAGCTTTTTTGAAGATGCACAAAGAAATGGGTAATACTGGGGACTGTAGATGTAATGGTTGGTGAAGGAAACAAATAGAAGAAGATTTATGGGGACTTCCCTTCAAAATTGGAAGATGTCCAACAGTTCCATCAGCCTAAAAATCAGGTACAACAATCTATTGTCTGGCCAGAAGTGGGGCTTATAGGAAAATTGCGGCCAAAAACCCAGGCCTCTGACATGGAAACAAGGTTATATGATTTAAGTGTACATGAAAATGAAAACATAGGAACCTGGGTGTAGAAGAATGGAAGCACGTGCTCTGGACTAGTGAGTCAAAGTTTGAAATATTTGGCTGTAGCAGAGGGCAGTTTGTTCACCCAAAGGCTGGAGAGCTAAAACACTAAAAATCATTCTGCAGCAGACCAGCTACCTCAAACATGCAACCAGGAACTATTCTAAGGGTAAGAAAAGACTAAGAGTCCCAGAAGGATGACATGTCCCCCCATACAGCCCCTATCCCAATATCACAACAACAGAGGCAGAAGGATCTGAGGCATCCTACATCCATACAAGATCCATGGTTAATTCTCCAACATGTTGGGAACAACCTGCCTGCTGAGTTCCTTCAAAAACTGTGTGCAAGTATGCTTGGAAAAATTGTAGCTGTTTGAAGCCAAAGATTGGTTACACCAATATATTTATTTCATTTAGAGTTTTCTTTTGTAAACTGATGCAAGCAATTACAATTTATTTTTCATGTAAAAAATTCAATCGTGCACACATTACGAAAACAATTTCAAGTCACTCAGACTAAAGTGATTAATATGAAGATAAAGCTTGCAATTTAAAATAAAGCAGAAGGTTAAAACTTTCATAGTTTTGATATGAGGTCTGTAGCATCTTCCGAGGCTCTAGTGGATAATGTTTTCCAGAAAACTCTCAGATTTTGGAAGGCTTTTAAAATGAATCTTTAGGTCATAATGAGTTAAGGGTGACAAAAAACATTTGGAAAGATCCCACATTGAGCAGGAATGCTATAAAAAGCAACCACAATTACTCCTTAAGGGCAAATTTCTGTGACAAAGTAGAAGTGCTTTTTTGGACATCGAGTAGGATTGCTTTGTCATCGAGGGTAATTTGCAGTTTGGCATAGGCGTTCTGCTAACTTTATGAGGATTCATCCATCCATGATACTTGCTGGCTCACATCCCTGCTACCATTTTCTTTTGTTCATGCCTGTTTGGATCTGTAAGGTTGTGGATTGCTGTCCAGTTACATAAGTAATTTAAAAGTAGTAGAATAGAGGACAAAATCGCTTGTATGTATGTGTCCAGGTTGCAGAGAATAAGATGACAAAATGCAAACCATGTACTTTGAATCACAGTATAGAGAGCTGAGTAGTCCCACTGTTCTTAAATAGTGAAACATTTTGTGAGGCTACACACTGTTTAATAGATTACTGAATCTCTCAATGAAAAAAACAGCTATTTTGGAGCAAAAAATTGCTTTTTTTCTTTCAATTATCTCATTATAACCAAAGCAGATCTCGGGATTTGCTTCAGTAAGACAAATGTCAAAACTAAAGGCATTATTAAAACAAAGAAATGTATAACATGAATGTTGTAGAAATGCAATACGTGTAATAACGTTGCTTTTCTCATATTGTAAATAAAAGTTATAGAAAGATTAAACAGTGCTTGTTGTTGCTTAGACATGTTCTGCCATATGATACACTCCATCTTGCTTGGAGAAATTCATTTCATTTTTGTTTATATCAAAGGATTTTTTGATGTCTTTCATCCAAGGATGTTAAATGTTAATTCACGTGTTATTGTATGGTATTGTAAATTCTTAAGGGTCTTTATTTTTTGTTTTTTGCTTTGCACAGAAATACAAACTGGTCATGCTGCAGCTATCTATAGGATGTGACCAAACGCAGAAAGAAAACACTGTTGCAACATTAATTGCCTGGGTCATTCTGAAGGCAGTAAAAAGGTGGAGATGACAAAAGGATATCTGCCTGATGACTTAAATTCTGATTTGGCTCTGCTATCCAAGGAGGGTCCGTCCTCCGTCACAGCTGACCACCTGACCTCCATCAGGCTCAAAGTCTATCGATCTTCTATACTGTGATTTATTTTTCCTGTGTAATTACACACCCTCCACACTCACTGATAAATGCTACCCAAAAAAAGGAGCAAATTTTAAATTCAGTGACCACTTAGCCTGTGGCAATATGACACAGAGAGAGAGAGAGACAGAGAGAGAGAGAAAAAAAATTGTGTCAACGTGACATGCTGCAGCAGTCTGATGAGGCTTGGCCTGTGGTATCCGGGTGGAGTATGGTGGTAAGTTGTGGATGGAGAGGCCTGCATTTCATCTCGGAGACAGAAAGAGTAAAACCGAGAGAGAGAAAGAGAGAGAGACAGAGAAACATAGACAGTTGGGAATAGAGGGAAGAGCTGGGTGGTAGACCAAGAGAGGCCAGAGAGGTGAGGGAGCGCAGCTGACAGGAGCTTCCTCTGGGTCCGGTGCCTGTTTTCCAAAGGAAGTGCAGGAGGCCTAATCTGTGGCCCCCAGAGGAGGGGGACCCGGTGGTCCCCGCTTATTGTCCACTTTATCATCTCCTGCTTCTGATGGGCTTTTCTCCATATGAACAGGGACTTATCGTGAAAAAGAGTCACTGCTTGGAGCAAATTAGCAAGCTTGCACGTATCATCAAAACAGATAATTATAAACAAAAACAGTAAAACTCAGAGCTACAAATACGCATCTTTGTGCAGACATCTACATATAGAAAATCAATATGTAGTGTATATAACAAAATCAATAACAATCTGATGTTCCTGAGACGTCTAAGTTCTTTTTCCGTCTTGGTTGGCTTTCAGGTAAAGTCCACCAGGAAAAACACTGATTTGAGGGGTCAGGAAGTCTGGGCAACCACTACGTCCACAGTTTGTCAGACTGTCACTTCATAATGAACAGCTGAGGAAGTCACAAACATGCACGCACATACATGCACGTACACACATGTCCTCTGTGTGCTCTGAAGCACTTTTTCCATCAGTTTAAAGGATATTACACTGACTTACATTCATTTCCTCCAAAGCTTTAGCCTAACCTTGTGTTGCTGACCCGAAGCCTAACAACAACCAAAGTCTTTCAGCTACAGTATAGTGATTTACACAACTAGGGGTGGGTTTGAAAAGGGGCCTAGGTCCCCTCAATATCACATATGTACACGTGTTAATCAGACTCGGAGAATCATACGCATGGAAAAACTAAAATGGCAAACAACCGAGATATTTTATTTCTTTTTTCACATTCCTATATTTCTGCTCTCCTTCATGTCTTCTTGCACGTGAAGAATCTCCATGAAAGATACTTCTTTAAAAGACTGTTGTTTAAGTTGGTTTTGACCATAACTGAAACATGGATGAAGAAGCTTTGCTCCACATTCTGTATATCCTTCCACTCCTCCTACTCCCAAGTCTATTTTGGAGCTGTTACACACCCTCCCTCCTTTGTTTCCACTGATTAGCGGGTGTGCAGCAGGGAGTTGGCTCTGCAGCAGGGATGTCCGATGACCAGGACCCTTCCTCTGGGGGTTGCCAAGACACCCAGGTGCTTGTATGGACAGACATGAACACACACAAACACACAGACACACACACACACACACACTGAAACACTTCCTCTGTCTTGAATCCCCACCTGCAACTGTGTAATTCATCTGCTGCTGGAGCTATTATGGTCATCATCATCACCACCATGACTATTATGACTAATGTTAAACTAACCACCATCTGTTGAAGACTGTCAACACTATGCTTCTGGTGTGGGAAGTCTGTTAGACTTGTTTTCAAGTTTTTCTGAAATGATTTTTTTAAAGGAATGAAATGACAAGTGTTGCTGTTTTTAGTCAAATGCGGTTGAAACTCTGTGGCTGTGTAGATTGCTTTTTGTATACTGTCAAGCTGTGTGTGACATATTTTCTGTCACAGACCTACTCAGTGTGATGTGCATGCTTTTTGTCTGTGCACGTACAAACATTTTTAACATTTCTGACCCTTGTTTACATTGTCATGTCATATACGCGGAGGGTGGCCCTCGAGTTTTTCTGTGGACCCATTTACTGCCTCAAAGGCTGTGAAGTAACATACACCACCCTGTTTTCCTGCCTCACTTCTTTGTACCTCACACAATTAGGACAATTGGTCTTTTGGGAGGACGTTTCCTGTCACTACTCCCATTAGAGCAATGCAACAAGTGGCTGTGTCCCTTTTTATTTGATTAAAGAGGGTAATTCAAGCTAGTGCTTTTTTTCCGCCATGTTCGTTGTGCTTATTATTTAGTTATCTTCATGAAATTCTCGCATCACTTTACATCTTTTTCAAGAATGGCGTGGTCAAGCCAACAGCAGCTAAGAGCATAACGTAATTATAATATACACATAAAATGATTTCATATACAACACAAAAACATCAACAAAGCCATGAAAGACTACTATAACTAAGGTCGGAAATCATGCATAAGGCTACACACACTATTTCTTTAAGAATTGTTTCCAACAATCATGACAACTTGAGGCCAATGCTTCTGCATCTAGAGTACTTAAAATATGTCTAAATTTATGAACTGCATCTGGACCTTCAAAGTTTAGATGGGTTTGGAATGACAGCAACATTTTTAAATATCTTTTCTCCCAATGTAAGTTTGGACTTAAGGTACAGGGAAAAGATTCTCGTCTTGGGTGTGAAGAAATTAACTTCTGGAGCTTTTTTGAAGAATACAGGTCTGTAAGTAGGAAAGCAGGACTCTAAGAACACCTTTGTAAATAAATGTATCTCATTGTCCAAGTTAACAGGAGAACAAAAAAGACTATCAATAGCACCCACATATAGTGGTGAGAAAGAGCCCTATAACTGGGTGATGAATCTTGCAAGTCATAACAGACTGTGTCCAGTGCATGTAGACATTGTGTAAAAGCAGGCGTATAAATAACCAAGTCAAAGAGACACCCAAAAGCAGCAGTGACAACAATCCTTTCTGGCTTTAAAGGAAGACTAAATATGACTTGAAAGAAAACAACATTTCTGCTCAAGATTTTTTTAGCCAGTTGGTGAGTGTGTGCCATAAAGAAGAGACCACATCACCAATCAAATACTTCTAAATATATATATTTTTACCTTTAGAACAAATTTCAACTAAGTCTTTAGTTAGAGCTCTTGATATTTACATCTTACATTTTAATCACGTGATGGTAATGACTACACACTTTGCTCCTTCATCAGCAGCAGAAACATTGTGTTGAGAGAAACTGTGTCCTCAGCATCCTGCATTTCTTTTTGGTTTTGGAAATAGTACTTGTTCCTGCCAAGAAAATATCCACTGCACAATAAAATAAGGGTGATCTCATTTAAAACCATTCAGAATTGTTATCAGATGAAAAAGCATAAATGAAATTTGGATTTTTAATGTACATTTTGTAAAAGCAATGAAGAAACCTTATGATTTCTGTACTGAAATTGTACATGGAGAGTGTTTCAGTCTGATATAAAAAGGTGTAAAAAATCTCCCTGATAGAAAAATATGTATTGTTTGCTGTGGAGAAATGTAACCTTGGAAATAAGGAAATGTTGTAATATTTTATTTTTGCATAATTGATGGGAAATCCCATTCCCCACAATTAAAATTTTTGTATGAAAAAGACAACTTCAATGCAAAGTTTACATTCTAAAACTATTAAAACTGTGCTAATCACTGAATTAAAATAAATAAATAAAGACACCCCCACACCCCTCACCCCCACACCCGCTGGTAAACTTTTTGGAGTAAGTAATTAACAACAACAAATGTGATATTTATGTACTAATGCCACTTACACTGCTTGTTGGGTGAAGGGGGATATAAGTGTTTTGTAACATCTTCAGGATGACTCTTGAACAGAGATAAGAAAACCTGATGGATCAGAAATGATCAACAGATAAAAATTTGTGACAAAAAAAGGGGTGAAAAATTTATCCTCAGCTCACAAACTTTTTTTAATGAAATTTGTATGGAATTTAAACCTTATATTCAAAAATAACTAGTTTTCAGTGTTATTATCCACACAAACTGCTTATCTGTTTTAATGAAAACTTGCTTTTTTTTTTACAGCAAAACAAAACAATAATAGAGGGACTCAAACTTAGTGTCATTCTTAATTTTAAGAGCACCCTCAAACCTCAAATCTAGTGTATAAGAATTATGACTATACCTCTTTCTCTGTTTTCCTTCTCTCTTTTGCACGCATAGGGACACACATTCCTGCAATTAATATCCGGCTCTTTCTTGCTCTCTGAAGCTATGCATCAAGCAGAATAGAGAGCTGACCTCAACCCCTTTCAAAAAGAGCCTCTAATCCAGCATTCTTAACGCGATTATAAAGTGTCAGAGGGATCAGAGAGACACTGTCACCTGTCATCTGTCAGACTGATGGGACAAAACTCTGAGGAGCTCTAAAATCCTGCCAGACATAAAGGGAAAGCAGATAGGGAGAGACGGCAGTCCTTTCTACACATACAAGCAATCACAACTTGTAGTGTTTGTCTGCTATATCATATCTGTTGAGTCCTCTGCCCATTTTACAGATTTAACATTTCTCTGCTAACACTAACGGAACCGTGTATTCACTTTAATCTTGAAATGAGTAGGAACAAGTCAGGGATGAATAATCTCTATTAATCGTCCTTAGTTGAGATTATTACTAGTAATTTTAAAGCACTTGAGAGCAGAAATTAATGACACATTTGACTCTACATATACAGAATGCTTAATCAGAGTTTTAACTTCATTTGTTGGTAGCCATATTCTGATGAAGGTACTGGGAACTTTGAGTTTATAAATAATTTTCAGTTCAACTCAGATTTTTATATAGCACTAAATCACAGCAAAAGGCATTTCGGGGCACTTTACAGAGAGAGCAGACAAGTTAAATTTGACAAAACTGTCATTTAATTCATTTCCCTTTGGGAATTAATAAAGTTTTTTTTAAACTTTAAATTGAATTAGAATTTTAATCCAGTTCAGTCTAGTGCAGTTCATATTAATACATTTGTATTAATATTAATGATTTTAATTACTATTAAGTATTGTTAAACAACCTGCTGCAAAACTACAGCCTTTTAGTGCACTTTCTCCTGTCCACCATGACATTTCTGCTCCATAGATGTGAAAAACACATCGATTACAGGCCACCATGTGATAATTGAGAATATAGTGATTGATTAGTACAGTTTTGTTTCAACTTGTAAGACAATAAAGTATTGATCTTGATTTTGAACTGCAGTTGCTTGCAGCAGCTTTTCACACCTTACTTGCTTAATTTTCTGTGTGGAAAATGCACACAACTTTGATAAGAGTGTCTTTTAATGCCTTCAGAGATATTCCTTCCACTTTTATATGTGTATTTGTTTATTGTTAATCAAAATGTGGCTCTTCTGTATCATTTTAGCCCTTGGGATACCTTGATGGCTGAGCCGTGTCTCCATGCTGACCTGAAGAGGAGAACAAGTAACCCCCACCGCTGCAGCCCCTAAAGTTAATGTGTTAACTCTCCCCCTCTTCCTTTCACTCGTTCCTGCCTGGCACGTTGTTGAAGGCAGGATAGAGCTGGACTCGGCAATGACTCTTTAAAAGCCATTAAGGAGCAGTGCACAGACAGGATACGGGTAGTGAATAGAGGAAAGCAGGGCAGGGCTGAGGACACTGTTACTCTCTCTAGTGACAGTCTCCCCCTCCTCTCCCTCCTCTCCTCACATACACATTCACACACTGTTATCTTCTCCACACAGCACTTCCTATGGCCCCACACATATTCCAGCTAGCCACTACTCTTAGCTTTGCCAGTTCATGTCTCACACCCCTTCTGTCCTGTGTGTGGGATGAACACGGCTGGCAATGACACATTTTTCACTTTTTTTCTACTCTTGCTATCTTTTTGTGTGACACCTTATCTCTTGTACAGTCCCTTTGTTTTAACATTTTTTTTGCCCTTTCTCACCTCAGACCCTCCGTCTCTTGTGATAGTAGTCATCTTTTTTGTACAATGTATGCAGTGATGAACCGGAAAAGCCTCTGTAAAAGCAGAGTGGTCCAATACACAAACTGGCGCACCGTCTGGGGCCTCTGGGTCACAGAGTTATATAAAAAAAAAAAAAAAAAAAAAAAGAGAGAGGTCTGCCGAGTTGAGATCGTGGCCCTGTGGCGTCAAACAGAAGCTCCACCTCTATGTGACCGAGGGCCTGTGAGGGTGGAGGCAGTCATTATCAGTAGTCTGGACTGGGAATGACGGATAAATCATCACTATTCAGTGGAAAAATATTTAATGAAGTATATGATAATGCCATGTTTCCATGATTTATTACCTCTCAGTGTTTTCACTGAGAGCTGCTCATGGCTGAAGTTAAACAAGTTTGAAAGTTGTAGAGAAAACTTTCAAATGCACCATGTAACTAAGGGGAGTGCATAAATATAAACATATATTGGTATGTGTATAAGCTTTTTTCAATCAGTGAAAATTTCCCTATCCAATCAATGACATTCTTTGATTTCTGTACAAGATGTTTTGTTTGGGCTCCCAATGGATAGCAGAGACTTCTTGCTTTTGTATACCCATCTACAAACATATTACCATGTTAAAAGGAAAATACAGACTTTTTTTAAATGTCTGGATTTTACTTAAAAAAAGAAACAGAAATAAAGTAATGAAAAAGTCTTTAAAACAGGCAAATGCAACCTTAGATGAAGAACTGCATAATGATATTTTATACTTCATGCCTCTTTATCTATTTTTTGGCATCCACATTACTGATTGGCATTGCTGATGCTGTAGAGCTCAACCCATTCATCAAGTAATCAAACTCTTGACACCACTGACCCTGTAAGTATTTTGAGCTCTTCTGTTTCACTTTCCTCTGACACTACTCTCACGCTGGTTCAGTTTAGACAAAAGAAAAAAAAATCTGGCTGAGGTGTCATTTGCCAAAGACAAATATAAATATAGAACTCTCATCATTGCTCGTGGTTAATCAGGATCATTTTCCTCTCCCGCCGGCACGTGCTGTTTGAAGGTGTTGCCATAGCAACTAATCCTGTTTTCTCAACTGCACTGCTCTCGTTGACTGACGTTCCACTCTGGACCTTGCAGGGTTTAAGGAAATCAGTTGCAGAGAATCACCCTGCAAGGGATGATGGTAGTTCTTATCACCCAGATGCTAATTAATATGTGTGACTAAGGTGTCGTGTGAAAATCTGTATGGTTGACAAACTTCAAATGGAAATGTATGCAAGCAAAATACAAATGTGAAAAGAAAGAAGTTAGTGTGCAAGTTTAGCTTGACATCAGTCCAAGTGATAATCATAAAAACTCTTATTTTAATGATAAGGACTCTGTCTGCTACATCTCATTTGATTGTGCAGCTAATTCTTAAAAAGGTTCAATGCAGTCTCAATAAAGCAATACTCGCACATGCAAGAACATATTGCAGAAAATCTGTTGGAAAAGGGGGTAGGGGATGGGGGGTAAGTGATGATAAGATGCGCTGACAGATATAGCAGCTGACCGGATCACATCCTGTAAACATGTGGACACGAGCTGCTGTAGTCCGCCAGATGCAGTAGAAATGACTAGAAAGTCCACTATAAGGTTTTAGTTCAGAGAAACTATAAAACCTTCATCTATAAAGCATTTGTTACCGCGGTTTGAGCAATCATCTCAATATGTGATAAGTTTGTCTCCTGTCATTGTCTCATTTCCTGTTTCCTAAAATAAAGATCCATGTTTCTTTTTATCCACTACTTATATGGCAACCGCTTAAACCGACTGGATGAGGACACTCATTCCAAAGCTATTTGTCAAATGACTAAATCAGTGCAATATGTTGCCTCGTTCGTCTGTTTTCAATGCTTAGTGGTCTGGGAAATGTTGTCACATGCTCAGACAACATTCTTAGCTACTACTGTGTCAGTCTCTGCTGGCACAAAGCCTGCGAACTGTGCAAAGTACCATTTGTTGGTGGGGAGTGAGGTTTTTACTTAAAAATTTTGCCCCTTCACCTTCCGTGTGGATAGTGACCTGTCTGCACAAAATTCCCCTGTAGGGGAATACTGCAATCTGTTTGTGGTTTGCAGCTGGATGCAGGTGATGGACCTCTGCTCGTAGCCTGGAACACAGCTGTGTAAGTGGGACTGGAGGACATATGAGGCCAACAGACGCCTCCAAAAGGCTGCAAATAAATCCTGTAAAGAAAAGGGACAGCATTTAATATCTAAAGTGTTGTAATTGTAATTTAATTCCTTGTAACACTGTTTTATCTTTACCCTACAGTGTGAAGCACCTCGAGGCGACTTTTGTTGCGAATTGGCGCTATATAAATAAAATTGAATTGAATTGAATTGTAATGAACAAGAGATGATGTGATATACAGTATCTGCTCAGTGTGTCGGACAAGTCGATGGTGCCCTAAGGGATCCAAAGGAGCTCAAGCAGTTAATGACGGTTGTACTGAATAGTTGTGTGATGAATAAGTTTATTCAAATCTCTGACATGTAAATAAAATGTAAGTGAATAAGAGTTTGTAATGCTTATATTGCAAACTGAAACAAACTAGTTGAATAATAAACTGTCAGCATCTCATAACTTCTTTCTTGAGGTGCGTTGGTTTGTTGTGTACATTAGAAAGGACACCCTTTAAACATTTAGAACATGTTTTTAAAAAAGATCTCTGATTGGTTTAGTCAGGACCACATTATCATTTAGATTTGCATTTTAATGGCTTCCTGCTAGGCTGTCAAGTCATGCATAGCAGGGGTTCCCTCTACAAACACTGGTTTGGAGAAATTTGTGTCAGAGAAACTAAGTGCAACTGCTGCCTTCCGAATTGTTTTCTCATTGAAAGTATTGTCATTATATTCTTTGATTCTCAGGATGGTAAAAATGTTTGACTTTATTTTGGTTTTAGTCATATATTTGTTTCATGTAAGAGCACTGAAGGTAAAACATCCTGTTTCTGGAATTTATACAAGCTTTATTCCAGTTTAAAGTGTCATTGAAATCTACAGACATGCAAGAATATGAAATAAACGCATAGTTCAAGTTTATCTGTCATCCTAGTGAAAATCAAGGTCTTACATTTGATATTCAAAATAAGAATAAGAATGTTATGACAGACAGCAAACAAGTAAGCATTTGATCTGGTGAAGTTAGTCAGCACATTCTGCAGATCTGAGCAGCTGCTCTCATGCTGTTTCCCACACAGACAGGTGGCAGCAGAGAGCTACGAGGCTGCAGCAGCCCATGCCCCTGCATCCCTAGCTGCACAATTAAGATGTAGGTGTCTGCTAGTCCATGCCAGCTCCATTTGGGTACCACTACTCAGAATTTCTAAAAGATAGTACTTGTCAAGAGCAGTTGTGACAGATATTAAAAAACAACAACAACAACAACAACAACAAGAACTTCAGCAACCAAAGGATGAGGAAAATTATGTCACTGATGGGATCAAACCGTTGACAATATGGTAAGTAATTATATTTTTACGTTGCTTGTTGTGACAATATTATATTTTGAAAAAAAGGGAATACAAGAAATGTGACAAATGCACAGTTAAATACGAGGGGAAAATGTTGTTAATTGAGCTGAGGTGCAAGGTACAAAACCAGGACTGATAGAGATAACTGTCATGAATTATCTCCCTCATGATTCTTTCCCTCTGTGTGTCTCGCCTGTGGTAGGGACATAGCAAATGTTTTGTCAGGATTCTTGCTGTGGTGTCAGCGTTTTGGCACAGGGGAGTGATTTAAGGAGGCACGGCGAGCTCGTTATGCCCCCCACGCCTGACCGTTCCAGCCTGCCCTGAGAGTGTACGCAAACAAATAAAACACCCCAACCTTTTTAATTAGCTTCAGGGCAGAGATTGGGACCTTGCAGTGGCAGTGATAGCGCGGTAACCAGCTATTACTCCAAATATTTGGTGCGTTGCACCGTTGAGATCGTGAGCGTGGGATCTGGTGGCAGAATAAATTACCGGTCTTTTTGTGTTTTGTTTGTTTTTTTTTTTTTACTGCAATTTGCCTGACGACTTGCTCTGGCACCTTTAGTGGCAGAGCAATAAATAATGATCGGGTAGAAGCAGTTAATGAGAAATAACTGAGGTCATAACCTCAATTTTTGCCAGTTTAATGAGCAGACCCAATGTTTCAAAATGCTTTATTGTGTGACAGCTCACCCTCATGCTGACACCTCAAAACAATGTTGATGTTGACCTTAAGGTTGCAAAGTTCAGCCTAAATCACTGAGCTGCAACTAGAGTGAACAAAACACAATATAGCATTTTATATTATGTCTTTTTAATTAATTTAATTAATGATAACATATCTTTGGAAAAAAGACCAGCTCAGCTCTGCTTTTCTTGTTAACACTTATCTCATTCATAAGAATTTAAGCTTTAGAAGATTTGATACTAAAAATAATGCTTGATTTCCTTCAGAGTATAGTCATCTATATAGTCAACTTGAAAAAGCAACAATTATTTATATTTACTCCAACCTTTTTGCTGTTATAGTTTCTTTTGATTGTGAAATCACTAATAATAAATATTTCTCACCCAATTGCTGTAATTCTTCAGTAACGCATATCTACATAGGCTCTTAGAGGTTTAGTACACTGTCGGTTTTGGCCCAGCATCAAAGGCAAGCTGGGGCAGATGAAGAATAGAAATTCCATGACATGTGTTAGATATCACATTTCACTTCAATGGAAATCCTACAAATGTCTCTGCGAACAGCACATTACTGGCTCCAACAATTAACACCGTTGTTTTCTCTCAGAAACAATATTTTCAATCTGAAAGCCACCTAATGTGATATTTGTTATAAGAAAGCCGCTGCAATCATTTTCAGTTTGATGATGTTGTGTGTTACGTTATGCTACTGGACAAGTAAAAACACGCAGCTTCCTGATCTTTTCCCGAGCTGAAACACTGGCATCTTTTATCATGTCATACTCCAAGAGTGATCTTTATATTTTACAAGCAGAGGATAAAGACTGAAAGTGTACCAAAATAATGACAAGCTACATTTTTCTGGTGACTTAATAATTAAACCCCATTTAATAAATCAGCTTTGAATAGTATGATTGTTCTTCACATGCCCTGATCATGACCCTGGATTTCTGTGCTCAGGGCCATGAAAGCCATTATTTACAGGACGAATATGTGAGCGCATATCTGACTCTGATGGGGCTTGTGTTTATTTAATGCTGCTTAAATGATGGGGTTCGGGCCCACTGCTTCCTCTGCTATATGTAATTAAGGAGGATTCCTCATCTGCACATAATGCTAGACGACGCTGTTGAACTATTCTCCATTCATTGAACAAATTATATATATATACATA
>JAOWBL010000009.1:12278792-12289726 GCA_028564865.1 Zenarchopterus dispar | reverse complement strand
TCCAGGAACAATTAAAATCAACTTAATCTTTTATGAGTCTAAATTAAACTCTCTTGTATTATAAATGAAAACAGTTTTACAATAAAGTGCCAGGAGCTCTTCACATTTCCCCTTTCCATTTCTAAATGATTTGTTAAGCTGTGATCTGTCTCCACAAAAGCCAGACCTGAATACTGCTTGTGGACGTTTCAGGGAGGGCGCTGATCCAGCCCAGCTACACGATTTTAGCCAGTATCAATTGTGCGTATGTGACCTGTCTGTGGTTTTTCTGTCATTTCTGCTCAAACCAGAAATAAGCGAGGAATTAACCGTGGGCTCAGGAAGTATGTCAACAGCCTTAGGCGTAGGCTACAGTACGTGGGGGTGGGGTGGGGGTTCTGCACAGCACCACGGCACCCTGCACTGAGACATAACAAGGTAAGTTGGAGTATAAGCGATTTAGCTTATAAATGTCTTTCTCACTTCAAAGTGAAGTTGTTAAATTAATTTGGATGTACTGGTTATTTTGAAAATAAACCAACTAGGGATGTATATTTTTAGACCAGACTAATAGAAATCAATACAACTATTTTGAATTTGCATGAAAAATTAAAGAGGACGTCAATACAAAATTTTACTTTTACTCGTTTTAATTCACAATGAGCTATGAAGATAAAAGTTTGACGTTTGAGTCAAGTCAGAGGGTTTAAAATATATATGTAACACTTTGTTGTTTTAGAATTTAGATGTATTTTCAGATGTGTGCTGAAAACTATTCTTCCATAATTAATACTAGGGTTAGGGTTAGGGACTTTTAAATCCTGAACTGTTTAAAATGATCAAATTGTCCATAGTATGGTAATAAACATATAAAAGGTTATAAACTATGTTTTTCTACTTACACTAATATTTTGTGGGGAAATTTTAATATTAAATTGACTATTTTATATATATGTCAAAACATGAAGAAACTTAAAATACTTATTAAAAATAACACCACAGACACAGACCACCAAGAGAAACTTCAGAAATGATACATTCCTCGGTTGGCTCAAGTGTGCTGTTGCCTCAAATCCCTTTTTTTTAGTCTATTTTCATTTTTAAAGTTTCCTTACTTTTCTTTGCTGAGAAAGCTAAACATGGTAGGAACACAGGATATTAAAGACAATACAATTAATTCTGTTCAGCAGTTTGACTTATTGTTAAATCACTGGCTCCCTCAGAACAGCAACAATAGACATTTCTCATAACAAAACACATTCAATTAAATAAGTATTTCTCAGTCCTCGTTTATAATAATATAAATATTATAAGCAGTATTATTGAAAGTGTGTTCATTTGGAGAATTTGAGTGTAATTAAACTTAAGGCTCAAATGTTACTGTTAAACACTCAAATCTATTAATTTGTGAGAAGTATTATTTTGTTTTTTTCTCTTTGAGACATTGTTGTATGACATCCTTTAAGTGTATTTTTCTTGAAGTGTGAATAATGATTAATAAATTTATTACAATGTACAGTAGACATAGTTTCCTTCCCAAAAGGTCGCCGTTCTGTGGAAAATACTGCAAGAAGCACACAAAGGTGTTGACTTCATCCTACAATGTGCTTGTGTATAAATTTGTATATGTTTGGCTGTTGTCAGGAATGTGTGTGTGTATTTGTGTGTGTGTGTGTGTGTGTGTGTGTGAAAGAGTGTTTATTCTTCTACTCATGTCAGAAAGAATTATATAAATTACAGAGTGAGAGGTGGGACAGAGAGTGTCAGCATGGGTGAATTTATGAGTGCGTAACAAAGAATCGCTGATGTAGACAGGCTAAACAGAGACTATGCTGGTTTCACACTCACACTCACACACACGCACCGCTCCAGATTTGCTCTTTCTGTAAATGCGGTATGAAGCAATATAAAAGCAAACTGAGAAATAAATCAGTAATGTCAGGGTATCCGCTGCATACGTCTATACATTATCTTGAACAAAGAGGACTATCTTTACATGTAAAAAAAATATTCTATCAACAACTGAAAAACTAATAGTCCAGGCAAAGTCGGTTTTATTTTTACAGTTTGAAAACACGGGTCATAAATTTGCCGCAGACCTTCTATACTTAGAATCTTGGTTCAGATAAAACCCCCTCCTTCCCTTCTTGGACTTTTTATGGAGATTTTTCCTCTACCCTGACGAAGGAGAATGCTGTCTGCTGGATGAAACCAATCTAGTACTAACTGGAGTCAGGTGACTTTTTCTGGGAACAAGTATTGTACAGGGTGATATGGAAGACTGGGCTTGGATGAGGTTCTTCACTCCCCCCTCTTCAGTTTTGTTTTGACTAGCATGCCAGCTCTCTGACTACCAGTGAAGCGCCGACACCCCTGGAGTGGATTCTAAGCATACCAAGGAGGAGATGCCTTTGAAAGGACAGATGTTCCTGGGTTTAACCTGCCTCCTACCCAAACCGCTACTCTCCTTCCATTGTATATTTGCTTTTACTCTATAAATAACTGGCTGGTGTAAGTCACACAAAAATGTAACTGATGCTCAACTGACCTCTAAGCCCCTCATCTTTGGGAGTGAAAGAAGCAACAAAGGCTGAAGAATAGCTGTGTGACATAGAGTCTTAGTAAATGGATTTGTGCAAAAGGACATAGTGAACATACCCGTTATGTCCACAAGGATGAGTCTAGGTGTCAGGACTGAGCTCAAGCCAGTTCAAATACAACATTCACAAATATTTAGGTCTTCATAAATTCATTCTGGTGGCCTTTTCAAAAAGAAAAAATTAAATGAGTTTTTTTCCCATGCACCATGTATGTACCACTTAACTATTTCCTGCAAAATATGTACTTACTGTACTTATTTTAAATGCTAAAATATGAAAATTAGGTAGCTTAAAAAAAGAATGAAAAAAATCCTAAAATATTCTGAGTATTAAAAAAAGTCACATATAACCTATGAGATTGCAGTTTTAAGTCATTTTGCAAGGTCTGTTAGACTGCACAGTGTTTGCCCTCTCGCTGTGGCTGCAGGGATGAATGGATGATTGTTCGTTGGCCCTTGTGACGGCTCTCCTGGGGCCCATCAATTTACCGAGGCTCCTGGAACATCAGGTCATGGCTAACCAGGCTCTGAGGCTGCAGCCTGGCCTTGCTGTGCTGATTCTGCCCCAGTTACAGCTCAGGACCTCCAGGGAACACAGCTGAGTCCCTTAAAAAAAAAAAAAAAAAGCCCAGCTGAATGGTTTTAGAAACAGTGCAGCTCCTCTTACCCTGCACTCACCCTCCACTGAGAACAGTTCAGATATCAGATACTTTGTTTTTTTACTTCATACGTTCATGTTTGCTTGCCAAAGCCCCTGGAAACCATATTAAAGTATGTGTTCCACAGTTTTAACCAACAGGCCTCTTCGGTTGAAGATTTTGACCAAAATTTCCATCATCCTCTCACTTTCCTCTTCTCACATTTTTTTTTGCCGCAGCTCTATATTTCCCCATCTCTTCCCTAACATGCTCACACACATCTTAATTTTCTCTCTTTTCCCTCCTCCAGCGCTGGGGTGTTGTATCAATTACAGCTGACCGCTAGTCAGGTGGGTCTGCGGGAGATTTTAGAACAGAGAGGGGCAGCCAGATTGCTGTGCACCTCCAGCCTGCTCCCAGACTCCAGCCCCAGGCCCCGCTGAGGCCTTGTCCCGTGCAGCTCAGAGAGACACCTGGCCAAACCGCAGAAACACTTCCAGCTGCAGACTGCCTGATGCTCACCACGGAGAGTATTCAGGCCAAAGGTGGAGGAGCTCACCGGGAACTACTACATTACCGCTGACATTTCTTCAGGCTTTTGTCCATTTAGCTTTTTGTTTCACTCACAGTACCAAGAATCTGTTCACATTAACAGATAAAGTTTTTGACCTGTGCTAACATTTACAATGTGTCACAATAAAAACCCCTTTCCACAAAACAAAGCAGACTGTTAAAACTGTTAAACAGCCCTCCTTCAAGTGAAAGTGGAAGAGAACAAAATTTGAGGGGGGAAAAAAGGCAGAGGGAACAACAGCTCCCTCTTCTCTCTGACCAGCTGACATGAAAGACCACATTATGTCTGAGATTAGAGGCAATTACACTGGGAGTGCGCTTTAAGACCTTTGTTTGCCAACATGACAGGAGGGAGCAGGGCTGTAATTTGATGAGGGGGCTGCGTGAGTGAGAAACGCCGCATGGCAGGCTCCCGGCGGGAAGCAGCAAAGAGAAGCCTTTGTCCACAGCACAGACATGGCAGTTGACAGAAATGTTAATATTTAGAGGAATATGAATTAATTTGTAAATTAATTACTTTGCAGAGACATCATATTTACTGTGCAAAGAGCCACTCAGGCTGAAAAAGAGACTTTCCAGTCTACAAGGAAATACCTTCATCTTCGATATTTGCTCCAGATGACACTTCAAAAGCTCCTGTCTATTGTTCAGCCATTTATATTAATCCTAATGTCACAATTGTGCAGGTTCAGTCAAATGTCACAAATACTGTAAACATATGATTCAGCCTGAACCTGCGGTCACACAAAAGCAACATACCAGATTTTCAAGACATGACATCTCCTGCATTCTGGCCCGGAGCATTGTTCGAGCACACTGAGAGTTTCAGGACAGGAAACGAGCAGCTTGTTCCAGACCGAGCGGCAGAATGGAACACGTCTTTATTTGAGGGAAGTCATTCCGTTGATATATAAAACACCAAAGCAAAGTTTCCTTCCCCCTCACTTTCCTGGTGCTATCCTCTTCAAAAGGATAGACTCCTTTTGACTGGGCTCACATGCACACACGGGACCAGAAGAAAAACAAACAGAAGCCATTTAAATATCAACCAACCTGACTTCTGTTTGAGGAGAGGGGCTACTGCACGGCTCAGCCCAAGCTCGCCCAGTAGGGTGACGTGAAGCCTTCTGATACAAAGTAAAGTGAGAAACAATAAACAAACAGCACATTGTGGTGAAGCTGCTAGTATTTTGTCACATTAAACATGTGCTATTTTATTACTGCAAAAGAAGAACACATGCACAGCCACATCACCAAGTACTAAAAGTTGAGATGATTATTCAGAAGAGGCAGGAAGCCTTTAATTCTTGCTTACATGTCATTCTGGATCACAACATTCCTGAAGTTTCGACATGTGGAAAAGTGATTCGTACAATGACAAAACTATGAACTGATATAGTGGTATAGTCAACCACACCTGTAGATTGCTTCACATGTCTGTCAAAGACAATTAAATATTTTACAAATACTGGAGGATAAATGTTGAAGTGATTAAAATATAAATCCCAGGAGCCAAAATCCTACCTAAAGCCATTTCTGTCAGTATTGAAAATGAAAGACAGTCTTACTATAAAAATTATTGGTCAACATTTTAAGTAGTATGCGGCCCCTACATTTCACACGTTTCTGTCTTTTTTTTTTCTTTTGGCCAAATCAAGGCTGTGTGAGAGGAGAAAGAGGACCACCTATTAAACTGAAATCTAAGGAGTGATGGATGGGAGCTTGTTGAAGGGGAGCAGAGCAGCCTGCTTACACCCCAGGGGAGTGGGATGATGAACAAGGAGGGGAGGGAAGGGAGGGGGTGGGCAGGGGAGACTTCACAAAACCCAAACTTACACCTCTCTCTGAGGGAATGGAGACCTCCCATGTGGTCTGATTATGAAATTACTTTGACTTCATTCTAAGAAGTACTTTTGCCTGTTTTCCCTCAAATCTTTTACTTTCATCTCAAAGTTCTGGTAGAAAAGTAGGTGCCCCGAGGACACTGAAAATATGTTCGAAGAACTTACTTGGCTTCTGGACATTCTAATTCATAACAGTAGCTGCGATAGTTATGCTTTTTCTTAAATAGTTTGCAGATGAAAGCAAGAAAGAATTAAAGAGCATGGGCATGGCCATTCAGTATCCACATACTGGCTCTAATGCTATACTGTATGTTTTAATTTATTGGTGTAAAATAACCATTTTTTGAACCATTATGGCAAATAAATTTTTCACCAAAACAAACACGAAGTCTCAGTCCTCAAAATATTTAAACCACTGCAGAAAACACAAAGAAAATCCTAAATGTGCATAAATTGCGTGTAAATCCTGAGTTCAAATAACTGTCTAAGGATCACTACATAGAGAAAAAGAAGAAATAAATAGTTCACACAACAAATTCCCATGGCCAATAAACTTGTGGAAGTCAGCTTTGTTGCTTTATAAAATCAATTTTTTAATCCTCAAGTGACATTTTCGGACAATAAACCCATAAAGGGGCAAATGGAGCGGCTGCAGCTTTTGCGGTTTAATGCTTGGTGTGGAGGAATTACTGCCGTAGTAGTTTGCCTTTAACTGTCAGGAAATGACCCATAATCTGCAAGCGTTTGACTGCTGCAGCATTCCTGTGAAATGAGACAAGTTGAGGTAGATTAGGGGTTGGGTAATTAGCTCATTAGTCAACATAAACACATGGCAGGACTCCCCCATTTCTACACACCCTGCCACCCCCGTCACTGCCCACAGCTGGTGGCGAAAGTAAGTTCTCACAAACACACGTGTGCACACACAGGCACGTAGTTTCTCTCTCACACATACGTACCTGTGCAGATTCATACAGACACACTCTGCACCCAGAACGCTTCATCATTAACTCCACTTCTTTCTTCTGCAGTACTCTATTACTTTGAATCATTTTTTACATTTTTTTCTGGCCTCATCATCTCATCTGTTCTACTCTGCCACAGACAAGTCACTCTTTCATATTGTAGCCCTGGGGGCTGAGGACCAGCCGCTTTTCACCAGCACCTCATAGCTTATCTGAGCACTTTATCAGCCTGAGGAAAAGACATGTGGGTAGAGCTCTTCACTCGTCCTCTCTGCAGCTCTGAACAGCAGCAGGCTGTCAGCAAACAAATATTTGTAAGTCAGGGCTCAGAAGCATGTGCCTTCTGACAACGAGAGAGGCTTTAATACTCTTGTGTTTCAGTGTCTGGTTCTCTTTCTCTCTCTCTCTCTCTCTCTCTCTCTCTCTCTCTCTTTGTGTGTGTGTGTGTGTGTGTATGCATGTGATAGAAAAAAATAGGACATCGGTTGTGCAGCAAGGTACACTGGTCACAACGCAGCCCTGTTTATTGCACAGGGGACAGATGCTTGGCAGTGGGCCTTGGACAGCTCTTCACACCTCCAAAATACGGCAGGAGGTCTTCAGTTTTTTTCCTCCAGTTGGTTTATGGACCCCCTGGTTTTTCTTCCCCTCCTCTCCTCAGGGACCTCCTGGAAATCTGCATTTGTTTTAATCAGCTGATCAAAACTTTTGTGAAATATTAAATTTCACATGTGCCACACTGGTGAAAAACCTCTTAGCGAGTCTGAACCCACATCACTTTTGCACCTCGACTTCAGTGCACAAGCAACTTTTCATTCCAGACCAGGACCGGGTGTGTTTGCCTCAGTGCCAACAGAAACAGAAACCCTCTTTGATGGTGTTTACTGTTCAAATGTATGAATGAACATTTGTGGGACTTTTCACTGTGCGGGGTTTGTTGAAAAGCAGCCCAGGCAGGAACCAGTGCACCTTGATCATGTGGTGCTCCAGAGTTTTTGAAGGTGGAGCAAAACGATGACAGAGAAGGAAGGAAAAAGGATGAATGAAGAGAAGGAGAAAAAACTGTACCTGACATCAATAGGCTGTGGTTTGCTGCCGAGTTAAATTAGTAATTCGGGGTTTAGATACAGCCACTTAATCTGGAGACAACACAGCTGATGAATCCATTCATCATCGCCTAGGGAGACAGTGCGTATAGTGATGCACATCATTTTCTGGGTAATTTAAAGTGAAAACACACACTGAGCCCTCCCCTCAGTTTGAGCTCTGTCCTTTTAGAGTCAGAGCTAAAGAGTATCACTAATATGTTTCATGGGCTAGGATCTGAGGACCCACGAGATTTTTCTGTAAGTCTACATCCACGATTTCCACATAGATGTAGAGCTAACATGCAGAGGTATCATTCAGTTGTTACATCAATATCTTAGAAACCGAAAGAGTAGAGAGGCAAAATTACATGTTAATCAAAATACAGATAATCCTACATTTCTATTTAGTTAGTTAAGTTTGTCAGTCTATGTTGTCTTTTTATTCTAAACACTCTTATTCACTATATTCTAACAGTAAATAAAGTAGATAAATTCTGAGTCATATATTTAAGCTTTACCACTTCTGTGCCTATTTACTATATAAATAATTTTTGGCTAACTACTTGTATATTATACAACTTTCAACAAATAAATTTAGATAATATGTACATTAAGATCTATGCATTCATTTATGTACTAAGTACATAAAACAAAAAGCTTTTAATTCCCCTTTGTAAGGTTCATTCAAATGATGGAAAAATATTGGATCCGTAATTGCACTACATGCACAAATTCATTTCTAATAAAATTTTTAAAAAATCATTGTTTCAAGACAATGTCTTATTTTTTGTCTAATGGCTAGTCTATTCTGCTAGCTTTAGGATTTTTAGTCAAGAACATTTTTCTTACCCAACTGGCAAAGATATACATATATATTTTTTTCATATAAGGTAGTTTGACTAGATTTAGGAATATTAGGCTAATAGGGGCTATTTTTCCAGTGTAATGCATCTGTAAAATCCTTAGTATACACAGCTTTTAAACTTGACAGTTTGGATTCTTCATATTTACGTGTTTGGAAGTTTACATAGAATTTGGTGGTATTACTGTTGTATATTTACAAAAATATACGTTAAAAAACAGAATATTTCTGCTCACACATATTTCTTCCATACTTGAGTGCAAATATCAAATATATAAAATGTTTTTGAAAAAGCGTGTGAAAAACATCAGTTATGAATATTCTGATTAACAAGTAAAAATTATGTATAGCCCTGGCCTTTCTCACTATTAATACTATTGGCATTATTAGTGAGAGTAAAATCAACAAACTTGCAGTGAAGGATGCTACCAGTGACAGTGATTAGTGAGGGAAAGTGCCACACCTTGCTCTTTGGCAGCAGGCCATGGCCTTATCAGGCTTGATGAATTACGTTGACACCCAAGCTATCTTAATGACTTGTCTATCTACCCATCTCCCCTTTCCTTTCTCTCCCTTTTCCCAGCCCTTGGCCTTGCTCCTCCAGCCTCCCACTCTTCGAATATCCAGGGCTGTTTTCAGCCATTAGGTGTGTGTATTTCTGCGTGTGAATGTTGTATGTGCTGAACTAGATGGGAGTACTGAGCCGATTTATGGTTTGCAGTAAGGTGTGACCACTTAAGTGAGAGTTGTCATTTATTGACAGCCAGTGTCAGCGGTGGCAGATGACTCATGATACAGGAAGAAGAAAACTGAGGTTATGTCAAGTTGTCTTGGAAACAAACGTGCTACAGATAAAAACATACCTGTTCAAACTTGAAGCACATCCTGATGGGAAGATACACATGTAAAACTGATGTCTGTTCACTTTCCTTCTTTTGCCATGTGTGACTTACTGCTGTGTCTGACTTTTGTTGGTATTAGGTGTGTTCTTTGACAAAAGGTTAAACAGACCCTACAGAGTGAGCAGTGCCTGCCAGTGAGCAGTTGGCATCCTGAAGACTCATTTCCTGGTTTTTAGGGGGGCATCCTTCCTTTTTTGCCCCCAACTTCCTCTGCTTTAACACCCATTGTTGCTTCACAGACTCCAAATGTATATTAGTGGGTGCTCCATGTGGCCCTTGGACTCCAATTTGTTGACAAATAGCAGTGAACTGTCAGTAACTAGTGGTTGTTCTGACCAGGGTGAGAACATCAAGGTGACAGTTGTCAGTGACCATGGCTTTAAAGAGAAACTAAGATTCAGCCTGCATGTTGCAAAGTAATGCGTCCTTGTTGGGATGGTTTGTTGATGTTTATTCTTCTACTTCTAAATGGAACAAAATGGGCGACGTGTTACTGATAGAGGAACAAGGCTATTAGCTGTTGCTGTTTTAGTGAATGTAAATGTTATTTCACTTATTGCAGTGAGGTGGGTCTTGAAGACATTAAGTATCAAGCAAAGACTTTAGTCATAGAGAAGTGTTTCTTATTAAGTAAGGTGGTTTAGTGGACTTTTTGTACTAGACATTTGCAAAAGTATGATGGGTTAAACAGGGAAGGTCTCAGCTGGGTAAACGAACAAAAATAAACAAAGCAAAACAAAAAAATAGAAGTGGTTTTTCAGTATAAATATTTTTGGACATTTTTAATTAAGAAAAAAATAAAGGTCATGACTGGAGAGGGTTTAAGACTTTAAACTTTACATATATTTTTTCCTGTAAAAAATGCCACCGGTATTTAAATCAGGTAGGTGGAAGGTAGGTAGGTAAACAATAATCATTATTACTGCCATTTGAAAAAGAATTAACAATGTAAATGTTACCTCCTCAGCCTTATCTTCAGTTGCGGAAGCATCTTTCTCCTCATGGCCAGAATCGACATGCTCATAACATTAAATTGCCCCACAGAGTTTGACCCTTTATCAATAGTAGTGGCGATTATTTGATTAGAAACTCAATAAAATAAATAGGCCTGCTCATTATCCACACCCAAAACATCATAACCATGTTTCCCTCCTGCATATTTGCACTCCAAATTAATTCAAATCTTGAGAAAGCTTTTGTGGCCGGCAGTCCACATCTGGGCAGTCCAGGGAAGAGTCTTCATTCTAACATACAATTTGCATTTAACAATACCATTCCTGTCATGTTTATTTCAGACAAAATCAAAGCTGTGGACATAGTCCCAAAGTGTGTGCTTCCACGTCAGTCTTCCAAGCTAACTTTCAAGCTAACTTGCAAGCTGCTGCTCTGTGTGCCCGCAAAAATGTATATATGTGTGTGTAATACACACACACACACGCACACACACACGCACGCACACATACATGTATATATACATATATATA
>JAOWBL010000009.1:12262710-12278692 GCA_028564865.1 Zenarchopterus dispar | reverse complement strand
ATATATAATAGAATGCTTTGTCTATATGGGCAAACACTAAAGGCAGCATCAGGGGTATTGCAGAATTTTAGTTTTATTTTTGCAGCACATGGGTCTCTAACAGCCCTGTCATTGTATTTAGCAAACAGCCAGGCATATTGTACGTTTGGTTAGAAGGGGGTAGGCTGGGAACTTTTCCCAGTGCTCTAATATGCTTACCCACATTTGAACCCCACTCGTAGTTTTGCCATTGGCTGACTCACATGGACACCAATTAGGCGTGATTCAGGACTGAAATACAGCTGATGCACTTTTTAGTGAGGAGCATTTTTTTTCTTTCCCTCACAGTGTCAGAATGGGTAACCGGTGTGCGGTCCAAATATTCTGGTTATAATAGTGGCTCAGTGTTCCGGGAACTCTGGGATAAAAAGTGAAAAAATATAGCGGTGAGGTTTTCTGGATAATAACTCCATCTCTCTGCATTGCAGTGCAGCAAAGGGGAGGAGTGCTCTTTTTTTCTTCTTTTTTTACTCTGGCAGGTTTCAGAGCAAAGCCTGTCCATGGAAAGCATACTCTGCACATTCTGCAGACAGGGGTCTTCAGGGAGGAAATCGAGAGGAAATTGTGCAGAAAGTGTAAAAAAATCAGTCTCTCCTTCTCTTGTTCTCTGCCTTTCTTTGGCTGAGTTCACAGAAAGAAAGACTCCTTGTTTTCAGATCCTTTCTAATTACTCATATTTATCCCTCAAGGGACAAATTAAGGTGAGGATTTTAGGGAAAAACAAGGTGAACAACATATGATTTTATTTATTAAATGAAATGATTGGAAACCAAAATCATAATTCACTGAAACACTAAATGCTTCTATTTTCTTATGCAACTATGTAATTGCCCCTTTAATATGATAATCATCCCTTAACACAGTGTGCACTGGTCCTAATCCCTGCTTTTATACATAAGAGCAGGTATTAAGTAGTAGAACTAGACCTCTGCCCCTCAGCTAACTGTCTGAAAAGTATGTTGATTTTGCTTATAATCCTAGGCTTCAGCAAATATCTAATTACAAATATGACAGAGAGGATCATGAAACATTTGCAGATTTAAATATCTTCAGTAATAATGGCGGAGCCCATCTTGAACACACAATTTGCCCCTTAAACACTAGGAGACAGTGCCTTTTTTCTTTAAGCAGTAACAAACATGTGGAGACTTAGGGTATGGAAATTAGAGAAGGAGGAGACCGGAAGATTAAGAGATCATAGCTTGGGAGGTGAGATGTTGGGGAAGCTCTACCACATGCTCTCACCTGTATGTGAAATTGCCAAGCAGGTTCATTGCAAGAGCTCCCCGATCTCCAATGGTTGCCCCATGGAAAAAGACAGTTACATTCTGAACTAAACAACAGATTTGTGGTATTTTTAACATTATGCATATATAAATACAGATAATGCAACTACAGGAAAGGAAGAACACCTTTTATAAAAGCTTTTACCTACTCTTTTGCTTGGAGCCAGACAAGATTGGTCTCCAGGGTAGATAGACTAGATGACCCTTGGCTTTCGCTCTATAAGTGCTGAAATGTGTCAAGCCAGATGCATCTGTCAATCAGTCCAAGACAAATTTAGGTCACTTCCTTTTCATGCCATGCCAGAAATATAACTATGGTCAAGTGATCCCTTTGTAATCAAATGCTGCTGATGGGATTTCGTGAAAAGGCTATTTATATAATTTAATTCAGTCGGTTGCATGTTTGCATGCAGCTGTGAAGAGCAAACAGGAAGGAAAGGTATTCATTGTCCGTGCTGGTCACTGATGAAGAGAATTTGAGTTAGTGGGTTTGGGCGTTTGTGAAACAGCTAAGAGGTTAAAAAAGTCATCACCCTGGACGAAGGGTTAATAAAGCAAAGAAAAAGGGGAAAAACTTCAAAGAAACTTCTAAGTAGATTTGGCGGTGGGGTGCCTTGCCACAAAAGACCATGTTTGGGAATGAATGAAAAGGAGCATGTCACCGGAGGGAAACGTGGCCAGGCATTTTCGACGTATCAAAAGAAAATAACTGATAAATAAAAGGAGGATGGAGAGGTTGTAAACTTCACAGCCTGTGTTAAAGAGGGAAGAGACCCCCTGCAGCCTCTGATTATTTAAACACAAGTTCAGTTTCTGCAGGCTGCATCCGAATAACAAAATGACACAAACACACACAGTCACACAGAAACACAGAGTAATTTGTTCAACAAGTGAGTCACACAAACATGGTTAGGTTTAAATGTACCACACCAGATTAACTGCTGTTTGAGTACAATTATTCATAATATATGCAGCCCTGCTGTACTACGTCCCTGAGAGGTTTTCAGTTGAATAAAAAGTCCAAACAACTTTGTTTAATATACACAGCATCAAATGCCATCTAAAGTGGGTACGGGCACTCATCAGTAATTGCAGCATAATCACGAGCACACCAGAGAAAAGACAAAGGTTTACAAAACAACATACATGCGAAGACTTGATTTTGTGTTCAACATTTATGATGAACACAACCATTGAACAAAGATAAATAAAAATTAGCTAGTAATATCAAAATAAAGAAAACCTGTTTCTACTAAAATCACTAACTAAGCTTTTCACCAGAAAATGATGATATACCAAGAAATGTGGGCCTAGCTGTGATAGTTGGTAGTTAAATAATTCCCTCTCAGTAACGGCCTGGACGTCTAACTGTGTGACTACATTAAAGAAAGCCAGGCTCCGCAACAAAAGTAGCACCGTGGGCTTTGCCAGTCACCTTATTCACTCAAGTTACTGATACGTTTTGCTTGCCAAACCATGTGTTTGAAATGTGGCAAGGGAAATAAAACAAAACGAAATAAAAAAGCAACATGGATTTGGAGGAAGAGCACCTGGTAAGAAGAAAAAAACACACAGGAATGGGGAGAACATGCTGCATAAAACATTTGCAAGCGTTTAGATCAGCAGGCGCATTACAACTCTGCTTTTTGTAGATTTGTTTCCGCCATCAGCTGTCAGTCAGAGGATTAGCAGGAAACCATGAGCTTGCGGATCATGACACGCAAACAAAATGAAGACCCACTCATTAAAGTAACTTCACATATCATTAATAGTGCCCTGAATGCCCACAGGCTACCTTTATATTAAGCTCTTAATTTTCAAAATGAAACCTCGGCGATTCCGCCTCATTTACTCCAAGATCGGAGAGGAAAACTTGATTGGACAATGTTCCCTTCAAGGGAGCTCTCCCCCCTTCTCTCTTTTAAACTAAACTATTCTGGCCAAACATGTCTACACCACATGTCCTGTAACAGGCAGTCAGGGATTAATCTGTGTGTTGTGCCATGACTTCGTTAGGTCAGACAGTAATGAAGCGTATGAAGGCTCCAGATTCCTCTACAGGTAGAGAACCTGAGGCCAGGAACTTTTCAGAAACTCAGCTGATTACAAAAAAAGGGTACTACTTCCACTGTTGACTTGGTAAAATAAACAAATATGGCATGGAAACCCATCAGTGGTAATAGAGCTGTAGGACAGACGCGGAGAACACATTATTTTCGCTCTTCAAAGGCACAAATGAAAGGGAGAGCCTTTTGCTGGATTGCAAAGATGGAGCTGTTTTCCATGTCAACAACAGAGTTATTCATCTCTTAGAAGGTGAGCAGATCTAGGGGGCTTGACTGAATATTCGAGAAGAGGAGGGACTCAAAGCTGTGCTCGAATTTGAGAAGTGTTAATCAGGGAGAGGTTGTGTGCCTTATGGCCTGAACCTGATTACCACCAAATGGGTGAGCAGAGGCAGCAACAGCTGGGCCTTACAACAGAGCGGGGACTGGAGGTGGGAGGTAATCACTGGGAGACACCACAACCTGGATTAAGAAACAAAAATGTAATTATATGTGGGGACTTTCCATTACATTAGACTCAGCAAAAAAGACCAGAAGATTTTAGTCCGTTTCTTCTGTATCTGTATGACATATTATGTGTTCAGCTGTTAATTGTGCTGATGAAATTTGCACACTATTTAACATCCTCCATTTCTCATGAACTGTTATCAGTCGTTGCCCTTTGCAGGTACCTCTAACAGCGGTTGTCAGTTCATAAATCCCAGCTGCAGTAGAAGAATGCAATTTGTCTCTCCCTGGATGATTGGTACTGACAGTAAGAGTGAGCCAGTGACTGTTAACACACTATCTCCTTTTTTCCCCTCTGTCCTATCCTCATCTGAGCTCAGCACATTGCTCACCTCATGCTGCCAAGATGTCTCAACATGGTGACATCTCCAATGAGGTATGAATCTCTGTCTCTGTCTCGCTCTCCTCCTTTTTTGTTTTTTTTCCCTCTCTTCCCTCTTGTCGGAGATATTTTTACACAGTCCTGTAGTGCAGTCATGTAAAGGTGAGTGATTTTTACAAGACAATAAAAAAGAAAACAGGTTCCATTTGGCTTCGGATGTGAGTCTTCAGTCACCTAAATGATTGCCTGCAATACATGGATAGACAAGACTGGTTCAAAAGCAGATGAGAACGAATGTCATTGACTCTGATAGTGAACTGCATCTTTTCCTGGAAAAAGTTTGTTGTTTGAATAATGACTGTCAAAAGGAACAATTGTAGCCTTATAAGATTATGCATTTTTATGTAGCATGTTGTCAGATTTCCATTGGTAGGCTGATGCTGTTGGCAGATATTTAAAATAGAGTGTATGACAATGTAAGAAAAAAACAATTCCTACTTTTTGTGTCCATAGGGAAAATAGGTTAGTACATAACCTTCAGCTGATGTCCTTTTGTCCAAAACTTTTTAATCACTGTGTTATAGCCAAATATTCATTCACTGGAAGCCTCTGTGTTTTTCTGCTTGTAAAACAAGAGGTATTGCATTTTATTTTAAAATAAAAACTTGTTCCCTAAAATTGGTGTCATGAATGAATGCAACTATGAGCACATCTACTCTCAAAGTATGAGGCTTCACATGCTCAAACCATGATCTGGTATTAAAATGTTTCCTGGTAAAATACATGACAGATCTGCAAGCAAACTGTAATAATACACTGGAAGCAGTTTTTGAATTTAAGGGTTCTACCTTTTCCCTTAGCTTCATAGCTGCAGCACACATTACTTTTGAATTACATTCATCAGCATTCAAAGAATAGAAAGGTTTGAATTACAAACCATGTATGTAATTAAAATCTCTAACTCTTACAGCATTAGAGTCAGAGAAGACCCCATATAAAAACTTTAGCAAGTTTAAGCCAAGTCAATTTTTACCCCATCACAGGGGAATGAGGTGCACCACACAGGGATTCAACAGAGGGAAAGCAGATACAGTTTTCTGAGCATTCCTGGTTCCTGGAGCCCTGACTCCACCGCAATGATGTAGATGTTGTGTTCAGTGCTGGCAGGGTGTGGGTCTCCGATGGTTACAGGATAGGAGTATTGAGGGTTTACATCACTGAAGTTAGTTGCTGGCAATGGTGACTTAAAAAGATATCTATCTAACATTGCAGTTTAGTGTCATAAACATCCAACTTAAAAAGGACCACCAGAATTACATGAGCTACTGTAGCTTGTTAACCTTTATTTGAACATAAATTATTAGAATAATTCTGTTTTCTGCATTTTCGAAAGAAATATGTTCATGTTAATAATTCCAAATTAATATTTTTACTTTTATGTATGAACACAGGCCTTCATTAAATTAAGGCAGTGGGAGAAATTTCACTAAAGATGTAGCACAATACACCATCATGTCTTGATTTGTTAAATTTGGTTAATCTCTCTCTCTCTCTCTCTCTCTCTCTCTCTCTCTCTCTCTCTCTCACACACACACACACACCAAAAACCACTACAGTTATCAATTATATAAAAAAAATAATTTCATTTTCTCATCAACATAAATTGTATCAAGAACATCTGACATTATTTTTCCTCATTTAACTTGATTTTTAAATAACTTGGTTTCTTCCGTGCTACGTATATCCCTGTCAACATAGCTAAAATATATAATTTTACAAACTATGCTTATTTATAAATATGGTGTTAACACAATCTACAGGGAGCCCAGAGGACTGTCTGTGACCTCATAAAGATCAATGAGAGGCTTTCACAGCGAGACGAGGAAATGTAACAATGTAAGAATATGTTTGTTTTGCACTTCCTCTGACATGAAAGACACGCGGAAAGAGACAAGCCTATTCTGAGCCATAAAAGACTTATCTTTGTCTTATTTTAAACCTGTTTATTTCTGAGCGGAATATGAACAATATTTTTAGACTAAATGAAAAGTGTCAGGGGTTTGAAAAGGAGAAATGTACTTGAACTGTGCAGATGTTTTAACACACAGAAGCATGCACACACGTTATCACAATGCGTCACGTATAAGGAAATATCAAAACATCCGGATTTGTACTTTGCAACCATACAGCGACCATCAAAACACCTCCACCTGTGAAGTGGAGGTGTTTTGATATGATAATAGAAGTGAGTGAAGTGGTTGGTTCTGTCATGGCTGCCTGAGGCCAGGTGATCATATCCTTTCCTCCCTCTTTCCTGTTCTTCTTAAAAGCCAGGCAGGTGAGGCAGGCAAAGCCCACTTAAGATAAGTGGATTACATAGCCTGTATCTTAAGCCTTGCAGTCACCGTGTCAGTTGGCAGCACAGACACACGGCATGTTTTTGTGCCAGGCTGTATGCGCTCCATCATGCTGTCAAGCAATTCTAAGACAACTTTTCTCACCATATTCAAGTGGTTTTCTTAATAACTGATACATATTCCTATTTTTTTCTATAGTCACTATTAGACAAAAATGTTCCCCCCACCTCTTTTTAAAGGTTAATCTTATGTGTGAACACACCCTGTGTGTTCAGCAGGTGCTCCAGAATGTCTTTTGAAATTTTTTCTACAATGTTTAGAATCAACCTTAAATCATTGTTTTTATTTCTATGTGGATACACCAAGAATACTGTTTGCATCCTGGATGAATCTAGAAACAATATACCACAGCAATCTCCTATGCAGATAAATGTGCTTGCTCAAAAATATAGCTGGAGCTACTTTTCAGAACCTTGGAGACACAATGAGATGGGAGAGTGGGAAAAGTTTATTTTGGGAAAGCTTAAGTGACCTTTTCAAACTCCCTGTCCAGCATAATCGCCTTCATTGCCACAAAAATAGCAACATAATTGCGTGGAATGCAAAAATCTGTACAATTTCTTGCTTTTGTTCCTCTGAGTCCTGTCAGATTTATCCTGTCAGTAGGCTGTGATCCTCGGACGACTCTGTGCAAATGATAAAGTGAGGAACGTAAGAACATTGTTGACAGATACATGTACTCAAGGAATGAAGACAATTACTTTTACAGCACAACTGAAAGAGAAAATGGAGCTGTGGTTGTACACATATTATATTAAAGTTATTGTGATTTAAGTCACTAACTTCCAACTTGCTCCACCATAAGCTATTAAAATATTTGAACTCAGAAGCTAAACTCATCTAGTTGGGCCTGTAATTAAATCACTGCTGTAGACAGAAATAGAGTTACTTCATAAATTAGCAAGAGCACATTGTTTTTCCTATATAAGGCTCTCAGTGAGTAATCATTAAAAACAAATGTGTTCCCTTAGTCACAACCAGGAAATCTGCATCAAGTCACAGGAAGATTACAGATGGACAGATCTGTGGGTGGAAATGGCATTCTTGAGTTTGGGTTGCTCTTCTCTTTTACAACAGTTCTTTTTAAGACAGAAAGAATAATAGCAAGGTGGCTTGGTGGGAGCTGTTGCAGCAAGAAGGTTTCTGGTTAGACTCCCAATCTGTGTGGAGTTTGCATGTTCTCCCTGTGTTTGTGGGTCTGTGGGTTTTATTCCGGGCATTCCAGTTTCCTCCCACACTCCAAAGATGTGTGTCTTAGGTTAATTGGTGATTCTAAATTACTCATAAGTGTCTGTGTGTGGGTAGTTGGTTGTCTATTTGTGGCTCTGTGATGGACTAGCAACTTTTCTATGGTCTACCCCTGCAAAAGAAAGATGGGATAGGCTCCAACAGACCCCGGTAACGTTCAGTGAGACCCTTATGAGTGATGGCCAGCCTCAGTATTTCTACTGTTGCCAGTTTTCAGTTTTTTAAACCAACTTCTCAGACCCTAATTAATTTCCATTCAGAGATAAATAAAGTATTTTTGAACTGACTTTTGAATTCAGGTAACTTTCAATTCAGACAGTAGATGGTTTGTGGACAAATCTACTGACCTGTGATCAGAGGAACGTTCCTTTTGTCAGTTTCTATAATTTACCTGCATACTTGAAACACTTTGGTTAAAGCATTTTGCTATAGGTTTAATATAAAATACAGAAATTAGTAATGCAGAACTTACTGAAACATCTACCTAATATAATACTGTCTACAAAGTACACTGAATTCCAAATTGTATTAGACATATTCTTTTTTTATTTTAAGCGTTTTTCTTTATTAGTGTGTCGCAAAATTAGTCAAATTTTGATTCATAACAGTAAAAACAGTTTTAATTATAAAAATAACAATACTTTTACTTGAGTGTAGTCTCTTGTGGTCTATCCACCATAATGCCAGTTATTCAAACTAAAAATGTATAGACATAATTCACCCTAAACTAAACAGAAAACCCTGCACTGGTCACTGTCAATTAAGATGTATTCTAGGAAAAGCTGTTTTAATTACATATTAAATGTCTGTTTAGGAGTGTGTGTATCAAATATCTGCACTTCCCTGAATAAATGTGTCAGTGAGACATTGAAAAACATGTACCAGACTTCCCTTTTCTAATAAGGGAAAGTATGACAAGCATGCATGCTGCCTCCCACACTCTATTTGTTGTCCTTTATTCCCATGTCGCATATAAAAAAGGGGAAAAATGAATGTGATATCTTTCTACATCTCAGTCTTTATTGCTCTCTGGTGGCCAAGGAAGCCCCATATTTTCCCCTTTTCCCCCCAGAAAAAGTTTAAAGCCTCTCGCTCAGCTGGGTTCTCCCTTTGTACGGAGAATGTTCAAAGTATTACACTGTCACTAATCATCCATGTTACAACATCTTGAGCAGCGAGGGCTCTCACTCTGACTCCACCCAAATGGGGTTGAAGGAATAGTCCACTTTGATCTCCTCAAAGGAGAGCTATGGAGACATCTTTCAGCCTCTCTGCTCCTCTCCTCAACCCCTCAACACACCCCCTGATTGCCCTGCGCCCTTGGCTGCCTCTGGTGAGAGACTTTAAACAGTAGGCAGGAGGCTGTTATTTTGGGAGGACTGAGGTGCTAGGGGGCGAGTGAAGAATAATATCTTGTACTCCAGGGCATGGACGGCTCCCCCGGCCCTTCAAATGAATAACAAATGCAGTTACAGACCCATAAAGAATGAAGGGAGGGGAGAGAAGAAGAACGAGGAGGCAGCATTTCTCTGACACAGTTTTACAGCTCTGCTTATTACAATGAACAGTTTAAGCTCTCCACCATGGCCTACTCAGTTCACCTCCTCCTTCATCAGTCATATCTGCACATTCCTGTAAGGACAGAGAGGCGCAGGATGGAGACGCGAACAGGACAGTGGTAATACTTTCCTTACTTATTGTAAGTGAGTGCCTCAAGTCATAAGAGATAACAGATATAATTATTTTAATATTCTTTAATAATTATTTTGAAACATAGATTTGTGTCTATATAACAATATTTTACCTGCTAGTATTTCTTTTACAAGACTGTAAAGCTATGAGTTTCAGGAACACCTTTATTATTATTATTATTATTATTATTATTATTATTATTCAAAAATTTCGATATGTACATACACACATACACAGAAATCCAAGAAAAGAAAGGAAAGACTTGTTCAAGAAAGAAGATATGTCATTGAAATTCTTAAAAGATCCTTCTTAAATTAAAACCAGAGATTTAAAAAAACACTATCAAAGGAATAATAAATAAAACAAATATAAATGTATTCGAAAGAAATCCCAAACAGAATATAAAAAGCTGTATCTATCATAGTGTGATGCAGGACAGAAACACCAGCCACCCAGAAGAAATCAGTACGTCAGAATTTATTTACAAAAATAAAAGCAAAGCAGAGTGTGATCTTGAATTGGATTTACACTTTTGATATCCCCACTATTAATAATTATGTTGGTTTATTCTGTGCAGACTGTTGTTAGGAATAAGGACATGTTTGTGACTACATAAGCAGGCACAGACTTTTCAAAAACTGTGAGCAACAGTAAACTTCATTACATTTTAAACTCTTATTTTCATATCCAGGCTTAAAAAATGAGGGGAATTATTATGAATGCTGTTAATTAAAAAAAAAGCATGAAATTAATTTGGATTGAGTAGAACCCCTGGTTCTCTGGCTCCTTGATCAGGGTACAAATACAACTTACAAATAACTTAGTGCTTTTTATTTGATCTTTTCTTTGTTCAAAAAATCATGCATTGACTACAAGACTAAATATTTGGAAGTATTTAGTTTTGTCTCTTTGTTTTAGTGTGTGTTGTGAATAGTTAGGTGAGAAGCCAGGATCATCAAATGAGGCTAGGAGTAAATAAAAGTTCATTCTTTATTTAAAATTTTTTTAAAATGTATTGATGGTATGTAAGTCATAGAAGACATTACTTAATATACCAGAAGGACTTGACAAAAACTAATACCAGAAATCACAGAATAGTCTTAACCCTCTGAATGTGTAGAATAGTTGGCACTATTTGCTGAAAAACTTAGGACCGAAAACAGCACTGAAATCAAAAATGAGCGTTCATCAGACTGTACAGCTTGTAGCCACTCGTTTCTTTTTCACTATAACTCTTTGTAGTAAGTGAGAGACCCAAGAAAATTTAATATGTAACTACTTTGAGGACTTAATTAGATCATTTTTGACTGGGTGAAATGCTCAGCCTGGTTTGCCCACCAGTGACTTACATATTCTGTATAATTTGGCAGAGGGAGGATGGCTGGACTTCTTGCTCACTAGAAGTGAATCTCTCCACCCGCATGTGACAGCACCTTCCTATCAATAACTTAATTATACTGATACACATAAAACATGACTAAATCATCAATGTTAAATGCAAATGCAAAAAAAGTGTTTTCATTACACTTTTGTGCTAAACTGGACTATTGACGTGTTTGAAAAACCACCACATAAACGCAGACAGTTTCCAAAAAACAATTCTAGGCATTTCCATTCCAGTTTTTTATTTAGGTTTTCTGCAATTCTAGTGATAATAGAAACACTACTTATGTCTAGTTGTTCTTTGTCAAAGAACCTGACCATACACAATCTGACAATTCTGTATAATGGTATATAATCAAACCAGACTAAACCACTTTTGAATGTTAATTCTTCATGTTAAAGACTGATGCTAAAAGCTTCCTTCTGTGTTGATATTTTGAGACCAAGGGTTCCTGACAGATAGAAAAGCAGGATGTGATGATGTCGTACTGTGAACTGAATAACTCTGACTGTGGTAATTTTGAACATGCTCTGATAAAATATAAACATGAACAGTTATTTCATCTCGTGAATGGAACTGACTTTATGGCCATCATATTTTAAAGTTTTCGTGTCAATGCCAATCGATGTTTTGAGGAGATTAACCAGGAGAGACAACTGAGTTTCATATTCTTTGTGAGCTAAAAACACCACAAACAGCAGTGCTTGACGCCATATGACATGTCTGAGACTGCAAGGGAAGAGCAGAGTGTGGGGATAAAATTTCCACTTGTTCAGGCAGTTGTTATCATACACCACTGTCACTCACTTCAACTGCACCCAACCTCAATAATTAAATCCAGCCTTAAGTGTCATTGCTGGTCACAGCTGAAGCGTTTTAAGGAGTTTTGGGGCATGTCTGACACTGAACTGGAGCTGAGATTAAGTAAATAGGCATGAAAAGAATTTGCTGATCAGCCATGAGAATAACAACCTCCCTGCTCCAGTGGCATCTCCTCACAGTTTAGATGAGGGGTTGGGGACGCTTCATAGAGCGTCTGGTTCTCCTCACTCATCTTTTTTACAGGTGGATATTATAATGATGTAGACATTTTTCTTTAACCTCTGAAATATTATCACCTGGTTTGTCTCATACAAGAGCACATTTATGAGTGAAACAAAGCCTAATAGCTCTCTTGTTTCACTCATAGTTGTGGTGGCTTGCCTGTTATTTATAATCTGTCAGTCAGTTTATCTGTCTCTCTTGACATACATGCATAAGTTCAAGGGAAACTTTCCTTCCTACCACCCACCTCCGCCTTCTCCATTGCTATTGCATCAACAAGAGTCCATAGAGTTTACTGTCAGAAGTCTGATAGAGTTCTCTAAGGCCGTTGGCAAGCAGCAGGGATATGAGGAAACCCTAAACCGTTTATTAGAAGCACTTTACACCCTTCAAGCAGAGTGGAGCCGTTGTTAATAATGGCAATAACAGACAGCCTGGATCAGACCAGTATGATAACTCAATGCACTTGGGACATTTCGGGGGGAGTACAGTGCGCACACTGGACAGAAGACTAGCTGTGGCTAAACGTCATATTGTATATGCAAATAAGTCTTCTAATGCATAGTTCTTTTTCCCAGCATTATTCAAGATCAGCCTTACTGGGGTCTCAGTTTTTTCAGTTTGAAGGTTAACAGTTTCAACTAAATTCAGCCATTCAGGAGGTTATAGTTAAGGGATGGTAAAGTGGTTTACCTTCATATGAATCAAGAAATTATGAATAATTAAATTGCCATGAACCCATGTTGCTGGCCTAATCAGACTTTATGGTAGCAATCACTGCTGGGGAACTCAAATGCTAGATATCCAATTGCATAATACCCATTTCTTTAAAAGAAATTGCCGAGAGATTAAGTTACATATTACTTTAGCAGACGCTTTTTTCCAACACAACTTAGAGAGGAAAACAATCAAATGAGAGTGAACTTGGTAAACTGCAGAGAAAGTACAGTTAAGGCACCATTCAGGTGTGGGTTAGGAAGTTAGACAGATAAGCAATTTATGATTTGCGGTGTTAGAACTCAGCTTGTTCAGGGGAAGTAACATTAACACTTTACACAGAGTTTGCTAGAGTAAGATGTCATTATTTGACATCCAAATCAAAAGAACAGAAAACCAAACCCAAGGTTATCTACCAATAGGAGAGACCTCAAACAAGAAATCAAATTATAACAGCCAAAAGAAACAAAAATAATCCAAAACAGTAGCTAAACAAAATTTCTGCAAGTAAAATCATGACAGACCATAAATCTCAAAGACAAAGTGACAAGCTGTTCACCATGACCAGCTGCAACTGTTGACTGGGAAGCCTGGGTTTAAATAAAGATCCCTCATCGTGGATTGGTTGAGGAGGAGAAGGACCAGACTGACCAGCATGAAGCAAGACAAGACACAGGGAAAATGCCAAGTGGCTGAGTACCAGGAGGTGGGGGGAGACAGGGTCATGCAACCAATTCAGATCGGGCAACCACAAAGCTGAAATGCAGCCCAGCAACCTGGAAGAACTTTATTACAAAAATACAAATAGGCCAGAAGCCATAACAGCGGCACTTATGGAGGGGGAGAGTTTTCAAGAGCTTTGTTAAATGTAGAGAGGGACAGCCCTGCTGTTGTAGCAGCTGGTAGCTTGTTCTCCCATTGAAAAACCATGTAGGAGAACAGTCTCAACTGAGATAGCCTTGTCTAAAGACAGGGCAAGGCCAGTCGACATCCTTCTGATGAGCACAACACCTCAGCAGTGATGAGTACCTTTACAATTGAGTTTAAATGGTCAGAGAAGAGCAACTGATCATGACCCAGATTTTTTATTTTTTATTTTTTTACCCCAGTAGGAGGGACAGTAGTAGAGACAATATTTATGCTAATGCTAAACTCATTTAAATGCTGGGCAGAAAAAATCAGTAGCTCTGTCTTAGAAAGGTTAAGTGGAAGGTCACACGCCTTCATCCCTGAGGATAATTCGGAGAGGCAAGCTGAGATTTTTGAAGAGATCATGAGGTCATCTGGCGCGACTAATAGGTAGAGTTGCATAGCAATGATATGAGAAACCATGGGGACGGATGATCTGGGCCAGGGAGGTGGTGTATAAGGGAAAGAGACAGGGCTCAAGCACAGAGCCTTGTTGCACCCCTGTGCACAAGAGAGGAGATGAAATGACAACGATTGTCCTTGTCATGCCACTTTAAAGGGATGTCTGGTGAGATAGGATCAGATCCAAGAATGCAATATGCCTAAAATGCCCAAGTTTGAAAGCTTAGAAATAGCAGTATGTTGATAAACTACTTTATTACTACTTTATTAACAAACTAGTTTGGGGTTTATAGCATGTCTCTTTTTTTATCTTCAAGTGGATGCCAAGTGTAACTGTAACAAGTTCCAGAGTTTCAAATGAAAATGTGCTAGTGTGGATGTAGCCGAATTCACGCTTATATGATTTGTAATTAGCCAAACTGAATATGTTACAGTTTAATTAAAACACTCAACTCTAAATTTAAGAACATAGTGGTCTCGGTTTTAAAAAAATACCGGTCTTGAGAGAAAATAGTTATGAAAAGCCAGGATATTATTACAGGCCAACTGGGGCCACTAGTGATGCTAACATGCAGGTGCATGTGGCCTCACCGGTACTTTACAGCACTTAGCCTGTGGGGCTGAAGTAACAGCTATGACATCATTGTCTCCAGAAAAGCTGGGGAGGTACAGTGCCAATCTGTTGCCAGACTTCATAGGCCTCTGGAGTGGGAAATGACTTCATCTCACTTGTCACACATTGCCTGTTTACCAGTTTCACCCATGGGAGGTAGTCAGCTTGAGGCTGGCACATTCAATAACAGCTAAAGATATTTAATATATGTAATGGCTGAATTCTTAGCTCCTTCAAGTCTGCTCACCTGTGTTTTTATTCTGTGTTGTCATAGTAACTAAAAACACTTATTTTTCATTGTTTATTTTATTTCATTTTATTATGTTTGTAAAAATTAATTAGGTGTTTTTGTCACTCCTGATCATCAAGCATTTCAACGTAACACTTCTCAGAGGAGTTGAGACAGCTGAAACTAGTACGCACATCAATTTGGTCCTTTTTTACACTGGTGCACCTTCCTGCTGCAACCCCGTGGAGATACACATACATAAAAATGCATGTTTTTCAGACTGTGGGAGGAAACCCACGCAAGCACAGAGGCTGCATGCAAAGTCCACGCAGAAATATTCCTGCTGGACCCAGGAATCAAACCATGAACTGTCTTGCTGTGGGGCAACAGGGCTAACCACTAACCCACCATGACACAGTTTGTATCAGTCCTAGCATTACTAATAAATATGCTACCAAAAACATCTCAATTATCATCACAAAATTATTTTGTCTATATATTTGTATATTTATGTTTAAATTCAAAATTATGGCTACTGACAGAGACATAAATTAAAGTTAACACCCAAAAAGGAACAATGACACAAATCAGTGCACTGGTTTCTGGATTTATCCAAAATACCATGGAATTTCTGGAAGCAGTGATTGTATAACCAAATTCAAATACATGAAGGCTTAGTCATTTTGCTTAAATTTAAGTTGGCATATATATTTTCTTTCTTACATATTGTTTGCTAATTCTGTATCTTTCATTTTCAGTGCATTTGTTTAATATTCGAGGAGAAAATGTGTTCAGCTGAAGCTGAACATAAATAGTGTTTGACTTTAGCAGACTACAAAGTTTATGAGAGCTATTTTTTTCTCCCTCTCATAAAGCTGTGCGATATTTAAAGTTCACATTACCAGCAAAGGCCATTTAAAAAATTGTCTCTCTTCCAGCACTTAAGAGCACTTCCACTAACTGTACAACAAATTATATTTAACGCTGTACAGGCCAAGCAACATGAAGAACATAAGAAAAGTGCTAAAAAAGTTAATAATAATAATAATAATAATAATAATAATAATAATAATAATAATAATAATAATAATAATAATAATAATAATA
>JAOWBL010000009.1:12213113-12255289 GCA_028564865.1 Zenarchopterus dispar | reverse complement strand
ACACATGCACTGTATATGTACATGTGATCCCACAAGGTAACTGAGGAAAGTTGCATGCATCATTTCAAGGCACCCTACCTTCTGCATACTCGCAGACTCAAGGCAACAAAATCCTCAATAAGTCTTTCTTGTAACTTTGATATGGTCGCATTGTACACAACATCCACTCTGTCATGCTCATGTGCTTACTGTTATGAAGTCTTAATGATATTCTATGCAGAGGTGGGGATAGAGGTGGGGCAACAGAAGATATATTTGCTGTATGATTTGTCTGCTAAGGAATGCTTCTGTCTAAAGTACCTCAACGCACAGATGTTAAGGTAAAACTCCCCTGGAGAGGGATAACATATCAGAGACCCATGTACTCATGCATTAAATAGAGATTAAAAATGAGGTAAAAGAGTAAATAAAGTAGTATAGGTGGATTTATTTTGAATAGCATGGAAACAAAGCCTCAGCTGCTCAGAATCTATAATGTCAAGTGACTCAAGAAGAGTCACTTGACCTAACCTAACCCTACCCCTAACCCCAAGACTCATTTGACCTTATTATTGTTCATATTATTCATCATTATTATTACTATTATATTAATATGTTTCATTCAGGCATCCTCCAAAGTGAGGCCCTCACAGACTGAGGCATTGGACATCTCAATAATAAACAACAACTAAAATTCTTAGTATGTCCTAAAGTTCAACTCTTATGATTGTTTCAACATCCGCGCAAACATTATTCTCAAGTTTTCCTGTAATAAGCCACAAAGCTCTCTTAAAGGGGAAGGAGGGTTTGAGGTACGGGCGGAGGTCACGCAATCAAAATCGTCAAGTCAATTTTTTTTACCTTTCAAAACTGCTTAAAACGTCTTTCATGAGAGTTTCACCAAATTTCTTCATCCTACAACATCCACTTAATTTATTAGCTAATTATACTAAAATTTTTAATATTAGTTTTATTATTTGGGAGAAGTTCACAAACTGGCATGGGACTATAAAGACAGTCCAAGGGCTTTACAGGTTTGATTGAGCATGAAAGTCTCCCAGCTGAATCATCAGGACAAAAAAAAAAAAAAAAAAAAGGATATGGGTCTTTGAGAAAGTCAGAAAAGGTTTAACCAAGATAAGTGCTGCAATTTCAATTTTTTTGTTCCCTTTTCTCAAGCAGCAATTTATAAAAGTTTATTTTAGAAGCAGCAAAAAAGAAGTTTTGTTTTATTTTCTAGCTTAACAGGGACTTATCAATAAGCTTTTAATCACATCATTTGAATCATATCACAAGAAGGGAAATGTTATGTTGTATCCTTAAGCATTAATTACAAACTCATTTCAACTTGGCAATGACAATCCATCTAAAAGTGTCAACTGTGGTTTCAGCTTATGTGACATTTTCTTCTCTTTTTCTTGATGGGGGTGCCAGGTTGGTGTTAGTGGACTGGTTGTTCTGGCCTGCAAGGTTAAGGGTTGAATAGCATACTTTGCTCCATGATGACTGCGAGGGGGATTAGATGAGTAAGATATCACTCTGTTTTTTTTGATCATGGCTGAGCAAGGTTAACCCACAGTGGCCCTGGGCCCTGAGCTGAGACAAAAGAGAGGGGAGTGAGAGAGGGCGCTTCGAGAACAGCAGAGCCTTGGGGGACTACTGGGCTGATTCCTGATAGCCGCAGAGCAGTCCAGTTTTCCTGTTGTACAGCAAATTCTTGCACAGGAAATCAGACATCTGGGCTTCCTTTTTCTGCGTGAGTTTCTTTTGCATACAGGTGCTTGCTCGTATGTTTGCAGATCAATATGATGTTACATGATCAACAAAAGAAAGTTTTGACCAAAAAATTATGTGCTCTCTTTTTTGACAAAGAAATACATTTTTAAAAAGTCACTGTATAAACTTAAAGTTTCACATCTGCTGAGTTGTTTTTTCCCATCATGAATAGTTGGAAACATTTGTCCCCCACTATCCAACAGCAGATCCAATCTATCTGTCTCAGCCATTGTCATGGCACACTTATAGTTTAAGGCTCTGAACATATAAATGACTATCATCCTTCTTAATATCTCTGGTTGCAGAGGCCAATCTGAGGATGTGGGGGCCCGCATATGCAGTCACAGATCATGGCTTAAACAGATTGAGGCCATTTTCTTGTGTCAGATATGATATAGCCGCTCCATGCCTAATGGGGCTGGAAAAAGAGGTAAACATGTCCTCGACCCTGTGAATTCCATTACATAAAAGAAGCTGAGTTGCAAACAGCAAACATGGAGCTGAACTTTCCAAATAAGCAGTGGGACTTGAAATACCAATGCCACAAATTCACTTAAGAAAAGCTCCATACCGGCAAATAAACAAGCTTCACCATTAAATGGTTGCTACACAAAACATAAACGTGTTTCAGTGTATTATCAGATAATCAACAAATGACTCCACAAAGTGTTCTCACTTAGACCTTAAGATACAATCAACACCCAGGATGAATGTAACTTGGTATTCAGGCGTTAAAGCAGGAAGAAAAATAAACCCAGAGAGTAATTGCTGATATGTTCCTAATGTGCCCCCTCACCCTTACCTCCCCTTCCCTGTGCCTCCTGCTGATAGGCCACCCCTGATGGCTGTCACACCTGGTGTTGAAGACGGTAGGGTGTATTTTATCTGCTCAGGGCCCATTGGGGGGCTATTCGTCTTCCTTCCAGACTGGTGTTGGGAGGTCAGGGACAATCCCTATGTTTATCCCCCTGTCCGTCAAAGCTGCACACATCCCAAGGGTTTCTTCTTCATCTCCCCTGTGAAAGTGATGCACACTTGCACTGCAGGGCTGGAATGTTCTCATACGACAATCAAGGTGGTTGATACAAAGATCAGCCAAGAATTCAAGCTTTTTAATATACATGCATGCACTAGTATTTAGTGCATTTTCCGAAAATTCATCTTATGTTCTAAACATATTTATTAAATTTTCTTTCTAAACTGATGTGTCTGTGTTTGTCTTTCTTAATGTACTTCAACATAGTAGGTAGCTTAGCATTAGTTGGATGTAAAGTGTGCCCAGTGGCCAGCAAAAGCACTGTTTATCTGCTCTACACTGCACTACTGCTTCTGCCTGCACACGTGTGTCTGCAATTCTGGGATAGGTCCCCTGGGCCAACAGACCACACATGTAGAAAATGTGAACTTAGTACTGAAACTAAGTCCCCTATGACTTAAAAAAAGACAGTTATAGAAAAATACAAGAATGGGAGGCGATCAAAACAAAGTGAAATTAATGCTTAAGGTCAAGAATTTTGGTACAAATGTACACACATTTTGCCGATACTTGGGCATGCAAAGTTACACTGACAGACACAAGATAAGTACATTTTCCACATATGTAATTGCATCACACACAGATGAGGTAATGTCTTGCTTTGGCAGTTTTCAGCTGCATATCAGGCTATCTCCAACCACATAGTTTTCCCCCAGTGAGCCAAATTCAGTTACACATTGTAAATCTAGCAAGTAGAGGCTTCACTGCTAGGTAATTCAACAATTACCTTAATTCTTTTGTTTGCAAGAGGAGCAAGAAACATTTATATGCATGTTCAAAGTAATAACAGCAGAAAATAAGAAAGAAGGAAAGACAAAACGAGTAAAATGGGAAAGGGAGGAGTGTGTGTGAGAGCGGGAGCTGAAATCTGATTCTCAAGCTTGCACTCTTGCCTCTCTCTCTGGGACTCCTCTACTTGGCTTCAACTTAATTGCGTCCCCGATATAAACAAGGGGGTTACTGTGAGAGCAGACCAGCAGCTGAGGGGCTCAAGCAGAGGGCCAGACTGGGGATTGAGTTCAGAGGGGAAGGACTTAACGCAGAAAACTGATATAAAATATGCAAGAGAGTGAAAAGGAGAGGGACATAAACAGAGGATTAAAGATTTGAAAAAGAAATGATAGCCCCTTGACTTGGCAGAGATGACAAAATTAGAAGTTAAGACAAAAAAATGTGCCGACTTTACTATTTCATATCTGCACATAGTTTGCATCAAAGCCAGCCTGACCAGCGTATCAAGTGGTAATACTGCTCTGTAATGTCAGAACTGGGGCATCAGACAGTAGTCCTTCTGGCTCCAGCGCAGTCAAATCTGCCCCTCTGAACATCTCTTTCACAGATACTCCCTACTGATCGATTAGTTCCAGCCCTCTCAAACAGACAGCAAGGGATTGGATTCCATTAAAAGTTATCCCTCCTCAAAGTCTTAGGCCCACTGGTCCCAGGCAGAGGTGCACCTCTGGATTAAACTCCTAAACTAACAAAATAACTGAGTCAATGGCCACATATAGTGTGCTTTATGGTAACTGCCCCAAATACCTGTGGTTCTGGGTGGGTCTGAGTAGGTAAGTCTTATCAGTTACATGCTGCTGCAGCAGCGAATGTTTTTAATAGTAAAACTGTTGTCTTAAAAGCTTCAATTTGAAAAGCAATACTTTGGAATTTTAATAGAATATATACTTAATAATGAGGAGATTCTACATTTGCTCTGAAAAGAACCAGACTGGTTCTGAAAAATGACATCTAATGGTGTCTTGGAGTGTCCTGTACCAAGATGTTAGCAATAGATCCTTTGGGCTTTGCTTCCAACAAATTCCATCAGGTCAGATCAGTTTATCTGTTGCGTTTGGAGACCAGATAAAAACATCAGACTCTTTGTGGTGTTCTTCCGCAGACCTGCTGGGTCTGCTGGGGGAAGTGGCTACTGTAGAGAACTTATGTTGCTATGCTGGAAGCTGCAATTAGTCTTCAAACAATTTGAAGTGGCAAGTGCCAAAATAACATTCACGTCAATGCTAGGATGGAGGTTTTTCCAGCGTTGCATTAGAACAAGATGTCAGTGTTTACTTATATTACCTGTTGCTAGTCTCATTTTAGAGCAATATTAGTATTCATCTTAACTCTATGCAGTATTTTCCCTAAATGCTGAGTGGCTTGGTTTTGGGGCTGTTTTCGGCTATGGCCACATGCATTTCACTGTACTTGGTTGATCATTAAAAAAAAGTAAAAGAACATGTATAAACAAAAGATGAATAAAAAGAAATACAAGCTAAAGATTCTGACCTACCTTTCACTGTAAACATGCCATGACTGTCAGTCAGGGTGATTAATCACAGCTAATCTTACTTAATTTGCTGACGAACTCTGGATTTTCCTACTCTCATTTCTATACAAAGTGGGGTACGAGAGTTCCCAGAGCATTTGGTCATAATGTGGCATACTATTCTGGTACAAATTGTGCTTTGGGCAGTTGCCAGGGTGCAAAATGCCCAATTTCAGCCCCGAGCCATTTAGACAGCAATCATCCACAAGGTCAGGCCCGTCTCAGCACTTCATTTCTCATTTATTTTGTTTCCACCTCTGACAGCTAAATGATGGCTGACGTCGACCCACAATGATTTGTCCGTTTGTTGAAAAGACATAAGCGTACGTCCCACAGCCATTAACCGTCAACTCGTGTCCTGTAGGGGATACAGGACTGGGTCAAGCATGTGACATTATTCTGAGGTCATGGATTGTAACACTGACCAACTTGTGATTTGTGTGCACACAAGTGTGTGTGTGCATATGACGACATGTTTTTGTTTTCATTCTTTTTAATGTCAATCGTTAGAAAATTTTCTGGGCGATATCACCCCTTCCCTCCCATGCATGAACTTTGATAAAACAAAGTTCTCATGTTGTCTGGATGCCTTCATCCCTCACTATCTTATTACTTTTAGCGTTAACAGTGTATGCCAGTGTTTCCATGTCCCATATAGAGTGATGTATTTTGAGACACAATCAAATAAATCTTTGGCAAATTAGTAATTCTGAGATTCCACCAAAGTTATAATAGATAAGGAGCTACAACGGACTATAAGGGTACACTTTGCCACATTTGGCAATATATATTGCCAAAGTTGACATATTGTCATAGTGTATACAGTGTATATAAGTGTATATATTGTCAAAGTTGTCCAGGGGCGTTTTGGGCTGCACAACATACATACTTCCATTACCTCATAGCCACTGTCCTTAGTTTGAGGTCCTACCTGCACAGAGTAAAATAAAAACCTGGAACTCAAACACTGCCCAGCAAAGCATGTAGTTACAATAAACAACTGCAACAATTTGCCCCAACTAAAGAGTATCTCATTAAAATTTCAGAATACAAAAATTGAAGTATGATTGTAACTATTTTTGTATGGTGACAGTTTCATACAGTTACAGTAGGTCTCTCAATAATGTGGAAACTGAAAGACATTTTGTGTGTCTGCAATTTTTTAGGATAAATAAACTGGCTTTAAAAACTGCAAAGTAATGGAAGAAAAAAATGCAGGCTGGTTATGATGGTTTTATTCTGGTGCAGTTTTTTAAACCTTTTCTGAGGGACTGCACGTCTTGCGGCACACCACCAGCCAAAAATGCATGTTTTGTCACTGCCACTTCTTGCACTCATCGCTGTTGTCTTAAATTGACATTGTCAGTAGGGCATGATCTACTGCCACCCACTCACATGGAAAAGTATTTAATTATTCTGCTAGTTCCTACACTTTAGGCACAAACACTAATTTTATATTATCTGGAGAAACTAAATAATCAGTTCTTTTAGGCTGAAATGGAATAATTTTACATGGCACAGCTCACTAGTGTGCCACAGTGCAGTGGTTGAAAATCTCTGTCCTGCTGAGTGAAATAAAGTAATATGCTTACTACTTTGTTTTTTGCAAAGTGTCTGCTTTTCAAAAGTAGTGACAAAGCGCTCAGTTATGTCCCACAAAATTCAAGGAAATACTATAGAGTTGCTGTGGCATGCCACCAATGCTGGTCTATTTTCTGACCATGAGGCACTGAATTATGGCTTTATCATCTTTCCCTAAATAAATAGCTTACAAAGTACACGTACAGTACTTTCAGATTATTTTTAACTCCTCTAGAGGTTCAAGTTCCATCTTCCCACATCCAAATTCCAAGGTAAATTGAATATACCACAAGAGCCAAGTATGCCAAGCAAACGGTGGTCTGAGGCTGTGATAGTAAAAGGGCACACATTTTTCAGATGTTTTTCTTTTTTTTTCCATCTGTAACACATATATTTTAATTGCATATTATATTTTTTATATTACAAAGATATGTTTATACTGACAATTTGAAAGGGGACAACTCTTTCATTATCACAAGAATGACATCTTGGTCCACTAATCCCCTGATCTCTCTGATTTCTTATGACTAAATGGAAAGAAATACATGGCTAAGGAAATTCAACTGTCATCTTAATTTAGCATTTTCATCATTAAAGCCTGTAAAGGCAGAGCTCAGAATGCCATCAGCATTAATTTGACTGTTGTCTGCACTGTGCAGGTCATCAATACTTGGACACATTTGAAGAAATGTTACTGTTCTTCAAAATATCAAAGAGTAGGTAAGGATAGCTAGACTCTTTACTGGAAAGAAAACAAGTTTTCAAAACCAAACTAGAACGTATTTGATACTCTATATTGATCTTACGACCCTGTAAAAAAAATCCAGATGTTCTGACGTCATCATTTTTTGTAGTAGTTTAAATAAATAGTCACCTACTTCACCTTAAATAATTTTTTATTTAGCTCTGATATATTTGGACATTTGAATTGCTTTATTTATCTGTATGTATTACGTGTTTGTCATCATTTTAATGAGCATTTTACATTCACAGCAAATTACTAAGAACTGTGGCAAATATATGTTACATAAGGAATCGAAATAAGCATGTGTGCTTATGAGTGGTAACTTTTTAAGCTCTTTTTGTTTGTACATGATTTATGATAACAATAGTGGTGTGAAACTGTTAGAAACTGAATAAATTGTACCAAAAAATTCTCCTTATCATGAGGTGTCCAAAATATCCCTTTTTTTGTTACTGACAGTCGATATAGAAAGGTTTTAGTTTGTTCAGATCATACACTGGCATAAACTGAATCTCTATTGCTTTATGTTTTACACACCCAAAGGCTGTATCTGTACATGTTAAGCTTTTCTCAGGTAAATTCAGTGCAGCACTTGGCATACAGCTACTCATTGGCCATCAGACAGTAGCACAAAATCACCTCATTAAAAGAAAGCTAAATATTGACAGAGCGTTTAGGCATGGCTGACTTAAAGTCAAAATTTAACCTATTTGAACTATATTTGGGGTTTGTATTTCTAAAGAGGTTTTGAAATCAAAAAGTTGAAATAAATAAATAAATAAGTAAAATAAAAAGTACACACTTTTTAAAAATCATGTTGTCCTGTTCTTTTTATTTATCGTTTTTTTCCCCAGCCTCTTTACTGTCACAGATGACTTGCAAATATTTGGCCCCCATCTCAAGTTGATTATTTAGCAATGTCTTGCCTCAACACTCCACCTCACTGACCACCCCCCCCACCCCACCCTCCACAGACCGCTATTCTCTGGTCAGATTTACAGCAAAATGTGTGTGTTCCACCATATTTGTGAAATTCCTCATGTCAGCCTCCAGTTCCCCTACACAGGGCTTTGAACCTGCCCACTAGCTCAAGAGCACACATAAATCCAGTACTCTGGATGCAGAGGAGGAGGCCTTCCTTACATAGAAGTCTAATTGCTGAACTTTGCCACAGCCAAGTTTGCAAGGCTGAATGATTTGTCAAAATTCCTGTCTTCTGCTAATAAATTACCAGGCCAGTCTAGCTAGTTAACATTTTAATAAAAATGGCTCTCATTTGGTTTCTGACGGTTGGCTAGAGATCTCTCTCTCTCTTCCTCTTTCTCTCTCTCTCTCTCTTTTTTAAAGGTGCCACTGGGAAAACTTGCTTTAAAATGGGAATGTTTTTGACATTTTCAGCTGTCAGTATTAACATCATTATGCATTGGCAGCAGAGAGCTGTCATGTCATCTATCATAGTCATTCTGTGAAAATATATAAATTGCTTCACATGCTGCATACTGCAGGAAAACATTTTCACTAAAAGTAATTACATCTGGAGCTTTTTTGTTGTGATCACCATGACCACCTAGTTTGAGAAATGCTATATTTAAGCTGCTCTGGGGAATTGCAGGGAAAAGTGAGCGTGCTGTGCCATCAGAAGCCAGTGAGTGTTTGTTTTCACATGCAGTTTTCCTTGCAATCGGACCAATTTTGTACAGTAACAGCCCATTGACTCACAACTGCACTTCTTTTGACTTATTTTCTATTTTTTCTATCCCTGTTCAGAGACCCTCTATGAATTTTCATATTCCTGCACATTAGTGTCCTGGCAAAGCACCGGCTGTAAATCTGCACTCAACTAGGTTTACTTTGATGGTAATTTCAAAAGAAAGTTATGCTAAAGTACAGTACTGCTAAGTGTAGTATAATGCAGGACTTCGTGTTACAATAACATGGTTCTTTTTGGGGGGCTGAGGGGTGATTACAAGGTCAATGTATCTCATTTACAAAAGCACACATAATCACCTGAAAAATTTGCATACAGTGATGTTTCCTCCATTTTGACTGCATTTTACCTCATCGGTTATTTGAGGCGAAAGGCTCATAAGTCTTGAAAAGACAGAAAACAAAGCTTCAGAGATCATGTGATAGTTGATTTTTTTTTTCGCTTTCAATTACACACATGGAAGAAGTTCGACTGCAAATCTGTTTGCCTTTCGATCTTATGTGTATGCACTCCCTGCAGGGCTAATCCGTGCGCCTTCAGGTTTTCCACCCCACATCAAACTGGGGGCCAAGATTCTTCACCCTGAGTACCTCATGAGTGAACCACTTTGTCCTGGAGGCTCAAAATAGCATACAGCTCCCAATTATTGGGGAAGGAGCAAACACAGGTGTGGAATCCTGGTCACCAACACCACCACCGGTGCCCCCGCTGCAGAATAAAGACACCCTTGTCCCAAAGAGCCTGAGTAGGAAGGCCAGAATCATGCTGGGCTTTGAACTGCTGAGACCACTCAGCCTGTTTCACGCTGGAGGTAAAAGGGACCTTTTAAAAGGTGTGGAAATGAATCGTCCCACATCAATCATGCATTTCCACTTCTGAATTATTCAGCAGTTACTGTTGCTGGCTAAGTCTTGTGTATGAGTATTTCTCACAATTTATAAAGTTGTGTCATTGAATCTATATCTATTATGAGCGAGTTGATACGGGGGAATTGTAAAAAAAAAATAATAATAAAAAATAAAAGGTTTTGTTAGTTTAAGAGGAAAGAGCAAGCTGTTTGGAAACACCAAATTCCAAATATTTTTTTTTTAAACTCCATTCAGCAATCACTTCAGTTCAGTAACATAAACATATATATATAAACCAAAGCTTGGATAGTTTTCCCTAGAAATGCCAAAAGCCATTTTAAGTCACAGTATTCTTACTGAGCCACTGGCTGCAATGAAGGACAGTATGCATGGAGGTGGATGGGGGCGACAAAGAGCAGAGCGTGCTGTCTGCCTCCCTCACACAATGACTGCTCTGTTTGGCTGGCTGTGATTCTGCTGGTGCTGTGGATCCGGTGGCCTCTCTCCTGCTGCTCTGCTTTTCTCTTCTCAGCACGTTCTTTACATTTATTTGCCAAGTGGATCTGTCCTGCGTAGGCTGACCAGGATTTTTCACTGATGAACTGCTGACTAATTGGCTTAAATTTGAAAAATGTGAACCTTTTTTTTCACAGAACCAGACAGATGAGGAAGAAATCTGTCCCGAACACTCACTCATGTACATTAACTGGACAACTCAGATAGGGAAATAATCCGTCAGTGAGAAGGCTGCACTGTCGTGCCTTGATACTTTAATGTTGAAAAATGACAAAAAGATCAGTCATCACTTACCCTTGACTGAGTCAACATAGATGCACTGGAGAATAAAATGTCCAGAATGAGTTACTGGATGCTGACAGTCACTAACTCTAAATGTATTCAATATCACTTAAGTTCTGTTTGGATATGCAAAGATGTGGTTTTGGATTTTCCCTACTGAGAGGGAAAAAAGACTATAGTCTTCAGAATATTTTCTGGGCACAAAGGATCAAGTATTAAGTTAATTATTTTGTTAACTTTTCATAAGTGGGAGACAAAGCCCCTTGCTGAAAATCTATTTTTACAGTAATAATAATGACAGCAAATCCTGCATCTTAGCTCCAGAGTGCAGTCTGCATTCAGAGGATCTGTGCAGTTGTGTGTGGCCCACACAGGAAATTAAGAAACCTCTGCAGCTTTAAGAATATTTGCGTCTGAATTATCTTGGAACAGGGGCTTTAAACAAAAGTGAAACAAGGTTCACCATGTGATCATTCAGGCATGTTTGGTCAGTAGCAACTTTCAACTAATTTTGGGTTAAAAGTTCATATGTAAATGATGCTCACCACTCGTAAAAGTATGGAATATTATTTTACATTTTCGCAAAATTTAATTTTTTCTTTGGTTTAGATTAGATATAAAAGGGCTTAAAAAAAACAATAACCACAAATCGAACTGCATAGGTGAAGCAGGTCAATGTTTTGTATCTATAAATGTATTGAAATACGTTTAACTATTTTAACTGTGAGAGACAGCTAACAGTGGATGGTGAGATCCACTCGGTTATTGTCAGTGAATGCGTGTGGGCAGCGGGTGACCCAAAACAAACAAGAACTATTTATTTTAAGGAGAAATACTAGGGACAGAAAGATGATGAGAGAGAGAGAGAGAGATCCCCTTTTTGAATTTTTTTGAGCCGTGAGTTCACCGCAGTCTTTTCACTGCTGCTCATGGCAGATTCAGTGCACTGCAGCCAGAGAGTGTCCATCTTCTGTGGGCATAAATTTACACAGATGGTTCTTGTATCAGCGGATTAGAGAGCATATTTCCCCAATAAGTGAAAAAAACAAAGGCTTTACTGAATTTATTATGTCTTAATTGAGGAGACCTACATCAGTGTATATTTGTGTGTGAACAAACCTGGATATTTTAATATTATTACTAACTTTTGAGAATCTCATTTAAAGCTTGTTTTCAGTGCAGCTTTCAAGGTGTCGGATAATCAGAAACAAAAGTCCACAGGTAAGTTTGTTCTGCATTTAAAATCACATTTATTTCACTCTATCTTTACATATTTTTGTCTAATATGCCATTAGTAGTTGTGGTGTGTGCTGGAATTTGACATTGGATGGCTTGAGGGAAACAGTACCACATCAAATATGCAGAAAATCAAAATCTAGCACCATATAGAAATGCTTAAACTATTTTAACTCATTTAACTTATTTCCATGAGAATGGCCAGATGTTTTTGTTTTGTTTTGCTTTGTTTTTTTTTTATTTGTTTTTTTGTTTTATTTTGATGGAATAGTAGAAATTAATAAACAGTTAAACTAATCACTATATATGTTATGGAAAATATAAGATGGTCAGGGCAAATGTTGCAAGATATACAAGATGTAAAACGTAAATCTATTTTTCCTTTTGGCTCAGACTGTATTCAAGACTTATTTATCTGTTTTATTTCATTTTTAATCAATGCTTATTTTTTCATGCATTCTATATTTTATATTATTTATATTTATTTTCACAGTTCAAATTCTTCATAAGCATGAATTACAAGTATATTAAATTAAAACACAACACTGTGCCATACAGATGAGTATAAGCTCTCATGTAACGATGTTCAGTGAAATCTGTTTTCAATCAAGCCAATATCCACTTTGACGACAATTAACTTAAAGATAAGTTAATAGACAATAATTGGTTAAATAAATAAATGCCTTTCAATTTTAATCTCCAGGTTTCTTTCACGTTTCTGTTGTTTTGGCAAATATGGAGAAATCTATAAATCTGTGACATTGATGAATTAAAAGTAAAACACTGAAAACCAACTCGTGTGTAAGCAAATGAAAAAATTCCAAAGAGGAGTGAAGTACGATGTATACAAGTCGCTCTTACGTGTGGCAGAGTGTTAACAGCGGCGGTGCAGCAGTCAGGACTCCCGAGGCCCTACAAGGTGAGCTCTGTCTCCACCAGGCAAAGCGGACCATGGGAAAGCTCACATACCGATTAATCACAGCTAATGAGCTGGAACAGTGTTGCTCGAGCTGACTTCCATGACCGTCTAATCTCACACACGCAGAGGCACACCCACCTTCACACGCACACACACACACACACAAGTCTAATACAATTCTATTTCTACATTTAAACATTCGATATATTTCTGGATGTTCTAGCTTTTCGAACATTATGTTTTAATTTCTGAATCTGCCAAATTTCCTTCTTTCACACTATTAACAAAAAAATGCTCAAAAGTGGATGTTCACACTTCTTGGCATTAAAGTGACCCCTGCAACCACTGACCTGCAATGAACAAAGTTTAAACAAAACATGAAAGCAGAGTGATGAAGGAGAGAAGGAGGGAGGCAGAAATAAGTGATGTCATGTAAAAAGTGACAATGGTACACTTGATACCCATAAATATACTATATTTTAGAGCTGAAAGTTTTGCTGTGCTAAAGTGTATGAAAGTTTCATTTAATATTTTTTGGCATATAAAATGTTCTAAATTTTCTAATCTTATATTTCTTATCTCTTTTGATAGCCCATTAAAGAATTTAAATGCTCTCATTGCCATAAGCATCCAATAAATAATGAAGCCATCATCCCTTGTAACATCTTACATGGTGCAGCTGTTACTATTTCATGTTATGGCCAAGCGTACATAATGTGGTTTCTCGACCTCATTCTGGCTACTGAGGAAGCTACAGCTGTGGGCCTCTTACTGTAACAGTAATCCTTGTGGCACATATATCTTAACTGACCCTTGTGAGTGCAGACTTCAGTTATCATTCCTGGAGGCACATATGTCTTCAGACATGCTTCCTTTTGCTGTGTTCCCTGTCCAGGCATCGTGGCAGCTGATGCAAGTGAGAAACTGTGTCATTCAAATTCCTCTCATTTGAAGGGTGATTGGGGTCCCTGGATGTGGGGAGAAGGAGGCTGTGGTTGTTTCTGTGTTATAGAGAGCTGTTCTACAGGCTGGAAATTATGATTACCAATCTTGGTAGTCAATAAAACAGCAAGACAGAGGAGGTGAGCTAATGCCACACAAGTATCTCACCACAAGTTCCTTCAATCTGAGATTCTGCCTTTAGATTGCTGCTTGACCCTGAAAAGCTAAAGTAGGAATCTGCACTCGCAAAATGCCCTTGCAGACTCTTCCTGAGCAGAGAAATATTCAACAACTTATACCTCCACATGGTCCTGCAGACACTCACTTTCACAGACAAACACCTGTGTGGAGTTCAGAAATGTGGAAACGAAAGTTCAGTCTCCCCCAGATATGTGTGGTTGAGGCGTTCCTATGCGTGTGCCATCCAAATAAAAGAGGGTTTAGCCAAATCCACAGGATGCTTATGGCACATATCCCATCTCCAGGAACCCAAGTCCACAAAAGCCTCCCGCCATGAGGCATAAAATGGTATAGTTATGCTGTTATTCTGAGTGTGTAACAGTTACACAGTCTCAAGGACTTTATTTTGGTTTAGGGAGTAAAACTTTAATTTGAGAGCGGTCACAAGGGTTTTGTCCTCCAGGTAGTCATAACCTGATTGTGTTGACTCAGCCACAAGCAAACCTTTCTGAAAACATCTCCTACAACCACATTCATTTGTAATTCACAAATCAACCCGTAACTTTTGTTCGCTCCATGCAGGAAAGGCGAAGGGTGGAGCGACCTTCTTGGCGTGTTTCTAATATCTCCCCAAAAACTCCCCGCAGGCAGAATCATCTTGGGTGTTCCAGGCTGGACTCTAGTGTTGTATTTGACGGGTTTGCAGCACAGAAAGCATGACAATGAGGGAAAGAGGGGAAAAAAGGCAGCTGTGTGATGGGGAGTGGAGTGCACAGTATAAGCCTGACCTGAGGGAAAAAGCCCCCTCTGCGCATGGCTCGGGGTAAGATCTAAGTTGCCCCTTCTCTTCCCCTCTCACTCTCCTTTCTCTCTTTCTTGGTGGGGAGAAGTGATGTAGGTAATGAAGCTTAAGTGAGCCTGGTGTCTGGTAATGTAATATACGCAAAGCCCTTGTCAGGTCTGGATCCAATAATGTGTCATTTACCACGTCTGGAACAGATTGGCCCAGATGATCGGAATGAACCTTTGCCCGGGTGAGGAGTACACAGCATCCCTCGACCTAAAGGCCTTACAAGCAGTCCCTCACCTCACCCAGGCTCCCTTCCACCTTTCGTGCACCCCTTCATTCCTTGTAAATGCTACTGCATGCTTCAGATTAGTTTCTGAAGTGATGTCTTTATGGGACCAAATCAGCTTGTGTCAGATGCACCTTTGTTACTTTGGCACCTCAAAATTTTAGTACTTTTTTTTATTCTCAGTCAGTAGCTGACCTGGTGTTATATTACAGATATTTGAAAACTCAATATAGATACAGACTGTGTTTTATTCAACAAAAAACTTCCCTAATATGTCTGCTTTGAATTAATTAGGAAATATATGAGAAGATATAATATCAGTATGATTTTGGTGGAAAAATTCCTTGATTGATTCATTATTGACTTTTTATTCCTATTGCCCTCATTTTTGGCCACTTATACACGCTTCCCAAAATATTTCAAAACTCCTTTGGTTCTGCTCATGACTTTCTAGTTGCCTTCTGCTCAAAAGACCAGTTGAAAAATAAGAAAAGAAAAAGAAAGAAAAAAAATCTCCACACAAATGCCGGAAACAGTCTTGAAGATGGATCCAGATAAATCCAGTAATGATCCCCCCCATTCAGTGATTTGGACCCAACAGAATCCTGTTTTTCATTGAAAAAGTAATCTTTAAATTAATGTTTTTTTCTCTGTTCTGTAACCATTATCAACAATAAAAGTGACAATTACTCCTGATCAATTTTTATTATGATAATATTTCATCAATTTATTGGTGTTAAAGAAAGTTCAGTTGTAGTGCTTCCTTTATTACGCACCTATACATTAACCTCTGTGCATCATTATCAGCAGCATCATCAACTTTGCTAGATTTCATCAGTTCCAACTCTGGTTTAGAGATAGTACTTAATCTTGAAGCATTTCTTTCCATTTTGAAAACTATAAAATGTTAAATTTATACTACTGGCCTTTTTGGCTAATTCCAATTTATTGACTATATTTGATATGCATTTTTTTTTTACGTAAATTGCTTTCATCGTCTTTTGAGAGTGACCCATATCTGATATGTGCATTTACAGTGGTTAACTGCTGGGGAAACAATCTTGCAAGACAGATGAGCTTGGCTGCTGATTTGGAAAACGTTAGGCAGCAACGGCAAATGAACACAGGTCAAAATAATCATGTTATAGATGGACCAATTTCCATTAGTGCATTGACAGAGTTCCTCCACCCAGTTCAATAGTATGTGTACGTTTATCTATGTTGCCAGCTGGGTCAGCAAAGGTTCATTGCTACAGTGGAAGCCCTGAATCTGCTTCATTATTCTTGAAGTTGTGAAAGACACAACAGAACATTTTAACCAAGATGTTGCTTTCTGAAGCATTCTTGGAGGTCAGCAAAGGTTTGGGCATACTTTAAAAGACAGGAGAAAGAGGAGAGCCTGTCCACCTGTATTTATGTCACTCGCCACACTTGAATTTTCAAGTATGTCTGACTTGCATCAGCAGAAAAAATCTCATCTGTCTGGCTAAGATGACAGATGTAAATGCACAGATTCACGTCATATCTGATTTATATCCACATACGAATGAAGTTTGAAACCGATGTGAAAATATCTGAATTCATGTGCTTTTTTAACTGCTTTTACATCCACTGGTGATATCTGATCTGTGCCAAACAGGAGGGAAAAAAATGGAAGTTGGGTCACTTGAACCCTCCAGGCCAATCATTTGGTTCCAGAGTGGCAGGAACTCTTTGTGCAAAAACTGATTACAATCTGGGACAGCAGGGGAAAGGATTATCATGACCAACAACACCAACTCAAATCTTGTGAACGACATTGAACTTGTCTGGTCCTCCATTATTCGCATCCAAAAAGAAGAAATGAAAATCCAGCTTCAACAAAAATATAAAGTCAATGCAGCAGGTCCAACTGCATTATTAGCTTTTATAATTACATTTCCATTCCATGCAATTCAATTCATTTTGACTGAAAACATGGCTCTGATGAAGCAGTCAAGAACAAATGAAAAAGTAAATCAGTTCTTTGTAGGTATTAAAGATGAACCCAGCTGTCACCACTAGCACCAAATTCACATTTGATGGATACAAATATCCCAGATTTGTTGATGCATTAAGCTCATTTTTATTTAAAGTTTAGCAATGGGGCTTGCATTTTGAAAGAATCGAAGGTGGGCGTTCAGTGTGAGATGATGGTTGTAGACTATATTTTAGAAAAGCAGCTTAAAAGCCATTTTTACCTGTGGAAGAATGCATTAGCGCACAGTGCTAATTACAAACACAGGAGCCAGTGGAGTTGCAGGAGAACAGGAAGCACGGGGCTAAAAGGGCATGTGTGTGAATTTACCACTTTGTCCCTGGTTGCCTGAGTCTTGGACCCAACCCAAGGGCCACACAGAGAGGTCCTGGTGATCTACGAGAGATGAGCAAAAGATAGTAGGGGCGTATATGTTTTACGGGATGTAGACTTTTAGCCCTTCGATTATATTTGTCACTGTGAAGGCTTATGTAGGGTTATTTTTCCAACACTGGCTTCAGTTATTCACAAACACTCCTGGCCTGTGAGAAAATGAGCCACACGAAGACAAAACAGGCAAGGAAAAGGCTGTAGGTATTTAGAGCATTCCACCTTCTACAGTCTCAGAGGAAATTCCTAAAATTAACTTCTTGCACTCTGCAAGAGAAGGATAATAAAATTAAAAGCAAGTGGAGAGAAATTTAAAAAAAAAAGAAAGAAAAAATATCAGACTTTAAAACTCCCATTTCTCCTGTTATATACTCGCAATGTGTAATGGTGTCCTCACCCAGGTGGAGTCATTCCGGAGCCTCCTCAGGAGAATTGTAGCTCCCCTCCACAGAACGGGACTCTGATTTAGTACTGTTAATAAACATGATGTAGTGCTTACAGGGATTTCTAAGACAAGAATGTTTCTTTTTTACTTCTAGTTTTTTTCATAACTAAACACAGTTTCACATGTTCACATGTGGTGCTGAGAGAGAAGAAAACGAGGTCCCACATGCTTTATTTCAGACTCTTTCTGCTACGACTATTTAAGCAGAGGACACAGATTCCCAAGGAGCAGTCTTGGCACCGTAAAGTGCCACCCTATTTTCCAGAGTTATTACAGGTGCTCTGATCTGCTACTTTATGAAGCGCATCCAGTAATTTATTAAATCTGAGGTTCTCTCATTTTAATTATTTTTCATCCAGATCAAGGTTTTACTGTTGTTTTAATAATTCTGCTTTCTTTCTAGAATGTATTTAATGGAATGAAGTTTAATAACACGGACAAAACTAACATCAGAGAGACAAGATCTTTGAAAAAAGAAAAGCAGAAGCAGTTTTGTAAGACTGACTTTAAAAATTCTTATACCTAACTTTAGTTCATGGAGCTAAATCCATCAATCTAATCAAATGCTGTATATACTGCTGTATATATTCAAACAAAGATTTGTTTTCCTAAGTCTCAATAAAGCAATCATACCCAACAAGTTGGATTTATGATCTGCCTGCCAGCTTCTTCTTGGCGCAAATCTCCCAGCAACACGTTCCCGGAGCAGAGCCCACATGGCCATTCACAGCTGGCTCTTATTACAAACCCATACAGTAGCCATTCTTTTCACGCACCCTCCCTCCCTGGTTGGTGACGCTTATTAGAAAAGTAACATACTACTCTGGGAGTTTGTTACAGATTTATGTATCACAGGTGTTACCTTTAAAAAGCAAATGCAGAGGCATGGAAATGTCGGAGACAAAAGTGTGCCAATTCTGTTTTTTATTCTTTTTTTTTTTTTCAGTGAAAGCTTGTGAATTAAAGTTTGACACTTGAAATGTTAACACAAATTGGGGATTTTGCAAAAGGTAAATGATTTGTACTGTAACTAAATCTGAAATGACTTAATATAGAAATGAATACATGCTTAAATCATTTACATCAGATAATTATTTATATATTAAGTGGATATACAGCAATTCTTCCTCCTCAATCACAAGACATAAAGCACAAATAATACGCCGCTTACAGCACATTCTAAGGATCATTTTTACACACTTCTGGTTAGAGTTTTAGTTTCACACCTTCTATCATGAGCACAAGCTTAATAAAGAAAAAAGTTTCCTTTATCAAATATTTTCACTTTGCTTGTTTGATTTGTTAAAGATTTTAAGAATGCTGTCATAGTAACGGTTCAGACAGAGAGTAATAAGAGCATGGACTCTACACTGAAGGAAGATTGTCTACATTCAAATGAATTTCCAGAACTGACTCTTGATGGACTTTGACTGGTACCTGGTGTGTCTGTTGCCTGTCTGTCAACACCAGATACCCTGAGCGTGAGGCTGTGTGCCGGCAGACGGTTTCACTCGGAGTCTGTAACTGCTGCCAGCACACAGGGGTGAAACACACTCCTGCTCAGAACACCAGACGCGTTACCGGGACCTGACATTGCTTATGACTGATTCCTGGCTTTGAGCAAGTTTGGTCAAATTTAAAGAACAGAGAGTGTTCTCATCCAACATGAGACCAAAGGTGATTAGTTCATAGGTTTGAGCTTTGAGCCGTATGTTAGGGTACTGACAATGTCCCTTTCCATCCTCGTCAAGTTTCACAGGCCGCTCTTCCTCAGATGTGTCCCTCCCCTTGCTCCAGTCTGGACTCCTCACTTTTGTCTCCCTGCTCAGCTACACCTCTCCAGTTACGTGGCACCGCACCTCCTGGTTGTTATCCCCTCCGCTTCTCTCCTTTGACTCCACCACCACCCTCTCATGCTGAGGGGTGACACTTGATTCCTTTAATGTGGCCTTGGCCCCATGTTCCTCCTGTCTGTCGGACTCATCTGGGAGCAGCGGGTCCCTGCTCCAACCTGCATGATTGATGGTTAGCGTGCCCTCTCCACTCACCCTCTACTCTCCACCCTCGGCTGCGCGGACAGCATAGCATTTCATGAGCTCATCTGTGTGGCGCCCAGGAGCTGCACCTCAAACGAGGGCACCACTCTTGTCTCGCTCTGGATGACTCCCTGGGGGACGCAGAGCTCTTGTGACCTCCCTTTACCAGGCCGGCAACCTCATGTACACATGACCCCTTTAGTACTCTCACTGTACCATCAGCGTCTCCATGCTCATTTCCCTTGGCAACAAGATCTTAACATTTATAGAATGCTTGTTTTGTGTCTCTATAACTACCACTGAAACACAAATATAGATGGACGTCAGAAAAGGTGCGTAAAATAAATAAATAATATGTTTAATTAAAAAAAAATCAGTTTTCCTATTAATGTGAACTGCAGCATGCCAGTAGAAAGAGAAAGAGAAGAGAAAATGCTTATATATGCTGTGCTTAGTGCAAGCTTTGTGGTAGTGTTAAGATATTGTGAACATAGGGAGGCCGCTGTCATCCAGTTACATTAACAGCAATGCGGAGGAGTTGTGAATCCAAGGTAGACTGTCAGATGGAAACAGGAAACAACTTGTTTAATAGTGAGGCATTAATGAATGGTCCTTCCATAAGCTCCTCTGCACCATTTTTTTAATAACCTGTTTGACATTTTAGTGTGATAAATCACAGGAGTTCTCCCCTTTTCACTTTATAACCTGTGTTTAACTGACGCTTTTACCTTTGGTTTCTGCTTAAACTGAATAATAAGAAAATTTTTTTGTGAATTTTATTTATTGTTTTAACTTTTTTTATTAGCATCAGAACTGTTGTTTCTTCCTGCTTATTAATACTCACACGATTAATCTAGTAATTATTCACCACATTTTTCTGATAATTTGTCTGAAGCTCCTCAGTTTTATCCTGTATTTTTTAAACTAATTAGGCAGTATTTAAAAACTTTGACCTGCGACAACAACAACTGACTGATGATGCTTCAGTTTTAACTCTTTAATGCTGATCTGTCTTTATTGTACAAACTGCTGTTGTACTCCCAATAATCAAAATGTTTTATATAATAAATAAATGATTAGCGAAAGTAGTCATAATGATACAAAACAAAACTTTATTGAGAAATTGTTAAAGACAAAATGAGGCATGTTTTCATTTGAATACATAAAAATCATTTAAAAAAAGAAAAGAAAACAAATATGTGTTATTTTATAAATCAGCCTTTAAAGGACAAATGATCTCATGATGTTTTAATTTATCCAGTCACCCATGAGCAGTATGCTTATTTTAAAATTTAATGACTATTCTGTTGTTATTTAATTGTATTTACCTAAAAAGAATTTTTTATTAAAAAATGTTTCCTTCTTAAAGTATGAAGTTTCACAGTGTTCCATTGGTACTTTCACTTTTATAAACAATTTTTTTACCCCCCGTCTGATCAATCTCACACTCCTAAATTACTAGTTTACTCTCACTCAAACCAGAAAAAAAAATCAGCTATGATAATAAATTATATGCATTTGGAATTATTTTATAACATGGAAATTATATAAAAATTTAAGTGATAAATTGTGTGCTAGATAGCCAAGTAATTTGTGCTATAGATTCTTTTGTAATATTTAATTAATCTTTTTATCACTCTTACAAGCTATAATAATAATAATAATAATAATAATAATAAGAAGAAGAAGAAGAAGAATGCAGAAAACAAAACTTCAAAGTTGAAGACATCAAACTTCTAACGATGACTTACACATCCAGAAGCCGAACAGAAATTACCCCAAGGTAAATATCTTTGAAAAAGATATTAAACGAAATAAAGTTTAATTTATATGAAGTCAGTTCTATTTTAGTTCAGTTTTTGGATCATAGCTCAACTATGTGCCATAATTTGTCAAAACTCATAAACTTTTGTTCCATATTTTAAATTAACACAAAAATAAAGATTGTTTTGTGCATTTTTGTGTTTTTGTTTTTTTTTTAGCTTTTAAGATTCCTAGATCCAAAAACATCACGGTCAATGTTTCATGAATACATAGAGCTCATTCTATACACCACATAGTCATGTTGAATCAGCTGAGGAAAACATTGACTGGATTCAACAGTGGCGACAGTACTTGACATGCAGTAAAGACAAGGGGGGCAGCCATTCACCGATGCTTACGATGTTCCCAACAGTCCATTCCTGAATGGGTGTGTAAGAGCCCTTTCCCTCCCATCAGGAAGTCAAGAGAAGTCTGTCCTCCTCTGCATGTGGGACATTCCATCTGGATAGGAATCTAAGGACAGTGAGCACCTAATCTCTCCAACTGAGGCAGCACCTGTTGGGACATCACAGAACTAGTGGGAAATATCCAGATCAGTCGCAGCTCTGCGTAAATCCGATACACCTCCGTCAATATCATTATTAGCTGCCTTTTTGTCTCCACAATTAACCTTTACTTCTCATGCATCCACTCTATCATGCATATTTTGCACGAGTTTGGGGCATACTTCTGCTGAATTATTATCATTACAGGAAACATTAAAGGGGACCTGATTGGTGTGACAGCATTGCTCAGGGTGCCATGTGACTCGAATGAAACCAGATCATTTACGTAAGGACAACTCACCGATGAAAGGAAATACAATAAAGTCTATGAGTTCAGCCTGACCGCCAGTCAAATGTGTCACTCAGCTGTTCAAGAGGTGACCATGTGCTGAGGAGGACCCTGAGAGATTTTGAGCAGGGACATAAATCACAGAGGACGACGCTGCAGTTGCTGTGAGTCTGCATGTGGTGAAGAGATTGAGATTTTTGCCATCGCTGCTTTGGAAAGCTTGTTATTAGATGTGTTTGTGTTATTACTGGGTTTATACACGAGGTCTCTAATGTGTCTCTCAAAGTAAAAAAAAAAAAATCATTTGCTTCCTTTAAACACTTCTGCTTCTCTCTGATAATAATTATTTTAAAAAACTTAAAGGTCTGTTTATTTCTAACAGTAGAACCCATGATTAGCCTTCACCTCTGGCCACTGAAAATTCATTGTGTAGTAGAAGTAACATGTGACATGAGAGCTTGCCTGAATGTTCACATGTGTTCTTTATGTAAGCTACATTATGAGTGTATCCATGCTTTAGTTCATCTTGATAAATGATATGGATTGGTCCTGGAGTGAGATTGTTAATGTGGCCAGAGGAGGTCTACTTTTTCCCTTTGTCCAAGGTTATTTAAACTAAACCAACCATTCCTACAAATGTCTCAAATCCCTTACAGCATGGGCCACAGCCTAAATGCCTGACAGAGGAACGCTGCTTTGCATGTAGCCTGATTATTATCTGCTACCCAAATTGCTAGCAGCTGGGTTGTTCACGGCTGATGGCCCCATAGTTTATGTATTGTAACTGCTGGAATGTGGACAATTACCACTTTCACTTTCTCACAAAAACTTTAATACAGTTTACATAAACTATTCTCTTGAAAATCCCACTTTAAAGGGCTTTATGAGCCTCCAGGGTCAGTTCTAGCAGATAAGGAATTTGCTTCCCACTTTGAGCTGTTCTCTGGAAGCAAGGAGAATTGAAAAGAGAGGCTATTTATAATGCAAAAATTAGATAAGTTGATCATGTTTTACTTCAACCAGTCTGGTCTAGTACATGCTTGTGATTCAAATATTTTGTACCACCCACTACTGTCTGCTTAAAGTAACATTTTTAACAGACACTCATCTTTCTGTGGTAAATTAAGGGTCATGGAAAGAAGAAACTACAAACAGGTTAGTCAGCAAAAAACCTAAACTTCACAAGGTGGAAAACAAATATCTACATCAGTTGTTTGAGTATTTTTCCATTCATTCTTGAGTAGATACTCTTAATAATGGATATGGACAGTGTTAGGATTTCAGCTGCAAGTGTCTAGTGTGGTGGGAAAAGTAGAGAGGTGAAAGAGACCTGAAAAAGTCAAGTTGTCCATTTGTTAAAAGCTGCTGAGCACCTTGCAAGTGGTCGAACAGTTTAACCCATAATTACTGCAATTAAAATAATACTCATATTAACAAAGAAAAATTGCTTCCAAATGGTATTTCACATGTGCAAGAAAAGAAAAACAAAAACACATGGCACAATCCGGCTTCAGAATTCTGGCACTAGAGCATGACACTCTAAATCTGAATTCATTTTACATTGAAATGGGTAACTGTAGCTGGTTTTATGATAATATACAATGTAGAACAACTGTTCAGTGTGTGAACGTGTACATTTTGTTATGTGACTCACTATTTCAATTTCCAGAAGCGGAATTCGTGCTTCCTTCTTGATTTGCGGACACAATTCTTGTTGCTGTGCTCTTACAATGCATGCTGGGAATTCCCCAGTGTTCTCTGTTTGGCATGACTACAAAGTCGAATGCAAGGCAAACAACTTATTGTGTCCTGGACAGGAGAGAGGATTCAGAAATTTGCTCTCAGACCATATAATTGCATGATCAAGGAAGGGAGTGGAAGACAAGTTTGGGTGTGAAAAATGGAATGCATTTGTCCACTGGATTAAGGAGTTACGGTGATAGATTATGTCCATTATAATATCTCATGCTGAAGTGGTCTCTCAGGACAAAGGGTGAGGTACGTGAGAGAAACACAGTAAATATTACACATACCACCCTGATGTGTCGCGACCTTTCTTGCAAAGAAAATCGTGGGGGTTGACATCAAAGTCGAATGTACACTGCCGAAATCAAAATGTCAGCCGCATGGCCTATAAAAATCATTGGACCCCTCACTCCTGTGATGAAAAGAAACAAAAGAGACTCCAAAGACAACATAATTTTCCCTCCTTTTGCAAGAAAAAAAAGAAGCCCACTCGCAGGTTTCGTCTTTTGGCTACTCAAAGACTGACGAACACTGTTAAAAAGTCCTCTGTGGATTTTTTTTTTCCCCCTAACTCCTGGCAATAACAGTCTCATGTCCAGTAAGTGCCCTCCCAGTGAAGAAGTGATGTAAAGGGGCTGTTTTGCTCAGGAGTGATGGAGTGATCAGAGGAATCCTGTGGATAGAATCGCATTGCTGACCCTGTACATCAGTGATTGATGTCAAATGTGACCATGAAACACAACAGGGGATGTAGTGCTTTTGATTTTATTGGCCACCATGTCAGTGTGTCTGCGCTCTGCGGTAAGAAGACTCACGCTGCTCAGTATAAGGCTAGAAACATGCACAATAATGTGTCAGGGTTTGGTCACTGAGATTTTGATCTATTTCTAGAACAATAGACAGACTGAGCCCCATTTGACTGTCATCTGACAATAATCATAGATGTTACACTCAGGGTAATTTTAATTATATCGCTCTGCCTTTTGTAAGTTTAAAATCATAGAAGCCAAAAGAATTAGGAAAATACTGTGCAATTTTTAACTGTTTTGTAATAAAGAGAGGATTGTCATAATGGCATTTTATTATAAGTGTGTCTGAAAACAGAAATGCAGCCTTGGTGATGATTTTTTTTTAAATGTTTTACATGTGAGAAAGGTTTATAAAAAGGATGACAAAATGAGGGTAAGACTGTCAGGAACACATGAATTCATATCCTCACTCCCACAATGCACAATAGTCATAAGTTTGCTATGTTTAGGAACAAAAAATAAATAGTGTCTCCTGGGGTAAGTCATTCTAGATTTTTACAGCACTGAGGGCCAATTCTGAATCACAAATATCATAAACATTTTAATTGCTTTAATAAATTGGGGTACATGTAAAATAAAATAAAATGAAAATGATAATAAAAACATTTTGTTAACAGTTTACTTATGTGTTCAGTTTTATTTCATTTTTGGATTTATTTATTTGATATTACATTATAATAATAAGGAATAAAAGCATTGCCTTGGCAGAGGGTTTTAATGCTGAAAGCCTTTGCAAAGCTTTGTGAAATTTTTCAAACTTTTATAGTTAGTCATTCCTCCTCCTCCCAAAAGCCTCTTTACATTTTGTATCATGCATGTGTGTGTGTGTGTGTGTGAGAGAGAGAGAGTGTGTGTCACTGGGGCTGACTGATTGCTTAATGAATATCACCTGCATCTACCTGGGAATCGGTGCAGAGAGGGTGAGGCAGGGTGCCAATATTTCTGTTGAGCACTAAAACTGAACTATTATGCAACTCAGCTCTGCAAATATACAAACAAAATGTATGTTTGAAAGTATATTCATGGGAAGGAGTCACTAAACATAACTGAACTGAGAGTACTGGAGTTATGTTTCGTTCTCTAACATAGCCCGTCAGGCAGATCCCTGCATTCCCCTCAAAGTGACTATTTTGGATTTGATAGCCATAGTACGATAAGTATGTATGTATATATATACACACTCATATCAGCCATATCAACCGCAAGGTATTTACACAAAAATCAAGTCTTTTTATTAAAATAATAAAATAGAATTTGATCATCAAACCAATGTGCAATTTAAGCAAAGTAACAAGCACACCTGTATATCTTTTGAAAGGCCATGGAAACTGGCCTAAAAAACAAAGTTATATATGTCTTATCTTTTTGATTTTCTGATTCTGAATTTTTTTTCAGTAAAATGAAAGCCACAATTATTGTAGATAAATATGTAAAGATGCAGTACAGTGTATTTGATCAAAAACAAAAAAATCTAATTGGCAGATTTATTCAGTTTAGCTGATATAAGCTTTTATTAAAGCCGTTGCTATTATGTGCATCAGTGTGCTTGAACAAGGTTCTTCTTCAAAGCATATGTTTATGCAGTAGAGAGACAGCAAATAATGTGTCTAAGAAGCCTCAGGCCTAAAAATTGCAATTAGCTCTTCACACTAACAAACGTTGACTTGGTTTAACCACAGTCACAGCTGACTTTCCTTTCATCTCATAACAAAAAAAAAAAAACCCTCTTTCCCTGCCAACTTGTCACAAACTGACTGTTGCTCAACAGTCTTTCACCTCAGTCTTTTCAGACACACAAACCTCAGAAAAACATCTTTGTGCAGCATTGCTTAGAAAAGACTGACATGGATCCCTGAGGAGGTCAGAGGGGGATAGTCATTTGAGTCCCAAGTGCGGGACAAGTTTTACAGCCCAGTCCTGGCACTGTTATTTTTCATTTCCTACTCTTTTTTTCTGGAATTCAATTTTTTTTCATTTCCTTATTTATTTATTCATTTTCATTCTGTGTTTATATTTAAGTCCTTTTCTCTATTTTTGCACTACTCTTTTTACAGATTTTGCTAGGTGTGGATATTAAAAATACTTGGTAAAGATAGGGGACATAACATTTTTCATCACTGAAATGCGAAATAAAAAAAAAAAAGTACTGTAATGCAGAAAGTTCTCATCTGCCATTTTCCACTTTGCCAAATCAGCACATTCCAATACTGATCTCCCTAATTAAGAGTATGATTTCTTAACCTTGACATTGGCTGAAATTAGAAACTTTCTGTAAGTCTCAGCTACTGTTGTGGTGCAGCTTAGGAGAAACAGCTGTGAGGTCATGTGAGTTGCTATCAAGCTTGAACAAACCTCACTCTTATCTCAGAAGTTTTGAAACTGGACTGTGATTTAGGGGTTTTTAGTGGCTCTCAACATCTTCAGTTCATACTGAGAAGAAGGCAGAAGTCACTGCGTTTGGTCCTGGTGTCAGTTTTCTCCTGTGAATATGGAAAACCCGCGGTCACAAATTACGCTTGGATGGCCAGATCAGTGCAGTGGTGAAATCTAGTTTCTGATGCAATTGGCAAAGATTAGAAATGTTATAACAAAGGGGCAGTTAAAACAGTGACCCCATGGCTTTATTACAACTTGGGCTGGATTATTGTAACTCTGGATGTTTGTGTAAGCCAGTCCGCCCTGTCTCATCTTCAATTGGTACAAAACACCTCTTTAATGCGAATAGAAAAAAAGTGAGGACATTATTCCTATTTTATCCTCACTGTACTGGCTGCCTGTCCATTTTAAATTTCATTTCAAAAAGATTTTGTTTGTTTTTAATCTTTAAATTGTCCATTAAATACTTTACATGCATCCACACATGAATATATTTTGTTTCATTCTTTGATGTGATATCTATTAAATTAAGCTTTAGCTGAATAGGTTACAGTGTGTCCCTGCATGCATCCATTTATTTTTTGCAGGAGCAGCCTCGTCAGTAGAGATGCCCAGGCCTCCCTGTCCCAACCTCCTCTGGTACCTGCAGGCCAACTGAGACATATATGGCCAAGTTTAGGTCTCTTTTATTGTTCACCCCCTTCTCCTCCCCATCATCTTGCCCCTACTCCTTAAATGCAACACTAATATTAAGTCTTGTTTTACTTCTTGCAGCATCCAGTGTTGTTTTAGCGGGAACATTCTTGGACATTGAACTGAAGCTCCAGCATTTCCTCCTGGCATATAGCACTGGTTACGCACACTGAGTGTGCATGAGAGGAGTGCAAGTGACAAAGTAGGAAGGGTGCAAAATCCCTTGGCCCAAGTATAATCAGTTTGTATGTTTTCTTATATCGCCCTAGTTTCATTTGTCAGTACAGAAGGCAGACAGATGGTTCTTCTTAACAATCTATAATAACAAATTTGTCTTACTTTCATGTTGTGAACCATGACTGTTGATTCAATTCAATTCAAATATACTTCATTAATCTCTGAGGAGAAGGAGCTCACATAGATGAGCATAAGAGCCCAGACCAACCAGTGAAGGGAAAGCTTTGCCCTTTGGTTCTGGCAGAGTCATGATTGCTGCAAACACCACACCAACCTGAGTTTCAATCTCCCACTCTATTTTTAATCCCAATTGTGAACAAGGTCTCAAGATAGCTGAAGTCCTCCACTTGAAGAAGCACCTCAAGCTCCAACCAGAGTGGACATTCAACCCTTTTATGACTGAGAATCATGGAGTCAGATCTGATTATCATCCAGACTTCTTCACTGTCAACTGCAGAACACTCCAGCAAGATCTTGAGATGGAATCCTTTGGCCATCAAACCAGTCCCCTTCCACCCATTATAGCTTTGCCAAGGAACATAATTAGTGATTAAAAGCAACTCTGATGGAGTACAACTATCAAACAAACCAAACTTACTGCCAGAAGTACAGTGCAAACGCTTGCTCCATTTATGTAGGAGCTGAATAGCCCATAGCAATGGACCCATTATCCCAAACTCCCACAAGAACCCCACAGAATAGCCCGTGGGAAAATGTGAGCCTGTTGGGAAAACTTATTGGATTTTTTTGATGTGTAATGCCTTAATCGTGAGCAGACACAAACCTTGAGGCTCTGAACTTGAACTTATTAACTTGCCTTCGTACCTCTTGTTCATGTTTACTTCTCATACAGTGTTGTGTTTCTGTATCTGTGTTGAAATGATCTGGACTGATTGTGTATATTTAGGTTTCAAACTTTTGCAGTGTTGACCTAGAATGCTGTGAATCATTCTTGCAAACCTTGTGCTTAAGTTAAAGTTTTAGCTTTCTCTGTTTTGAAGGGACAAGTTTAGGGGCAAGTGACTGAAACAGGCTACATACGTACACACACATACACACAGAATTGCGGGGAGGGTAGGACCACAAACAGAAGCAACTGACATCATGTTGCACAATTTCTTGGATCCAAAGTTCAAATTCACACAGTTACCCCCTGTTACCATTTAATGCTTCATGTGTTGATATCGTTGGCAGCTGGTTATTATGTGCTTGTGTGTGACCAGTGAGTGAACCACAGCCAGTGAGCCATTTAAAGCAACAAAATAAAGACGCTGGAGGGGATTTTCAGTCATTCAGGTCATACTTATCCTTAGTTCTTAAAAAATAAAGTCAACTGGCCTCCCATTATTTGTTCCTGAAGACATTTTATCTCTCTGCCGATATAGTCCCCCTTACTGGTGTTACTGGGAATTTACTGGTTTCTTAGCTATACATGTAGCAGGAATGGAGTTCAGCTAGGAGCAGATGCTTTTCAATCTTGTTTCATGTCATCTGTCGCCCCTCCAGAATTATTTACAATAATGTTTTCCAAAGATTGTTCCTTTATTTTTAGATGTGTGTAGTGCGGAGATTTGGCCCGAGAAGCTATCCCTCATGTTGTGTCATGCATTTATGAAATGGTTATTTAGTTTGCACTTCAAAGGTCCCTGCACTCCACACTGCACTGATCTCTGAATAAAATACTATTCAGAAGGTGTTTGGGTGCTTCAATTTCATGCTGAAGCAGTGAAAGGCTATGATACAAAAACAGCCCTGGCACTTATAACAGACTGGCTCTATAATCTAACTTCACACCAATCCCTTCCATATGTTAAAAAATTTGAGACAAAACGACAAAGACTAACTAGATTGCACTTTAAACATACAGAGACAACACTTACTATAATCACTGTACCTAGTGCTGTGGCACGCTGTCAACAATTTAAGACATCCTGTCTGCATGAAATGTCTTCAGTTACAGAACATTCAATGGCCTAAGCTTGACACTAATGCATGAAACAAGAAAGGAGCATCATACTACACAGATGTGTTTTACCTTCATCTTGTTAACATACAATAAGAAGTTTTTTTTTCCTTTTCACCTTTGTCAACATAGTGAGAGGCTGGATTCATTAAGCTCTGAGGGCCTCAGATTATCAAATGAAATTTCATTCCTGAAGCAAGATTTTGTTAATGAATATAAATATAGAGATTTTTTTCACACATTCCTTAGCATTGCAGCACCAATTTATGATGTGATCTGTCTTTGCAGTTAAATGCCTTCAAAATTGATGTTTAGCTGGCTGATGCAAGCATTATAACCATTAAAAAAAAAAAAAAAAAAAAAAGCAATTGCAATGAGCACACATGTCCTTGGAGTACTACTCTGCCCATCTGCTTCAGCTGTGCTGGCTCCTTTACTAATGGGCTTTCCAAAGCTTTTTGCTGATCATTGTCACTTTCATCATTTACTGCCCAAGTCTGAGTCTTCTCACCTTAATTTTCTTCATCATTATGTTTATTTTGGCCCTGTTCTGGCTTACCAATGTGCAAGAAGCCTTTACTGAAGCCAGGATTAGCAGCCCTGCTAGCTAAGTTGACAACACTGTCAGCTGCAGCATTATTTGTGAGTACATCTGTTTGCAAAACAGATAACTCAAGATCTTTATTTGTTTTGTCATTTCACTGTCTTCATGTCCGTTTAAGTCATGGTGTGGTGTGCATGATGGTTCCCCCAGCAAAAGATGGGAGATAATAGAATTCAGCCTTCATGACATTTGGCCAGTTGAAATTAGTTTGTCAGTCTGTCACTCTGGTGAACCAGTTTTTGCATGAAAGTGTTTTTAGGTTTAAATATTCCCTAGATGCTGTGGAAATTCTTGTTATTCATGGGATGACATGTTTGTCTTTTTTTTTTTAAATAAACCCTTTCTTTTTCTCTTTTTGACCATGTCTTGTTATACCTGAAAAGTAGACGCTTTTGTTGGACAAGTCAGTGGACAAGGTCATTAAGTTCATTAAAGAGGATGTGGAGGGTAAAATAGCTACCTTTTTTTTCTTTTTTTGGACTGTGCTGCAGTGAACATTAACAGGGGGAGAAATCTCAACAGTATCCATATTTCCATTAAATTTTTGGCATACCTTAAATGGTTGCACATTACATGACAAAGTTCCCTCTATACTTTCATGATATTAGTCCTCTCACTAATAATGGCAACAGATGTCCAGAACAGCATTCATTTTAGAAGGTCAATTTCTATTTCTGCAACCACTCTGTCATTTTTAGTTAAACAAAGGATTACATTTGCAATGCTTGCATCTGCTTACCATGTCAAAGGAACTTCTGGAACTCCAGGAACTGTGGATTTAATGCCTTAGAATGATCCATCCATCCATTTTCTATACCCGCTGGGTTCCTTGGGCATGATTCATGTCCAAGGAACCCAGTTTCTACTGAAAAGTGACCTTGACTTTTTAGTGTGTTATGTAACCTGGAGAAACAAGAAAAATAGAAAAGAAAACTAATTTTCATTGTTGTTTTGCTAAATTTTCCTTTTTACAAATTGCAAGAAAAGTAACTCAAGCGAGTATAAAAATCTTTTTTGTGAAACTCATGTGTTTCCATTTGTCTTATTTTCCATTCATATTTCCAGTTTGCACAATTTTAAGGTAATGGAAACACACTGTTAACAGATACTATAGACCTATACACACAGACCAATATCACGTCAACCACTGGAACACAAACTATCTGTCACCAACAACCTACACTATTGGATTGAGAAATCAAACCTTTAAACATCTAAACTGGGCCTTTATCAGGCCATCTGAGAAATCTGTGAAAAAAATCTATGAATGAATGAATGAATTAAAAAAAATATATGCATACAAAAAATATTGGAATATTTCAATTTTAAATGTGCCATGAGTGTTTGAGGAAATTGGTAAAATTATTTCCAGACACAACATCTTGGTACACTTAAAATCTAACAACACCCTCAGAGAAAATCTGGCTCAGCCTGGGGATAAAACATACAAACACATACTGAGCTATGTTATACGTCCTGTTTAATGTCATGAAGAGCGTATAGGCCTTCACACAGCAGAAGCTGAACAACAACTCTGCAAATATGTGGAACAATACATGACAGCTACAAAGTCAAGACCTAGTAATCTACTTGCATCTAAAGAGTGAGGGACATTTTGTGATGACATTTATGTACACATTCAGGACAAGATGTCTGCAACAGGAATAGAGGAAGTCATCTATTTTGAACTGAAAAAAAAAATTTCTTGAGACAGAGAAGTTGGTCTCAGGCATGCCTTACCTAATACTTACCATTGTCACTTTGAATAACAATATCAAAATTTCTCTGTCATTGGTTATGAAGGTAAACAATTGGGAGGGGAGAACCACCCAAAGGCAAGTGGATCAGTGGTATGTAAATAATTCAGAGAGTGAATGTCAGAAACAACAGCTTGTAAATGCACCACTGGTTAGTTAGAAGGGAAGAAGACAGATGTAAGGTTTAAACAACTTCACAGTAGAAGAAAGGAAGTTTATATGCCATCTATTTAAGGATTTAGACCTGGACCAACAATATTTGACTTGCAGGGTGGGTCTAAAACTGCACATGTGTTCTCTGATTGTAATGTGTTTGCTCCTTCTAGACTGAGTCCCACACATGACAATCCATCTAAGACTTTACACCCACCCTACTGAACCAATATACATGTAGAGCCATCTCTGGAGGCAGGTGTATATACACACATGCACATAAATCGGCAGTAAACATACTTCTTAGACAAAATGTCATGACATTCAGACATAAACTTTTCAGTGTTTGTTCTACAAATTATGATAATTTTACATGGTTTATCTGTGAAGGAGACTAGGTGCTGTAGTTTTGAGTATCAAATGGTTGTCATGTCACAGAATATCTCTCATGTAGATTGTGTGTGGGATTGCTGCTGAAATGTGTTGCAATGCAGCAGGTTCAGTGTGTCCTTAGAGTGCAGTCAGGGATATAGGGGAGATGTAAAATACTGGCTACATTTTTTTTTCTCCATATTTATGCATACTCAGAGAGGAGAAAAATAGACCCATGGTTTTCCCTGATTTCATAGAAACGTGCATTGAAATGTAAACGAGCACAATAAATTCTCATTTAACTGCTATACAGGGAATTGCCTGGGAAGCCCAGACTTAAGAAACTCACATACTTTCATTAAAAGCCACATCATGCCTTGTTAAAGTAACAATGTCCATCTCATAAAGGTTTCCGCATATGTGTAGTGAAATTTTGCGATAACATCTGTGCTCAGACAAGCTGTGGTTGAAAACATGGAAGCCACCAGTGTGTTGGGTTTTCACCGCAGTCTCTTCACACTTTCCAAAATTGCCCTTTTTATTGCTCTGTAGTTGATTATTTTTCATACGGTTCTCCTTGTTTATGTAGTGCTGCTTCTGCTGTGGGTCTGCTCTCTGGAAGATGATGACAATGGCTGTGCAGAGAGCCCTCAGTAATGACATTTTAATATGCACTATAGGGGAGGCTGCATGAACCAGGTCAGACAGAGAAGTCTAACTAAAACAGTATTTTGTTACTGGACAACATGCTCTAGGGCCTACAAGATGTCAGCCAGGCATTTAATTACCTCTTTATCTTGTTTTCATTACAGAATATAAATTATACTTTAATTAAAATGATCATCTATTCTGAGAGCCATAAGAAGCAAATACTAAAAGCACAATGTGAAAGAGGAAAACAGATATTATTCTGTTATTTTGAAGCCAAAACAAAACATATGTTTTTTATCCTCTGTTCTGTAAAATTTGAGTGTCATCAAGCCGTTAGTATATTGTAGTCTTTATAGGGAAAAAATGGCTTGGAAGGTAGCTGATATGGGTGGAGAAATCAGGAGAGAGAAAGACAGCAGGAGAGAGCCCAGCTATGTGTAAGAGAACTGAGGAGCCACTGGGGTATAATTTAAACAGGAGACGGCTGTTGCACAGACAGGAAATGAGAGCAAGGCTAGTTCCTGGGATGGGACTGAATTGGATGTTTCAGACCCAGACCAGTATCAGAAAGAGGAGACTTATACAGAAACGGTAAGGGTAACAGTAAGGTCATTGAGCGCAGCATTTCCTTTTCTGATCATTAAGTGAGCTTGTCAGCACCAGTATCTCAGTTCCTACATCCCTCTCAAATCATTTCAATGGGTTGGATTCAAACTCTGAAATTCAGGCCGGAGCTGAATAAGACCTCCTGTTGCTGCGCCTGTTTATAAGCACGGCTCCACTCTTATATGCCGACTGCCTTTATTTGAAGTTTTTGGGCAGTTTCATCCGATGGAAGGAAGTCAAGTTGAAAAGCACAATATCACATAAAAAAAAACAGGATGAAAATATGCTTAAGACTGGTCTGAGAATGCCCAATGTGACTGGGTCTTTTTGAGTCTGTGGTTTTGATTTAAAACAGACACACAGTACCGTAGTCTTAACCCTGCCCCACCTTACCGTTCTCATGTCGGTGTACTGGACGAGCAGGCAGGCCTAAGCTGCTCTGGTCTGTGTAACATCTAGCCATCTTGTGAGTTCTCACTGCTCAGTCTTATGGAGCGCAGAGTCCAGTGCTTGCCCGCCAGATTGCTAACCCTAATCAATCTGATTAGGCTGAGAGGGTGGGCACACTGCCTCACATCTGGACTGCATGCTCAAACTCCCCTCAGTTTAGTCTGACAGCTACAGCGCTAAAGCATTCAGCTCTACAGAAACTGGATTGTTTGCTGGTGGCAGCAGTCTTTGTGTGCTTGCATGTTCACATCTGCAAGATGGAGAATAAATGTGCTGTACAGCTGTAATACAAACTACCACGACTGATTGAGTTGCGTGATACCTAGTAGAGTAAATACAATCACCGAAGGAATTTCTTAGATGCATTTCATTTGAACAGTTAATATACAACTTTATCATGATATGTGCATATTTATGGATACATGGGGACTGAAGTATCTAGGGATATTGATGAAATCTAAATTTAGATGTGTCCATTTATATCATGAGATCTCATGACACTCCCTTCTGAGGTCATTTTAACCCTTTTCTAACGACATTAAAAGTACTGGGCCATACATATCAGCCCCAGTGTTCCTCTCACTTTGCAAGAACTGCTCACTGGCAAGAATAACAGGCACATAAGTCATTCCAGGCCGCCTATTTTAAACAGGTGTCACTTTGGCAATAAAAAATGACATCTTAATTCAGAGGCGAGATGCTTTGTCAAAGCAGATTAACACTTCATCAGAGGTGATTTATTTTTATTGTGCCAGCATCATTTGAGCGGAGGTCGGGCGTGTCAGTAGTTCTGGCCTCTGCCTGTCCCAGGGGAGCATGGGAGTGACACATTGAGCCTTGATGTCCATGGAGGAGGAGACTTCAGAAATCCATCCTGGAAGGTCGCTCCTGGGAACAGATGAGAGTGTTTAAGATGTGTTTGAAATTATGCTGCTTTAATTCATTTGAAACATTCATTTGTGTTCTTAGGCTGCAGGACAGTTTGAATTGTGTAACGTTAGTCACACTGTGCTGCAAATTATTGCCATGTCTCAATTTCAGATGAGCACAAATAAATGGGATTTTAAAGATGGCGATGTCATTGTACTTTTTTAAAAGTTATATTACAAAAAAAAGGGAAAAAAGTACACCAAGTGTGTTAGACGTTTCCCAATGGATACCAACTATGTGGATGCTGAATCACATAGTGGTTGTTATACCTGAAATGAGGGTTTTCTTTTGCTGTTTAAGGTTACATCGGCCAATACTGTGGGTTAATCAAAAAACAGAATATAATAAAATTATACATAACTTACAAGAATTATTTGCTGTCTGTATTGCTACTGTACATAAACTTCATCCCTTAACTTACAGGCTACTATCACTATAAAACAGTCAGACAGCAAGAGGCATGTTTATAATATATCAAAAAGACATCCTTATAGTATTTAATAATAATTTTAAAATCTTGTCTATGTGATGAACTGATTTTGAGGATGAGGATAGTTGGGCATTCGTCAGAATTTTGAGTATTTTTCTAAAACTTTTTCAGAAAAGTTTAATGTTTTGTGGGGACATTACTATTACTGGTCAACTCAAAGCCTCTTTCAAGCTTAACAGTAAGTCCTCCAATTTAAATGATCATATCAGTTGTTTTTGAAGCAACAGAGATGACTGTTTCTTTAAAAAGCACTACAAAGCCTTGCTAACTGTGGCGGCACCAGTCAAACTGGAAAAATAAAATGCATGGATAAATATAGGATTTAAAACCTGGTCAAATTTTGACCTTTGTTTGGAGGAAGAGAGTATCTTCCATATACGTGATGGCAGGCAAAGACATCAGTGCAACACCTTAATGAGTACAGGAGTCTTCTTTTGAACAGCCACGATTAGCTTGGACAAAATAACATTTAGATAACATTTTTACCACACAGGGGTCTGAACTGCTTGCAGTCACATTATCTGATAAACATGCATGGCTCTTAATTTGGAATGCGATCTGCTTTTTATAGGAAGTGCACACATCTTTTCGTTACATAAAAACATAACACCAACGTCCAGTCTATGTAATTCTAGGGATTTGCTTGGGATAATAAGGTTCAGTGCTTAAGCATGTTTCCATAGCACCTGAGCCAAATTAAAGAGCTCTGCTAAATGTTCTCTGTTGCATTGCAGTTTGAGATGCAGCTGCAGTCTGTTTGACAGAGAAGGTTGAACACACACACACACACACACACACACACACACACACACACACACACACACAGAGAGAGAGAGAGAGAGAGAGAGAGAGAGAGAGAGAGAGAGAGAGAAAGGACAACAAGAGGTGCATATTGAGGTGGACGATAATACCTTGATGCTGACAACAATTACCCTCAATGATGACCATGTGATAAAGAAAAAGAGTAAGTGTGTTTTGTCAGAATACTGATAAATAACAGTTTGAAAAGTGGTGCATTAATATGTCTATCCACCAACGGTGTGTTTTACACAACTGCAGTAAGTTGTGAGGTCAACATGAACTGTTATGACAAAATGACATGCTATAGTAATAAAAGTCTGTCTCTATTAGGACTTTGACAATGTACCCCTGTTCCCTTGTTGTAGTAATAAATTATTTGTCTGTGTTTAGAAAAGAGGCAGTGGAAAATTAATAACCGAAATGGTGTGGATACTGATCTTTGCACGTGGCCCAAATACATGTGGACTTATGGGATTTTCTCTTCAAGACTGCAAAGTTTTGGAAAGGGATTGTTCAAAAGGATTTATGCAGAGTGTACGGCAGTGCAATTCACTGTTAAGTTTATATTCATCACAAAAAAAATTTGTTAAATCATGCACTTGACACATTGATAGCTGCTGCAAGGAGGATGTGGGTGTGTTGTGTGACATCATTGGAGGATAGAGTGTGTAGGAGAATTTACAATAGTAAATCTGAGATGACCTGAAAACTACCTTGAAGGAGTCATGAAATACATGGCTCAGTGTGCCACTGGATCTGCAGAAAGACTGAAGCAGACTTTCTGCTTCAGTCTTTCTGCAAACGCTGGAAACCTGTGCATCTCAACTGTAAGTGATGTGTAAAACTGTTTGTGTTGTCAATACTCTGTGATCCTAGTTGCTGAGTCTCACCCTTTTATCTCACACCGACAGGGATTAAAAAAAGAAGATCAATTCACTTCAGTACACCCTAGATCAAAAGAAAAGGTTTTTAATTTGATTACACACCAAGTGTTGGTACATATGGAGTTGACAAGAACATGATGACAGCTTTTCTTTTTTTTAAAAAATTCTTTCCCTCTTTCTTGCCTGCAGTCTTTTTTCATTTTCATTTCACTTACTCTTTCTTGCCTGCCGACTTTTTCTGACTCAGTTGTCATTTTATTGCTTTTCTCACGTCCACACCTGTTTACATGAATGAATAAAGAAAACATTCTCCTGAGAACAGAGAAGTTTGAGAATTGCTTTAATATTATGATAAACTTAGTCTGTAATATTAAAAAAGAAAAAAAAGAAAAGCCACAGGGATTATTTGATCAAAACCAATATTGGTTTAGGTTTCATTCCTTATTATGGTCTTTGCATCTACAATGATAGAAACACTTGTCTTTGGTGTCCAGTTCATTCTTACTCAAAAAGGCATGTTCTCTTTAAAATATGATGAACTATTCTCTGTTAAGTCTTTATTCACAGCTCAGAAGCTGTACTCTGAAGTCAAGACAATGTTAAGTGCTAAATAGCAAAAGTGAGACAGCATGCGACTGAATGTGCCCTCCGACAGTCAAAAGACTATGCCCCTAATTATACATAAACATGTTGCTTGATCTAATTCAACCTAATGTGAGGCAAAAAAAGTTCATCTTCCCTGCAGTTGCTGTGGATGTGAAATCTAACTACGGAGACCAAAGCCATTCTTTGAATCAGGGTGTAAAAATGCTTCTTTCTCCTGCAAAGGATATTTTTACATGGGACATCAATTGAGATTGACTTGCTTTTGGAGCCAGCCCCTTGTGGTGGGTTGAAGAACTGCAGCTTTTCTTACTTCCACATTGGCCATAATGGAGGTGCTGTCCACTTCCATGTGAGTGGCAAAAAGGAAAAAACTATGGCTCTCTCCATCAATATTGTAAGTCTTAATGAACACATTCATTTGCATACTAATGTAATGCATCTTTGAGGGGTCTCTATTTCTTTCGATACATATCCTTGTTTTTGTGAATGGGAGAAACAATTTCAATAGATGTTTAAACTAGTATATGCAGCTGTGGCTATTCCTAATTTTCGCTCTTTTATTTGGAGTTTATTAATGCCATTTTCCAGCATAGTGGGAGTGAGAAACAATTAGAAATACTTTATCCCTCATTAGATAATCGTACACAGGAACTGCATAGCAGAGGTCTCTGCAGACATGCACTTGCTGTGTTTATGGGCACGCCCGGTACTTACCGTCTGTTTCTTATAAAGGATATCAAAAAGGGAGTGCTCCCTGAGCCACAAAGCACCTGTTTCCGACACTTCCACTACACGTGCTTGCTGCTGAGATCAAAGAGCTTTCAGAGGATGAAGACTGCTGTCATGCTGCCTTTGGAAACGGCTCTTAAAATCACTGTTAAAACATTTTTCAAGATTCTTTCTGCAATGATCAATAGATTTATATTTCGAAATCTTATTTCATCCTGTCCATAACTTTCCAGCTCCCTAATAAACAGTTTCTTTGATCTGAAAATAAGCTCTTAAGAATTTATTATAGTTTGCAAACTGAGTTTCTGATATCCATTCATCTGATGATCGTATAGTCACATCTCCACCCAACAAGGTGGAGATCAAATACGGCCTTTTGGTGGTACAAAGCACCATTACGATGACACCGATGTTAGAGTCAATATTGTGATCGTGACAAAAGATGTGCGATGTGTGATATGGAGAGAGAACAAATGTTTTCAGGAAGGCTGCACATGTTGTGTCACAAAAATCTGCAGCCCTGTGTATGAATAGATAATGCCATTTCTAAACACATATGTGAAGCGATAAAGACAAACCATAGGAAGGAGAGGAAACGCTGTTACCTCCTTTGTTGTTGGAAACTGCAGGGAGCCTCATGTACGAAGTGATTGTTTGTCTGTGTTTTTTGAGTTTTCAAATATTTGACACTTTATAACTCATTCTTGTAGTGAAAGATACATTTGTTGCTCGTAAGCTGATTTTACTCAGAAATACCACACTGTTGGCTCACAAGAAGGAGGCTCCTGGTTTTACTCCTGGCAGGGATCATTCTGTGTGGAATTTGAAGGTTTTCCCTGTGTTGCGTGTTTTTTGTCTTTTTATTTTCCAGCTTCCTCCCACCCTCCAAAAACATATATGTCAGGTTAACTGGCAATTTTAATTTGCCCATGGTAATAAGTGCATGTTTGGATATTTGTCTGTATGAAGCCCTGTGATAGACTGGTGACCTCTCCAGGGTGTATTCCTGCCTTTGGTCCAAAGAAAGCTGTCCTGGGCTCCAGTAGATCCTTTTGACCCAGAATCAGAATAAGCAGATACAGACAATGGATGGGCGTTACATCATGCCTTTAAAAGAAGAAATCTGCAGTAGTTTCCTAAATAAAGATGCTGACAATAAAAAAGACATGCATTATTAATCATCAGACAAAAAGAGACTCATTAAACTGTCTCTTGATCAAACATCTTCTGTTGGATATATTTGCTTGTTTTATAGCTTTCTCTACTGACTGAATTGACCTAATGTCCACAGCCCATCAGACAAAACTGACATGGTGACCCCAAAAAAACAAAAAAGTAAAACAAAGCAAAAAAAAAAAAAAAGACTAAATTATGCACATGCCTGCTCAAGAGTTCTTCTTTTTGTAGGAAAAAAAAATTCCAAACAGGCTTCTTTTCTTACCTTAAAGTTATCAAAACTTTACATGTAAATAAATAAATAAAAGATATTCAGTACCACGTGGTGTGTGCTGAGAAGGACACACCGTTAGGAGTACACCTGGTTGTCCTGCAGTCAACTGCTTGCTAATTCCCTCAGATGGCAAGTGGTAATAAGGTAGCCAGATGTGTCCTCCTGTTCACACCTACTTGTGTACCCCCAACCTACACACGGAGCAGTTCTCACTAATGTCATAACCGTGTTTATGGCTCTTGTAATCATCCAGCAAAACCTTGAAAACTTTGACAAAAAAATGAATTACCTAAGAAGAGGTTGAATGAGTTTTGAAGCATCAAAAGTCTGCATCTAGACTCCATGATTTTCCCCCTAAGTCTGGGAAAATTAACTCTACAGAGAGACCTGGATAAAGCTCAGGAGTTAATGAATGACTTGCAGAAAGAGAGGTACATGGGCCTGGTGGACAGAGGTTTGCGTGCATTTTGGAATTCAATACAATATCTCAATGATCGTACAAAATACTGTCCTGGAATGGCTTAAGACGAGAAGTTGTCACAACAAACACAAGATATGATGCTACAGCAGAATTGCAGCAAACCAGAGTTCTTTGGCAACAGATAACGGTGTGTAAAGGGTGAAATTTGTCATCTGGATATCATCAGGAAATTCAGTCTTTGTCCTCAAAGTTGTTGAATCATCTCCTCACAGGTCTAATGTTAATGGTACTTCTGTGGATGATATGTCACACGCTGAGTGTATATGTACGCACAAATATACAGAATCAGATAAAACATACACATTACACTGCTACCTTCATTCCTCCTCCTTTTTCCTCTGCCTTTTTCAACTCTCCAATAATAAAAACAAGATGTTTTTATTCTCCTAGGACAGATGGTAATAGCAGCACAACCCATGTTAGGACTCGTCTCCTCTCTTCTCTTTTCCTCAGACAATCTGAAAGCTTTAAAATCCTAAAACCTACTTGAATAAGTGATAAAAAATACACCAGTAGAGAGACTTTGGGAATTCATAACACACTTCAGAATGTTATCAGCTACTGGTTGAGTAAGAAGAACTGAGTAAGGAAAACTGCCACCTCCTTGACAGAGGTAGGCAAAGACAATTGAGCTTTGTGGAAGTTTGATGACTGACTTCAGACCTGTTCAGAAAACTGGGTTTTTGTGCCTCTGTGTCTGTGGGATTGTGTGTGTGTGTGTGTGTGTGTGTGTGTGTGTGTGTGTGTGTGTGTGTGTGTGTGTGTGTGTGTGTGTG
>JAOWBL010000009.1:12138333-12162541 GCA_028564865.1 Zenarchopterus dispar | reverse complement strand
GACACTGTTTTGTGTGTATGTGTGTGTGTGTGTGTGTGTGTGTGTGTGTTTGTGTGTGTGTGTGTGTGTGCTATGTGTTCTAAGTAGTCAGCTTCAGCTTCGCAGAGAGATCTAAGTGCTATGGTGCTAAGTGCTGAAAGTGGGATTCCTTGATTATGCTCACCTAGGTGACAGAATAATATGTTAATCTGACATTTAAAGGAAGAAGATACATGTATTTTTGTCACATCTTTTTATGCTTGTTAATTTCCTTAAATCAGACAACTAACCATTTAAATCCAACATTTTTAAGAACTTAGAATAAAGGGACACACTGGGAGTGATTTAAAATTGTCTACAAACTGTACAGTATATAAATCTCTTACATATACGTAGAGTGATTTTATGAAACTATGTGTTTTTTAAAAGGGGATGACAAATTTCTTTCTCAAGGTGCATGAAGCAGAGAAGGGAAAAAGAAACAAAGATGACTAAGTGCTCTTTTAAAGAAAATATGAGTTTGGAAAGGAACGTGTACTCTCTGCATAACACATTAAAATGACCCTTTAAAATAAATTCTCTTTAATGGTTTAGAGTTGTTGCACAAACTCTGCAAACAATTGCAAGAGAACAAACTTAAGTGCAAGAATTATTCAGGTATACATACACTTCAAATAGTCTATTATTTATCCATGAAAAGTCAGACTTGTAAGGAGAATGTGAAGTGCCACATGTTTCCACACCATAACCACTATTTGATAAACTGCATATATATATATTTTTTTTTTTTAAATGTCAAACCTATCACTTGGTTCATGAGATTTTTTTTTAAACTTCATCTTTGCGAGGATTCAGTTCAGATGGAAACTGTATGTCAGGCCTTTGCCTCTTCTTGTCACATCACGCATGGCTTCACGTCCTGATAGACGCTTTGGTGTTGGTGATGAGGCTGAGGATAGTAAGATCTTCCGGTGCTGGGATGGAGGGAAGAGATTCCGTTAAAGTTCAAAACAAATTCCTTCCTGTCACGCACAGAAGCAGCCGAGTGTCCGGAATATCGAGAGAATCCCACTGTAAACAAACAGGCCACAAACGTACAGCATGTCTTCAGTTAAAGTCGTTGCACTGCTTTCAACATCAATACATGATATTTGATGTTTAACATTTACGCTTTCACTTAAATTCATGTTTAAACTAATATTTACAGTAAAACGGCGGGTGTCAGTCACAAAAATTAAGTTTTTTACTCACCTATATGTTCTTTGTTATAAATATTTTGCCATTGTCTTACAAATTAATAATCGGAAATTTGTCAAAAAAAAAAAAAAGTTTGATGATATGCTGAAAATAACTTTAGGCCCCAAATTTCTTGATATCTGTTGGTGAAAATTAGTAAAGCATTTAAAACGTGTAAACATCCTTTTTTAAACCTATATTTGCTTATCTAACATGGTTTTTGATCACAGGTAGCAAAAAAGTTCATTTTTTATAAATTTCCCAAGAATGCAAAAGAAAATAAGACGTAAAATCAAATATCTTGGTTAAGAGAAATAACAAATTAATTCAAACTCTGCCGGCGACCTATCAAGCTTTGAGCTGTTCTTAATCAAGATTATGAATCCTATAACCTATATAAATTATAAAGGTGTACTCCATTGTTTTGGCGTATAAACACTTTTGGAAAGTGAAGACAATCAAAATGATTATACTATAATGTAAAAGGCCTTATCGTAGGCTAATTATTCTGGAGGAAGATCTAGCTGGCTTTAAAGGCCTTAAAGAAAAAGAAGGGGAAAGTAAACCAACTCTGCACTGTTATTTTAAAGACGAACTTTTATTTTCATTTCTAATATTATTTGCGGATGTAATACTTTTGTTGCTTCTTATAGGCAGCTTTCTCCGGCTATAGATAATGTAGACTTTTGAACGTATCTTTATAAATACTGAGTCGGCCAAAATGCAAATGATAAAAAATTGAAACGAACACCATATTCTAGCAAAAATAAAAAATAAATCTGTGCACATATTGTGTCATACTAGATGATCAATAAAACTAAAAAGTAAAGCTTTGTTTTCTCAGTTTATATATATATTTTTATCAAGTAGTCCTATTCTGTTTTCATTCTTTCTTCATCAGTTTCCTTTCATTCTTCATCGCTCAGTCTGGTGTTCTTTGTGTGTGTTTTTTTCTTCTTTCCTCTGGCTCATGTATGTAATATTTCTTCCTCAATATTAGATTTCTCTGACATATTTTGATCAACCTACAAAGCTTGATGAAATCACAGTAAATCAAGATTAGCACCTTTTCCTTTTCTACCACGTAAATGATCCCTTTCACGAGAAACGTCTGTTTTATGACGTATTATGCGATCAGTTAGTCACATCTAGGTCTATTTATTTAATCTAAGAATAAATATTATAGCCCAAACCATCAAGAAAACTTTGTGCAAGACATAAGCGAGGCTCTACCTGAAATATCAGAAGAATCTCGTGCATTATGGTGCAGGTAACCCTGATCCATCGAGTAATTGGACACAGCAGAGGAGTTGGGATTGCTTGAAACCAAAGACTGCGGTTTGATGTATGAGGACACTCCAGGTGCACTCCAGTGTGAAGCCGTATTTGCATATGGAGACTGACATTCCATCGCTGTGGTGGACTGCAGGGGGCTGCTGCTGCTGTCCGGGCAATAGTCTGCGTTAGAGGCCGACTGACATGCAGTCATATAAGAGGTTCCGGAGCTTGATGACATATGTGGTACGTGGTACCCTCCTCCGAGTCCCTCGAACCCACCTGGAACCGAGTTGCCCATCAAGTCTAAGCTGAAGCTGTTATGACATGTTAATGAGCCTGGGGGTGATTGGAAATCAAAGTTCTGCGGCAGCATGGACGCACCAAACCCGATGCCGTTCACCATCCTGTACATTGGCTTCAGAGCTTGGCATTTCCTGCGAAATCCCCGTGGTCTGCGACGAAAGGAGCCCTCTTCGAACATAAACTCACTACCTGGGTCGATTGTCCAGTAATGCCCCTTGCCTGGTCTTCCCAGCCCTTTGGGCAGCTTTATAAAACACTCGTTCAGAGACAGGTTGTGTCTAACAGAATTTTTCCATCCTTGATATGTTCCTCTGAAGAAGGGGAATCGCGCCTGCAGGTACTGATATATCTCACTTAGAGTGAGCCTTTTGGATGGCGAGCTTTGTATTGCCATCACAATCAACGCAATGTAGGAGTAGGGAGGCTTTTCTGGGCGCCTCAAACCTGAATTTCCCTTTTTGCCTTTGGCTTGGTTGCTGCTGCTTTCCACCACTGGCTGTGCGCTGAGCAGAGCTGCACTCGCAGGTTGGCTGGGGCGCATGGGATTAGAAGGGTCCAAATGTTGCTGGGGAATCTCGGTCGTCATATTGGCACTTCTTATTGGTCTCCAACGCGGCAGGGCGTCTATGACACGTGGATAACTTTCATGTACTGTAAAAGTTACCTTAACGCAGCATTTTTAAAAATTTAGTGTCCCTGCGCGAGGCTCCACAAAATTACAAAAGTGACCATCAAAATACGCCAGCCGCTGCTCTGGTTCACTCTCCCTGTCCATTGCTGGCAATAATCCCAACAGAGAGGGGAGATAAAGCTCCTTGGCTTTGCTTGCGCGTATCCACCCGGCCAAACAACTCGACCACCTATCAGTTCCTAAATCTTTCTCTGCCCCTCAAGCCCCTCAACCCCCCCACCATCACTGCTCCGAAGAATCTATCCAAGAACACGCCAGGAACTACGCCCTCCCCATTTGGCCGGGGTCCACGCCAGTAGGCAGTCACGGGAATAAATCTCCTCCCACAACTCACTTTCCAAAATCCCAGCCTCACGAGAGAGCTGTAACATTTCAATTTGCTATTTTTTTCCTCCCATGGAGCATCTTTCACGGGATGGGATGCAAACCTATAAACACAGTTTCTATTAGTATTCCGTTTTGATCTCTAGTTTTAGGATGTCTTTATGTAATATATGAGGGGAACGTGTTTGGACTTTTAGGAATCAGATGGACCTCGAGTCTGGTTCTGTTACTTCACGGTCCACCTCGCAGTGTCGTCGAGCATGTTACACTTGTGCAATACCACTTTTATGAGCGTTTCACCAAAGGCAAAAAGGCATGCTGTAATTTTCACAGATGTGTAGTTTTAAAACCTATTTTGCAAATTTTGAAGATAATAAGTTTCACCCCAACGCAGCGATTATAGAAGTTCTGAGCCAATCAATCAATGTCAAATGCTAGAACGAGAACGAACTGCCAAAACACACGAACCCCGAGGAATAAAGTGATAGATTTTGAACTAATTAAAAAGATTCCCACTGGCCTTGCGTGTGTTCTTCTGCAACCATGGCAGATTGTTTCTTTAAGTAGGCCTACGCTCCTGAGTTGTGATTTGTTTGGGATCTGTGCAGGGTTAGTCCTCTGACACGAGAAACGTGCTTTTTCCATCAGCGCGTGCCAGCATACCAGCAGACAGTATGCGTTTACTCAGAGCCTGGATTACATCCATGGACACACGAATTAGCAAACTCAAGTAATTGTCAAACTGGAAAAAATCCAAGCTTCACTGCAGAGCAGCTGGTAAAGTTAAAAGCGCAATACAGGACCATTAACAACAACAAACTTGTACCCAAGCAGCATCCAGGGGTGCTGTCAGGGATGCTGAATTGGTTAAAAGAAAGTCTACTTTCGAGTCTAAAGAGAATAGGAAAAAATTGAGGACATTTCTTCGTATTGTGGATTGGAGTTCAGTTTATTAAGAATTTGCATCAAGCCGTTTTGCGCATGTGTGGTTACTGAGGCCAAAACTACTTGTTGCTATTCTTATTTGTTTATTATTGTTCTTCTTGTTGTTGTTATTCTTCTTCTTGTTTAGCCTGCAGGAGACTAAGCTCCAGGTATCGACCAATGAGTAGTTAAGCTTTTTATGGTAGGAAAAATGCACTCAAAGATTAGGTTACAACGCTTGCAGCAGGTTTGAGATATTTCGCTAAATCCATAATCTCTGTCATTCAAGTTGGGATACAACGTATAAAAACACACTGGCCAGTCACTGAGTTGCTTTTTATTTTATTGCAACGTTTTACAAAAAAGAGGAGAGAATAACAGTCAAAGTTCACATTTTCACTTGTTTTTTTTTTTTGGACAAAAACAAAGTTAATTATATTGTTTTCAGTAACATCAAATAGTTAATGGAACATTAAATAAAGACAATGTCGGGGTGCTTTAAAATGAAAGCCACGCCACCACAGTTAAGTCAAATGCAAGTTAATATATCAACATAAGGTCTTCTTGTTCCTGCTCATCTATGAAAGCCCAGGAGGGTAACTGTCCTGCACGTAGGGGTGCAAATGGTAGGTTGCCTTAAATGAAGCAGGCGCTTCTGAATAATGCAGAAGGTCAGTGTAGGGCTGCCAGGTGAAGGCAGGAAAAACAGGGAAATGTTCCTTGTTCGAATCCCTTTTAAACGGCTTGCTGAGGATGCTTTCAATAGCGAAAGAACTTGTAAACTTGGGAGAGGGCTCAGTCTTGGAGATCAGGGCAGGCTGGTGGATGCTCCGTGATTCCTCCGCCGGCTCACAGACCTCCTTCTCCCGGCTGTGTTTTCCGTTAATGCGCTTTCTTCTGCGGCGGAACACCCCGTCAGCGAACGTGTACTCGCTGTTTGGATTGAGCATCCAGTAATTGTCCTTTCCCCAAGGTCGAGAGGGGTCCCGCAGCACTTTGAGAAAACAGTCATTTAGGGACAGGTTATGTCGTACCGAGTTTCTCCAGCCAGTGTAGCTGCCCCTGAAAAACGGAAAATTCTTCATCAGGTAGTCGTTTATATCTGCCAAAGTCAGACGTCCAGAGGGAGAATCCCGGATGGCCATGGCGATGAGAGCGATGTATGAAAGCGGAGGCTTTGGTCTCCGTGTGTAAGGCTTGGACTTGCTGCTCCCACACGGAGTAACAGGTGGAGGGCTGTGCGCCACGCAGTCTCCATCCGATCCCAGCTCCTCCTCTGCTGAGAGAAAGGATTGCGCATTGCTCTCTGCATCACTGGACACTTCGGCGTTTTTAATCTCATAGAAGCTCCCACACAACACCTCCAGTTTCATCTTTACGGTGTTTTTGTGAGAATAACAGATCGGCTTTAACTACAGAACTCTTAGCTTAAAGCCCTTTGCGCGTCAAGACGTGAAAGTCCTTGAACCGTTTCCAGTGACGCCTGTTTTTGCAGTCATACCTGCCAAAGCACTGAAAACCGTCTCACCTATGCAGTGTGTGAGCAGCCATTTATATCCAACTACCTCATGACCAACCCAGTAAGGCGGAGCCAGATGATTACAAAAGATTTTGAACATCACCAAAACATCTTCACAACACAATTAAGACAACCTACTTTATAATATAATGAAATAATCTTTATTGCTACACAGTGTGATATAGAGGCAAAACAGGGTTTTCCCCAAACACCTCATTAAATGCAGCTTTTCGGTCTCACCTGTAAATATGATCTGTCAGACACCTTGAGACTGTTTCACCTGAAACAACCAGGGGGCGTATATCTCCACTGTAAGGTAGAGGCTGCAGGTAGCCTCGTGTTATTGTCACCGAGAGCTATAATCATTACCAGAGCTGCTGTATTATTTTTATATGGAGAAGATCTTATCTTATACAATGAACCACTTCTGCAGACCAAGGTGAAAAATTTACACAATTCTGAGAAAGATACCAGCAGAATTTAGACAATGAAGCACTCCAAAAATCTCTCACATCAAAGCTTACTGCTTAGGTCAGAACTGTAAATGTCTGTAACAACCTAACAACTTACTGAGAAATCAGTTATACTTTTTTCTTGCCAAACAAATGGTAACTCGTCTCTTTCCTGTTACTTGAAGCTCTTGAGAAGAATTACACATAAAGGGATCCACTTCTGATTCAAGGAAAGTGGGTGCGTAATTAAGTGCACAAGGCAAACAGGTAAATACACCGGCACAGTCTGAACGCTGTGTTTTCATCCTTATGAAATACCTGCAGCAAGAGAAAGCTGACATCACATTAATGCCACTGACACACTGTCACCAAGGTATTCTGCTTCTGTTTATGTAAACTGTAGTTTGTAATGTGTAGCTTAACTCCATTTGCACTGGAATTAATGTTTTGATTTAGAGGTAATAATCTGCTGCATTGAGTGTGGCACTGAATCTGTGGTGAAGTCACTGTTTTGAATGTCAACGGTAGATGTCTGTCAAACAACCACACAACAACAGGAATCCAAACAGAGGGTATTCATAATGCTTCACGATAAGTAATTGCAGCTTGCAAGGCCATCATCTGTTTGTTCTGGTGTACACTGTGACTTGTTTTTTACAGCTAGAGTTTTCTGCTGTGGCTTCAGAGATGTGAATGTATCTTTAACGTTCATGTGAAAACAAATTTGAGACTGTCTGTCTTGTTATTGCTTATGGAAAATAGTATTTTTTCTCCATTTTGCAGGGTCACTATGACAGATAACTGTGTTCCACATATTGATTTGCTATATTTATTTAAGATTATATAGTCTTCCTGACACAACCATTCCCATTAATCCAGACTGGGGCTGGCACCATTTGGTAATAGGAAGAATGTGAGGGTTCAGTGTCTTGCAGGACATGTTGGCAGGGAATTGATCTGACAACCTTCTTACTGCAGAACAATGTAAACTTTGGCCACCTTCAAAACAAAAATGGGCCATACAGAATGAGAAGATTGTGATTCTTAGCATCTCATGATCAGATGACAATGTACCTCCTGAACACTTTTAAACATAATCTGTTCAGCCTGTGTTCATTTTACATTTTCTTCACTGCCACAGTTTCATCAGTCAATTTAATGAGAGGGCCAATGAGATTTAGGAGCACCAGTGTCACAGTGTTATCCCTTTTGCAGACAGTACCAGATAACATGTTTCATTCTTCATAAAATCAGTTTTAAAATCATACAATTTGGCAAGCACTACTCTGGTAAATCTCTGCAATATGAATTATGTCTTTGTGTCAGGTGCACAATCATAATAGCAATTTGTTTAACCAGCAGTTCATACACACTGTTGACAAACTCAACATCTATCACATGACAAGGAGAGTGTATTGCTACTGTTGGTTTTGGTATTGATCTTTAAATGTTGAAATGAGGAACACTGAGTCATAAATAGTCAGACGTACTGTACGTGACTAACAGTCAGCTAATAAAACTCAGTGATACGTGGAATTCCTAACTGATGCCATAATAATAAAACACATGCGTAGATTTATGAATGCAGTAAAAGCAAGTTATGTTTGTCTACATGCAAGTGATTGTAGAATAACTAATTTATTGCTCACTTTGTGGTCATGACCCAGCTCACATTGAGGACAAATGTGTAGATTACAAATAGTACATTCAGTTAGAGTACATTTATTTGGGATAAGTGAACTAATACTGCACTCAGTGAGTCAGTAATGGCTGTTGTGTATACATTTGGGAACACGAGCTGTGCAAATAGGTTAAATTGTAGCTAAACCAGAACAGTTGTATATCTACCAATGGAATTTGACTCTGAGGACCGAGGCTCCAGTAATTGTCCTTTCATAGTTCTTGAAGTTTAGAGATAACCTATGTTGCAATGATTTTCGACAGCTAATATAGCTGCCCCTGATGAACAGAAACAGCGTCATCAGGCTGCCATTAACATCCACTAAAACCATCCACAGTGAGAATTTTGGATGGTTTTATTAGAGCGATGCATGGAACTGGAGGTTTAATCTCCGTGTGCTGAGCTTGGACCAGCTGTTCCTACAGAGCTGGAGGTTTTCCATCTAACTCAATATTTGTACACTTACAAATGTTTAGAATGCTTTTTTCTCAGTCATTGTTTAATTCCACTTTTTTTTGTTAAAAGTAGCAGTAAACAATAGTTATTGGCTGGATTTAGGCTTTAAAAAGTATAAGGTTAGCTTATGAGTTCTGTCTGGGTCTCTCCCAGTTGGGTGTGCCTGGTCAACCGTTGAAGAGGGGCAATCTGGGACAAAGTTTGGATAATTCAGCACCTACTGGCTCCTCTTGATATGGAAGGATAACAGGTTTTCTTAAAGTTGCAACTGGATTTGAGAACTTTCAATCAGTCTTGAAACATCAGCATGGCTATGTTGCTGAGAAAACCCACAGCTCCACAGCTTTGCATAACAGCTCAGCTGCCTTTCAACCCCTAAAGTAAGGCACACATCTAACAGCACACCAAGGCTTGACCTCTTGGTTCTTTTTCCTGCCATTCATGATCAAGATCTTGAGATATTCATATTCTCTCTCCTGAGATAGCCTCATCCACCTTCCAGTTTACTGTCAGAATATAATCTTTTTTGTCTGTGAGAAAAGTTCTTCATCAAACCAGTCAAGTGTCTTCCTCTCAGGAGAGGAAGGATGGTGTGGAAATCCTGTATAAATGAACATGAAGCCTCTTGTAAGAAGTCAGACTTCTACACCGAAAAAAATCTGAATTGATGCAAGCCATGGAAACACAGCTCCTACAAATGTACCAGGTCTTGTGGAGGCTGCCATAGAATCCATACACTTTCTCCAAATCTACACATGTAGAGTGTATTAACAAAGTCCTTCTGTCACAGAGGAAATACTGATCTGGTCTGGACAAATGCAGCATGTTGGAGCTCTGCGGTTATTCAAGTCAGTAATTTTACTCAGGCCAGCTATGGAAATTGTGAAACAAACAGAATTGAAACGAGTTTGGTATGCCCCGTTGTCTGTGGAGGAAAACAGTTTTCCAGTCATCTGTTTGAGGGTATGATGACAAGAGTAAACTATTTTAGTTTCATGTAAGAACAAAGCTAAAAACAGCTCAAGAAGTGCAACACCAAATGTTGCATGCTGTGATGGTAAATATAACAGCACAATAATGCCACAGCTACATTGATTTTGCAAATGCTGCAGTTTGTTTTAGGAGTTTATGTTATAAAATGAAATAATGATACAGTGTATATAGTAACAAGATTAATCAATGATGTCTCAGATACTGTTATATTGTGCAGTTATATGAGAAAAATACTTTTAACAAAACTGACACAAAAGCATGGAAAGCATAGAGCATTAAAATATACCTCTATTTTTACTTTGTCTTTGGAGAGTGGCTAAACAAGCATCAAGAATGTTTGTAATGTTGAACAAGAAATGTTGGTTTGACTGACATTTTTAACTGTTACTGATAATCCTCATGCATTTAACTTTCCATATGACCACACACATTTAACTTTCCATGTACTTCTGGACTTATGCAATATACTTGAGTTCAAATATTTGGAATAAAGAATACAGAATCAACTTACACATTCAGGAATATTTAAGATGTGTGAGAAAACTATTCAACCTTTGCTCGGCATCTCAACAATCTAAACTGTTGCATCAAGTTCCACATGCTCTCTAAAAATAGCTCAGCAAAGATGACAATAACTCCAGCTGAAAGCTTTTTGTGCAAACAAAGGCTTTTGCGTGCAAAGCCGTGGATCATTTCAGATGTTCAGATGTTTTGTAGACGATTAAAACTTCTGAGACTAAAGGTCTGGGTGATCTCAGAGCAAGAGCTGCATCCACCGTTCAGAGCCATAATTAGGATTTGATGTTGATTATGAACATTCCCTCATGCTGTTATGAAGCTATTTGACAATGTGACCACCCCAAATGCCTTGCAAGTCACTAATTATTGTGTTTTGACAGCTATGTTTTGAAACCCTGATCCCAGTGTGTCAGCATTTAACTGGCTCATAATGGTTTAGTACAAACATGTGCATGTTCTTAGTCATCGTCAGACAGCTTACAGGGACTCCTTCTTCATGTGGACTTGGCTTCACATGCTTCTTCGTGTGCATCTCGTCACACCCTTTAAAAACACACATTTCTATGTCTACATTCAAGCCCTCGTTTCTGTTTCTTTTTGCCGGTTGAGTCATTGTCTTTGCCCTATAGAAATCATAGTAGGTAATCTGTGAGACACAATTTTAAGAGTGCCTGTAAGCAAAATTCAAGTTCTCGCAGGACTTGAGTAAAAGTGGCAATGGCAGAAGGAATGAAGGCAAGCCCCAACCTGTTGCTGGTTTGAGAAGTTTCTATTTTGGTATCGTGAAGCGAATGAGCGGCCATACAAACAGGAGGAAGTAAAATGTACTGAAGAAGCAATGAAGCAACCCTGTGGCAATAGCCTGTTAATTGTAAAATAAAGAAATAAAAGCAGAATACAGTGGTTTGTGAGTTATTCAATTAAGACTTTAGACAAGACTGTACAAGACAATAAGTTGAAAGCTGAAACTCAGAAATGCTTTTGTTTTTGTTTGTTTGTTTTTTTGTTTTTTTTCAAAAAGTAGATTTTCATTTTCAATTTCATGCTACCAACATGTTTCCATAGCAGCTGGGAAAGATACAAAAAATAGGCACAATACAATCAAGCCACGCTCTGCATGTTTGACAACAGAGTGACTCAGCACTTTGAGTCCAGGTGCTTGACTGGCCCACCTGCAGTCCAGACTTGTCCCTCTGTAGATTTGGAGTATTATGAATCAAAACAGAGGAGCACCTGAACTACGGAACCGCTGAAATTCTTTATCAAGTAAGAACAGGAAAACTTTTCACTCTCAGATTAAAAGTGGCTTCTTCCCAACACTTGTTGAATGGTGTCAAAAACAAAAAGAAGCATCATAATGCTAAACATGCCTTTTTTAACCTTTTTTTGTGTGTGTGTGTGGTGGTGGTGGTGGTGGTGGTGGGGGGGGGGGGTATATATTTTTTACTTAAAAGGATATCAATAGTACTTTTACTACTACTGATTACAAATAAGTTCACTAACATTTTTGATAACTACTGTTTTAGTGCGTCTTTAATCTTTTCTTAACATCTGATCCAGAGAGTTCCCAAAGACCCGTTAAACTTTTCCATCTGAGTCATTCCCATTTATGCCATTTTCACCTTGCACAACAGCAAAATGTCCTGCAAATGTTCTCACAGATTACTTCAGCAGCTGCAGATCACTTATCATCGCCACTAATCTCACAGTTTATGAACACGGTGCCTCAGAGAGAAACAGAAATTGAACTATAGTCAGTGATGCGATTACAAGTCAGGTTAAATCATTACAGACTTACAGGTTTTTGGTTTCATTCAGTTTGTGGTCTTAGCTGTATAAGGACATGGTAGTTTCCACGAGGCTAAGGATTTTATGAAATATGATTGGTTAAAACACTGTTAATCTGTTTATTCTTTCCTCTGTAGGTGTTTTGGAAGTATTTCTATGCTATTTCTTACTAGAATATTTGATTTTTATCATCTCAGAAAACACAAATTATGGAATAAAGTTACATGAACAATACATACAGAGAGCAATACATACATATTATTAGAAGCACAGGAATCCAACAACAACAACAACAAAAAAAAAGATCTATAATTCAAGTAATAGTTGTGTTGGAGATCCTGTGATGTTTCATTTCAAAAGTCTGGTGTTTACATGAGGGACATCATCACCTGCAAATGTACACAGGACTTCCTGTTTGTTTTATATGTGACCACCAAGCTCGACTTTTATTTCCATCGGCTTTTTCTGACAGAAAAACATCAGAACACGGCTCGATTGAAACAGAAACAATTTGCAGCTGCAAACACGCAAAGATGTGGTCTTTATTTTCTTCTTATGCATACACTTATGTTGCCATAGCATCTGGCAAGTTCAGTCAAATTCAATCACGCGAAATGTGAAGCTTCAAAAAGGAGTCTAAAGCCTTTCTGGACCACAATAACCAAATCCAAGCTGCACGACAATTAAATGATCAAACTGAAATGTTAAGGTGACTTGGCTCATCTTTACACAGAGTCTGTAAACTGAAACAGGATATTTCTCAATATTTAATTCCTTCAGCGTTAGCATGCTCTGTATGTTACCCTTCGATTTCCTTCTTTAATCTTTGCTTTTACAATGTATATTTAATGTCACACCTCAGCTACAAAGATAAACAAAGTAAGGATAAAACAGACATTTTGACATTCTTTAAAAATGACTGAATAAAATGCGTGTAATCCATTGAAAACCTCTGATTTAGTCATAATGACCAAATGAAAAGGATTCACAGAATTTTGATTAATTATTCAACAACCTCAAACAGGCTTTCATCCCTGATTGGTTCTGAGAATTTAATATTTGGCCACACTTTGAGAACAAATAATGGTACATTTGTTCATTTAGAACTGAACCTTAATTTCAAGACACTTATGACACTATTTTTGTATTTTGTGTGTCCAGAAAACCAATTCTATAAGTTTACATGGCAAACTTCAATTCAAAGGAATGCCTCAGGAGAACAGATAGCTCAACTGGATGAGAAGATGTCCCATATATGAAAATATATGTTATATACAGAGGATATATGTCTTCACGGTAGATACCCTTTGTTGCATGTTGTCCCCCTTTCTCTCTGCTCTGTCTCTTGTCATGTTCTTTGCTTTCATTAATGACCTCTAGTGCCCATAAATCTTAAGGAAAATAACTGCTCAATTATGAAGACAAAAGGTGACATAACGTAGCAAAATATGATGACTGCCCAAAATTTGCCTATGAAAAGTTATAGCAAATGTGCTCAAATTGTAACAAAAACAATGATTATCAGAGTTAAGCTGTCATTTCTGAGTCATTCCTCACCTACACAAGTGAGAAATGTCAGATTTTAACGAGGGCACCATTCAGAGTGTAGAGACCTCTACACCCATCCACGTGTGGAGTGAGAACTTACAGATCTCTCAACTGCCCACTTCATCACAAGATGCTTACATATTCTTAAGGACTAGTTGAGTACTAAGACATAAAGCAACTCTGAGGTAAAAAAAAAAAAACAAAAAAAAAACTATACATTTGCAAGAGATTTTTTTTATTGACTGTGAAGATCAAAAACTTTAGAAGATTAAAAACTAAGTTCGGTTATCTGGAGGCTTGGACTGAAGAGGTTTTGTTCTAACTTTGGTGAATAAAACTTGTGAAAATGCTATTATAAAGTCCAATTATGTAATGAAAAGTGGAAAACTATGTTTAAAACTAATTTAAAATATGAGTCAAATGACCACATGATCTTATTAAAAAAACTCAGCTCATTCTTCAAAAGTCAGTGGTGCTGCAATGCTCAAACACAGGTAACATTCTTTAAAAGGCTAATTTATTGATCAGGACAGACCTTTCCACCTTAAAACATTTATTAAAAATGTGTGACTGCTTGAAGTAAATACTAATTATAACATGATAGTGTTAGAGTCATGTTTTTCTTTCTTCTTCCTGTAAAAACATATTTGTACACCATTATAACCTCTGACCACCTTAGAGTTTTATCTACAAGGACAAGACTTGCGTGAGGCCATGCTCTGCTGCCCTGTACCTAAACATATGAGGCATCTTTTGTAAATCAACAAGCGGGACCTTGATAAGAGCTATGATACTATCGACATTTTAATCATATTGTTGTTCAAATTCTTTATTTTTCCAGGTTTAAGAGAATAATGACAGTAAAATATATTTTAATAAAAAACCTAAACCTGTATTTGATGTCAGCAAATTATAACACAAGTTAAAACTTTTAAGTTTTTACATGCTTTTACCTTTTGTTTATTTAAAATGCACTGATTGCAAGTTTCTGACAGCCAGTATTAAACAGATGAGATCATGGCAGCAAAAAAGAAAAAAAGAAAATCTGAAAAACTGTGAGCAGGATTTAGCCTGCCACAACTGCACACAACCTGTTTCAACTACCTCCCGGCCTTCAAGTCTCATTTGTAAAGACGGAAAAAAGAAAAGGAAAAAAATAATAATCTGTGTCTGCATCTTGGGATCCCCTTCAAGTGAAGTATGTTCAGATATTATCAAACCTACTACGTCGACAGAACTTGTTTGGGTTACTTTCAAATAACAGAGAAGACGGGAAAAAAAAGTTTCATGGACAACAAAGGCCCTGCGTGCAAATGAAGGAGGAACTCCCTTCAGGTGAGTGCCTGTAAATAGTTGGCTTTGCACGAAACCGGTACAGATCTAACACACACCTTATTTACACCCACTCAGACAGGAGTCAATCAGCGGGCAAATGCCATCCTGTCAACGTGATTTAATGTTATATGGATCCAGGGTAATCTCAACCATCACATTTTTAAAAAGTTTTTATGTTTGTTTGCTATGTTGCTGTTGTTACTGATCTCTATAAAAACACCACAAATGAAAGCTAAAAATATTTTCCACTTTACAATAAACTATTATGCAATAATGTAATTCCTATGCTTTTGCAACAGAACTTTTTTTTTTTTTTTGAGCGTTTACAATATGACTCTGTAACTCTTTCTCCCCAACGACAAAACTACATTTTGGGAAGAAATGATTGAGGTTGTGTGAATTTTGGTGGATAACATAAAATGTAAATATGCCTGCTTCTTGTGTACTTCCTGTTGGGTTTTATAAACAGATCTCCCAGGTGGTCTAGGTGAGCATGGATGTCTGGGTGAGATTGCGTGAATTTTCTCAGCTTCTACTTTAGTGTTTCTGTGAATGAAGGTTATGTCATGTGGAAGTGCATGTATATAAGAAGGAGAAAAGAGGAACCAGTAAATTTGTGGAAGAAAGCCAAGAACTCATGGATGGCAGCACGCTCAGCGGAGCCAAATGCAATTTGACAGCTAAGTTTAATGATATTTATTTCCAAGAAACACATTGCCAGACCTGTTCTGGATCTGTTCTTTCAACGGGACCCATCTCAGTACAATTTCTCAAGCCTGGTGTGAGTTTACCCATAACGTCTGTGAATGGGGAATGTTTACAACAAGTTTGATAAGTGTGTGTATGAAATACATGTGTGCGGGCATGCATTGCATTCGATTTGTGTATGGATTCCTGGTGTTATTGCACACATGCTGACAGCACTAATGGATCTTTTGTGACAGTTTGAATACACAAACTATCCTGAAGGTGAATTAGCCTGCTCCTACCTGCCATCCCATGAAGATTAAACACCTCAGCTGCTGCGCTGCTCCTTTGGCCCCTCCACAGAGCTGCATAAGGTCTGAAATCAGTTCAGCGTGAGCTCGAGATCAAACCCAGACTCAGAGGCGGAAGCAGCAACACCAAAGGACATTTTCTTACTTTTTACCACTACACTGGTCTAGTAAATGTATGTGCGTCAGTCACTAACTCTAACAATGTCACACGACATATAGCACCATTTAATGATTTATTTAACAAAAATTTGAGAAAAACATGACTGCTTCTGTTGGAAGTTAGACGGTAAGTTGCAGCCAGGTGCTGCTCATCATTTACACTTGATTAACTAATCATAAGCAGGTGTGATCTTCTCTGTAAAAGCCCTGGTCAGCATGTCAAATATTGAAGTTTTGAACGCTAGCTTTACAGCCACAAGACACCTGAACACTCTTCAACTCAACCTCCAACACTTCTGTGTACTCAAGTATTGTTGAGTCAAAAGGGAAGGACTAGATTTTGGTTCCACTGGGTGATGAGATGAAAGAAAGATCTGAGGTACATTAGCACACTGACAGTAGAACAGCTGAAACAAACAAAAAGAAAAAAAGACATCCAGATATTGACCAAAGTTAAATGCTGTGGCTGGACTTTGAGAGACATGTGTAAATGAACATAAATATATGTAAAAAGAAGTGAGCAAAAATTGTCCATAATAATGAGAGACTAATACCAACCTACAGAAAATGTTTATATCAAGTTATTGCTGCAGACTGCTTGATTACGGGGTGCATTTAATGTTTTCACACACAGTTTCTGCATATTTCTTTCTAATTCTTAAACAAATAATGACAAAAGAGAATGTAATCTGTGGTCTTGGTCATTTCAGGTCTCACATAATTCATTTCGGGTCTGGTAATGAACACACACACACACACACACACATGTTCTCATATATAAACTCTTCAAAAGTTCAAAAATGATTTATCCCTGTTGTAAGATGTACAGTAGCACCTTTTAATCACAATCCCACGACACTTGGGATTTGACTTTTTTAAACAATTCCTCATGAAACCCCAGCAGCAAAAATTAAAGAATACAATTTGTTTTTGGGTTTATGCAAATAATTTTACAGTTTATTGTGTTTGTGGGAATACAAACAACAACACAAGGTACTTGCACATTTGAAGAATTCTATAAAAATGAAACAGAAAGGAGGGGAGAGACCATTTTACCAGAATTTCCCACTTGAGCAACCTAAGAAATTGTTTTGCTTTGAGGGTTTCTTACATTATTCACTATTTCATAAAACAACTGTCAGTTGCTAATCCAGGAAAAAAACCTTTCCACACCTTTTTTTTTCATTGTCCTCACAATCTTTGGAAAATTTTGGTTGAACGTCTGGTTGCTGATGTCATTGGAGACATTATTTTGCAAGAATGTCACTGGTCCAGATGTCTCACCCATTTCGTAGATTTGTGTAGCACAATATGTTAACGGAGAGTCATTCTAATTCTACTTTATTCTATGATAACAATGACAATTGTAAGTTTAAGATTTTATAACAATAAAAAGTCAAATAGTCCTTAAAAAAACTCAAAGCATGATGCTTGTCTGATAAAGGAAACTCTGTAGGCATGTTCACAAGTATGCCTCTCTGTGAGCGGTATGTCTGCAATGAAAAGAATGTAAACTCTTCGGAAATGTGACGCTTACCTTCTTATAGTTTTGCAGGTTGGAGAGCAGCGAGATTATCAAGTGTCTCCACAGGTATTACATCAAACTAAAAATTCCTTATGCAATACCTGAGGACATTGCAATAATAATATTTTATGTTAGTTATTCATGTACCTCGGTTGATTAGCAGTCGAAATCAAAGGTTAACTTAGGCAAAGCCACAAGGCCATCTGGCCAGCATGGCCTTCAAAAATCCTTCAAAGACAAACTTGTGCAATCATATAATCAGTCAATGTCTGTTTATCAACGTGTGTGACAGACTTTGTTCCACCCCTTGTCATCAATCACTCCTTATTTAACTGATCAGTAACATCAGATGAAGCTACATAAATCAGTTGTCTGTATAAACATTCTTGATTATGAGTGCTGCGATGGATATGAGTGGCTAAAAAAGAGCCAAGTCTGTTCATGATTCATGCGGGCAAGGCTCAAAACATGGGAGTATATAACTACCTTTAATCAAGAGCATATTTCTGGATTTGACAGCAGGCTTGCTTGTTTTCACGCTCAGATATTGTCCTGCTATTCATCAAAACTTTGCCCTCACACTCAAAAAGACCCACTTGCATGCAGATATGCTCTGTTTAACCTCCAAACTGTCTTTGCCACCAGATTCACTGTTCCTTGTTCTTGCTTTGAAACCTTCTCCTTGCACTCAAGCTCCTGTGCTTGGATTTGCTTTTCACTTTCAGATTGCTATGAAACAAGTTTATCGTAAGTCCTTCAGGCAACAGAACACCAGTTATGACCCTGGTATTACTGCCTCTTTGTTTTACTTTAGTGATAGCTTCTGATTTTCTGGTGCCCACTGTTGATCCAGGTTAAAAAGTCCTGCTCATTTTAGTCAGACCAGTTTGCTCAATGTACAGGGTGCCAGACCCTAATCCATTTTATAGTAACAGCAGCACTGCAGCTATCAAAGGATCAATGAGATCTATTGCCAATGTGCATGTAAGGTTGCAAAATAACATAATGAAATAACTGACCAAATATTTTTGGATCTAAAACCAAGTGCTGACATTTAAATTTCCAGGTTGAAGCCAACGCAGTAGTAGGAAAAGCTTCAGTTCATAAACTAACCTGTGAAGACTGGCTTCAAAGCATATCTACAGTAAAATTAATTAAAGCAACAAATTTCATGCATCACTGAAGGCATGTTTTTTTTTTTTTGGTTTTGTTTTGTTTTTTTATTTTGGTTGGTGACCGACATAGCCGACCGGCTGGCATCACTTTTGCTACTTAGCATTGCACTTCTGAGCATCGCATAAGAACTGTGAATAAAGAGCAATCAGGGCATATTCATTCATATTTTAAAGAGAATATGCTTTGTTGTGTTGTTATTTTATTTCAATTTTTTTTAACAGATGGCAGTGACTGGCTGTGGTTTGGCCCAGAAGGGTCAAGAAGGGTCAGTTAAGAGATGACACCTTATGCTATCTGAGTGCCATGGTAATACCCGATGTCACAACAAATTCACATTTGAAATGGGATGTTCCAGTGCAAATAATTATTCCAGTGTGGATCAGCTGAAGGTTCCAGGAGTGGTGGCAAATAACGTCAGAATTCTGGAGAGTTGTGAACTGCAACTTTTCTTACTTCCATGTTAACTCAACCCAGAAGTTACAACATTGCCACTTTTTTTTTTTAACCCCTGTGTGATGCCTGAAGTCCCATGACCTTTTAAACCCCATTGCACTGTTGTTTACGCCTGTGGTTTAACCTACAGCTGAAGGTCACATCAGCCACTAGAGATTACTTGCCCTGACTGTTTGCTTAAACCTGATAGTAAGTTCTGACACAGTTAAAATTTCTTAAAGAGCATGAGACATTTTTCTCACCCTACACACTATTTAGGCCAATACACAGAGCTACCATGCTCTGAATTAAAAATAACATTACTGTAATTTCTAGTTCTGGCCATCTTAAGCAATGTTTCTCAAAGCCTCTATGCAAGGTAAGCTTTTATAATCATCAATGAACTGGGTATGACATCATATGTGTTTATGGTCTTTTTGCTTCTTGGCCTCTGTTAAATTGCAACATCATGTAACAGATTTAAATAGTCCAACAAAGCTGCAGGGATGCCCTTTCTTGTCTTGTCAGTCTGTGTGACTTAAAGTATCCCTTAAAGGGACAGTGCACGTCATCATTCATGACTGTAGCACAAACGAGACTAAGTGCTTGATTACAGGGTTGATATAAAGTCATCACAAGCTCCCTTTCAAGCATACAACTGAACTCATGGAGATGAGATGAGTTCAGTTGTACAAAAGATGTTTCATCTTTTGTAAATTCTAATACTTTTTTGTGAACTAGCATTACACAAATAAACTGAAATGAACTGAATTATTTCCACTGTTGAGGCTCTTATGTTGAAATTAATCTGACTACCAAACACTGAAAAATCCCACTGCTGGGGTAGCTAGTGGGTTGAAATGTGATGCTAAGAACTCTGGGTCCACATGTGATGAGTTTGGTGGGAGAACGGGTTGTCAGAGAACATTTAGGAAACAAACACAGCCTTGGCTGGAGGCAAAGAGGCCCAACTATTTTGTAAACACTTCGTCTACGAAACATATTCTTAGTGTGTACTCTTTGGTGAGAATTACAGTCTGCTGAAATGAGTCATGTGGACATTTTTCCAAACAGACTTCATGTTCTTAGACATTTTGCAAAGGACGGGGCATAGCTTTCTCGAAAAACTGGCAACAGGACATTTCATAAAAGGATGTTATCTTTGCTACACCCAGTGTTTGTCAGGGGTGACAAGGGAAGATGGGTTATGATGAGGTCAAAGGACAGCTTGGATGAATTGTAACGTCTATTTCAGTCACACTGAGCAAAGACAAAGATGCATCTTAACTTTGAATGTCTTTGGTCCGTCTCTTAGCTTTGTGTGATTTGATGGAAAAACAGGATTCAAGCATGCCAGAGAGAGAAAAAAACCTGTCAATTTGTCCCATCATTTTTTATTTTTGTTTCTTTCCTTCAATCAGTATCAGAATTTTATGTAATTTAGATATGATACACTACGTGGTTCTTCATGTGACTGTTTGGGAAATGGATCAGAAATCTAAAAATGCATAAACACAATACCAGGACAGAGTCAAAGAGTCAGTCATGATGAAAGCATTTCCCATCATTTGGCCTCTTGTTTCAGCCTGCGGTGTTGTTGAGGGAGCTCAGAACAATGTCTTTGTAATCTGATCCTCATTCAGTATCAAACGGCATCTACCAACAAAAAAACAAACGAGTTAAAAGGGCACAAAAATAGTCGGGGAAAAGAACCGCAACGCAATGCCATTGTGAGCGCAGGAAGAATCTAGAGACTGGCATTTTGTTTGCTTCTGAGGTTGGACACGCCTTTCTAGGTTTTCATTAATGAATTCTTTGCAGCGCTTTTATCAGTTTGCACAAAGTTGAAAGTGTTGAGCATAATGCTGAGAGGTTTTTTTTTAGTTTGACCTGGATCAGATGTCCTCAAAGGCAAAACAAAAAAACAAAAAAAAAAAGAAAAAAGTTGACGTCTCACACACTTGAGAGAACAATTAACCCTGTCTATCAAGTTTCAAGAGAGGCCAGAAAACAAGTCTTTGGATGGCTGAAATTCCTCACAACACAGATGGAAACCATCTTTATTAAATTTTTAGTACATTCATAAACCTTCTACATTATTCTCCACAATATTTAGGTTTACTGAGGAATTCAAATATATTTTATAATAAACATCTGATTTTTGCTTTGGTTTACTATCTATTGTCCATTTGGTCTAGTGAATATTAATATTTCAAATACAATCATCTAATGGCTAATCTATAAAGGACATAAGTTGTTTATTTTTCTTCTTTTTTTGATGAATGATTGCATTTGAAAACCCAGAAAGCATCCATGATTGCAGGAGGTGAGGATGTCCTTATGGAAAAACATAAACACAGAATGACTCATCATGACACATTGGGTCAACTTTACAAAAACATTTTGCAGCAGCTTCCCTTAGTAAACAGCCCATTCAAATATCACAGAGAAGGGTGTTGTTTTGAGACTTATGAAAAGAACAGAACAATGGGAGCAGTGAAAATGGTTTGAATAGAGGTTGTTTTTAGTGGCTGTCACATGACAGCAGGTAGTTTGGTGTGCCTGCATATACTTATTTTTTTGTGGGTGTATCTTCAAATAGTGAGATTTCCAAGCAATATCTACCAACATTCTTTTTATACACAAAACAAAGGTGAAGCAGGGTGTTGTCACCCTTATTCAATCCACTAGATGCTGAAACAGTAACAATGCTGTTTGTTTACTGCTGATGCACCATAAAAAATTTAAAAAAACAACCTTGCACTTGCCATAAACTTTTATGAGTCAGCTCCTTATAAACTGTATATGTAACCAAAAAAGGATAAACAAAATGGAGATCAGCCAAAGATTAATGCAAACATAGTTGGTTAGCTCAACATGTTTATAGTTAAAACAAAAAAATTAAAAATTAAAAATTAAAAACTTTCCATTGAGAAGCAAAAGATAGTTGTTTCATTTACTTTATCTAGAATGACATCCACAGTACTCATAATATACATATAGAAACAAAGAGGAACTCAAAACTCAAAACATACATACTTTTGGTATTTTTTTATGGGATGGTTGCTCATATTTAATGAACAGTCTTCTTTTGGTTGTCTCAGTTTGTCTATTTGTCAGCTATTTGAAGTGGATCTGTCTGGTTTTATTAGGCTAGCATCGGTGGTTTCATTAATTGACATACAATTGTAAAACACACCATTGATCTAGTACAGTTTTGCTCTGTTAGTTAATTAGTGTGTTAATTTTTCATATAATGGTTATAATGGTTCAGTTCTTTTTTCTTTTTTTTTTTTGTCCTTTGCTGCAGCCCAGTTGAAGGTATCTCAATTGGATGGTGTACCCCCACAGACAAATGTACAAATGTAAACCTCTATCCACCTCAAAGCTCATGCAGATGTGTAGTTGAATTAATCTTAAAATACAATGTCACTGATATCCCACCAAAACATCTATGACTCTAGACTCAGATTCATAAAAGGGTTTTCAGAAAACATGAATCAAAAGCATCTTCTTTTGGCTTTTACAGCATATCAGTTTGCTTTACATTTTGATTAGGCATAGCTCTCTGCATCAGATGCTTATCCTGACACAACCCTCTCATTTGCTTTCACTATGAGGATGCTGGCTTGTGAAACCTTGGTGGCATTTTCTTCTTCTTCTTCTTCTTCTTCTTCTTCTATAGAGAATGTGGAATTCTTCCAGTGAACAGTTCCAGTGGAAGGGCTACCTATCTCTACGCTTCTTAACCATGATCTTATGGTTGTTCTGAAAATATATCCTTAATTCACGTGTTAATAATCTTCAGAGATAGCTTTGAAGGAACACCATGCAGCTTAACCTTGTTGTCCAAACATAGTCACTTCTGATTCCAAACATACCAACTTACCAAAAAATATGAATTCAAGCTTCAAAACAGTTCATAAAATGACAGCTGTTGTCACACTGACTTTCATAATTTGTTTACACCTTATTCATCTGGCATTATGGGAAAATAGACAGTTCTCTAGTTTGATTTTTTATTGTTATATGCTGTACCTAACCAAATGTATTTTATTTATTTATTTAATCTTGTTTAGAGATGGCAGATCTGGGAAAATACTCTTATTAACAAAGTGTTATCAGAGCCGAAGAAAAGGGCACCCACAAACAAGAAAATGACTCACAAGTTATAATAAAGTGGATTAACATTATGGTTCAGTTCCTTAATATAAACAATCTTATCAGAAACTGGTGTTTTACTCCAGAGACACAAGTACAAGGTGATGTATGAGGCTGTGAATAGTACGCCAAACATTAACGGCAAACAGAAGGTCAGATGTATTTTCTGCTATAAATATTATGTTTGTAATCATCCACCATCAGTGACAGTTTTATAACAGCTTGGGAAACTTTAATAACTGCATTGCATGAGCAGGGAATGATGTTATATCGCTGTTTTTAAGCTCAGACGCTGGGTTAAACACATGCTGCTCAGCAACCGCTTTTGTTGAACTAAAAAGACATTAAGTCAGCTGTGGTCACAAACACCTTCTCATTATGTTTTTGGCAAATGCTGGCTGTGCTAAACAAACCTTTTTAATGTGTAAGTCTATATTGGATGTCATTACTGCTTTTATCTTCATGAGCAAACTGCAGTGAGGGAAAATATTGTATGATAAAATCATGTATAAGCTCATTTTGGATGAGTGAGTTTCACATGCTGGAAACAAAAATGAAACCTGTCTAGCGCCTAAGCACAGACACGTTCTCGGTGGTGACAGATAAACAGTTCCAAAACAAAAGCAGCGTTGCTTCAACGAACAGTGTCAGTTGGGGTGAGGCGCAAATCTAAACAATCTGATGAGAAGCGATGAGGCACACATACACAAGAAGCCCTAAAATTCCTCAGT
>JAOWBL010000009.1:12107981-12128465 GCA_028564865.1 Zenarchopterus dispar | reverse complement strand
ATATATATATATATATATATATATATATATATATATATATACTGAATGTCCCACTGAAAGAGAAGAAGCAGAACAAATGTGACTGTTCCCGTGGCAGTAGTGAAATGTCAGTTGTATTCTTGAGATATATATATATTTTTAATGTTTTTTACAGTGTAACAGACAATTCTGCCTTTTTTTAAATAAAATAGACTTTGAATTTCTCCACTGAATTGTTGGAACAGTGGAGACAGTTCATGTCACTTCAACATCACATCACATATTAACTTTCATCACAATAAAGTCCATGAAACTGATCAGTCATTGTGTAAAGACAGAACCAGCAGAGTTGCTTTCTTTGGACAAAGATGGTGTGTTTTTGGTTTCAATTTCACTAAAAACCCATTTTTTTTACCCATGCTGCAGAAGCGTCAGTTGAATAAACTCTGTCCTACTGAGCCTTATGTGAAGTGTACTAGACAATGTCACTTATAGTAACGGTGCTTAGAGGCGGAAAAACTGAAGCCTGACTACAAATGATGTGGCTTCCTGCTGAGGGGGGAAACACCATGCCAAATGTGTGAATGTGTGTTTTTTTCTTTTCTTTTTTCTTTTCTTTTTTTTTTTTTTTGCCTTTTCTAAGCAAATATGTCACTCGTCCTTGCTCCCTTTCTTTGCAAATGTGGAGAGCTCAAAGATCAAACAAGCACAGAGTATATATCAGGTTTCAGATAAGTTTATTTTCAAATAAATCTCAAAATCCATTCATGTATTTCAAAAATATCTTTTTTTTTAAAATACATGGTCCTTGGAATAATTTACAATGATTTGTGATTTCCTCTAAAGTTTGCTCTTTACTGTAACTGTAAACAGTGATGTGAGATGGATGTGCGTCTGCGTTTGAGTCACAGATGTAGGTGGGGGAGTCACATGTTTTATCCTGAGTCCAGAAATGTCAATTCCTGATAACAGTAATACAATAACTGCGAACACACCCACACACATGCAAGCATGTGGTCCGTTACCACACACTTACACACACACACACACAGACACTCAGGTACATACTGCTGACAAAAAAAACAGGACATTGTACATCAAGTGAAATGATTTCTGAGTCAAATGTCTTATCTGTAAAGTTGAGAACAATTACATTTCACCCAGCAAAAATTCTGGGGCTTAACGACTAGATTTGAGGCCAAAAAAGATGATTTACAGTTCATGAAAAAAAGATAAAGAAAAAAAAACATTCCCGCCTGTGATTTTGGTCAGACTATGCGAAAGTGATGTGGTTTAAGTGTGAGGGAAGTAAATGCAGAGATCGAAACTCAGGACCACAGAAGACAAAAAAAAAAATCTCTACAACAAACTATTGTCATAAAAGTTGAGATGATTTGGAAAATTCAAACAAAATAAAACTTGTTTGAACCTTCATTCACTAGAGGCAGAAACAAAACGGATGACTTTCAGTGTCTTCGCTGATCGGCTCCTTTGAGTTTAGCAAATATTGATGAATCCAAAATTTTATGCCAGTAACACGCATGATATTCAAGAAATAAATAAATAAATAAATAAAAGCTGGAAGAGAGGAAAAAAAGGCCAAAGCCTTGATTGGTTCTACAAGTAAGAAAGTTTTAGAAGATTCTACGATCAGCAGGTTGACTGGTGAAGGCGACGGTGTCAGGATTGGCTATAAAAGCAAACCAGTAATCTCTCCATGCAGTTATGGGTCTTTGCTCATTACTTTGTGTCAAACATTGTCATCAATAAGCTTAACAACTATATCTCTCAATGCAAAGTAGAAGATAAATTAGATATTTTGTCATCTCAACTAAATCTCAGTTATCATAATACCAGTTTTGTTGCATCATCAGCATGTGCAATGACAGTGGCTTTACTCACTTATTTACTCCCAGAGGAAATCTCAGGTTATGTTCCAAATGGCATACTTTCATGAGAATACTCATAGTATACTATGTACACAGTGCAGTTTCAAAGAGTACTTTTCCAGTGAATAAGTGCCGCTGTGTTCTTTTGGAAGTGACAAGGCCAATTTTTCTTTTTTCCCTGCTTCACCCAAGTTAATACTATGATACTACCAAGATTTGACTTTTTTTCCTTATGTGTCTAATTTCTTTCATCTTGTGCGAGAGTTTAAACCCACATTATGGCTGGTGCCGAAGATGGACCACAGTCCTCGTTTTAACCAAAAACAACCACAAACGAGCTTCCTACAGCTTCTATTGTCAATACCATGGTGACCACTAGGTGCACCAAGTGATGCGACATTTTGAGTACCCCATCCAGATACTTGCACTCAAAACTGAATGTATGAGTGCACAGCTATGCAGTATGGGACATAGCCTCTGATCTTTGAGCTCTAGGATACCACTATCTAAGGTAATGTCTTTTCTTGGGGGGTCCAGGGTTATTTCAACAAGACAAACATTAATCCCCATGATAAAGAATAGCACGGCTTCATAGATACAGAGTGCATGTGCTTTACAGAGCCACCTACCTACCTGTTAAAAATGAGTATTATGAAAAGGAGCAACAACTAAAGCAGCTGGAATCTAGTAATCAGCAAGAATGTAGAAAGGTTCATCTTACAAAACAGCAACAAGTAGTACCCTCAGCTCACCAAAAGATTAAGTCATGGGTGTTCAATTCCAGTCCTCGAAGACCGCTGTCCTGCATGTTTTAGAGGTTTCCTTGCTTCGGCTCGCCTGATTCAGACGAAGGGGTTATTAATAGACTTTGACCTTGATGACAAGATGATGCAGATCTGTTCAAGTGGATCAGGTTAAAACATCTAAAACATGTGGAGCAGCAGCGCTGGAGAACTGGAAACGGACAACCCTGGATTAAGGAGTGACATTAAAAAAAAAAAAAGTCATGTAACACAAAGGTACACTTGCCTCTCTCCGAAACTTCTTTGAGTACATCACTGGTATCAAAATCTAGATTTATTTACAATTTTATACTTTTTTTCTGGAAATTTTTTGTCCTGAAAATGGAGTTTGTACTTCAAGTTGACAACATGAGGTATTAGCAATATACATATTTTGCATAGCATTTCTTGTAATAATCACAAATTTCTGATATAGTGCTTAGCGGAACTCTGCATAGCTTCTGGTGGACACGTAAATGTTGCATCCTGTGAGTATGAGTCTAAACACTAAGTACCTCATGGACAGTAACCAGTGAACTTCTCCTAGTCTGACCCTACATGTTGACCACAAAGGTAGTTTTCCTTCCCACTTGTGAGGTTTCAGGTCTAGAGGAACAGGTCTCATTTCCCTATAAGTTACGGGATGATTGTCATTTTCCAGTTGACGTGGCTCAGCCCACTTAGGTCCAGGCTCGTCACAGCAAGTAACAGCGCTTGAACACCAGATTGCTCCGTGCTGTACGCCTGTGCTGTGCGCACTTTTATGCGAGCAAGAAACACACATTACCAAGTTGCGGACGCAAATCACAAGTTTCCTGTCAACAAACTTCAATCAAGTTGGGCTTTCAAATTAGATTGTATGCTCTATTTTCTTTTAAATAACTTATTAGAAACTTGAAAAAGTTAACCTATGGAGTATTTTACAAACAGATAAACATAAAAGCTGATGGTATTGACAGCTTGCAGGGGTCTGACGGCAGCCTCACTTGCTCATTTTAGTTTTTTGTTAGCTGTTTTATGTTGTATTTATTTCAGAAAATAAAGTTTGAAAATAAAATGAGCTGCATGGAAAGAAAGAACAGAGTGACTGTGTTCCATGCTTCTTAACTCTGTTGGCAAGAATCACACGGTCAACGTATACCTGTGAATAACAAGTCTCACGCAGAGCGCCTTATCTCTTCAGCATACGTATCAGTGTTTGTCTTAGGGGCCATTCTTCCTGTGCACCTGTGCTAGTACTTCCTGTCTGAGTTTGCTCTCCACTCCCCTCCATCGCCCCCACCCTCAAACCGCATCCTTCACACTGTCACAATAATATTTGTAAAGGAGAGAGAAAAAAGAAGAAAAAGAAAACAAAAAATTCACACAACCTTCAAAGATACAACATTACAATGCATAGGTGCAGAAAGGTGTGCAAGTAAAAATGACAGGGTCTTCCCCATCTCTACCCCTCACAACTACCGCTTCCAGCACACGAGACTGCATTCACAAGGCAAGAGAAAAACTCACAGCTTTAGATTCACATTCACGCCCTTCTGCTGCGTGCGTCTTTGTTTGCTTTGTTCTGCTTTTGTGTGTATATGTTTGTGTGAGTGTGTGAGTGTGTCTGTGTGCTTATTAATCCTGAATATGCTGTAGGGGTCTCTGGGAAGCATAGTCCATAGCCGGAGAGGCGTTCTGCTCCTGGATGTGATCGTAGGCCCGCAGGTAGTGGGCAGTGTTTTGCTGGTAATAGTACACCAGCTTTTTGGCAAACACCGGCTCCACCTAAAATGAAATTACGTTAGTGCATGAAATATTTACGTTATTGTATCCCACTGTACCTCACAAAGGTAGAAAACATTACCTTGACATGCAAAAAAACATTTAGTTTGACTGAAAGACCATAAAAAGATGTGACAAGAGAGAGTAAACATTGCCTTAAACATTGAACATATCTCTGTATTGTATTGGCACCTATTATTACTAAGCTTAATAAAGTAAAGATTTGAATCAATTTTTGGTATATTAATTGCTCAAAATTATTTCACTTAAATATGCCAGTCATGTTAGTCTAATCACGTGTTAAACATCTGTATTTACTTCAATAAGAACCGAATTTGGCTTTTATTTTATGTATGAAATAATTCATTATACAATCAGTGTGCCATTTCAAAACATTTAATGACTTTTAATTAGAAATATATAATTCTTCATTTTGAACTATTGCTAGCTCTTCATGTGGTAAAGCATTCTTGCTTTAACTGCCCTTACTTTGGTTTTCATTTATTTGCATGGATTTCAAGCGTTTAAAAATTTGTTGTAACGTTGTTTATATTTCAAAAAAAGATTAAGGAAAATTCTAAGTCCACTTTATAGCACTGATTCACAACAAAGACATGTCAAAGCACTTTACACAGAAGGCACTAAAAGTGTAGTAAGGTAAATCTAATGGAATCTACCATTTAGTCCAATTTATTTTATTTCATGTACAATCCACTTCATCTCAATTCATAATTCAAACCATAATCAATTTCATAATCCAACTGATTCCATTTGAGCCCAAAATTGAAATTTCTTGAATTGCCAATTCCAAGAAGGAACCCAGCAGATTGTGCTGAATCTTTACTTTAGTGACATCCCATCCTCAGAAAGCATGGTGCAATGGTGGGAAGTTATGAAGTGTTTGCCAAATATGACCAAATCGATAAATATGCAGTAAACATGTTTCACATCAACACAACAGGGTCTCATAATAAAAAGTACAATATCTATGTTGGTTCACAGGGCAGACCTTTGCAATTTCACAACTAAGTCAGAAAGATTGTGCAATGGCTGTCTTTTCCTCATATAATTCTTTATTTCAGCTTCTTGCTATGTGGTGGCATTGTTGGTTAATGTTTCACGACATCGTTTGATTAACTTCAAAATGCAAACATTCAGTACAGTCGATTCAGCCACAAATGCTTAAGAGGAGATAGAAGAAATCGTTGGAGACATCAGACCACTGACTCCATTACTAGAGAATTCAATTTGAGACCCGTTTCACACCAAGTTCCTTGAATTTTCTACTCCATTCACCAATACTTGGGCTTAACTGTTAGAAATGCACACTAGGGTTTGGAATTAATATAAATGGTAGTGCTTTCCATGTTACAAAATAAATATTAACTGGTTATACTGGAAACCAAGAATTATTTCCCTCTAGGAGCATAAATCAAGTCGAATACATACATGTGCTTTCAAAAAATTGCCTTGATTCACCGAATAAAGTTTTAGTTTATGGTTACCTGAGCTGTTATCATCTTCCTTGGACGTTGCGGGTCGGGATACTCATCTCCAAAACACAGTACTACCTGGTATCGTGGCGGATGGCGACCATTATGTGCATAGTCTTGCAGAGCTGAGAGATGAAGAAAAAGACAAGGATACACATCACTGTTGGATTTCATTATATGTGAGTTAACAATGCTTAGGCATGTCATTTTGAACATGCAACGTTATGTTCTCTAGTTATTGTGACTTTTCTGGAAAATACTGAAGAGGATGACAGAAATTGGACTAATGAAATGTTACAGAAAATACTATGTTGTCAAGCACTGTGGTGGACCACAGGAGGTGGGTGGGGACTCTACATGCTTCGTCCCTCCACTGCTGAGAAAATGAGTGCCTTATGTACGCTTCAACTCTGAGAGAGAGGGACTTACCCAGATAAGGCATCTGCACGTTCTCATTTATAGTATTTATCATCACTATCATCAGAACCATTATCAATATAACCACATTACATACTGTAAATGACTGAAATAGCATTAGAGCAAAAACTAAGATAAATGTAAAAAAAAAAGAAAAATGCTGAAACTGCATCTCAGGATGGAAAAAAAAGACAAAGGCTCAATTCACACAGGACTAGTTTTACCGTGGAACCTGAGGAATCTGAAATTATTGTGCCTTGTGCTACACATTCACACAGGGTAAGAAAAACCTGTTGTACTATAATTTACAGATGTTAATTCCCAAATGTGTTTGTCAAGGCCTTGCGGTTTCTTAAACAATTACTATTTCATTACACAAACTGAACATTGAACAGTGATCACACACTCCACAGCTCCACTTCAGTGGCAATAAGTCACATTTCAACAAGTAAAAAAACCCTAAAAATTACATGTAGGCCTATGTGCTTAATATATAATATTATAAACATATTTAATTTTGTTATGTCAGGTGAGTTATATTTAGGAAGAGAAAGAAGCAGAAAAACTAAATAGAGGATTTAAAACAAAAAAAAGACTCCCACCCACAAATCACTGAATTCGTGAGATGTGCATTCATATGGGATTAAAATATCTCATGACCTCTGTGTTTCCTGAAATATGGTTGGTAATTGAAGTGGTGCTTTTGCACTGTATTAATATCCCAGATGTCTTATTATTACAAATCACTGAAGGTCCCCAGGTAATATTACTCCCATGCAAATAGGGCAATAGACTTTTTTGTTTGTTTGTTTGTTTCATTGGACCACAAATAAGTAGGAAAAACTGTCCATCTTCTGCCACTTATTACATTTTAATTACTATTAATAATGATTGGTTGGTATATATTATCTAATTCATTTAGGAGCTTCTTGGGGTTTTATTTTGTTTGTTTGTTTTATTTTTATCCAAAGAGTCTCTACCCAGCCACCTAATTACACACAGTGTCCCTTTCTTTGAGAACTCCCTAATAAACAAATCAGACACCACCATGTTTGTCTCTGTCAACACTTGTAGTACAGTTGCATGTTTCTGCTTACCAACAAGGAATTGATGGGTGTCAAACAGTTTACATGGCTGCTCCTTCTCCAGTTTGTTGGGTTTATCCATAAATGGAGCCAACGGTCCTTCCCAGTATACTCGTCCCTGACACAGGCGCTTAGCGTACAGCCCATCAGCTGTCATCCACAGAAGCACACCTTTCTCCAATATGTTAGGAAGCATCTCAGCACCCTGCCTCTGAGACTCGGGGTATGGGAATGGAAAAAGAACTATTTCTGCACCGCTGTGAAACTTCTCCTCTGGACAAGGGGAAGAAGAGGAGGAAGAAGATGGAGAGGATGTAGAGGAGGAAGTGATCCGGCAACCTTCTGGAGTGGTGATAGTAACTTCCTTCACCAATGATTCTCTGTAGTACAGGGACACATGCAGGCTGAAATCTGGAAAAAAAAGATACAAGCTTTTAATAGAAATCTGACTCACACAGCCGGATCAGGAGGAAAGTCTTGCTAAAACTTTATTCTAGTTAATCTTGCCTGTAGGAATACTTTTCTGTTGTCTCATTTTTCTAAACAGCTTCTTAATCCTCCATTATACATCAGAGACCATGTGACGAATTCAAAAGGAAAAGCTTTTTCGATGAGCTGCTGTTCTGGATTTCAGAATAAGGAAGTAGATGTTGTATGAGGTGCGTGCAGTTTCTTATCAGTGAATGCAAGTGCACTGAGAATAGTAAACATCTACCAAAAACCTTGAGAATTAGTGTAACTGTAAGTCTTTGTGCATCCATGTCGGAAGCGGTCAGAAACAGTTATTTACCTGTTATGGCACTGTTGTGCTCCATCGCGTACATAGGTGGCTGAGACTCCGAAAAATAGGTGTGGAACGAGAGCTGAAAACCTGCATTGAGAAAGTGAATTTAGAGTAGTGAATATGAAAGCGCTGAAAGATGAAGAACCAGTGTAACACTGTGTAGGCATGTGGAAGTAAAAAAAAAAAAAAAAAAAATCTGAAGAATTTGTGACATATTTTGCAGCAAAAATCATTTTTTCACAGGAGAAGATGAAATTAATATGTTAGAATTCATAAAGCAAAATTATATTTAATATTTTTGTTTAAGATAAAACCTTAAAGCTCATACCTATGTAAATTTTAATTACTTTTGGCACTTTAAATTATGTAACTTATACAATTGTTGCAAAGGCCCCACAAATGGTTTAAGGCATGGCAGTACACGAGTTGACATGTCATCAGCTCTTACTTTGAAACCACAGAGAGGTAAAGTTTGCACATTTGGTCTAACCATAATACTCTGCTGAAAAAAATCTGCATCCCTGCATTCCTATGGATGTTACTTTTAAACTTAAATATGTTTTCCATATTTTTTATATAGCAGTTCTTATCTGCAGAACAACAATAAAGTCCTGCAAAAACTAAAGACTCAAAGAATACAATAGAAGTCTGAGGGGTTCACCTGGTTGCTAAACTGCCCACATAATAGTCTAACAGGACTTGATGGCATCTGTGGTGAACAGGTCCAGTCCACCAAGGCCCTAATACCACAGTCCATAGGTTCCAAGGATCTATGGTTGATATAATATTACCAGATTCTCCGCAGTGTTGCCAACTATATTTAATTATTTTTCAGACCTCTTTGGTGACTTTCTTTTTCTTTTTCAAAAAAGCGACTAGCGACAAAATCTTGCTACTTTTTCTGATCTCACTGGAGACTTTTGGCAACTTTCATTTCTCAGCGAGAAGCTGGAGCATCTGTACATCCCTCTTCTGTGCCAACGCACTTGCAAGGTGCGCCACCAGCAGCAGCAGCTCTTCCCTACTCCAGTCAGAGTTGGAGACGGTCACCTACCGCGAAAGGGAAACAAACGGCGCATGCGCGAAGACACTGCTTTCTGATCCTCTGCTGACTGCACTATTAAACAATTATTTATGTATTCATATAGGTAGGTTAGTCTCATTTTCAAGAGAGACCTGTTTTACACAATAAAAACATTACTATCAATAAATATTTAAAAAATTAGTATAAAAGTATGCAAAATTGGTCAATGTCAAGAACTGCATAGGCATCATCAATATGATTATAAATACAAGCATAAATTCATTTAAAACAGATTATTAATATATAGTTATAATTAACATAATTATTTTAAAAATTAAAACAATTAAAATTGTGACATTAAAAAAAGGAAAAGAAAGAGGAATCAACAAAAACAGAGCTCATGTTTGGTTCTCTTTTGTTGTACTGTGTTGTAGTACTGTTTTTTAAACTCCCTTTTTATCTCTCAAGCAACTGTATCCCTCTCCTTTACAGCATCCATTTCAAATACATACAAATGGTAAATTTTGCAAATTCATCTAGCATCATCTAGCAACTTTTAGGACAGCCAATTGCTAGTTTCTTTGCTGGGGAGTTGGAAGCACTGATTCTCCGTGACATCCTCTCATGTTTTTGTTTTTTTTTTCTGTCTGATTGTTCAGAACTGTTTTAGCTTCAAAAGGGGAAACAATCTAATATTGAAAGCATGTTATAGCTGGTCACAGTAAACAAATTACAGAACTATTTCTAATTTGTGTGAATTGTATTTCGTCTGGCGTGATGTCACTACTGACAAAAAGATTCACAAGAAGGGACAGCTAGCTATATGAGCTTAAAAGACAACATCAACATTATACAACAAATGTGGTTAGATACATATTCTAGTTATGTACCAAAAACAAATAGAATTCTATCAAATCTGAACAAAATCTGAACATCATCTATTAGGTTTAAATAGGTGTAGGTTACCATTTTCTGTATGTGACCCAGGCCAAGCCCGACTCACTGACGGCGGGAAGGGGCCCTGACCATACTGAAGCTCTGCATGAGTCCCAGGATGAAGAGTATTGGGAAGATGTTGCTGTTCTGTTGATGGGTGGTAATCTCTCCAGTCCCGCCTCTCCTGAGAAACAACATAGCTGGGTACCTGAGGAATGAGGACAGAGTTGATCAATAACTGAAGTTGTAAGCATCAATGTGAGGTATAATTAGTTCATATGATACAGCAAAAACAAAATCTGCTGACCTGGTTAAGGACTGATGCAAATGGAGGAATATAGCCAAGGCTATTTACATGTGATGCCTCCTCCACACTGCTCATTTTCATTCCTATAAATGTCCAAAAGCAGAAATACATCTGACATATACAGTACATTCTTCACAATGCTTGCAATTATTGCATTCTTTAAAAAAGGGTTTTCCAAAAGAGGAAACATATTAAAAATAGCCCTATTTGAGAGCTTTATTTCATTTTCCAGATTAACAAAACTATTGTGCATATGTGAGATGCAGTGTTGTGAACGTGGTTTTAACTACGAATATGAACAGTGCACTTGTTAGACTGTGCTATTTTCAGAGGTGATTTGCAAAGCGAACTCAAGAGGCAACTGAATGCATCTATATCATTTGAGAACAAGTGTCAGTCCAGATAGCAAGAACTGCTCTGGTGTGACCAAAACTGTTGTATGATGGCAAAGACTTAGTTATGCAAGGCTGAGGTCGTCTGGTTGTGTTATGTGCACCCTGCGCTTAGTAACCGAAGCCCTCTAAAAAAAGATCTAGGGCCTTTTTGGTTCATGCTTTGGCTTCCTTTGTGCTTCCTGCCTCACAATCAACAGCAGTGGTGCAAATGCATGTTAAAAATCACCAATAGACTATAAACAGTCTCTGTGTAATGCAGCATGTGTGTGAATTGCTGTAACTGTAGAGCTTAGTAGCAGACTTTACAAACTGCTGTAAAAAACCAGTCACAAATGTTTTAAATCTAAACATCATCACCCATCATACACGTGTGATTAAATGTCCATCAACTGATTTTCTGCAGCCACTTTAACCCATCGAAATTTCAGCGTGGCTGGACACTGTCCCACTCGGCACCAGATGACTAAACATTTTATAGAAGTTTAACAGCTTGGAGAAGATTTAATACTCACCTCTTTTTGCTCCCTCTGGAATGATCCTGTAAACTTTATATGGCTCTGAAATATCTAGTTGGCTTCGCGCCACTATTTCATCAAAGTCGTTGCTTTTATTGAGAGCACAGCGTAGTCTGGTCTTCCATGTGGGGGGATCTGGTTTGTCAATACCTTCCTTATATTTTCCCTTGAACAATGCCCATGCCTGTAATAATAATTGTATAGATATTTGGACATTTTCATATAACGGTGATAAGACAGACTTTTTAAAGAAATATTTTAGGATTAAATCTGCAGTCTTCGTTTTTAACTGTCTATTTTTTTAATATTCAATATTTAATGGGAGAATTATGTCTGTCAGATGATTTTGTGGCATTGTGAGGGGAGAGCATGTGGGGTCTGACCTTGAAGAGTGCAGCATCCTCCTCTCTGTTGTAATCTTGCTTTCCTGCATGTTTCCATGGAATCCTGAAGATAGTTCTCTCATCATTTTCCCACACCAGGCCTGGATATTTCTTGCTGTCGATCTGGTCAATCAACCACTGCCTGAGTTTCCCATTGCCACAAGTGCCTGGCAGGCCAATGTCCTCATCGTGACTCATCTGTGCATGATAAAATGTGGTGAAGACTTTAGATTTCTACAGTAGCGCTCAGAATATAAACTTAATAATAAGAGAGGAATTAAAAACAAAACAAAAAAAGGTTGGTGAATTGGTTAAGAGGCCTGGGTCATCTTGGGACATCTCAAAATGTCCAGTTAAATTTACTTTTCAACTTTTAGCAAGGAAATAATTTCCAGAATTTATTAGTAACTTCAGTTTATAAAAACTCATTGCTACGTTGTCTTGCATTTTCTTTTATTGTGTCTATTTATTCATCTATAGCTCTAACACTTTTATTGATGCTCGTTTACAGTATGAAGGTGAAACCATGGAGGCTGACGTGAGTAATTCTCTTCATCACGTTTAGCGCGTTGTCTGTCAGAGAAAGTACATATGACTCATTTGAGGTACAGAATAAACAATCATTTCTATGAAAAAGATTAATTATAACCACCGCATGTTTGTAAATGAGATTATAGAATAAAACTACTAAGAAACTCAAGACAGACTTCTTAATTCAGTTTTTTTTTAACCGAGTTTACCATACCAAATTATTGATCTTTTCAGGTATTTCTTGGATTCAAAGATCTCACATATTCTGAACTTTTCAATGGATGTATTGATTAATTTGAACAGAACCGCTGCTGCCTACCTTTAAATAGGTTGGGTCCGCGTCTGAAATCTGTTTGGAGTCTTTTGGGTTCCTATTTCTTAAACGCTGTCGCATCTTGATTGTGGGGAGGAGCCTCTCTGCCTCTGAGAAGTTCAAGAGGAGATGCGCAGCAATGGGCAAGTTCACTTCTTTCAAACTCGGCGCCCACGCTGCTCCGAGCTGCTCTACGGTGGGGAATCCCTCTAGTGACATCCTCAACAGAGATCCAGACGGAATGGAACAATTACCTGCGCTTTCACAAAAATATCCCCCAACCTGTTTGTTTTTGACAGCTCACGGGTCCGACGTATTTTCCACTGACAAAAGTACTCGCTGGAAACACTTATAGTCTTAAACCTTCAGAACATGAAATGTTATTGAGGCAAGATTTACATTGTGAATAATTAATAACTAATGTCAGATGAAAACACGTGCCTTGAAATCAAAATACAGCTTATTTTAAGAGGAATTGGTAAGTAACACTGACCTCCAGCGGCTGTCCGTGAACATACCATGTTTTAAAAGTGTGTATATGTCCTCCCACTATAAATTCAATCATGGCAAATAAAGAAGTTTATTTTATGGCGTTAGGGCCTCTAAAGACAGTTGGACAAGAAGACTGATAAAACAGTGTGCTCTTGCTGTTTTTGATGCCACCATGCATGACCTCCCCTTGCACATAAGACAAACAGGAAGAGAACCAGGAAACAGCAGTAAGCAGAGAACAGAATAAAGTTTTACCACCTTCAGCATGACAGCCCACCGACTGTAAACTTCAAAAGGCACTTAGGTTCACACCATTTATTCGAGCATTTGAAATCATAAAGACACAACAAAGTTTAAAAAAAGAATATTAACAATTAAAAACAAATGTTAAAAAATGTCTTTGTACTGTACATCAAATTTAACTTTTCCTGCAAGACATTTCTGTAACTGGTCAGTGTGCAACAAACATCCAGACAGCAGTCCACCTTAAACTTTCACAAAGGTCCAAACTACATCAGCATCTCAAAAACGTTGATCAACAGCTCCGTGCTGGGTGGAGTCAGGATTTTCTGGCTGGCCTACATCGACTTTTGGCGCCGTGGCAAGCAAGTCACGGATGTCAGCTTCATCATTGAAGGGGTTTTCCTTGTACTCCTTGCGAAGCCATTCCCTGAACTTAAAGAAAAAGACAAGCAATTGGTCTTTTGATAGCTATTTGACAAGAAGCATCTTATTCAAGTTTACTCTGTAATGCAGTAGCATATATTTTAGTTCTCTCGTGCTCCATTTCCCTCGGCTGACCTGTTCAGCATGGGTCATCTCGAACTCCTGGAGCTGCCGCTGGAAGCCCAGGTTGGGGCAGGCACAGGGCCGGGCCACCCTGACAGCAGCCAGCGCTTCCTGCCAGCCCAGCCCGGTCACCGTCATGATGTAAGCTACCACCAGGGTGACACTACGCGACACTCCAGCTAAACTGTACAGAAAAAAGAGGAGCTATTATGATCCAAAATAAAATAAAAAATTGTTTAAAAATCAAATCATTACAATACAATATTCTAGCTATAAATTCAAGCTTTCCATTTACATTTTTTGTTAATTTTTGAAAGGACTTTGTCTAAACTAAAGTCCCACATCTTGAAAACACTAAGAGGTGGAAAGTCTATGTAAATGAAACTGCATTTTACTGCTTGAATGTAAAATTAATTCAAGATGAACAAGTACTTGTTTCACGCTGTGCCATCTACAAAAGACAATAAATTTAACAGTTTTAAAATTTGTTGAGAACAAAAATTCAGAGTGTTGATGACTGATTTGGACTGCGTTAAGTGGGCAGGCTAATGGGAGAGAACAGTGGTAATCAATCTAAGAAGACATGCAATAAAATGTTATGCTGATCAGAACCGATGGAGCCCCTGGACTCTTACTGTGATTATTAATGCATCCCTGCAATTTATTATTATTATCATTTTAACCTTAAAAAAGAAAAAAATATATAAGATATTGGACTAACTGTGAATTTCTTATTTACACACAATAAAAATAGTTCATTTTAGATCATTCTAAGGAATAAAAAAGGTCTTTATTTTATGATTAAATACTAATTTATTAAAAATAAAAGTTTCAGTCCTCTAAACCAGATCTCCATGCAATGCTGCCTTTTTACAATTATTATCATTTTTTTTAATAAAGAGGTTTTAGGTCAGTGTTTTAAATAACTATGTATGCTTTTGTAGTGTATGAATGCTTTAGCTGAAATTAGCTGTTTGGCCACAAAAATAAAAAACAAATTAAAATGTTCCAAATTTGTCAGAGAAGATTTGAATATTTCAGTACTGATGGATCCAGGTTGCAAAATTGGGAAGAAAAAAAAAAGGTTTCAGTTAACATTAGTTATAACCCCTTCCCATCATATTATGGGTTCACAAAAGACAAATGTTTGCGATAGTAACTGCAATGAGTCATTTGCATCTATATAACGACAGGTAAAGTGAAATAGGCGTAATTCTGACGTTAGTAACAAACAGGAAATGCTTGATTACTGCTCATTCTCCATCAAAAAAAGATAATTAGATATGTCAGTTAAATCTAGCAGTCTAGTTAAATCTAGTGTTACCAGGGATACGACGTTATATTCACAGCCTGAGCTAAGGTTGAAAGCATTACATTTACACACAGAGCCCACGTATTAGCTACATATATTAAACATATACAACGAGGTATGTCTACCAGTCACACTGTACTACATCCCACAGAAAATAAAAAGTAGGAAAAATGAAGCAAAGGAGTGCAAGTGAGCTGAGAAATGCACGTGAAATACTTTAAAACGCCTTATTGAAAGCGCTTTGGCTGTGATTCTTTGAAGACAAGTTATTAGCAGAGAAACTTTTGTCACTGCGTGTTGTATAAATAGCCACATGCATTTCTGAGAAGACCCTCTGTCTAACCAAATATAACTTACCCCCATGAACACATGGTGAACTACCACGGTACACTAACATCATGCGCTCAGACCTGCTACTGTACTCTGTTTTGGGAAGTTCAAGAATAGATCTTCCCTTTTTATTTAATCTCTTCTGTACAGCAGTTAAACAATTGAAAGCAGCAATATCAGTGTTACACTTGTCTCAGTGAATGGTACATCTATGTTCAACATTGTGTGTAAGACATCTAGCTTATCTAGCATCTACTTTCTTGTGACTGAACCTTCACTGTCTCTTCCAGGAAAAGACAAAAGCCATTTTACTCTCACCAGTGAACAAGGCAGCCTTCTCCTTTCAGCCGAGACTCATGCATGAACATTATACTTTGTTTAAAGTGCTGGGTCCTATGGAGCATAAGAAAATGATTGTTAAAAGACTGTTAAAATGACTGTCGGTCAAGAACACACTCAACCGTCACTCATACAAGGCAAGATTTTCTGCAAAAGCTATAAATGAGAAATTATTTTGTGGGAGAATGTTTGAGAATATGTTTGAGTTTGCAGTTAAAATACTTTTTTAGACATAGCACAGAAATGTTTTCACTGTTTTGGCATCTTTTAAACATTTTCATTTATGCATAAAAGTGATCTAAAACACAGAAAGGTAAGGATAACATTAATCGTAAACATAGACAGAACAACCAAATAACCTAAAGAGACAAAAACTGTTGTGGTCCTTTCATTGTTAAAGAAAATAATCTGTCATTAAAGATCTGTGAAAGTTTTGTGGATATGTTCCTCTAGCGTCGCATCTTAATGGTTCGGGATTGCGTTTCTGCATGACCAACTTTCTGCTGAAATTCAGTTCACAGAGAAAAAGCAATCGAGATACAACAAAGCAAGTCCAAACCATGATACTACTACCAACACATCTCATAATGGCATAAGGTGCTTGAATGTAGCATTTTTGCAGCAAAGTTTATTTATCTTGTTTTTTTGTTTGTTTTTCTTTCATCGATGCTGCTCAGTATTCTCCTGTTGAACAAAAGCAGCTCCTTAACATGAACTTTGACCACTGTGAGAGTTTTTTGGAAGTTAGAGGGTATCAACAGATTTGAACTGCCAACATTTGGACACAGTCTTTCTGACTGTAGATTAGCAGAGTCTAAGTTCTTCAGAAATGTTTTTTAAACCTCTTACCACTTTAATGAGTGCAAGCAACTCTTCTTCTGATCTCCACAGAAATCTTCTTTCATCGTACAGTGATACTCTTTCACGCCCAATCAAACCAAGATAAATTTCTTTTCTGTGAAGAGGGATTTATCCTCCTCTCCATAGAAGAGGGATTTAACTCGATTGTGCCCTCTCACACTTGATTATGTGGAACAACAGCAGCCACTGGCAAAGAGCTGATTGCAGCTGCATTACTATGTCAGACGATTATTTCACAGTTAAATGTCTAGCTTGTGAAAACACATCATTTACTCATTACACCAATAAAAATCTACCGAAGACACCCACACAGTGCAGCCTCAAATGGATGTGGTCCTCTTTCTTTGCCTCAGCTTTTCATCAGTGTGTGCCGTGTTGCTGTGCTACATGTTCTGGTACTTACAGGTTTTGTGTGGGCAGGTCAGCTGCTGAAATGCAGAGATAGGTCATCTCCTGGTGGACAGAGCACACTGGTTACAGTTCAGCAGCTAGATCTCTGGTGTATTCACCACAAGTCAGTCAAGAGAACACAGTCTTTGAAGCTATCATGGTCATTCTCCTTTTTAAAGAGAAAAAAAATGATTTTGCACTGTCAGTTTTAAGAGCAACTGGCAATTAAAGTCAATAATCCAGAAAAATAAGTAAATTGATACAGAAAATCAACTGTACAGTCCACACTGAGTGAAACAAGAACAACCGCCTACTCTGACACCCAATCAAGCTCACAACTCAGCACACTGGCCATATCAACTGCTGTTGACTGGCATTCTTCACGATTCTCTAAGAATCACGTGTCACTCCCATTTAGTGTTTACTCATTCTGGTATGACGGTGATTTTCTCAACAAGAAGTGCTACTAGTGATCACTGCAGTATTTGTTCCTGTACAACCTGACAGACTGGTCTGCAGGTTACGTCAGACTGATCTCAGCCAATCAGTCTGCTCAGCTGTGCATCACTGTACATCAGCTTCTTTACTCAGACTAAAGATTAATGAGAAACTCAAGATGCATGCTTTTCATGAACCTCCTCAGAGTCCAGAAGAAAACAAAGACCTTCTCACCCGCAGGATAGGAGCTGCACTATCATGAATGGACAGGATGTGTGTGATGTTGTTTCTGCCTAATATTTCTCGATCTCTTGCATCTGTGAAAATCAAATGACAACACTGATCAACAAGCATAATTATGTGCAAGCCTATTAAGTTGAAAAACAAAGTTTTGACTCACCTTTAAAATTTCCCAAGTATAAGTCTGGGAGGACCTTTAAGGAGAGAGAAAACTGTGTGCAATGCTGGTCAAAAATCATCAGTATTAATGACATAATTTAACAGCTGAGAAATCCTAATTCAACTTGAAAGCAAATATGAAGTGATAATTAGTTTACACACTGATAAAAATAAACCACGAAAGGATTAGACTCAGACACAAATTCGAGAAATCCAAGACAATATCTTCGATTTAATATTGCAAAAGTAGAGAACTGTCAGAAACTTTTATTTTGTTAAACGACATGATGTGCATTATCTTTCAAACGTACAAGTCAATCTTCTACGCGCTTGGAACAGCGTGAAATTGTACCTTGTTGATGCCATTACCCATGACTGAGGACCTCTTCTGAAAAACAGCTGTCCAAAAACATTAAATAAAGTCAAATGTGAAACGCTGCCCTTTACAAACGCTTATCTCATGTTTCGATGGCTTCAAGGAGAGGAACTGCAGCAGCTCGTGCCTGAGCGAGCTGGTTGGGCACTTCAGCACAAGGTTTCCCGTGTTGAATTCTGGGAGTTGTAGTTTGTTAGCGTGAACACGCTGTCATCCTGTTTTTGTTACTAGATAGGATGCTGGAATGTGAATCTTCTCCAATAATATCTTGCCTTTTGTCCGAATCACAACAAGACTTCTACTTAACACAAACTTTGTAAATACACGAGTATCAACTGGCAAATGGAAAAGGGCAGCATAACAAAGGCTTGTTGTGTTAAAAAAAAAAAAGTTAAAAAAATAATCATAAAATGTGTGTGAAACCTGGGAGCTCATTAAGAACCTCCAGTTTCAAATTGTGGCTGTTACAAAACAGGGAAAAACTTTATAGCAGTGTTGAGTAACAATTTTTTCACAGGTCCTTAGTCCCACAGTTGAGGCAGACAAAGAGTAACGGGTCTGACAATGTATTTAAAACATGGGGTCAGTTTGCCTGGTGTTTTTATGTTTTTATCATCTACTTGTTCTATTCCTCAGGTGATACCTTGTTTTATTCCACAATCTTATACATTAGTTTTTAGTTACTGTAGTTACTGACCTATTAATGCATTAGTCCAGTCTGATATAGACATTTAACTTGACTTCTTTGCTAAATTCAAGTTAAATAGTACTATAATGTACAGACTTTGTTTTTGTGTTTCCAATCACTTGAAGAATAATTAACATTTTTCAAAATATATTCATAAATGTTAGTGTATCATTTTTATTAAAGAGCCTAATTGAGATGGCCAGGGGCTGTGTCCAGCCTTTGAACTGTATTTTGCCCATGTGTGCTACAGTCATATCCAGCTGACAAAATGCAAAGTATAATGATAAAACAGAAGCAGTGCCCCATTGTAAGAAATCCCATAGTGCATGGTACAAAGCCAAAAATTATTCCTGAACAGGAAAGAAGGACCCTAAGGATCATCAAAACAAGCCTTGATAAATAAATTCTGAAACAGACATCTTTCATCCAAAGAGTACTTCATTTCTCCAAAAGGGTCATGCAAAGGTGCATTTATCCTTTTACAAAGCTCATATGAAGAAATGCAGTTTTGGTCAATGCATGAAGATGAGACATAGATTCTTTGACTTGTTTACAAACATCTGTGATTTAATTTATTGAAAGACAGAGGAAGCACTTCAACTTAAGAAGTTAGAATACAGATGTTATGTTCTATCCAGAATTTGAAGGCTGGACATCCTCCAAGACTTGGCCATCTACTCAGAAGATTCCAATTTCCAATTCCAACAGAGTCATTCAGAACGTTTGTGAGAGATAATAAAAAGAACATGGTCGTACCAAACACAAGTAAAAGCTTTGCTGCTGATTATGAAAAAAGACTATGGACATGGCATGTTTTGTTTTTTTTTTTAATAAAAAGAAGAAAAAAAGTGCTGGTATCTACCACATACATCACTAACACAGTTTCTCATCATCTTTTTGTTTCTTACTACAACATTAGATGATAGGAAAAAACCTCCTTCCACAACATCCCTGCATGCAGAAAACCAACCTTAACACAAAACCACCCTGACAGTTGTCACGGGTCTTGACAAGCCACACAAGCATTAGCAGCACATGTGTCATTATAACAGAGAAGCAATCAGGCACTTCTGTGCTGATTAAAATCAACAGGAAACTCTGCTACCCACTTCACACCACTGACACTAGGCTTACACGGCAGTCAATATTTGCTTCGACTTCCTGGTGGTCTGTTGGTGTTTGTTATTTGTTTTATTTATTAATACTGCATGTGTGATCACTGAACCAAAACTTGAAGGGGATAAGGTTTCTGCAGCACACTCCACTTTGTGTATTGATAGAAAATCAGTACTCAAAGTGGATTAATGGTCAGCTTTCAAGTTTGTTTAATTCTTGCCTCAATACATTTTTTTTTTTTTTTTTATTGAACAATATTCTTTTTATTCAATCAGTTTAATAACAGCTAAAATGACTTACATCTGAAAATATGAAGTGATAGCTCCTGGCAATGATAAAGTTGGGTGAGAGTGTACT
>JAOWBL010000009.1:12067907-12084927 GCA_028564865.1 Zenarchopterus dispar | reverse complement strand
TCTCTCTCTCTCTCTCTCTCTCTCTCTCTCTCTCTCTCTCTCTCTCTCTCTCTCTCTCTCTCTCTCTCTTTCTCTCATCAGTGTGTGGCACAGAATTTATCAGGTGCTCTTTTCTAATATCACCTCATAAACTAGGGCATGAAACTCACATAGATGCACATGAGGAATAAATACAGGTATGTGCCTAAAAACATACAGTAAAACAAATAAACATGGAAATATTCATGGCCATATTGAGGTATTACGCTGAGGAAGAAGTGAAATCAGTAACGTGACAAAAGAAAAGGCTTCACAGTGTGATGTCTTCTGTCATGCTGTGACTCATTTCCACTTGAGCAGAACTTGAGGAAAACTCATTTATAGCGTTATTAACTCAGTTGTTAGTCTCTTCAAAAATAATTTTTAAAACCCTGATAAAATGGCTTTGAAATTCTGTATATTTAACTTACCAAAAAAAGAGTAGACCACAGCTACAGTTATGTCCAGAGGAACAGGTATGTTGGAGTGGAAAGCAATGTCCTCAGCCAACAGTGTCATCTGAAAATGGATTGATTTCTTTCGTTAATGTGAGACACAAACTGAATTTCACTGGATGATAGCTGGCATGAATTTAGTTGGACTTGTTTACTTCCACAGTTATGTGTCTTGAGATATGTTTTGTTGTAAAAAATGGTTCAATAATAGTATTAAACTCCACTGCGGTAGCACTGCGGCAGCTTTTCCACTTTCATTCCTATTTATGTATACAAAGTTTTTACAGTTTGTGTATCAAGCGTAACCTGATTAATAAAACATTTTGTTCCAAAGAAATGGCAAAAACAAGGATTCATTTTTCTTTCAGAATTGTATTTATTGAGAGATAAATTTTGAAAATTGAAACAGATTTTACCCAATTTTCAGACCTCTAAAGTGGAAATTCTGACTCTTTATCCCTTCCAAAAAATGAACTCTTCTGATGCTGGTCACGGACTCTCCTAAGTTCCTTTCAAAGTACTAGGCACAGATATTTCTATGCACTACACCAGAGCTCTTATGTTGCCTTCTAGTCATCTTACCCTTTTAACTGTGACCATTTTGCCTCTCTTTGATACCATTCAAGACCATTTCTTCAGTTTGAATGACATTCCAGTGTAGCTGGGGTCTATCCAGATGAGTTGGATCAGTGAGTTAATGTCTCCCTCAGCCTTGGCATACAGCTGGGTGTCTTCGATGCAGAGCAGGGAGCTGATAACTCCTTCACTTCTGAATTGCTATCTGTAGCTACTCTTTATAATGACCAATGAGGGGCTTCAGGGTGGTGCAAAACAGGAGTAGGGAAAAAAGTATCTCTTAGGTACATACCACATGGTGAGTTGGCTCTGAAATGGTATCTAGACTTGACTTCCAAAGTCAAACTGAGCTCTTGATGAAGACTCTCGATGTGACGCAGATGTGACGCAGTTCTAAGCGTACTTGCTGGAAGTGCAATGCTTGAGCAAGTAGTTTTGATAAATGCTCATTTTTAATAAAAGTATTGTGACAGGATTAAGAACATCACATGTAGTGATTCACCAACAGAAAGGCAACTTCATTTCGACCTGTCTTGATAAAACTCTCTTATTACTCACTGTTGCCATCTAACTTTGATGTTTTGGTTCACTGTCACAGCTTTCACAGTGTCATTTTAAACCCCAGCAGACAGTCATGTTCACACTAAAAAAAAAAAAAAGAAGAACGAAAACTCTAAAACTAATTAGTGCATATCACCAGCTTACCACTAAAATGCATACAGCCACAGATCAGTGGAGTTGCAAGCACTTAAAGCAAAACTATCCCATCTGGAAGATTGTACCGATCAACTACAGGGGAGTGCACATTGGACTAGTCACTAGGTGGTAATACACACCACAACTGTGGTAGAATGTAATCAAGTACATTATGTATATATTTATAATAATGTGTTTAAAGAGAAAAAAAAAGCTTGAATTTTTTTTTTCCAGTAGGCCTACTTTAAATAATGATTAATTGGCCACATAGCATCAAAGAAAATTCCTTCTTATACTGCATATATGCATTTTAACTTAACTGGTCTTTTCATTTAATTCTGTTGAATCTGTTAAGTAAAAGGATTTAACGTGCTGCAAATAAGACTGCACTCTGTTGTAATCAAAGCTTTCTTACAGGTTGACCTTTTAGTTAAGCAATAGTGAAAACATGTATGGTTATTTGGAGGTTTGTGTTAAAAACGTTCCAGTCCTCATAATTACAAAAAAAAGTCATGAAATGATATATAAATAAATAATTATATATATATATATATATATATATACACATATATACATATAAGTATAAATATTTATATATCATTTCATGATAGACATGACAACGGATTAAATATTTCCTTTTACTCTCAGTCTAATGTATCCAAAAAATATGTTTACATCCCCCTAGATATTGCTACAGTGGAATAAGTCGGTAAATCCTACAGAAAATTTCCACTTTTAAATCCATATACTATATCTATGAAATCACTCTGTTTAAACTCCATGAAATGTGAACTTAGGATGCACCTTGAGGTATACTTTAACTTTAGAATTCATGGGATTTTGACATGAAATCACATCTAGGTCCCACAAATGTGTGTAAGCAGTTACCATACTGTAAAGACTCACTTTTACACCTAACAGAGGGAAGATGATGGTGATCTACTGTGTAGGAATTTCCAGTAAGGAAATAAAAGATGGAATTTAAAAAAAAACTATTTTTAAATCAACTATTCAAACAACAAGGTTCCTAATTTGTGAGCACCACTGGTTAAATCACACACATGTGTATATAACTATAAATATCCCTTGATCTTGCGATCTGAATGAACATGAAAACTGAAGGAACATGAATGCAAGTGATCTTCACATTTGAAAAGAAATCACAGTGGTTTTAAAGGATGCTTTTCAGGACAATATAAATGCTATTATTTCCACACATATTAGCAAACATTCACTCAACAAAAGCACTTTGCTACCTTTGTCTAGTCACAAATATGGCTTACCTTAGAGGGTAGGTGGAAGTGTGGAATTATCTAATAGTCCTCGCCCACTAACGCTGAGTCAAAGTCCCAGTAAGTCTTCAAAATTACTTCTTCACCCCTCTCTACACGGGCTTCTTTAGTGGCAGATAGTCTCAGATGTTCCCTACTCTAGACTGCAGCTGGAAAGCAGCAGAGAGCATAAGACTGGAGATTACCACACATCTGTGTTGAGGGACTTCACTGTAATGAGCTGGCAAGCCTGATGCCCCAAAATGCAATCTTCTCTGATCATTTAGTGACGTCAGTTAGGACATGAATTCATAAATGGAAGGAGGCGGGCTCCTCTCCCCTAGGGATCAGGGGAGGGGGGTGGTACTGAAGCACTATGGAGCATCGCTTCATTAAGCATCCCTCCAAAAAAAAATTAATTTTGAAGGAGAATTACCCTGATAAACAGTCAGTGCTTCTATGTGTAATGCAATGTGTGAGACAGGTGTTCCACTGCGCAGGAGGAGAAGCGTGTCACTAATTTTAATTTTAAAAAAGAAAAAGTAGCTGTCCAAATCTGATTGTGTGAAGATCAAACTGGTTGGTGACTGGCAAAATTTCTTTTGTTTTATCAAAAGGAATTTTTTTTTCTTGTCCTACATAACATGAAGGACATAACTATTGTCCAGGTGGTCATCTCCCATTTTTCAGTGAAAGTAAATGATCATATCCTGTTCATTTGGAGGTTCATTCGACTCAGGGTGATAAAAGGTTAATAAAACATCTGTACCAACCTTCATGTCATTGCCATCTGTCCATATGAAGAGAATAAAAAAGGTTTGGTATCCTTGTCAGCAGATTTTTTGTCCACTGAGTCACATCCTCTGCATACATGCATGGCCAGTTGAGATGGGTATCTTCATATCGCCCTTGGTCCATCTGCTGTCATGTAGTTTCTTTATCTCTGTCCAAGAGGATGCTTAGATTTCTTGAACTTACACTTTTCCAAAGTACAGTCCAGTGCCAAACATGTAATAGGTAAATTTGCCCACGGTAGATGTGCCACAATAGCCCACAGGGTAAGAAATTTTATTTTGTCTATTTTTTCCTTTTAGGGCACAGTTTGACATGATGGCACACCACAACCAAAATAGTTTGAAATTTGAAATCAGATCCCACTTTTTTTGTATTTCTAAAATCATCTTAAACTTCAATTTTACAAGTTTCAAATCTCACAAAATGTAGGTATAGAACAGTTTTAGAGTCTTACAAGTGTAGTCACTTTCCAACTTTTGATCCTTTACTGCGAAAGTGCATCATGTTCCACTGTGGACCGAGATACACTAGCCATTATGTCTTCACCGTGATCCTCATATATAATCAAAGAATTTGCGTACGGTATTCATGCGAACACCCCCCAGCATTTGTAAGGTGGAAGTAAGGCATAAGTAAGGTGTTCACGGTCCAGCTTATGGAACCAAGTTTTGTACTGGTCGTCAAGGTGCCGCCTCTATATCCATAACCACACCCCTCTTCTCTCCAGGTCTTCTTCTTCTTCCACAAGGTCTTCTTCTTTGTCCTGCAGCTGCAGCTGTAAAAGGTGTAGTTGTAGTCTTTTCAGCATTATTAACATCTTAAAAATTACAAACTCTTCCACAAGTTTTCTAGCAGGTGTAATGATCAAGACACAGATTTTTGGAGATACTGGGCGGCTGCCACCTATATACCCAAATAAAATGTGTCTAAGGTCATACAATCTTCCTATGTGTTGAGATTGACGTGAGTTGCACATAGGGGTGCCCTACAGCCACCTTACAACAACAATTTTTGGAAGATGGCTGTCAGTATACCATAGGTAGGTTCCAAGACACCCTTACGAAGAACATAAGAAAATCACCTCACTTTTTCAAGAATGCCTCACATTGCTCTTGCAAATTCAATGGCAGGCATATTAATTTCCTCAAAAAGTTGTAGGAAACTAGGCCCCCCTCCACGAATGTCTACAAACTCAAGATTTCGTAGAAACTAGGAAATTCATACAAAGCCATTGTTTGTAAGAACCTTTGTGGCCATAGCCTTAGAAAGAAGGCTAGCAGGCAAGTAAATGCTCTGAAATCAAAGCTAAAGATCACCACTTTAACCTTATGATTACTGATTTGTCTTACATCCAAATTCCTAGAGGAAGGCAATCAAAATAGTTTTTTACAATATTGTGTCCACATGAAATAAGCAAATCCTCTGGACATCTTTTTAAAAAAAATTTATTGTATCTCTATGTTTCTCTACTATTAAGCTTGACATTTCATATTAATATTTCAGACCCTTCCAATCCTGGCAAGAATTAAAATTGATATTCTCTGCATCCAGAGTTAACTTTGTGGTATGTAAATAGTTTATGTCAAAACTATCAATTACTCAACGTGTTACTTTTAATTGGCACTCACTATTGCACATCCGCCACACGGACATGAATTAAATCACAGAGGGTCAAAAGCACATATGGTGGCACTTGAAAATGAATTTTGAATTTGTCTCAGAAAATGCATAAAAGGAAATAATCCAATTTGTCACACCTTGAAAGCAGAGATGAATCATCTTCAAAAGAATTACACTCAGTAAAAGTATTGCCCTGTGTGCCACTTGCTCTCCGTCTTACTAACGTGCATTAATTCTGGCGTGCACACTCACATGCACAAGGACACAGATAGAGGCTGGAACTGATTGAGCCGAAGCTTGAGATGAAAGTTCCATTCAGGGTGTAATGGTGTTGTCAAAGAATTAATTGTCATGGTTGTAGCGAGGAATGAATGTGCATGATTAGATAAAACACAGCACAGACATCAAAGCGTTGAGGTGGGAATAAAAAAATAAGCATTTAACGAAAACCTTACCCCATAAGGAAAAGCCGCAGCCCTCCTACAGACTCATGACTACAGAGAAGCAGACAGACTATTAATTCTGCTTTTGCTGAAACAGTTTTCATTTAAAACAGTAATTTGCAAAGAGTGGCTGTTTTGTAGGTTTTTTTAAAGGAAATATTACATTTGATTAGTACAATTTTATGTGACATATAATGCAAAAGATGTTTACTTCACAAAATGTATTGTATGAATTATTTCCTTGAAGTCACAACATTAAAGATGATCATCTGTTGAAGCATTAGTTGGCTTTGTCGTAATCAATTTAATCAGTTTGGTAGAGACATTTTTCAAGTGTTGCTTAAAAACAATTTCATTTCAACTGATGTAACACTGTCTGCCAATAAACATCACATGATCCAACTGAACTCGAAAAAGAGTTATTAAATGGACTGTATGGTGATACTATATTCTACACTGAATCTATGTGAATATGGGATAGAAATTATGCTGTTTTAGCTCTACATAAAGATCTTGTTGGTGTGATTTTTTTTTGTTTGTTTGTTTTGCTGGGATTTATTTACATTCACTTCTCGAATACTCAAAAAAGTCAACTCTTGAGCTCAAGTTGAGAGCTTCTGGTCATTTTGACCATATCAGTTTGTCACAGAAGCTTATTCAGTATTTTTGAACCTAATGCCTGAATGTTGAGGATAATTTGATTTGTCGTTTTACAATGGCAAATAGAAAAAAGTTGGGGCAAGAAAAAAAAAAACCCAGGGAAGTGGCTCTTACCTTAACTTTGACTATTATTTTGTAGCATACAGTCTGTACCCATCATATGTTGTGTTTTTTATTCTTGTGATTTTTACTCAGTTAATCAATATAACTCCATTTTTGTGTTTCAGCCATGTAGCACATTCCACAGAGGTTGATCTGGGAGTGTAATGCCAGTCAGAAAAAGAATAAAGTTATCTCAAACAGGTGAAGGCAGCGGTGATGACTTGCTACAAAAGCAGTATTCATGAAACTCTGACTTTCTGAAACGAAGAGATGGACAGAGGGATTTACTTTTAAAAAATATAATTGAATTGTTTAAACAAATCTCCATCAAAGGAAGATTGTGATATACTGTATTACTGTGAATGTTATCAGTCAAGTGGTTGAAGGAATTTTGCCATATCATCTGAAGATAATCAGAACTGTGTTTATGGAGTGTTTTGTTTGACAGTAAAACTACTTAAGTATGAGGTTAACTTTGATCTGTTTTGCTCCTCATGGCTGAATGGTAACAGTATTTTATCATGAATTAACACAGGCCCTTACCACAATCAACCAGAGGACATGTTCAGCATGGGACTCGGCAGCAACCCTTCATCTACTCCACAGTTAATGAAGCGGCGAAGTCAAGTGTTGGCAGGTGCACTTCCACCTACAGCCACCTTCTGGTGGGGCGGCATGAACAGAATGAGCCATGGACGTGGCCTGGAGGCAGGTAATGAGGGGTGAAAGATCGAGAGCAGATATTCATGGCACTGTAGTCTTGATTAAATATAACCTCAGAACTGTATTTGGTCAGGTCATTTCAAAGTTAGATAATAGATCATTTCCAGAAAATGCTAATTTTCTGGAAACAGCGATCTGAGCACTTAACAGCTTATCCTCAATACCTCATGCTGAGCATAAGCCCTTAATATGTATATGCATATATTAATTAGGAAATACAAATGGAGGAGAAATGTGGAGATATGCACTCCCTGATCATGAGACTCGTGAAAAGAGTGAACTTCTTATCTGCTGTGGTGGAAAGCCTGTGGTGCCAAAAGTGCTTACAGCAGATCTAGGAAACATCTTGTGTTCTGGTCTGAATTACTTGGTACATTTTTAAACTTGTAGCATTTTCAGCTTGGTTGGGTCACTTTTCACATAGTTAAACATCTAAATGTATAAATGTACCTGTGTCTGTCCTGTCCTGTGTGATATGGTGAACCAAAGCGTTACTGAATCTACATAAATGACTTCTTGTACTAGTGGTTTAGTCATTGTGCTAGCACATACATGAGGATTAGTTGTAATAGTGATTCTTTATTTCAGGTGCAGTAACTAATAATTCAACATGGGATTACGAATCATCGCAAGAGTTTGCTATTGGAGTCAAATCGAGGCCGCCTCTTTTATTGAGGTCTCGGTCTGATTCGTTTGGCCTGATCTTGAATGTACAGACAAAATTAACTGCACCTTACAATAAAGCAAACTTGAATGTTTCAAGTGGGCCAACTAGGTGCAGGTGAAAAAGAACCCTAATTCTTCTCAAATCATGTTATATTGATGCTTATTCTAAATACCTGTGAGTGAAAAGAAAATAAAAAGTAAAATGTCTGAGATGGATCTTGAAGTGGGCTCTCAAGCATATGAATGGGTGGACGTCTGCCTCATTACAGGGGTTTGAGATCAACTTTTGCAGTGTTAAACATTTGTCGCCATAAGGAAATAAATGTATCAAAAGTATTCATGGTACAAGCTTTGCACCTTTACTCTAAACATCTTTACTGTAGATGTCTACAATTTATTCTGTCATAAAATCTGGAGGTGGTGAGCTGAAAGAACCAAAGTTAACAAATTAGATCATGTAGGACAGCACGAGAAACTTTGTCTTTGCAGTTACAGTAATATCTGATTCAATGATGAAATCACAGCTCTCACTTTTAGATGCAATCCCCTTACAAATATCAAAACTACTATGTTTTAGTATGTTGCAAGAGGAAATTCTGTCTTCTGTGTTCCTTGTCTTGCATGTCACTGTACTCATCTGTAATCTCAATGTGTAACAGCGGATTAGGCACTTTACAAAAGGACCAGCTACTTTAAAAATAATAAACATGTAGTGCATTTACAGTCTTGGAGGTACCTCTCAGTTTTTGCTGAAGTGATAGTTTTACATAAAAGGGATGGACATATGCAGTAATGAGCAGTGAATAATATTAGACAGGGGCCTATAGTACAGCAGTGAATCACTTTAATTTAAACCCTCTAGTTATATATCCCATTAATGTTTTACAGATAAAGTAGTGAAGCAGAAAGCAAGACTAAACTGAAATTCACAAGTAGTGAATTTGTAAAAGGAGGTTTTCTGCTAAAACAGCCACAGTTTCCTCTATACCTTGATTCATGTTATCGATGTACGTGCTGGGGTTTTCCCCTGGAAACAAACCGCAATCAGACAAGTCAAAGAGTTACTGACTCACTCTGCTCTACAATATGCAGTGAACCTGTTGGTTAAAACTGATAATATGCTTGTTTTTTAATGGTGATTAACTAATAATAAGAACCCCAGGAATGAACTTAAAAACACTTGAAAATTTCTTTTTTTTCAGTGTGCTCTAGGCAAGAGAAGAATTCACCACAAAGAGGCACAAAACAGGAAGCTGCCCTGACAACACCATGCAGACACCACCTACATGAATGAGTACACATTAACCCTCCTTGCATAACGCTGAAGCAGCGTCTTAGAATCTTAATGTGATAAACGAGATTTTACATTGTCTTAGACTGAGTACCTTTTTTGGAGTGTTGCTTTATGGTTGATTTTATCTGCAGAAAATCTTGTAGATGGCACATGTGTAAGAGTTTTATGGTATAAAGGTTAAAATCTTGTTGCTGTTTGCAAGTCACAAGTGGGTGGGGTTTTGGGGGAGGGGGGTAGGACATACAGCCAGAGAGTGAGTCACATCGGTTAAGCTCCATTAGTTTCATCCATCTCATGAACCCAATTTTTAAGCGATATAAAGCAGAGCCAAAGAAATATCAATAGGTAATCACTGAAGCTAAAATATATGAGACCACCAAACTAAAGTTGTGCGACTGAGTTTGTCCTACTTCCACTAAAGTCACTAATGAAACGCAACCTATATGTGGGCACAAGATTTACAGACCAGAATTATCTTTACAAACAGTTTTGTATTTTTATTCTTTTATTCCTTGATAAAACAGAAAGGAGAAATATTTGATAAGGGAATGGGACGTGTGTAAAGTTCTTGGTTTGGTTAGCCAGCATGGACAAAATATGTTTCTTTACTATATGTGCAGGATAATTCAGAACCACACACATGCAATGATGACACAATATTTACACTCACTTCAGTGAGAAACCTTCAGCATAAAAGCTATTCTTTCATACCAACCTGAAACACACTGACTGGCAAAAAACATTAAAAGAGCGCCAAGATGGATCTGTGTACAAACAGTAGACATATCATCTACACAGAAGGAAATCACAAACTTCTATAGTTTCCAATTTTTTCCACCTGCAAGAACTCATTAAATGTTACAAAAGCAATGGTTTTAACATTATTACTGCTGGAGTGCAGGACTTTTACATATAAATGAACATTCAATGGCTCACATGTTCACACCGCTGAGGAGAAATATGTATTAATCCATCCATCCATATTTTATTCTTGCTTATTATAATTTACATTTACAAGAATAATAGTCTTAAATCTGGTCATTGTGGAGACTTTCCTATTCAGGGCCATTGGTGCTGGTATATTTTTGAACCAACCAGCAATGACTCCTCATCAGGGCAGAAGAGGTAACCATAGAAATGGAGATGAAGTGAGCTACAGCAATATGGCAAAATGGCAGATAAACTTAGTTCACATCCAAGAAGATCTCTGTTTCTCCTTCTTTAAAAGGGGCTCCTAGCCTAATAGATCAGACTCATATCTATTAAGATGTAGTCTAAAAATGATCCATGGGGTCTCCTGATCCAAGGACCAGCAGTTATTTATCAAACTAAATGAAATAATTAAATAAAAACCAAAGCAATGAACAAGATGACGTATTCACAGCAACGGAAATGAGTCAGCAGGAGAGTGCATTGTGTAGAAGAGTAGATTAAACTTTTGCCTTAGCCTGTCACCAAAACAGCAAAGACATCTGCCTCGTAAAGAAATAATTTTAGTGCTGTTTTCTGTTCAGTTTCCAAAGAAAAAGTCCAAATCTATGCCAAAGCTATGTCAAATGGCCGTTAATCCTCAGCTGCTGCCATCTGCACTGTTTGCATCAAGATTTTGTTGCCACTCTATTGTCATTGTGTTAAGCCTGCCCAGAGACTCTCTCTATGAGGATAGACTAATTTTGGGCAGATTTAATGAGTTACAGTGGATGGTAACTACACATATCTGCAAAACAAATTAAAATTTGCTAGGAGTACATCTAGATGTAAAGGCTAAGGGACTCCACCTTAAAAACTGAATGATGCATGCCATTAAAGTCATAACTCAGAAAAAAACATCTGGGCTGCTTGCGATCCGGTTACAAAGTTGGAAAATGAACCTTTACAAATGCTGGACTAGCTTATGCCACTGCTTGCTAACATTAGCAATACTAATTCATAACAGTGCTGTGTGCGATATTCTTCACACATCCACACATTCACTGAATAAAAAACAAACAGGACTTTTTGCATGTCTTAGAGTGAATAAACTAAGACAGCACTGTAATAAAGAGTAAAATTAGTTGATGGTTTTTAATGGGTAAAGGTTTCTGACTTCAGTTAACTTTCCAGTTGAAACTTCTTTCAACTTGGAAACTCAGACTTCCTAGGAGCCTATAAATGCAACACACAGTTATAAACCTCAGAATCCACTATGGTCGCTACTGGCGTTATCAAAGTAAACACTCAGCTAATTTCACTGTTGCTAACGACTGCGTGTTATTGTATTTACATTAAATTTGACATACAAATTGTTCTGTTCACTTAGTATGAGTGGATGTAATATGTGCCACATTTCACTTTTTTATGATTTATTATTGCTAAAAATGGTTAACAGCAGTAATTGCTTGTCTGGAGTTTCGAATGGTTCACTTGGAAATTCTGACTTCAAATGTAGTGTAACAGTGCTGGTCAGCCTATTATGCAGTAGTCTAAGAAAGAAAAGGGAAAACTCTTGACTGCATGTGTGTCTTCTTTATTGTCTTTTTGTAATGAGTTGTGTCCAGTCATCATAAATCTACAAAGGACATTTATGATGACTTTCACTAATCAAATTAAATGGTTTTCAATCATTTAACAATGACAATATAAGCAAGGTGTAAAAACAAGTGACAGTCTTTGTCCAGCAGACTGGGGTTGCTGTAAGTGGCTGAGGAGCGAGGAACCTGACAAAGCTTTTAGTGAACGACTAACCAAATGTTGGGTTGTAAAGTTAGTTCCTGAAAATTGCTGTCCACATGCCTGCCCTCACCAGTGAAGTCAGCCTATTATCGGCTAAAGAACATATCAAGGATTAAAGGACTGATGTCTCAGCAGGATGTGGAAAAATTTGTCCTAGCTTTTATCTTCAGTGGACTACTGTAAAATTGTTCTCACAGGTCTCCCTAAAACAAATCCATCAAAAAAGGTATAAGTTCACTAATCAAATATGTTTTAATCAATGTTATGACAATATAAAGCCTACAAAGTGTTTTTGTCATCCATCTGTTTTGCTGCCCTCTGCAAAACCGTAAAGATTTCTTGCCAGATACCAGGAGACAAAAGTTGTTGTGTAACTCGGACTCTTAATGGCTCTGTCAGTTATTGACTTGTGAACATGTGTACTTTATTACCCTCATACACCTCTAAAATTTCTGAGTGTCTGTCAGACCTTCATACTCCCAAAATCAGGGAGATTGTAGGACATGGAAGGAAGAAAACCTTCATGTGGGCTCGTGCTTCATATTGTATGCCTTCTTTGGAGTACTGCCCTTTGCTTGGTGAGAAATGAGTTTACTTTATTACAATGTGATCCAATATTCAATAGAAACTTGGTTTTAATAACAGTCACCTTTTTTTTATTTCACATTGTTTAGCCCACAGCAAAGATATTAGGTATGTTTTTTTTTTTTTAATATAACCAAACAAGGTACTGTACCCTCATTTTTCTTTGTGACTCACCTCAACTTTCTTAACTCTCTGTCCATTACTTATGTTACTCATAGACTACGATGTGGACGGTGGTCGGGACCTTGACATTTTTGAAATTAATGAGGGTTGGTACAAAGAACAGTTTACTTTTCTACATCTTTTTATTTAAGTGAGTTATCGTTTCTAAACCAGTTTTCTTTGTGCTCTCCCTGTCTGCAGAGGCAGGCTTGAATCTGGTAGAGGGAGACATTGTGCTTGATGAGGTATGTTAATTCAGCTGCTTTTAATTTTCACTTGCACAGCTGAAATTTGTTGTGAAGAGTTCAAGTTTGGCTCATTATGTCGGTCTTATCATTGTTACTGCTTTTACTGACCACTGCAGAGGCAACCTAGGAATTCAATCATCGGGGATGAGTACAAGTGGCCAAAGACCATCCCATACTACATGGAAGATGACTTAGGTAAGAATGTTTGTCAGAAACTTTTTTCTCAAAAGCTATTCAGTTTAAGCCTGGTCTGATGAGTGACCAAGCGTTATAGTTTGAGAAGAATTACACATTGTCAGTCCACAGCATTGGCCCTGTGCTGTCAGTGAGAGAAGGGAACTTTGTAGTTTTATGCACCTTTTTCTTGTGGTTCACTTTCCAGTCACCTTTCAGATAAACATTGCACATACAAAACCCCCAATGTACAGCTAATTACATTTCACAAGGAGCAGATGAAGATTTTCCATGATCAAAAGTTACACTACCATCCTCCAGCAAGGCCCATAAAAATAAAATAAATAGCAAAATGAATTTAAAAAAACAAACAAGCAAACAGGAAGTGAGCTGTGTTTCCACAGAGTACAGCACCCTTTTGACCTCTGCAAGTTTCTAACTCAGCTTTGTCTTGTATTCATGCATACATTCACACTTTTATGTAGCGGATCAGCCATGCAAGGATTTTGTTTGCAACTAGAAGCAGGTTCGGCTTTAGCATCGTTTCCACTGAATATTTGATATAAGACCAACATGAATTGGTTTATTGATTTACTCTTTGGTCTGCCTACTTGTTTTTAGTGGGTGCTATCCTTTTTGCATTTGACTTCAAAGTGGACTTTCATGAGTGGGTACCTGCTAAAGTGTTCAAACATAACAGTATGCATGAAATGATTGGACTTGTTTTTTTGCATTTGTTGTTGTCATGTTGACTCCACGTGCCCTCTATTTCTAACAATTCCCTCTTTTGTCATAAATATATAAGCTTCTAATGAAACAGAGTCCATGAGCTCTTCTTCTTTTGTATCTATTGACAGTAGCTTGTCAATAGATACAACAGGCTATACAAACAGTCCTTTTTAGAGATTTATTTTACATATACAAAAGTAAAATGACCTTAGTTTATCTATAGGGAGCCACACCATTGCTTCAGCAGAAATACATTTTTGAGTCTCATCAGAGGCTCAGAACAACAGTTTCATTTTGACATAGCACCACCAAAACCCCGTGGTAATGCTGTTTATCATTTTGGTTCAAACATATATTCCATTCTCTGTCAGAAGTGTTTTGATTTATGTTGTTTTTCCTTCCAATGACTGTTTACACTCTTTACCATCTAACAGTGGACCTAGAGTCATTTTAACTCTGGAAAGCTCCTTTAAGTGTGCATCATTTTTAACCTCCAGCATTTTCATGGCTCTGAACCTAAATAGGTCTGTGTGGTTCATTTACAGTATAACCATTTCCCACTTTTAACAGGAGAGCAGGAGTCAGAGGTTGAACCATCTTCATTTAAATCTGAAGAACTTCTAAACAAGACAGTATTATAACTGAGGGGTTTTTAACTACTCATATTAAGTGCATATTTAGCATTTATATATTTAAATTTTAACTCCATCACACTCCATTACTTTTAATAGACTCACACATGACTAATTAGATTAAATGCATCAACGGTAAAGATAATGGTAATAAAAGTATAGATTAAAAATAATTACAAGACTAAGAAGGATCAGGTCAAGGATTCTTACTTTTGAAACTTAAAATATATTGTCTTGCTAATATTCCTGTTTGTAACAGGTCTTACTTGTGATTAAATACCTACTTATCTAAGTACTTCTTTGCTCTTCCATGTGATACCGCGATGTTATATTAAAACATGTTACCTATTTCATCCTATTCAGCTTGTCCTAGTGTGACATATAATCAGACTGTTTAATTATTATTGCACTACCAGAACATAACATTTCTTTAATTTAATGTTTTGTCAGTGAGAAAAAGGCAATACAAAAAGCCATCTGAGGTTATCTGCCAGTACATAGTTTAGAGCTGCCAGAGAGAAACACTGAATTTTCACTGTTTGATGTTTGGTCTTTGACAGCTCATGCTGTGAGCTGATGGTGAGATTTATTGGAGCTGATATTACATTGAACCTGAACTGGCTTCAATAATCCAACAGCCCCCTTTCATGAATTTACACATTACCACTATTCTTAAAAGGGAATATGGAGGACACATTTTTTTTTAATCTTTAATGGGACTGATTCATCATCTTCTCTGCAGAGATCAATGCAAGAGGTGTGATTGTAAAGGCCTTTGAGCAGTACCGCCTAAAGACCTGCATTGACTTCAAGCCATGGAGTGGGGAAGAAAACTACATTTCCATCTTTAAAGGGAATGGGTGCGGCAAGAAGAACTCATTTTTTTTTATAATCACTTGAGATTGCAAGACAAGCTTTACGTTCTCAGGGATTAAAGCATAATAAATCCTGCACACTTGAAAAGTCTTTAAGATAAGATATTGCAGATTCTGTGTGATGTTCATAAAGCCTTGTTTTCTTTCTTAAAGCTGTTTCTCGTCTGTCGGTAACCGGCGAGTTGGGAAGCAGAGACTGTCAATAGGCGCAAACTGTGACCGTATCGCCACCATTGAACACGAGTTCCTCCATGCTCTGGGTTTCTGGCACGAGCAGTCCAGATCAGACCGTGATGACTATGTACAAATTATGTGGGACCGCATCTTGGAGGGTACCAAACTTCTAATTCTTCTAACACGTCATATGCTCTCTGTGATGTTCACGAAAGCTTTGTTTTCATTTATACTTCAAAAATTCTCATTTATCCCTTTTTTTAACACTTACATGTTTGTGATGTACAATTGATGTTGTGGGTAAAATAGCTTTTATACATATTGTTAAATCTCAAGCTGTGCATGAGAGGTTCAGACAAGAAAGATGAGAAATATAACTCTCAGTGCAGCACTTGTTTTATTGTATGTATGATAAGCATGAGCAAATGTATTTTTCCTGATTGCAAAGTCCTTACGAGATAAGCAAATGAGTGTGTTATCACTACATCAGCTTAAACTGCAATGGCCAAAGCTCAACAGATTGTCAATAAATTAAATTCATTTTATAGCGCTTTGATTAAAGTAAAGAGTGATATGTACTTGTTTAAAAAAACATTTATGAGAGAACTCTAAAACCAACATTTAAGTGAAAAAAATGACTTTTTAATTTAAGTATTCAAATGGCACTCTCACCTTTCTTTGCCGTTGATCTGCAGGCAGGGAGCATAACTTTAACACCTACAACGACACCACCTCCAGCTCTTTGGGTGTAGCCTACGACTACGGCTCCATGATGCACTACAGTAAAACTGCCTTCCGAAATGGCACTGAGCCCACCATTGTCACCAAGATCCCTGCTTTCAGTGATGTCATCGGCCAGCGCATGGAGTTCAGCGACAGTGACCTGCTCAAGCTTCACCGCCTTTATAACTGCAGTAAGGGTCAACAAACATCAGCCTGCTATTTTCTCTCATGGAAAACTAGTTTAGTTTCATGTTTTATTTTTTATTAACGCTGGTTTGAATGTTTAATGTTACAAATGAGGTAACGTATCTCACGATTTGGCTATATATAGGTAGAGTCTTTAAATCTTCATGATCTTACACACCAGGGTACAGGAGCATTTCTCTGGTGCTCACCAGGTCTTGAAGTGAGAATGAAAACATGACGTGCTACATTATCAAGTATTTAACAAAAACTAATTTAAAAAAAAGCTGAAGCTGTATATGGAAAAACTGTGTAAACCCCGTGGTTCAATAGTTGTAGAACTCCATAAACCAGCAAACCTGGAAGTAATAATTTCCTGTGTGATGTTATCAATTTATCACAACATTATGGAGGAACTGTGGCACACTTTTTTTTTTACAGATTTTCTTCAACTCATTGAGGTGTGTGAAATGCACAGCTTTCTTAAAGGTGGGGCAGAAAACA
>JAOWBL010000009.1:12039693-12058207 GCA_028564865.1 Zenarchopterus dispar | reverse complement strand
ATAAAAAAAATAAAATAAATATATATATATATATATATATATATATATCCATTGGATAAAGGTTTTACCAAATCATGGTACTAACTATTAGAATATATGCAGACAAAAAAAACAAAAACAAAAAAAAACCCAAAACAAAAACCAGTAACCAAAGTAATAGGTGGACAAGAAAATAAATTAGAGTTCAATTTCCCACATCTTTATAAACTTTGGTCAAAATCTTTGATACTTTTAGAGGGGAACTAAGTATAACAGTATAAACACGCCTGATAAATCCCAACGTGTACCTTTGCATCACGAGGAAAGTGTTGGTCATGTAATCCTCTTCACTTTTTGTCTTGTGTAGCTCTTCGGCCAGCACATCATTCATTGTGCACTGTAGAAGGTAGGGCACTTCTACATTCCTGTCCCCATCAAATACACCATACAGTGCCTCGCGACTCCCACAGAAGCTGTTTACTGAAAGAGCTGCAACGCAGAGTCTGAAAAAAGAAGGATGCACACCCTCTGTGAGGAAACAGAGAAGGGTCCAAACAGCAATAACAAAGGTGACCATGTCTTCTGTGATTGATCCAACTGTCCAGGAGAAACTCTGTTATGTGCTTGTGGAGAATCATCTACATCTGCAGCCATGTGGACACAATATGTTCAGCTGCTCACATTCTTTTCTTCAGTGGTTATAGTTTGGCCCACGCAGGACTGTTTTGGCAAGTGAATGCACATTATTCATGCTTTCTACAAGTATGGCTTCAGTACTTCCTTCATGAGAGTCATGTGGCTTATACAACACATACTCAAGAGGTTTAGATTAATGATGCATCAGTGGATGAGCATGTTGGTGGTTCTTCTTTCATTGTTGACTGAACTGAACTTACTTGTTTTTGACCCCTGAGGCCTCTGTATAGCCATGGCTCCACACAGCAGGCCCACCAGATGTCTCATTCGATGAAAAAGTTGGAGGCGGATCAATCCTGAAGCAGCGGATATTACTGGAAGACACGAATACATGAATTAGATTAAAATCATCATCTTGTGTTGGGTAATGAAGATACATAAACCAGCCACAGCAAAGAAAAACTGGGCCATCAACAGGATACTTTTAACATTTTTTAGATGAAATTAAAAAAAAAAAGTTTAAATTTAAAAGTAGGAAAGTCATTGTCACAATAACAAATCTACAAAAGGGCTTTATAAACCAGATAAACCTTTAGAAAAACAATGACATACTTAAGCTGCTCGAGAGTCTTGTGGTCCAGGTTGAGACGAGGGTTCCCAGTGAGGTCTAGCTCCTGAAGCTTTGGAGGCATATTCTCTGGCAGAGTGATATCACTCAGCTCATTACAGCTCAGATCCACACACTGAGAACAGGAGATAAGATGTCAAAGAAGATAAGGCGTCACAAACCAAAATGCAGAGCCGCACAACAGAGAGATGCATCACTGCTGCTGGTTTACCTTCATCTCCATCAGTTGCATGACTTCAGGGAAGACCTCGATGGTGTTGGAGTGGGCGATGAGCGTATGCATTCGCCGGCAGTTCATGATGGTGGTGGGGATGGTCTTCAGCATGTTTCCGCTCAGGTCCAGCTCCTCCAGTTCCTCCAACTTGGCCATTTTACTGTCAGGGGACAGAAAACGTCACAGTATGAGAAGCCGATAGATGCCAGCTGTCTCGGTCACATGACTCCATTCTTGCATGTCTGCTGGCTACGCTGAAGTTGCGGAAAAGCTTTCATGCTTAACAACAGATCAACACATTAGCAGAAAAGGATACATGCTCTCACACTCCTTTTTATTAGATTATACCTGTGTTTGCAGGTAGAGTGATATGCATGTTTGACTGAATTTATTTTGTATATAATTTTTCATTTTTACTTATTACACATACTTAAATACTTTGTATAAGTGAGATAAAGATAAAAGTCTACGCAGCTTAATATATATTCAAACCATATTCATGTGGACAGTGAAAAAAAGAGAAAACTAATAGTCTTTCTTAGAATAATTTAACCAATTCAACATATAATTCGACAATCTGTGCAAAATCAATAATAATTGTTTAGGTAATGAGTGTATTAACACCACTGACCCTTTCTGTTGCAGCACTGCTGCATCACAGCTTCTGCCTGCAATCGTTTCACACAGCTTCAGCTATGATTTTAATTACAGTTGGAAATACAAAAGGTTTTGTGTAATCCAGAGTTGATTTGATTTGAAAAAAGTGAAAGTATGAAACTTGCTTACTTCTAAGTTGCTGCCCGTGCAGTTACACATGACAAAAAACTAAATGTCAGAAGAGCCAATACTTCTTTTAAATGTCATTAAAACACTTCTTCCACCATAATGTCACTTTTCACTTTTTCTGTCTTTGCATCACTGAAAACTTTGATGAATTTGGTCTGTTGGCAATAATAACAATAATATATATTTTTTTCTTTAGAAGATTTAGAAAATGTTCTGTACCTGGCAGGGAACGTCTGGAGATTGTTGTAGGCCATATGTAGAACTCGCAGATGTGTGTGGCCGGTAAGCATGGGTACACACTTGTCCGTCAGCCAGTTATTCGTCAGGTAGAGCTCCTGCAGGATGCTGTGGCTTTCGTCTGACAGACTGGATGGTGGCAGGTGCTCTAGCTTATTGGCTGATGCGTTTACACATCGTAAGCTGCGAGTAAGAATAAAAAGTACACTCAGTTTTGTCCTCCTTTGTGCTGGCACATTAAAAATTGAGGAATCACTTCAGTTTCAAACTCATGCATACATTTACACCATATAACCCAACCATTAAAGCATCCCCCTTCTCTATGTGCTATTTTCTATTTGAAATCCTTCCCCTTGATGAAAAGTTCTATTTATAGTTTCTCCTCTTTATTTTTATAAGCCTGATGTTTCCTTTATCTTACTGTGCATATTAATAAAACAAACAAATAAATAAATGAGTTCTACTCTTATAGATTATGGTTTACACCACCTGTCAGATTTGAGGAACAGGTTGCAGGGAAGCTCCACCAGTTGATTGTGCTGAACATCTAAAACCTCCAGCAGAGGGCGCTCCACTCTTTCAGGCAGCTTCTGTAACTTGTTATGTCCAGCACTAAGCTTCCTCAGACTGCTGCTGCAAAGCAACCTGCAGCACAAGGAACATACAGATGGCTGGGTCAACATGAAAACATGAAAGATAAACAACATAAACACTTAGACTTGTTTAATGCTGCAGAGCAGCAGCAGGAGAGAGCTAGAGAGAAAGGACAGAGGGTCAGAAATGGAGAGTGAGAAGAGAGTGGGATAGAGAGAGTGTGATAAAGAGACAAGACACTGAAGAGGGATAATAGAAATGATATAATGCAGGAGAATGACAGGAATGTAGATGAAGAGGGACAAATCAGAGTAGCAGTACTGGACCCTGCAGCTCAAATTTGTCATTCCAACAGTTTCTGGGTGAAAAATAAATCTCAGACGGGGAAGAAAAGAAGATGACCTGACAGAGTTGAAAGAGTCAATGTGTAACCCAGAGCTGAGGAAGAACTACCTCTAAAGTAATCCCCAAAAATACCACAAAAAGATGAAGAGAAGGGACAAAGGATGCAGTGGTTACAGCTATTTATATATGTGATTTATGAGGCTCTTTCGGGAATAGATGACTTTCCCAAAAAAAAGGGGAAGACAGAATAATGCAGCAGTGTTCAACATTTACTGTGAGAGAGACCCACCTCGCCGGGAGCTCAGTAATCAGGTTGTGGCTCACGTCTAGAACTTCCAGTTTCTTCGCTTCAACCAGCCAGCCTGGCAGGGAGTCCATTTGATTCCTGCAGGTGAAGTCATGATGATGAATTGTGTTTACTTGTCAAAACAAAACATGAAAAAAATAGAATATTATGCATAAAATACAATATTATGCAGAGAACTAATATATTAAAGTTCTTTTTTGTTGGAAAAAAGTTTTTTTCTATATGATTTAATATTTCAAAATCAGGTAACTCAAGTCTGAGCAGTGAGTAATTTATATTTTATACTTTTTACAGAACAACTTTAGTGTGACATTCTATCACAGGCAATTGCACTGTGTGTAATCTCTTCAAATAAATTCAGCTTATAAAAATAAAGTGTGAGTCAAATAAGTCTTAGTTCCAGAAACCCATAATTCACAAAGAAAAAAAATGAAACTCTGTGATAAAGATGAGGCGTGACATGACTAAACTGTGACAGCTGCACTTGCAAAAATCCCTTTCTAGTGTATGCTCTTTCCCCATGCTGTTACAGTTTTTCAAAGCATTGTTTATTTTAAATAGACAAATACTTTGGGCTTTTTTTCTCACCTTGAAATATCCATGTAACTAAGATTAGAGGGCACAGGACTGACATCCAGCTGTTGTAGCTCTGTAGGGAGAAATCCAGACACATTAACCTACAGCAAGGACAATCTAACACAAAAGCAAGTAGATGGAAAATGGAGGGGAGGACTGGGAGGGAGGGGCCTGATGACAAGTCAGAGGAGAATGATAGAGGCACTGCACTGATCAGAATTATTAATTCAAGTGAAAATGAAAAAGACATTTTCTCTGTGTTTCAATTTTAGAGATTCACATCAGCAGGGAGTGTTTATACACAAGTAAGGCCACGGCGCAAAGAGAAACGGGGCTTATCTGTGCAGACGTCATGAGGTGCAGTGTGGCACACCCACCGTTGTTGGATGCGTAGATGCCTTTGAGCAAGCAGCCCTTGACTTTGAGACTGACGATGTGGTTCCTCTCGCAGTGGAGCATCTCCAGCCTGGGAAAGACAGAGGCGTCCAGGTTCGTCAGCCTGTTATCCCTCACATCCAGCTGGGTCACGTGCCTCAGCAGGTCAGGCTCATCTGGCACCATAACGGAGATTTTATTCAACCTGACAGGGAACAGACAAAAGGTTCATCATCAAAGGATCGCACTGTGAAGCCTTTCTTTGTAAGGAAAAGAACAGTGAGATTAAGTGAGATAGGGGTGTTGATGATGAACTATGTGAAAGTCAAATAACATGTATGAAAGGGCTTTGAAATGACTTTATTTGGCATCAGCTTTCAAGCTTGTGGTTCACTCAAAATGTACAACAGGAGATGTTAGATAACATGACTGGTGGTCAGGTATAAGAATATTACAATTTAAGTATGTAGTAATTTATATTACAAATAAAACTGTCCCCCAAACATGGGCATGGTGGTCTTAAAATAAAAGATAAATAAATGTGGCACTGCTTCCCATCTGATAGAAGTTAGTCTCTGGACAATCCCTTGTATTTAAAAATGATTTAAAGGGTTTGCTCAACAGGAGTGCCAACAGGTTGGTTTGTGCCTCTGGATGGGATTTCAGAGCCATTTCATTGGTTCTGACCTGTTTATTATTTTTTTCTTTTAGTTTTGATAGACCACTCTCCGAACTTAATCAAGTTTGACAAGCAGCTCTAAAATCCACAGCAAACGGGGTAAAACTATTCAGGTGTAAGCAGCAAATCTTTCGACTTGTTGGTCTTTTTTTTTTTTTTTTAAATCAAACAAAAAGTTTACTTACAGATACCAATTTTGTCCACCCGGGTTAGCAAACTGAAAAACTGAAACTAATTTACAAAGCCAGTTTAAGGATGTTTGAAGGAGTGAGGTATTAACTATAAAAATCTGCAAGTCACGCCAGCTCTGTGTTTTTGCAGACAATGAGAAAACACCTGACAGGACCACTGAAAGCAAATGATTTTCTTACTCCGTGCTGTTAGGCTGTCTGGTCATGCAATACCTTCCTCCTAGTGTTTTTGTATGCATGATTAGTGGAATAAAGTGTGTCAATAAGTATGGTGCTGAAGACGAGCACAACTAGGCACTAGAAGTGAAACATGTTCTTGACAAAGTTTTTCAAGATCATTTATAACAACAATACTAAACATACCTTTCTTAAATGCAACCCCAATTTTTTTAAAATGCTGAAAAGATACTGTGTGGTTTTCTGCATTAAAGGTACCATCACATAAATGTAAATTAGCTTTGTCATGTGCTCCAATACAACCCCACACCATCACAGATCCTGGCTTTTGAAGCTGATGCCGGACAGGAAGTTTTAATGCAGTTGTGAACATAAATCTACAATGTAGTACTCAAGATAAGTGTCACAAAGTTATTTCTTGCTCATTTGGTTATATGAGATATTGATGAATATTCCTGTTGCAGTCCCATCTGAGTGATCAGAGATCAAACGTGTCCAGTTTAGGTTCTCGCTTTTGCTCTTCACGCTGTTAAATTCCTCTACAATCATGATCCACTCAGTAATACCTGTTGATATCAACTGTTTGAAATAACATCTTTCACTAAGCCATACTTTGGACTGTGTCTCCAGTAGGTTTATTTATTACCTTAAATGATGTCCACTAGACAAAAAAATGAAATATCTTCTTGTTAAACTGTCTATGGTGTAGTGAAAAGTAAAAAAAAAAAAAAAAAAAGAAAAGAAAAGAAGAAAAAAAAAGATTTACCTTAGATCAATGTGTTTGACATGAAGCAGTCTGAAATTCTGCAGAGTGAGTGTCTCCAGATGGTTTCCAGCCATGCACAGCTTCTCCATGGCGGCCAAGCGCTCCAGAACCTGGGGCACGTGGTTGAATTGGTTGAAGGAAAGGCCTAAGTAGCTCAGCTTCTGCAGGGAACCCAGCTCAGAGGGCAGGTCATTTAAACAGTTGCCATCTAACAGGAACGTCTGCAAACTGAGAGAAGAACAATAGTCTTCGTGAGCAAAGATTATGCCCTACCAGCAAGGAATACAACCTCTGCACCTATAATCAGTCATCTTAACCTCCAGCAGGTGGCAGTAGCGGCATAAATGCCCTACTGGCTACTGCAGGAATTTACAGGCATACCAGATCATTCCCCCAGATTATCTTCTCATCTTGCCCAGTTTCAACTGCATACCAGTGTGTTTAGCTTTGAATGAAGTCTATCTTTGAAGGACGTGTCCGATCTAAATTGTCAGTTTCTAAATGACTCTCTCCTTGTTAAACATCATGTTGGAGTAGTAAGACCCAACTAATACATGAATTTCACAGGATCATTAAGACCATACTTAGCATAGCATAAACTAGATTTAAAACAGTTTTTAAAATGTATTTAATGAGTGACTAACTGGTGTTTTTCACATACAAGGGAAAAGTGGTGAAGGACTTCGAACACAACCTAAAACACTGAATTTTTTAAATGAAATAAGTAGGATGAAATGAAATAAGTATTAAGCCAACAAACTAGTTAATGTTCCATGCTCTGCAAAATATTGTATCAGGATCATACCTTTTATGTAATTGTAACTTGTCCTAATCATTAACTGTCCTGCTGCCATCTTGACCAATCAGATGTCACAATGTTTTAGAAAACATTTGAAAATTTTGAAATTTTTGGCAGAAATCAGTATTGTCTAATAGAAGTTGTTTATGTAATGAGAGATATGCAAGAAGTCTGCAAAGAAAAAACAACTGTGTTCTTTAGGAGCGGTCAGCTTTTTGACAAGGTGAGACTGCATTAGAGAATATAGAAAATACAAAACAGTTTATTTTGTGATCATGTTTGCTAATATCTGGAGCAGGCAAAGTGCATCATCATTGGTCTGTAACTCCCAGATTTGACTATGTAAACTTTGACACTGAGACAAGCAAATAAGTGGTGGGTTTTTGAGATATCCTGAAACGGCATCAGTGCAAAAAACAAAAAAAAAAACAAAAACAAAAACAAAAGTTAAGAGCTCTGGAAGATATCTAAACTGCTGCTACTGGTATCTGGGACACAAACAGTCAAATAAAGAAAGGAAATATGTGTATATTAATTGATTTATTGTTGTATAAACTTGTATGGTTTTCTGTTTTAAAAAAGTTAGCAATTGTTTCCAGTTGTGTTGTTCTTCTTGCTGCTTACTTGGTCATGGCGCCCACGGAGCTGGGGACAGAGACTAGGTAGTTACAGCTGAGGTTGACCTCTGTCAGGGTGGGGATGTCACAGATGGCTGGCGGGAAGTGACCCAGGTGGTTGTTGGACAGGTTCAGGCTCCGCAGACGGGAAAACCTGGAGACACAAGAGAAATAGGAGAGGAGAGGAGAGAAACGAAAGGGTGATTACAGAGCGCACTTGCATCTTGTTAACATTAATATTGCAAGAGAGTATAACGTATTCATGAATAAATTCATGCAGCGAACCTAAGTGTAGCTTTCATATATTTATTTAAGTGTAAAACACACAGCTGGATTCAACATGTCCAACAGACGGCACTGTCCTAGTAGGGCTAAACCATCGGCATTGACTGTTGAGCAAACATGTGCAGCGTGGGCATCTGTGTTGTTCGTTTAAACACTAGAGACCAGCGGCATTCAGCGCGCCCGCCGATGGCATACTGCTGACCTTCACAGGACGTGGACCCTCAGAGAGGAGGGAGCTAAGAAAACAAAGTGACCTAGGGAAAAGTGACTCTCGTCGTCTTTATTTATGGATCTAAACACATACATACATTTATGTGTTTAGGTCCATAAATGGATAATATGGTGTTCTGCTCTCTCCGTGACGGGTTGCTATCACCCGTCACGGAGAGAGCAGAACACCATATTACCGCTGCGCAGTGGAGATGCTTCCAGTACAGACACTTACTTTTTTTTTGCACTGTGTACACACACAATCACGCAGTAGATCATGATGATGGAGATAAAGGCTACAGAGATGTCGAGGTTATTGATTAGGGTGGCTGAGTAATTCCAGCTGAAGGTGACTTCTGCCTGCAGTGGGTGGAAATTATGTGGGAAAATGTCATTCCACCATTAAATCAACCTCTATAAGGTGCTGAGTAATGCTCATTCACCCCTCCTCAGACTCTCCACATCTGCCCCACGCTCTGTCACTCTGGTTTATCGTCTCTCTTTGTGAACTTGATTAAACAGACCAAAAAGGACCGACTTTTGCAGTTGCAATCATCAGGTGGACTGAAAAACAAGAGCCTAAAAGGTCACTGCCTTATAACAAATCAAAATATGTGTATATAGCTGATTGAAATGACCAAAATAGTGTTTTGTTTTTTTTCAAGCTCACTACTTCAAGGGTCTAGACAAGAACTCCACAGTCATCAACTTTATTTATAGCTGTTATGAGCAGCTGCTATCTTTTGGCTAAAGCTGTAATAAAACCATAGAGCAGGCTGCCAAGCGCCACACTGCAGACAGAAGTAAAGAACTAGCTGGTGAAAATGGTGGTGCCTTTTGAAGCCAGAAAGACAGACGTTGTCTTGAAAAACTGCTAATAAGCATGTAAGATGCAAAAGCAGACTGAATATTCATTAGTTAGATCATCACCTACACCCCAGCAATAAGTCTTCACTCTTTGAGAGGTTTCCCTGTAATTCCAAAGTGGAACAGAGCTCCCCCTATTCAGGGTCGTTTTCTGTGGAGACGGTTCATTTTGGGTACAAAATTAAGCTTATATTGGTCCTCTTTTTTTTTTTTTTTAAGGCTTACATTTTACTCACTGATATTTTTGCACACTACTTCTATAAATAAAATTTTGTCGTGTATATTTTGAATCCTATTTGCCTTTTCAGTTATACTGCAAAATATATAAATATTTTTCTTTACATGTTTATATCTCACTTTATTGCTTCACATGTATTCTTTATAAAATTTGCTTTCATCCTGCTTGGATTAACTCCTTGGGTTGTATTTCTGTTTACCAACAAAAGCAAAAAAATTAAAAGTTTCTCCATGTCTGAAAAATTGTCTCATGGGCCCAGAACCACACTCTCATAATTTGTGCCTGATGAGTCCCAGCTGTGTCGGTCTGGAAGACACCTGCGCAATAAGGCAAGAAGATTAAAAAAAGAAAAAAAGAAAAATCTTGATGTAACAACCGGGTCATTCGGTATATTCATGTAGTCCGCTGACCTAATTTTTCGAGCATGTAGCATTACTGCACTGAGACCTGACAAACTGCTGATACCTCAGATCATATTATTAACAAAGGCCTTGCAATAGAGTACAAATCACGATGAGTTCATTGCTTTATTTGTCGCTCTACTTACACTTATGCCTTTGCTTAAACTCAGGTAGTGACTTGTTTTTGGTATGGCACTCTATACTGAGTTGAAAAAATCTAAGTTAAGAAAACTGATAAAAAATCTATACTAATCTTCTTTGTCAGCTGCCTGTGTTAATTTGAAGCTGTCTGTTAAAACTTAATACATAAATCTAATTATTAGGGTGGGTGACATTTTAGTAAACGGTCTTTGTATTATGTGTAGTCTCAATTGGGGCAAGGAGCTATTTTTTCATTGTTAGTCAGATGAAAACCAGGAAGCAAATTTATTTGCAGTTTCTTGACTGACCACTGGGGGCTGTCTCCAAAAGTGAGTCAAAGTCCATTGATCTCCATATTAAAATGTTCAACTCTGCAGCAGGAATAAACATATTTACAGCCTGGCTCAAAAAATGGTTTTGGTCTCAACGACTAGATTAGACATCTATGACTATTGAATTGGGGGAGATTTTTTTTAACCACATCAGGTGATCTTACATACAGCAACAAATTTCTTCATAATTAGGGGTGTAGCCTTTTGATTAACACCTAGCATAGCCAGTGGATAAGTGTCATCACTTTAGCTACTTAGTACTTAAAACTGTGTTGACTTCTGAGACGCAGGTAAAGGTAACCAAGCATAGTCATTCATATTGTAAATAATAGGTTTTGTTCTGCAGTTAGCTGCACTAAAAGACCCCCACGACTGCATGTGTGCTGGTCTGGAACCTCGTCCGAACCTCTCCTGAGACCCAGCTGTGATGAAGCCTTGGGGACTGCAAGGCTGCTGTCAGGCATCAGCTCATTGAAATTCCTGCTTGACTGGAATTCCCCCTATCCTTGTTTTCATTCTGACATTACTCAAATCCAATGTCTTTGCAGTGGCAACATCACAAATGCAGATGGATTGACAGATTTTATCATCACAGGTTAGAATGAACTAACCAAGCCGAATTAGCTAGCTTGTGGTTAACAAAAAAAAAAACTAAAGCAAGCATGTTCCAGCCAGCATCTAGACCTGTTTGTTCCATCTGTTTACAATATGGCACTTCGAAGTAAGAGAGGAACAAGACTTTAAAAGCACTTTTTGGAAAAAGAGTAAGTGACATTATAGCGAGTTTTGTCCATTTCTTTTTATACAGTTCAACCTTATTCCATTAAAGCAACTTTAATTCTTTTACCCTGCCTTAAATCAGCCAATGGCTCCCGTTCCTTTCCCTTTGAGTGGTTTCTATATCTATTGTGCACATCCTAACTCTAAACTATCATCCACAAGTAAACAACGAAGCCAAAGGTTCAATTGACCAATAGATAAGACCCGCCCCCTCAAACGCAGACAAGCCAGTGGCTGCTGATTATCAGCTGCACAGAGAGCAGAACTTGGACATTTGTTCCTTTCGGCTCCATATAAAAGACAGAGGAAGATCCTTAACTCTCATTTGTTTTATGGTCTATTTAACAAAAATAAATAAATATAAGAAAAGAAAATCAAAATGAAAGCAAAGAAAACCCTGGACAACTGGTTCTACATATCTGATCAGCAAAACCAACCAACCAATTGGTATCTGGCTGGAAACAAAAAGATAGGAAGGGAGAGGAGTGCAGCAGGTTCATGTGTTTCATTGCTCTTGAAAATATACAAAACACTGATTCCATTTTAGATGACAGAATGAGCAAGTGTTTATACTGAAACAAAAACAGACTCACGTGACAGTCCACACCAAAACACACAGATCTACATTCACAGAGGCTGCACACAAAGTAATATTGTTCCTGACTGCAGCTCTTTTGACACAAGTCTCTCAGGGGAAGGGGAAAAATGAGTACTAAAGTCATTCTGCTGCATGTTTCTGCCAAAACCCCTCTACTTTAAGCTAAACTATTCGCCTCTTTCTCATTACTGACCTCATTTTCTGTCATGCTGGGTCAAACGCGGATGAGCCTACTTAGGTTTGGCAAAGCTAAACTGGTGTTATCTCTCTTGACCAGCAGGGGAGCTGTGTATCAGTGTGTTAGATTTAGAAACAACTTATTTCCCTTGCATTGTTTTAACAATATAAATACATACGTGCACATGACACTGACAGCATCCCTGGACTAACAAAAAACAAAACAAAAGGCAATAATGAAAGTAATATTGATAAGACAAAAAAAAAATAGTGTGGCAGAGAATCATAAAATCCTGACCCCATTCATTGGGAACACACAAAAGCCTGCAAGATTATACATGCACAGACACACAGATTCCTGCAGTGCCTCTGTCTTACAATAAAAAAATGCCATAGTGTATCAAGACTTTGAATGAACTGACCCTAAATCTTTAGCCTGCAGCCACAATTTCCGTTGCATGCAAGCAAGCAGCTCTTCCCTTTTTATAAACTCACGCTCCATTCTGCACACACAGCTACCACATACTCAGGCATCAGTAACAGTTTACTCATAAGTAGCAGAATTTTTTTTTTTTTTTTTTTACCAATAAATGTTCCTATGATGTAAAATGTGTCAATGTACAAATGCATAAAGACATAACCTGACATATGTACAGTATCTTGCCCATGGTCTTTAATCTGGGACCATGATAAGCATGCAGCAGATGGTTCCAACAGAGAGAAGGAGTAAGGGAGGCCAGGCACATTAAAAGCTTCCCTGCAGACACATCTATCCTTCTGGGCTCTGGGCTCATTTGGCCTAGCCTGGTACAGTCCTGGCTGGCTTTTTTGATCCCTGTGTGCCAATGGCCCTTGTCCTAGACTGTTCAAGTTGATAGCTTGCAAATTGTAGGCAAAAGCTAAATCTGTCCAAACCAACCAGCCATGACCTGCTGTTTCCAGTGAAGCCTCACTGTGACAGTGTCTTGTCTGTCAGCTCATTGTGCAACAGCCCATCCCAGTTCCCGTTGTGGGTAAATCATCTTAAGCTTTTCTAAACCTCATCTTTCCACACATTTCTTTTCACCCTCAACAGTCAATCCAAACCACTCTGTAATGCATTCTTGACTTCTCTTTTCTCATTCCTTCTTCATTTCTTTTCGCCTCACACTTCCTTCCATTCATCCATCGAGTTGGAGCTTATCCCAGCTGAGAGGCGGGGTGCACCTTGGACAGATCATTAGTCTATCGCAAGGCCCTATAAAGACAAACACGCGTTCTTACGCTCACTCCTACGACCAACTGAGAACCACCAATCAAGTTAACATGCAAGCTTTTAGACTGTGGGAGGAAGTCAGGCTACCCAGAGAAAACCCACACAAACACAGGGAGAACATGCAAACTTCACAAAAATAAAAAAAATAAAAAAACAACAAAATACAGGGTCAACAGAGATTCAAACCAAGAACTTTCTGACTGTGAGGAAATGGTGGTTTTTTTAGGCAGATTTAAAACTTTAAAAAATGCAACACACTTAGAACTTTTTTTTTGAATGACCATCTTATCTGGAACAATGTATAGTATAGTAACAATATAGTAGGACCTAGCTTTTGCTGGTCAAGCTGTTATTTGCTTAAGCTGAATACCAGTTCACATTGAATTTAAAGTACAGCTGTAACTATGACTGTATATGTGATGCAATTTTTGAGACGTCTGAGTAGAAATCTTTACTGAAATTAACATGTCAGAAGGCTAGCGCAAATCTGAACCCTTGTGTAATGCCACTTTTCCCCTCAAGGTGGTGTGGTATGTAAACTGGCCCCAGCTGCCTCCCAGTCTAATGTGGCAGGAAGTAATAACCCTGCAAAGATTGCAATTGTCTTTTAAACAATATATGCTATCCATCTTTTGCTAATCACGCTGATCAACAATGGATTAAATAATCAACACAGTCTTACCATCAGAGAGAAGGCTGGCCAGGCTAGGGTTTAACTTTAGTCTTAGACCACTTCTTATGCTGGTGCTTCCTCGCAAAGCACTTCCAACATCTTTCAGGCTGTTTGACTGATACTGAATTTTCATTTGGAAACTTCAAACTTTTGTCAAAGCCTACATGTCGCATCTAAGCAACTCCATAGATTGGTCTGGGATATACCTGCAGTCTACATTGCACAGGCAAACACATCATAGCTACCACATGTATCCTGCATTTATTTGGCATATTTGCATGCAAGTCCTCAAAAATATGCGACTGGTATGGGGGAGAATCTGAAACGAGTCATCAAATTTTACAGTCCATGGTCAAACCTTGTGAGGAACATTAAAATATACGGTTGATGTTTCATGTCAATTTCCCACTAAAACTAGAGAAACAAGCTCCGATCCCAAAGGAATTGATTTGATGTCCCAAAATAATATCTCTGATTTTGTTTTCGCAGCAGTGACCACAACAAAACCAGTTCAATCCAGAAGTGGACACCAGTTGTGAGAATTCAACTGAAAACATACATTTATTTCCTCTTTGCTTTTACTAGAAAACTCTGACAACTTTTTCGTCCATACATTTGTTTTATCTCTGAACAATTTGACTTGCACTTTTCTCTTTGCGGCTTCTTTCAGATTAATGATAAAAATATATATATATAAATATATAATATTTTGCTCTTGTTAGCTAAATAATTTATTCATAAGTGTATATTTTCAAACAAATATAAATTTATCTACATTTTTCAGGCAGTCAAAGCAATAACAACTGTCTACCTTTTTAGTTTTAAAATATTTCAAGACTAATATTGCCCCTACGTATATTCTGCCCCAAGCTAAAGACTAAATTTTGGTACTCTTTTTGGTCATGCAGTAATTTCTATGTTTTATATGTTTTTATTTGCTCAGGGCTTTTCACTTAAAAAATGAAAACCTTCCTCTTCCAACAGCGTTTCCTTGCTGTAAATTGTGCAGTTGTATTTTTGAGGCCATGTTTACACTCTCCCCTCAAGTGGAGGCCGCTGGTATTGCATGTACTGCCAGCGTAGTACCAAAACAAGAAACATTCACGGCACAGCTGGTTGTGTACGTAATGGACGTGAATGTTTGATCAATTTTAAAGTATGTCCTGGGACTGATGTGGATTGGCCAAAATATAAAAATTTGGAAGCGATGACGTAGTTGCACTAATTCCCTTCAGGGTTTGCTCTTTGGGAGATAACCCCGACACACATTAATGACAGTATATTCAGCTTTATTTATTTATTCAGCTTTGTTTAAATAGCGCCAGCTTATGACCTCTCAAGGCACTTAAACATCAATGTAGAGATGTGAACAGACAAGCCCAAAAAACAACGTTACTCCCACAACTTTCAAGAAATTACACCTTTCAGTTGTGTAGATTTATCGTGAAATTGTACCTCTGCAGCTGCTGAAGGCGCTGGTCCGCGGGCAGAAAGTTGTGTTTGAGGTTGAGATGGGTGAGGTCATGGCTGTAGAACAGGTTGGGAGGAAGATACTCCAGACTGCAGCAGGACAGATCTACCGAATTGATTCTTTGTGACACCATCTAGAAGAATATGGAGATGGAAAGAACATGACTGGAGATGTGACAAAGTAAGGGAGAAACAGGAACAATTAGTTAAACAGGATTACCTTAACCACACATCTTTGCTGGTTTTACTGTGTGTTTGTAGTCTGTTTGAGGGTCAAATGTCATTCAATGGCAATCTTCTTAGGATTACAACGTAAGAATACGCGTTTGAGAGTTTAGTGGTCTAATATTGTGCATTTCAACATTGTGTAATTTAGTTAAACATGAAGGCCGAGACTGGTTGAGCTGTGTTGGTCATTTATTTGTCAAATTCACATTAACATAATCAATATTCCTAAATCAAGTGACATCATAAATGTCTGCCTCCTCTTAAATAAGAAAATCTGCCGTCTGTGACCTCAGGCATTTCAGCGTGAAGGTAGCTTGAGGTTTAGCAGTCATCACTGCAGCATGTGCTGCCTCTTTAAAGCCTTCTATTATGAGTGGCCCTCTGGGTGCCGGTGACATGCATGTCCCTGTTAAAATTTAGAAAGGAGGTTTTCTGGCTATGGCCTATTTGAGTTCAAATGGGAGACGAGAAAAAGGCAGGAGAGGGTATTTTTGTGTGTGACTACATCTGAAAACACTTGGACTGCAAATGTGGACTGTGGCAAAAGCCAGATGCAAGAAAAAGTCAGTGAACCTTCTGGAATCACAAGGATTTTTATGGAAGTGGTCTGATCTTCATCTAAGTCAGAATTAAAGAGATAGACCTGTGATCCTTCCCTCTTCAGGTCACGATACAATGACTTATCTGGGTTGAGGCCATTAAAAATCTAAGATTTATCTTTGTTTCCAACCATTCCAGTATTGATTTACTTGAAGTTCCGTTTTTGATTATGTCTTGTTGCATCCTTTAACCTTTCAAACTACTGCTTTGACACCACTGTATAAAAGTTCATAATAAAACTGATTATTCCCTCAATGACTCAATGCCTTCAAGTGTTAAAATGGCACTTGGATGTTTACATTTGGAGAAATTAATTAGAGAAAAAAAATTATTAGCTAAGTCGGGGAATTTGTTTTGAATTGTGGTCATGTTTACATTTGGTTTTAAAATCTGTCCAGAGCAATTTGAGTTCTAGGGGACAGCTCTTAGTAGGTGCATTTCCATAAGTGCGGATTCCAGATGGTTTTTCAGGGGCCGGATCGTTAGGGTATCTCCAATACCAGGTATGGGCCTGAAAAAGTGGCCTTCAGGAACCTTTGTGGGTCAGAAAGCCTTCTTTTAGTATGAGAGGTACTCAGATTGGTCTAGAGGAAATACCAGGCAGGGGGTCTCTGCTGATCAGGATTTCTAAATTGTGTTCAACCCTCTCACGTAAATATAAATCATGCTAACACAAATCATTTAAACAATTTGGACCAGAAACAGTTTGCTGACCGAACATTTGATGATGATGGCAATTACAATTAAAAATGATAGATGGACCGATGAGGAAGTTCAGGCCTTGTTGGTGTATTACGTCAATGAAGAGGTCAATCGGGGCTTATTCTTTTATTTTAAAACATTACCACTGCAGTGTGGTTTAAAAAAAAAAAAACAAGAAACATCTCTTCCCCTTTCTGTTTATTTGCTTCTTCGTCTATTTCTTCTTTTGCTGCATTCTTTTTCATCTTCTTTTTTGTTGCTGGCCGTTTCTGAACAGCAAAAATATGCATTACGGCCATCATGTGTTCAGCTGTCTTACTTGTCCAGTCAATGGTTCTTGTGTGCTGCTACAGTGTAATGGACACGGTGGCTGAAAGGGCTGAGAGGGCGGTCGGCCCTGTTAGAAGTTCCTGTCTGGCAGGTTTAGCCCCACTAGTAGAAATGCACCAAGTATTTCTGTTCACACCTGACCCTAATACTTGTCTCCATCTGCATCTTCAATGGCAGCTTGAGATCGGGTCTCACCCCCCTGTCCTGTATGCAAATAAATAGGTACACGATTTCTGTCTGCAAAGCGCAAATTGTTTTTTTTTTTTTTAAACTCCATAAAATAAATATGCAGCAATGCACTAAAGCATATGTAGTTACCAGGAAAAAGAAAAACCCAAGATTTCCCCAAGATTTATTAAGTCGATGAAGTGTACCTATAAAACAATAAAAGTATGCAGAAAGCTCCAAAAGGTTTCAGAAAGATCAAAATAAAAATGTGATATGTCAGAAACTGAAAGAAGAAAAATGTACACCTGTACTTAAGGCTGTGTACTTGTGTTTGGATCACTCAGGATGAATTTTAAAAGCAGGTGTGTGGCGTAGATGAAGATCAGAGTGGATCTTGTGAGCAAACATTTAACTCTAGAAGTTTCATTAACTTCCCTTTTCAAACACAAGTGTCATTTACAGTCCAGTGGGCCATGTGACAATGGACAAGGGCTGTATGGCAGCACCGATACAGAATTCAACCAACAATCAAATTGTACCTAGTAAGGATATGCCTTTCTTCCGTTTTTCTCTTTCTAACTGTCTCTCACAAACACACCCACATCCACACGGTACCTTGGCAGCATGTCTGTGCCAGCGCAGATGCTCTGTGAAGTTGTCAAAACTGACATAGTAGGTTTGACTCTGAGGGCCTGCTGAGCTGAAGGCCAAACAGTGATTGTGCTTCTTCACCTCCTCCACCTGGAGCCAGAGAAAAACACAAGAGTGATGTTTGATTTTGAAAAACTTAACATCTCAAACCCCATACGGAATATAAATGAAGACCTCATGCCTATAGGTTCAGAAAAGAAAAGTAAAAGAAAACAGAGAGGAAATGCTGCTTTTATTTGTAACTGGTTCCACTGAAGCAAACGGGATAATTAACACCTGCAAAGCAGAAAAATCCAGTAAACCGTTATGAAAATATGCAACGGCCGCAGGGATGATAAAACAGAAACGTGGCTGACACAGGCAAAAACAAATACACGTGAAATGCCTCATTATACACCTGAGTCACATTCGGTCATATATTCTCCATGAATGGATGACTGACCAGCCTCGGAGTGTGAATGGAACACCAGCATGCTTACACACACACACACACACACACACA